>CM054177.1:106000162-107200162 GCA_028829895.1 Sinotaia quadrata | reverse complement strand
ATTTATTTATATGAGACCAAGGACATTATATCCTAAGGACAATAAAATGGATATCAGTTATTATGAACCCTAAATATAGAAATCATAATGTGCAGAACCCATTTGTGTATGGATCTAATCTCTCTGCTGTAATTTCTTTATGTCTGCTTTTTATGACTGTGCATAAATTGTCTTAAGACAGCTTGTTTGTACCATCGACTTATTTACATGTATTTGCTTCCAGAGCAGCAGCTGGCCATGTCTGCCAACAGCCGAGTTAAGGAACTTCAGAACGAACTGACTGCCGAACGTACAAAACTGGTTTCTTTGGAAAAACAGTTCCAGGATCGACTAGCCAAGCAACAGGCTGAGAATGAGGCCTTTCAGACAAAGTTGCATCATTCGCACGAACAACATATGAGAGAGGTGGCAGAAATGCGAACACGCTTGCAACAGGCAGAACAGTCAAGTAATGCTGACCTGGTCCAAAAACTAAAGCAGGTAGGGTGAAGGTCAAATATATTTAAGGAAGAATTCTTTATTGATTTGTATAAGTGGTCCATAAGATAACTGTCATAAAACATTTTATCATATACAACAGATTTTTTAACAAGTTTTCCATTTGTGTACTAGAAATTAGCATTTTGCTCTTGTTTTAGCAGTATTTGATTTAACCCAGGAAATGTTGCAAGGACGTGTGGAGCTGATTATTTTTAACAATGTCATCAAATGATTTAGTACATCTCATGAAAGAAAGACTGTTGTGTGTTGTACTTTTTAACCGTTCAGCTTCACATGAGGTGTTGAAGTGTTTTTTTAAAAACACATTTTTAAATAGTGTTCTAATCATGATCAGTATTCATAGGCAACATTCTAGTTATGATTAATGTTAATCACTTTTATCCCGATTAAAATCTAATAGGCTTTTGAGATGGTCATCATGCATAATATCAAAACAAGTTTGAGTTCACAGCCATTCTTTCAGATTGCAATAGTGTATTTTTTTCACATATTGATATATTTTGGAGAAGGTAGCAAATTTCATGCTACTAAAAATTTAATCATGACTTAATAGTTATATCATTAATAATAATTATTCTTCCTTACAGTCTGTTTACTGAGTTTCTTTTTGAGAATCTTTGCTCTCATATATCTCTATTCAGTCAACGTACATCACACATCTCCCATTACCCACTTCCATCACTGATGACTTTTTATGTTGTTAAATAATACACTTGTCATTGTGTTACAGGAAAACAAAATCCTTCAAGATTCTCTTGCACAGTCTGCGTGAGTATTCATTTGCTATGATAGTCAAAACAATTTAATCTTAGTGTAATATATAAATATATAGCTAAATACATAATTGTCCTTAAAAAAATAAAACCTTTAAACTTAACTGAGAATATTAAAATCTTTGATTAGCAAAGATTGTAAGGAATGTGGCTGCAATGATCTTTGTTATTTATCTATTAGTGTTGTTTTTTATTTCATGCTGTTGGCATTCTTTCTAAATGTTCCAATCAGCACAGAGAGATTGGGTGTAATGAACTCTGAAATAATGTATCTGGCTATTTATCATATCAATTTATCTTTCTCCATTTTTTTTTTTGTTGACTGCTTGCTTTTAGTAGCTGTTTGAAGCATAGTTTTTTTTTTTTTTTTTTTTACACAAACCATTTTTTCAACCAAAATATAAACAGATGCCATTACGGAGCAGCTTTAGTCACAAGACATGTTTTGTGCAGTCAGATACCCTATTTCAGAGTTGATGGATCAGGCTTTCTATATAACATAGCAAGACATGTTTTGTGCAGTCAGATACAATATTTCAGAGATGAAGGATCAGGCTTTTTATTAACATAGCTTGGAGTGGCCGGATGTTAAAAATAGGATGATCTGACATTACTGACACATTTTTCTGTGCATGGAAAGCTAATAAAAACAGGGGAGGTAATGAGAATTGCCCCAGTTTTTAAATCATGGTGGTTAGTGCCAAAGATAGGCATGTTTTAAATAGGTAATTTCACACAGTATTAAACAAAAAGCTCCAAACTCATGATGGCTAGTAAAATATAATAAAAATGACAATTTTATTAAAAAAGATGAATGACTGAAAATAGACACATAAACTGTCTAAAAATGCAAAAGTCCATAATGACCCCAAGACCTGATTTTTCACTGCCACACATCATCCTAAATATGGAAGACCTAAAGCTGATAGACTTATATTTAAATTGCTTTTTTTGTGAGGATTTAGAAAAAGTCTTTCTTTTTCTCTTTGGCAGTAATAAGCAGACAGATAAGATGCAAGCCTCTTGCTGAAGTGAACAGAGTTTGATCCCTGCTCAGAGAAACCATTTACATAGTGATCCTTAAAAAGTTAATTATAGACTTAGCACCTAGTCTTTTGGATGATAAACTATACATATTAAAGATCTCTTGACATTTACCTATTGGACAAAGATGGTACAATCAAAATTGTACCTAAAAATATTCATCCAGACATTCACTTTAAATCTTCACTCTCCCTACACAAGAGACTATCATCCCTCTGTTCTAGAACTTGAATCTAACTTTTGTCTTAGTAAATTGTCTGTGCAATAACGAATGCAGAAACAGTCATGAAACCCAAATCAGACGAGTAGATTTGTCATGTTTCTGTCACATTGTACAAGATTTGTCTTCTGTTGCATTGTACATCTCTCTTGCTTCTGTCGCATTGTACATCTGTCTTGCTTCTGTCACACTTTACAATGTTTGTCTTGTTTTTATCACTTTGTACAATGTATAGTTTCTATCACTCTGTGTTTGTCTTGCTTTTATCACTTTGTACAATGTATAGTTTCTATCAATCTATGTTTGTCTTGCTTTTATCTCTTTGTACAATGTATAGTTTCTAACAGTGACTACATATGTGTATGTTTGTCTTGTTTCTATCAGTCTATATAACAGTTGTCTTGTGTCTATCACTCTATACAATGGTTTGAAAGTGTATTTATGCTTAGCATTAATGTCGTAACATAATTGTAATTTTTAAACATTACAAATTGCAACTTTTTATTTCATTTTTCAAAACTTCAAGCAACCTAATCACTTAGACTAAATGGCAGCTCATTGATACTCATGATACTAACACATATAACACAAGTTATTTAAATCTTTTATGGAATTGTTGGGAGGAATTATATTGTAATCCAAAGCATTATCAGTATTCATTATTTCAGTGTATTTCATTTTTCCTCCAGTTAATTTTACAAAAATATTGTGTTTAGCTTGCATTGAATCATTCATGTTGGGAGCTGTTAATTTTACAAAAATGTTTTGTTTGGCTTGTATTGAATCATCTATGTTGGATGCTAATTTTACAAGAATGTTGTGTTTGCATTGAATTGTCCATTTTGGGACCTTTTAGTTGTACAAATACACAATCACACAGAATAAAAACTTTTGCTGTATTTGACTTTATATATATGTGATGCTGCCTGGGAAAACTGGGCTAAAGTGAAAAAAATAATTCAAAAGTATTTTTTTTTCTAATTTATTAAAATTCAGAGTCTCATGTTTATTTTGGGAAAAAACATTTAATTTATGTCAGATAGTTTTTTCACAATACAATTTTTTAATTACCTACCCTCGCTGGACTATCAAATGGAAGTAATAAGACTACAAATGGCTGTAGCGCAAAATTAAAAAATTGAAAAGTGGTTTTTTTGTAATTTATTAAAATTCAGAATATCGTTCTTATCTTTAAAAAAATACTTTTTTAAATTTATGTCCGATAGTTTTTCACTATACATACAAGTGCATATTCCCTGGACTATCAAAGGGGAGTAATCAGACTAAAATGGCTCTAGCGCAATATCAATTTTAGCAAATCTAGCTGGGTTTTCCCCCGACAGCATCACATATATCTCTGCACAAAATATTCTACAATACAAAAGTTTTATTTTTTTTTCTGTATAATAATAATTTTAAGATATTTTATTCTGAACTAGCAGCTGGATTTTTTATGTTTATAAGAGGATATTCAAACATATATATTATCTTGTTTGTTGTGTGTGTTTAATGGTTATTCTAGAAAGGAAAATGTGCCTTTGGCTGAAGTGGTAGCCCTGCGTAAGAAAGTGGAGATTATGGAAAAGGAACTTGGTAACAATGCCGTTAAGTTGAATGCTTCTGAAAACAGCAAGAAGTCCCTGGAGGACAGGATCCATAAATATGAGGAACAGATCAAGAAACTGGAGGCAACTCAGGTAAAATTCACAAACTTGAGCAATACTGTCTGTATTGGTACATTTGATAAATATCATAAAGTGTCCCCTTACCCTTGAAATTATCAAATTAAGATCTTCTGACTGGTGGACATTATTTGTGTGATTTAACACCTGTTCTTTTAACAAATATAAGTACTTAATGGTTGGTATTTTGGATCAGTTTTTATTCTATTCTGAACATATAACACCTCACCCTAACTAGAACATACAACACCCCATCCTAACTGGAATGTACAAACAACAACCTAATTAGTACAACACCCCACCATAACTAGAACATATAACACCCCTAATTAGAATGTACAACACCCCACCCTAACTAGAACATATAACACCCCATCCTAAGTAGAATGTATAACAACCACCCTAACTAGAACATACAGCACCCTTCCCTAACTAGAATTTACAACACCCCACCCTAACTAGAGCATACAGCACTTCACCCTAACTAGAGTGTGCAACACCCCACCCTTATTAAAACATATAGCACCCAAGCCTAACTAGAATTTACAGCACCCCCATCATCTAGAACATTCATCACCCACCCAAACTAGAACTTACAGCATGCACACACACCATCATCTAGAACATTCAATACACACCCTAACTAGAATGTACAACACCTTTTTGCAATTGAAACAAACTCACCATAGTTGTGACATTATGCTAAATTTTATATGAATTTTTTAACAAAATTTGTCACTGGATTTATGTATGAAATATAAAATATTGAAAAGGAAGTGCTTAATATCACACTTAAATCTATCATGAGTGATGGTCATTAATTCAACCTCATGTCTGGCTTGTCCAGAAAACTGGTGAAGATGTGCTGAGCAAGAAGCTTGAGGAAGTAAGTGGACAGCTGAGAAAAGAAGAGGCAAAGAACTCCTCACTAGTCGCAGACCTTAGGAAAGCAACATCTGCTGTGGATT
This sequence comes from Sinotaia quadrata, assembly GCA_028829895.1. Lineage (NCBI taxonomy): Eukaryota > Metazoa > Mollusca > Gastropoda > Architaenioglossa > Viviparidae > Sinotaia > Sinotaia quadrata. The sequence continues at coordinate 107,194,974 of CM054177.1, read as the reverse complement.
CTGCAGAATCCGAGGTCAGTGCACTCAAGGCCAAATTACAGGAACTGGAGAAACACCTGTCAGGTGCTGATGTCAAAAAGGAAATGGGAGCTAAGTTGCAAGTAAGCGTTACAAATTACCTGGGATGCTGACCACCTTTCTTTCTTCCTTCCTTTCTTGCTCTTTTTACTTCATTCTTTCTTGTCTTGTTTCCTTCACTTTCTTATCGTTGTTTACATTTTTCCTACCTTCCTTCCCTTACTTTCTTCCTTCCTTTTTTTTTTGTTTGCTTCTGTCTCTACCTTCATTTTTTCCTCTCCTCTATTCTCTACCTTCATTTTTTTCTTTTCATCTATTCTCTACCTTCATTTTTTTCCTTTCCTCTAATCTCTATCTTCTCAATCTTCTTTTACTCCTTATTTGTACTCCTTTCTTTCCATTACTTTTTCCATTCTTTTACTTTCTTCCATCATTTCTTGCTTCCCTTCTTACTTTCTTTCATCATTTCGCTCTACCTTTCTGTCTTCATTCCTTTCTTCTCTCCTTTATGTTCCTCCTTCATTTCTTTCTTATTTCCTTTCATCTCTTGTGTAGAAAGCATTTAATTTTATACATTTTTTAAAATATCTCTGGACTTCCAAAGTTTTGCACTTTAGAGACAACAGTCCTTTTTCTTAGGATAATAATTATTATTGGTGATGAATGTTTAACACATGTTAACTCATAATTAATAAGACTGAATCTATAAACATCAAATGATAACATATGTTAACACATAATTAATAAGACTGAATCTCTAAACATCAAATGATAACATATGTTAACACATAATTAATAAGACTGAATCTCTAAACATCAAATGATAACATATGTTTATTTCAGGAAGCTGAATCTCTAAACATCAAATGATAACATGTTTATTTCAGGAAGCTGAATCTCTAAACATCAAATGATAACATATGTTTATTTCAGGAAGCTGAGCAAAAGAAATGTGATCTGGAAGGTAATGTGAAAAATTTGGAAAAGCAATTATCTGGTGCTTTGCAACAACAAGATGAACTGAAGACTGAAATACAGGTCTGTTTGATTTTAACATTTCTTTTTGTTTTTTAAATTGTAGAGTGCAAGTTACATTTTAAAAATATGTAAGAGTCACACTTACCAGAATGGAATAGACTAAATAACTGCTGCATTATAATGTGAAACAAATTTAAAACACTCGACACATTAAAACATTGTCTGTCTCATGAAATACTTCTGTTGTAGTCACTTTCAAATTATACAGATATAATGCTTAATACTAACAGACTTAAACAGCAATGGACTGGTTTGGATATTTTATATCCCTTGTTAATTAATATGTGGTGATAGCAATAACACCCCAGTAAATCAACAAATCATAATGATATTTACAAAAGACAAGGACTGCCTTTTGATAACTTAATCATAATCTGATTTATGTATATCTATATATTGTTAAAATCAATAAATAAGTAATTTTGATGTTTGTCAATACGTTTTTAAGTAATGATAAATTGTAATTATGATAAAAATAATGAAAATAGTTCTTGTTACACTTGTTTTCTACTTTTCCTGAATAAAAATAATCTTTTAATTTGTCCTGTGGCATCTGCATGAAGAGAGTGATATATGCCATTTACTGAAGTTCCAGCTCACAGACAGCATGGCAGAGCCTGCACGTAAAATAACTCTACGTTAGTTCAAAATATTTAATTTAATTTAAGTTCAGTGAAGATTTTAAAGAACAACCAGGACTAGGTGAAATATCTAGATCTAAAGCTCCATGTTTATACTGTATTATGACTTGTGGTTTGGAGACATTTTAATTTAATTTTTATTTTATCTGCTGGCTTGAGTTGGAATTGACTAATTTTGCCAGAGAGGATCCTATAATACAATTTAGAAGTGAAAATTATGCCTGTTTACAGGCTAACACTTAAATAACTGCAATTTGATAGATACAGCATTTACATGCTGTATCTATCAAATTGCAGTTATTTAAGTGTTAGTCTTATAATAGGGTAATCTAATTGAAATTGTCTCCCATTGGATTTCTTTTTCAGAAACTACAACAGGAAAACTTAACTCTCATGGAGCAAATTAATTTAACTAAGGAACGCCAGCAAGGTGAAGGTCAGGAAGCTCAACCCATTAATGGAGACGTTCACAAGGAGTCTGTAGACAAGAATGTTATTCATATAAATGAGCATGAGCGAATGTGAGTATGCGATATATAGTAAAGAAGGATAATTTTTAAAAGGAAAATAATGTTGGTTATGAGATATGATGCTGAACTCAGTGGTATATGTATGAGAGTCATTTCTAAATTATGATATAACTTAATTAACTCTAGCATAATTCCAAATTTAACTAGTCTATATTACAATGGCTTCCCAAGGCAATCAAATGAGAAGCAATTAATAGGGATGGCAATATACTTCATTCTGCCGTCTAATTTTGTAGATGTTTTTGAAAACAAGTTTTAAAAAAGCACACTTTAAAAAAAAAACCCAATGAAATTGCATACAAAACCCCCAATAAATCCTACTTTTATAAAAAATAAATTTAAACAGACCACAAATTCAAGTAGCCACTGTTGTAATGACTTTTTTTTTTGTCGTTAAGAAGAAAGAAAATATGAAACCAACATGCGCGAGAGCTTATAGCCTGTGAAGGAATTATTAAGTGTTCTTTCAGAAAATCATTACCAAAATTTCAACCATCCACTGCTGCAGTAACAATCATGCAGGGAAGAGGGGATGTGCAGTTCTTCTGGTGGTGACTAAGAAACTTATCACATGGCTGGTGAACATTACACATCAGAACTATTAGATGTTGTTGAAGGTGTTTTAAATAGTAAACAGGAAGTTTATTTTTCTTTTAAATTGATATTGGTTACTTGTTTATGAATTTTGCTTTATTAATTATATATTTACTTATAAATTATCATCTTACAATGTTACCCAATTAGTACTTTAATTTCTTTTTTAATCTTCCTTTGGCCTCTCTCTGAACACATAACCCTTGTGCAGTAATCAAACCTGGTAAGTATTCATGAAAAAAAAAATTTGTATTACTGTTTTACAATCTAGAGTTTTTTTGTTTGTTTGTGAGATTTTTTTGGCTCTCATTTCTATTTATTTTTATTTTTTTTGTTGATTCTTGCAGCTTGGCTGAAAAGACATTGGAACTAACCCAATTACAAAAGGAACTTGAAGATCAGAAAAATCGGTTACAAGTGTCTGACACTCATTTGGCTGAAATAAAAGAATTACAAGAAAGTCTAAATGCACAGAAACAAAAAAATAATGTAAGCCTGCTTGTTTGTATCTTTTTTTAATATTAACTTTAAAATATTGAAAGTTTAAAATGATTATATTGTTGAAAATTAAAAAAGATTTGAAAGTTGATTTTATCTTTTCTATAAATTATAGCAATAGTTGTGAATTATGAGTGTTTATTTTTTAAAATGTAAAATAAGCTTTAAGTCCATAATAATACTAAATAAACATACATTGATACATTTACAAATACATTATAACAAGGTCAGTAGCATAGAGGAAATACTGTTTTTCACTACTAATCCATAATATTTTCAATAACAAATGTATATCCAGTACTTGTGACCCAGAATTCAAAATACTTTACAGATTTTATAGTAAGTCTAAATTTATTCATGAAAAAATGTTTAACTTATATAAATTAATTTCCTCATGCACTAATTTGTGGAACTAACACACACACATACACCCCCCCCTCTGCTACCCAGCACTTTTGAAATACTTATAACTCCTTATTTTAGAGAATTGTGCACTATTTTTATGCCAATAGTATCATCTACTCAAAATCAAAATGAAACATGCACAGTATAAGACATGTCAGTGTTGCTAAACTAAACAAGTTTGAGTGAGTTGTCTCCACTTGAATTTAATCTTCATCTTCTGAATATGCCCTTATATCATCAGTTGGCATATGGTGCCAGCCTCTTTGGAGAAGTCAGAGGTAGATAATATATGAGAGTAAAATCATGATATATATATATATACACACAACAACAGTTCTTGATTTATGAACTCATTATTTTGGTTTCTAAAACCTTGCCCATAAGTGAAATCTCATAAATTGAAAGTTATTTTCCTTGTAAATTTTTTTTACAATACATTCCTAGGTCATGTTAGAAATATGAAAAATAATTAGAATTACAAGAAATCATTTAAAAACATGAAAAATAGTAGAATTGTGAGAAATCCATTAGTATACATTTAAAAAATAATTCATGTATCTTGAATAACATGTCCAGCATAATTCACACAACATTTATTTTATAAACTATTGGGAGAATCAGTAATGTCTTGCCATTGATGATGAACTAGTATCATTGCATTTTTTGTCCACATTGTTTGGCTTAATAATAATAAATTAATAATATCCTCAAAAATAAATAAATGTAAAATCTTGCCCTTACTAGAATGCATTGGTGTATTCATTGATTCCCAAAATAACAACCACAGGATGTCATACAGATACATTTGCACTTTCACTTGATTCGCCCTCATTTGACAACAGAAATATCATTCTAGTTTTTAGTTGTTTTTTTCCCTATCTCTCCTCTCCCTGTTTTTGGCTGGTACCACTACTAACAACAATTTTTAATAAAGTAAATCAGAAGAATCTAAGTATGTTATAACATACTTAAATCTTGTCAGAGTTGAGCCTCCACATTAGAGAACAATTTTATCTCCAGAAGAAATTACAATTTATATTCACTTGATTGAAAACACCCACAAATGATAGCATATGAGAAACATTTTCTGCATATATTTCTCACTTTTCAGGCTGAGAAGTAAAGACCTCTGATCGGCAAATATTGCATTGTTGGCAAATTGTTTCGACAGATGGCTTCAGTAAACAGTGTTAAGTGTTTTTTTTGCTATTCTAAAATTATGATGCTCTAACACTGTATTCTTGATGCACATTATTTTATTATTTGTATGGAGCAGTGAATACTTGTTTATGAGAAATTTAACTTAAAAGAAAACTAGGTATTAAAATATCCTGCTCCTCAATTAAATGAAAATGTCTGCATTAAGATCTTATAAATTGAGGGATGTATGTACTTCAATATAGTTTAGACGTCAATAAATGGTTAACAATTCCTTTCGATAATACACTCTTCGGATGTCCATTTTGGGATTAAAGTTCCTCTTGATAACAGAAACTTATTTACTTCATCTTAACAGTCAGATCTCGGGTTACAAACAAATTCCATGTCTCAGGACATTCTTAGCCTGATTTGATATGCAAGTAAGAATTTGTACATTATTATATGTTGAAATCCATTAATGTATCATCGACTGAAATAATGCTTTATAATTTTTATTTTACTTTTAAAAAAGTTCCTTGTCAAGTTAATTAATAAAGGTATGCAGTACATACTGTAAATTTCAAAACATAAATAATTCAGGCTGTAAAGTGAACAAGAAGAGCAAGAGTTAATGACATAAATAATTCAGGCTGTAAAGTGAACGAGAAGAGTGAGAGTTAATGTCATAAATAATTCAAACTTTGTAGTGAATGAGAGCATGAGTTAATGACATAAATAATTCAGGCTGTAAAGTGAACGAGAAGAGTGAGAGTTACTGTCATAAATAATTCAAACTTTGTAGTGAAGGAGACCACAAGTTATTGACATAAGTAATTCAGGCTGTATAGTGAAGGAGAGCACAAGTTAATGACATAAGTAATTCAGGCTGCATAGTGAAGGAGAGCACAAGTTAATGACATAAGTAATTCAGGTGTATAGTGAAGGAGACCACAAGTTAATGACATAAGTAATTCAGGCTGTATAGTGAAGGAGTGCACAAGTTAATGACATAGTGAGCACACCGATGACTGGGATAAGTCTGCTCATCCTCTGCACCTGAACTAGTTTGCCTCATTCAAAAGTAATAACTAATGGAATTTGCTATAGTTATATATACAGGTAATTAAAATTGACAACAAAAAAAAAATTAAAAAATTGAAGGGTCTTATGAGACTGTTTCCACATGTTTCCTTAAGCTAAGACCCCTATAACCTTAGACTCAACTCTATTTGATTATAAAATAGGCAATCTTGTCTTATTTCAAAACACAGGAATATTTTTATATGGGATAATGTGGTGCTTTCCAGGTGTAGTAATTTCAGCAGACCAGTAAAACATTTTGTCAGCTACAATGCCTTATAATTTTTATTTTACTAAAAAAAAAACAGTCTCAAGTTATTAATAAAGAGAATTTAGTACAATACAATAAATTTCAAAATATAATTCTGATATACGATTCTAAATACACCTGTGACATGCTTTGTTACACAGTAGACTAGAAAGCTCCATAGTTCAATTTGTAGATTTTTATTGTCACATCTTTAGCTGTGCACTCTTGTCACTGATTTTGTGGATCTTTTGGTCTTTGTAGAATCAGTTGAGCCATAGAGTGTGATGTACCATTTTGACCCCGCTCACTGCCATACAATTGTAGATCATTCATTATAATCTTGTAGGCCTATTAGTTTGCACTCTAATGTTCAATTTCAATGACTGAATTCAACATCAATATGTAAAAATGGCACCGCTATAAGTGGACACTATAATATTAATTTGTAGTGATGCAGTTCACTATCGGAATAGTAAAAGTCACTATTGTGTTAAGTAATGTGACTCATTGTTAGCATGTTAGAATTCGCTATAGTCTTATTAGACTGTATTGGTATGCATTGTGATTCAATGTAGGTATATTAGAGTTCCCTAAGTGTATTGTAATGTGACTCACTGTAGGCATATTAGAATTTGCTATAGGCTTATTAGAATTCACTGTATTGGTATGTAATGTGACTCACTGTAGGCATTTTAGAATTTGCTATAGGCTTATTAGAATTCACTGTATTGGTATGTATTGTGATTCACTGTAGGAATATTATTAGAATGCATTGAAATGTTATGTAATGTGGATAGCCCAGCCAGTATAAGGGTTAGCCTGCTGTAAAATGTATTATTGGTCTCTATCATCATGGTGGTTGTAGTATGCAACATAGTTGATTATATCTTCTTCAACAGGGCTAGATGGATATAGAATTGTTATATTGTTTTCATCTTTTAATTAATGTTGTTCCTATAAAAATTGTTATTTTTTCCCCATTAAAATAACAATTTAAAACGTTAGTTTGGCATTTATGCTTTATATAGAGTGTCTGTCAGATTCATTATACATATATATATTGAAAAAAATATTAGTTTGGCTAGTATATATTGAGCACAAAGTTTTATTTTGTTATTTGTTTTTCTATTAATTAATTTTTTATTTGACTTGTCAAAGTTGTGAACAAGCCTGAAATTGAGTCAAATGACAATCTCAAATAACCATTATATTTTGCATGTGAGGCACTTAGAATTTAGTTTCAAGAAAAGCACAGTGGCCACCAAGAAAAATCTATTCTTTACAGTTTTACCATCAATGGTTTAGATTCGGAGACATTAATCTAAAAGTGTTGTTAATTATTCAAAGACAGTGCCTCTTTTCATAAGTTTAAATTTGTGCTTAGAACTTTAAAAGATATTGTGATGCGTGTGGAGTGACAGTTATTAAATTGTATTTATCTCACTAGTGCCATTCACACAATGACACAGTCATTTGAAAAATAATCAATTAAAATCCTTGAGAAGATTTTCTTCAACAATCATAAATTTCATCATAGGAATTGTCTGTGAATGACTCTTCACTATCTATCTTTGCTGCATGTCGGAAATGTGTATCTGTGTGTCATGTGCATGTGGATGTAAATGGTTATTAATATTATCATGTTTCAAATTAAAATATACAAGTCTAGTTAGACAACTGAAGGGGCCTTCTCACAATGCAGTTTTGAGATTATATCTTGCTCAAGAGTCTGTGTTGCTTCATTGGAGCATACCACTGGGATAATTTTCATTGCTTAAGATATATTTTTCCTAAACTTGCACAAGTAGCACTTGTTGAGTCCACATCTATACTTTTCAAGGTTGCATCCAGTTCTGAGTATAATCAATCAGCATTTATTTCTGAGTAAACGCAACCAATCAGCATCCAGTGTACTGTAGTTTTAAATATACAAAAGAAAAAATGTCAGGCTTAGATGATTGTAAATATTGCTGGATTGACAGTTTGAAACTCCAACAAAATATTCTGTTAGAATTTTGCTATAAATGACTAATAAGAAACTCTGCTCTATCCATTTACTAAAATCTCACAGAATGCCAGTGCAACAGGTCAGCAAGGTATATACTTACTTGCTCTATAGTTTCGGCCTCATTTAATAGGAGTAAAGAGCTGCTGGAGAACTGTAAAATTTTCTAACTTTTTAAATTTTCAAATGCATACTTTCATCGCATGAATCAAAATCGCACACGTTTGTTGACAGTGACTTATCTGGAGCAGGATAATTGCATATGAATCAAAGTTTGCTTATAATATGTTGCCTCTTTTGACAGCATTATCTCTAGGACCTCATTCCAGGATAATTGCATGTGAATCAAGTTGCTCACAATATGTTACTACTTTTGACAGCATCTCTGTGACATAATTACATTTAACAATCTCTTCAAATTCTCCTGCATAGAATCTCCTGAGTTTGCATTGTGAGACACCCTTTAATTGCATATCTATTGACAGATTTATTGTTAGAAACAATATTAATTAATACTTGCAAAAAGAAATACAGAAAATATATCCTTAGAAATTATTATTATTTTGTTGTTGTTGGTTTTGGTTTGTTGTAGATTTGTTTATTCTCCCACTCTTTCTCTAGTTCCTGCAGTTTTTAACCACCCTCCCACACTCACATAACCACCTTTTTTTCCTTCTGAAGATAGGTAGTTTTGAGTATGGTACAAGTACTTGTGGGTGCTTGAGATACTTCAGGATGTGGGTCTGGCTTCTTAGTGTGAGAGAATTGTTTGTATTAATATTTTTTCTTTCTTTTTTCCTTCCTTAACTCCCAAAGTTGCATCAGTATTTAGTTCTACAAATTTTTTTTTTGGTTCTTTTTACATGCCAACTAAATGTTTGTTTAAAGACAGGTAAAGGCAATGCAGGGCTAAAGAACCAAAACCATTTTGATAATTCATTGTTGTTGGGGTGACTTGCAAAGATTTTTGCACTAAGTACTTTCATTCTGAGAAAAAACTGAATGCCAAACTATTCCTCATTGAATTACATTTATTTGTCTTTTATTACAGTTTCTCTTCATAAACTGAGAACAATAAATTAACTTTTGATAGAGGAGAAAGCCTGGCAGTTCTTTATCATGTGCACACTTAGTTATTGTTGAATACAGAATAACTCTAAGGTCAGGGTAAACGATTACTTTGTGTGCAATAAATTCCCCACCTCATTGGGTGGAGAGGGAAAGTAAAAACATAAGTTTCATTAAGTATAAAATGCTTTCTTAGATCTTTATTGATTCATCGAGATCTATGTGTATATTTGTGTCTGACTACAGGAGTTGCGTGAAAAGAACTGGAAAGCTATGGAGGCCTTAGAAAAAGCGGAAAAGTCAGTCATGGAAAAAGCTGATAAAATACAAAAAAATTCTAGGGTAAATAATGTTCTGAAAGTTTTTGTTGTATAAAGCATCATCTTCCCCCCACAGTTTAATTTCTTTCAATCTTGAAATAAATTTTCTTTGAGGTGTTTTACAGGGTGTCCCTAAAGACTGGACACATTAAAAAAAATGCATATTTTCAAGACATAAAATTTTCATTTTCATAAAATAACATTTTATTCAATTGTAATATAATCAGATAACGTCTTCAATATGATTTCCATCATTTGTGATGCAAAGATTGATGCACTTTGCAAGATTCACGTGAACTCGATGCAGTAACTCCACATTGTCGTCAATTTTAGCACACTCTTTATGTGTTCAATCAAGTGTGTTGCATTTGTGATTTTCATGAAGTACACCTTCTCCTTTAGGGGCTAGCATCAATTTTAGTCATGATAATTTCTTTTGTTTCATTTGATACATTTGGTTGTCCAGAACGGGATTTGAATTCATCTACTATCTTTTGATATGCCATGCTTCAAGTCCACTGAGAAGTACCAGTTCAATTCTTTCTTCTCTTGACAAAGCCATATTTAATCTGTGGAGGTAAAATAAATTATAGTTAATGAGATTTCCTATGTGTCCAGACTTTAGGGACTCCCTGTAGAAGTCCACTTCATCTTGATTGTAATGTTATGTATTTTTTAAAATTTATAAAACGTGATTAGCATCATCAGCATGATTACTATATTGATAGCACCTACTGACCCCTCCCATCCCCACCCCCCAACCCTAACAATTTGTTGTGTATGCTGTGCTTTGTCACTTGATCCAGATTGACACCTGCAATGCTTTATTAACACAACCACCACTAAGTCTAAATTTAAATATCCATTTTACTCCAGCATGTCTTGTTTTTATAATCAATTTCATGAGGTCAGTCTTAATGTTTTTTATCTTTTGAGTTTGTTTATTAAGATTGATGTATGCTAGCCTAATCAAGCCTTGCCTGATGTTATCAGCATGACCTTTTTTTCAACAGCTTAATTGTTATGAGCAAATCTGGCTTTTGTCAAGTCAGTGTCTTAAATGCTTATTTAAAAGTAAACGAATATGCTTGAATAAAAGAACAGAAACACATAGTGGAGTTTTCAAAATTTGGGGAGTGTATTTTTTTTTTTTGGGGGGGGGGGGGGGGGGCAGATGTTAGTTTTCATTGATATAGTGGAAGTATAATGATCCATATATAAAAAGGGAAATAATACAGAGTGGAAGTATGTTGTTTGTGAAAGTTATGAAATTTATAGTTTTGTTTAAACAGTTTTGTTTGCTTCATAAAATAAAAATATTCAGCAATAGAGCCTTAGAAAGAGGAAATACAATGTTATAACATTGTACTGAGGTATCAGTAAGAGTCAGATTAAAAACATTAATAATTCATTAATGAAGCCATATATAAATGGGAATACAAAGTTATGACATTGTTATTAAGTAAGATTCTGGTTAAACAACAACAAAATAATTAATAATTCAATGGAGCCTTAAATTAGAAGAAATACAAAGTTAAACATATTGAGGTATCAGTAAGATTCAGGTTAAACAAACTAACAAAATAATACATGAGGTTTCTGAATGTTTTACAAAGTTAAAGTTTGAAGTCAGTATATCGAAGTTGACTTTTCAGCTAAACAGTCCTTGTTAGGGCACAGCGAAACTTAAACTGATGGGAAATATCAAATATCAAATCCTGGTGCTTTGAGAACATTTTATATGGATAGTGATACAAACTAGAAAAAGTATCAGTAAATTGTATTGTCAATGATTCAGACTAGAAAATAGAAACTTAAGTGAAATGGATGAAAATTATAAATTCAGAAGCAAAAGGAAGAGCAGAGAAAAATTTGCTCCCACTGAATTTAAGTTTCCTGCTGTGTCTTCATTAGTGTAGTAGTTAGTACCCAGATTTTGCTTGTTTTTATTTAGCCCATTTGTTTTTAATAATTGCAATTCACTTTTGTGCTTTGCTTATGGTAATTATTAGGCATGATTTTAATACTGTTTTTTTTCCCTTTATGCATAATTTCTTCTTTTTTTTTTTATGTCAGTTTTCAGTTTTAAGAAAAAACTAATACAAAAGAAATAAAACAGGTGATCTAGATTTTTTTGTTGTTTAAAGGAAAATAGAAGCTTTTACTTGTTTTAACAAGGAGAGCAACATATATTAAACTGTTTGGTAGATAGATATGTTCCTGTGTTTAAAAAAAAATGTACATTATTATTCAATACTATTATATTTAAGTAGTCTGTTTTTTTTTCAAGACACATCTGTTTCTTTATATTAAAAATACAAATATTCTTTTTTTCCAATCTTTTAATGAGAAGAGAAACAAAGTGTTAGCATAAATTAAAAAAATAGTTACAAAACAAAATATGGACCTTCTTTTTAGATCACAGTGTGGTTAACACTCATCAGGTGAGTGTGTGTCTACGTGTGCATGCATGCGTTTGTTCATTCATGAAAAAGAGAGATAGAAATATCAGTACTGTTTTTCTTAGTATTTTAGTAGATGACTCAAAAAATGACAGATTGTAAAAAGATGTGTGATTGAGAATTAAAAACAGAGCACTCATACTTTGTGTGTTGGAGAAAAACTATTTGTAAATATTTGAGTGTTTATAGCATTCTACTCTTGTATAAAACATTTGTACAGACTGAACCCTTGTATGTACGAAAGACAGTGTATATGCACTCTTGCATATTGTATCATCTGCCGTTATTTATATATATCAACAAAGCACACTGAAGCAGTGCACTTAAAAGATGACTCATCCATAACAGAGAGTAAGGATTTAGAGTTTTGATACCTCCCACAAATATATCAAATTGTCAGGAAGGTGAATAATTCCCCTATTCTTCTGAAAGAATCTTTAATTACTGTACTTTGAATAGTACTACATCCCAACACCCCAACCTAATCTCTCTTTTTCTTTTATCTTACCCACTAAACCTTACCAAATAATTCCTTACTATATTTCCTTTATAGAAGTCTAGCCATCATAAAATCTTCCTCCCTTATTATATTTGAATCTAGTCATCTTAAAACCTTGCTTTCTCTATATTATACTTGAGTCTAGCTATCTTAAAACCTTGCTTTCCCTAAATTATACTTGAGTCTAGCTATCTTAAAACCTTGCTTCCCCTAAAATATACTTAAAGTCTTGCCACTATAAAATTTTGTTTCCTCTTCTCTCCCACTGCTGGCATTCTCATTCATAATTAACAACAGGAATACTTGAATCCTAAAAAATCCACTTAAAATTTACAGTATTCTTTAAAGAACTTTTACTGGCATGGCTTTGCTGCTTTATTTTGTAAATTAGAACTTGACAGTTTTGTTTATGTTTAACATAGAACTTGTTTTAGGAACTTAAGCTCAATACATTGAAATTAATGTTTATTTCTTAGAGGTACTGTTTGTTTTTTTTGTATATTAAAAACAGATATTTTCTCCAATTTAGTTGTAGATGTGCAAACATTCTGTGTTCAAGATAAATTTATTTCTTTGGTTGATTTGTTATTTTATTGTCATATTGTATATAGCATTTCAATATGATTGAAATATGAAACTTTAGGAAGGTTTCAGAATTATAATTGTAATCACATGATTGAACAAAAGGGTGATAATTTAATGTTATATTTTTGTACAGGATTATGTTAGATGTGTAAAAATCCATGACTACAATGGTACATAAAATTGGGTATTTCACTAGCAAAAAGAATAAAGTGTTAATGATCAAAAATGTTTTTATAAAAGTTTATTGAGGTTAATAAAGTGTTATAGATTAAAAGTATGTTTTTATAAAGGTTACTGAGGTAAATAAAATGTTATAGATTAAAAGTATGTTTTTATAAAGGTTTTTTTTAGAACATGTTTACAATGTTATATAGTTAACATATTAAAACTGCAGAAATTATGTATATATATTAATGACTTTAACAAGTTTTATTAGATGAAAGGTGTAGTCATATATGTCTAAACAAAGCTGTACTTTGTACAAATTGATGTTTAAAATGGTGATAGAAATTATAAATTGCTTTTTGTTTAATAAACATAGCCCATATGTAGTTTAACAAATTAAGAACTGTATAAATTATGTATTGTTTTAAAGACTTTTATTAAGTTTTATTAGATGAAAGGTGCAGTCATATATGTCTAAACAAGACTGTATTTATTAAATTATAGGAAGCCATCATAAAAGCTGTAACAGACATTGAAACAGTGGATAAGGGAGTGTTTCAACGACTGTTTCCTGATGTGTCAGTTAGCGAGAAACTGGTAAGATTTTGCACTTATTTTTTTTAACGCAGTAGTTAAGAATATGTATTAACAGAAGCATCTCAGACCTCGACCCCTTTACAATCACTATTTTCTATTTTTTAAACATATTTGGGGGTACATAATGTTGATTTTATTTTATTTTTTTATTTTTAATTCCTACTCAGCAAATAAAGTTTTATTTATTTTCTTAAATTGTTTAATCAGCTTGTCACTTTAAGATATATCTGCATTTATTAAAGATTTATTTCACAGAGCATTTGGTTTTGCTGCATTCCTTAAAATACATTTGTTAAAAGTCTCTTACATCAAGACAACAAGTTCCTAAATATTTATCAGGAAGAAATGTATATATTTTATATTTCCTTTATGGGAAATAATGTGTATAGTTTTTAATTGTTTACACTCTTCAACAGGGATATTTTATAGATTTAAAAAATTCTCTTATCACTTTAGTCCATTTGTTTATTTTCTTTTGGTAGATGTTTGTCATAAAAGTAATACGTAATTTTATTAACTTGAATGAATTTTTTTTTTATTTGTCATACAACTTAAGGGGCCTGAGTGCCTTAATATGCACGAGCCATCAGATTTTCTGCTGATTTTTTGTTTGTTTGTTTATGCTTTTCCTTTCAAGCTTTGATTTGCGATAATGTATTGTGCACTTTTAATGTGGTTATGGACTTTAGCATAACAGCAGTAAATATTATTTTTAGTGTTAAGTTTACAAACTATATGCTGTGTAGGTAACAGATGTGATGCCTTTGTTTTTGTTTATTTTACCAGTACATTATGGAAATGAATAGATATTAATTATGTTTAGAATATTATTGTTTGAGAAGTATCAGTTATAATTTGACAAGTTTTCCCTTTTAATTAAAAGTGTGAACAGACAGTGTAAGTAATGCTGCCAGTCAGGTTAACCTACAGATTGCACTTGTTGTCCATCTCTTCATAGGGTCACAAGGAGTGGGTGTCAGCTTTTGAAAAGCAAGCTGTGCAGCATTTAACAAAAATTTCAACAACAGGGGTAATGGCTTTGACTTTTTTTTGTATTGTATAGATGTTTGTTGCACAGTCTGTGAAGAACTTCACTCGCCTAGTATTGATTGCAATATTTCCAGTGGTGAATTTTTCAGTTTCATAGTTTAAATTATTACACTCCTTGTAAAGTTCTCATTTGACTAGTACACTTCCATATAAAATCCTAATTAGTTTAATACAGATTGTAACATTTCCATGTAAAGTCCTCATTTGTTTAATACAGACCATAATATTTCCATGTAAAGTCTTCATTTGTTTAATACAGATATAACATTTCCATGTAAAGTCCTCATTTGTTTAATACAGACCATAATATTTAAAGTCTTCATTTGTTTAATACAGATTGTAATATTCCCATGTAAAGTCTTCATTTGTTTAATACAGATTGTAACACTTCCATGTAAAGTCCTCATTTGTTTAATACAGATGTAACATTTCCATGTAAAGTCTTCATTTACCATGCATAGCTTTCTTGTATCAAGTTTGCAAAGGCAAAATATTCCTTTTCTATGATACCCCTATTCACATCTGAAATTTTCTTTTGATAATAGTTTTTTTTAATAGCTGACCTTTTTGAATTTATTTATTTTTAGTTATATTTTTGGTTCCATGTTAACTCTTGAGAATTGGACTAAACTGACTGTTGAAAAATCATGTACATTTATCAAAACACAAAATTGATTGTATTCAATATACAATGAAACAGTAGATTAAATGTTACTAGCAGTGTCCCCTCACTTGTGGATAAATACCCTATTAGCACAACAATTACAAACAAGACTGCTTACGAATGATGACACCTCTACACCAAAGTACTTGAGGCCGTATGTTTAGTCAGCCCCATGCTAAGTGACATGTACTTTACTGTTATCATTGAAATCTATTGGCATTTTATATTCTTTTTGTTTAAATTAGTATAAAATACTTTACTATAATCCATACTGCAAGTCTTTATAGTAATTTTAATTTTCAGCATTATCATCACCAGTAGTTTGGCAATATTGTATGCCTAAAATTATACAGCAATGTTTTGTGGTGATATTTGTAATAATTAGATGATCATAAATCAAGTACTTTCAACCTTTTCTTAAGTTTGTGCAAAGATTGTAGTCCATTCTGATCTTTTTATTCATTTTATAAAGTTTAAGGTTCATATCTGCTTTGTGCAGAGCTTGTATTTATATTTTTTATTCTCTACTGGTCACCTTGAGGTGTGTGTCAGTGGCATATTGCCATTTGTTGTCCCAGAGAACCTTCAAACAAATAATTAAATTTTGTGGAAAGAGTCATACAGGAGTTAATGTCCCATGATTCTTTGTATTGTTTATTTCATTATCATAGTCCACTTTATTACTGTTGCAGGATATGTCACAACAATTAAAGATTGTAACATTTAAAAATATATATATATATTTCTTTGCACCTTTTCTTTGTTTTGTTTGTTCCGTCTTCATTTCAGAAAGAATACACTGACAAAATAAGTCACCTGGAACATGAAAATAGTCGGCTACAAGCTGACGTGGAAGTGTTTAAAAACAACATAGCTATTTTGGTGATTGCTTGTGATTTTCTTTTCGGCTTCTTGCTTTCAGAGCTATGCGTGATTCAGCTATTTGCTTTGACCTGCCTATCGTGTTTTGGCATGTTTTGAATTTGACTAATGTTGCTTTATTACAGAAGAAAAGGTTATGTTGAAGTGGTAGTGACACAAGGCAAATTGAAAAACTCTTTGATGATAAATAATGAAACTTTTTTTTATCATATTGCTTAGATTCTTTCTTATGGCACAAATTCTAGCGGTTGGTACAAATAAAGGTGGGTGGTATGAATACAAAAGGGCAGTACAAATAAAGGTGGGTGGTATGAATACAAAAGGGCAGTACAAATAAAAGTGGGTGGTATGAATACAAATGGGCAGTACAAATAAAAGTGGGTGGTATGAATACAATTGGGCAGTACAAATAAAAGTAACTGGTATGAATACAAGTGGATTGTAAGATGGGTGGTACAGGATGATATAAATGGATGCACTTTTTGAAGATGGCATTCAGAGACAGCAGCAATTTTTAGAAGCACAAGAGTGGATGCAGGTTCATTTTACAAAGTTTACGCTGAGACATCAGTTGTATGCAAGAAATTTCAGTAGGATTCATATTCAAAATAGCTGTAGAACACTAAATTCTTGGAAGATATACAATGAGACATCATATATATGAAATACCAGTGTTGTGTATTGGTACACGTGATTTAATGATTCATGCTACATTGGTGCAGGAAGATGTAGAAGCATGTTCTGGGTTACAAATGATTCCATTTTTAAGGACATTTCGTACCTGTTTTTGTACATCTGTCGGAATTTGAACTTTAATGGTCTGTATGCAGGCCCAGTAGTGAATGAAAGATTGAGATTAATTAAAATATGTCCACTTCCTCCACTTGAGAGATGTAAAGTAGCATACAACTGCAGACCTAGTAGAAATGAAAGATTGAGATTAATTTAAACGTATGTCCAATTCCTCCACTAAGAGATTTAAAGTAGCATACAACTGCAGTTCATCTATATCAGAGCTAGTTTGCCTCAATTATAACTAAGGGATGTCATTGCTATTTTGTAATTTTAAAATAAATTGGCCTTAATGACTCATTTAGAAGGGTGGGTTGACAGAACTGAAGACCACCCTAATCTGGAACTCACATTTTTCCCTCTGTGAAAGCTTTATAAAAAAAAAAATGTAGTTTTCTTTGAAAACCAAATAATAATTTAATAACTTTGAGTAAGGTAATACATGATATGAATCTGTTTAATGCATTGATTCTTGTCATTGTTATATAAGGGCTAGTTTTCTGTGCTTTTATTATTGCTTGTAAAAAAAAAAAAAAAAACTTTTGCAAAATCTTGCCACATTACCCTGCGCTTTCTAAATAAATCATTGGAGAGACATTAGTCTATTCCTGAGTAATAATTAACATACATTGTTTTTCTTCTGTTTCTGATATGCATTCATTGAAATTATTAACCAGTCTTGTGTCTTTTTCTTCTTTTTCTAAAATCTTGCTGTTTTAACCATTTTCATGATCTTTTAAATGTATTATATATTTGCCTTCTGACAAATTGTGTTACTGGAATTTTCCATAATATACTGATTATTGTACAAAACTACGAGGAGCTGTTGTTATAATCAAGAAGTTTATATAATGTGCATTATTTCAAAGGGAACATGCTTCATTGTCTATTTACCATATCTTTTTATTTGCCTGGTTTTAAAATTCAGCTTTTACTTGTTTGACATTATCATTTTACTTGTTTAACTGTCTTTTTACCAGTTTAACATTTTTTTGTTATTTGTTGTTGCTGCATTAATAACTTTAGTCTTTAATGAACAAGTATTATGTTGCACTAATAACCTTTAATCATTAATGCACAGGATTGACATTGCATTGTTAATTTTAATCATTAATGCACAGGATTGGCATTTCATTGTTAACTTGTTATCATTAATGCCCAGGATTAACATTACACTGTTAACTTTTTATCGTTAGTGTACAAGTTTGACATTACATTGTTGTTATCATTAGTGAACAACTTTGACATTATATTGTTAACTTGTTATCATTAGTGCACAAATTTGACATATTATGATTAACTTGTTATCATTAGTGCACAAGTTTGACTTTTCATTGTTAACTTGTTATCATTAATGCACAAGTTTAACATTACATTATTAACTTGTTAGCATTAGTGCACAAGTTTGACATTTCATGATTAACTTTTGTTATCATTAGTGCACAAATTTGACATTACATGATTTACTTGTTATCATTAGTGTACAAGTTTGACATTACATTGTTAACTTGTTATCATTGGTGCTCAAGTCTGACATTACATTGTTAACTTGTTATCATTAGTGCACAAGTTTGACATTACATTGTTCACTTGTTATCATTAGTGCAAAAGTTTGACATTACATTATTAACTCATTATTATTAGTGCACAACTTTGACCTTACATGATTAACTTGTTATCATTAGAGCACAACTTTGACATTACATTGTTCACCTGTTATCATTAACACATTCTATTCACAGTGCTCTTAAAGCATAGCACTCAACTGTTCTATCATCACACAGATATGCATGCATTGATTGTTTGGCCCCTTTGCATAGATTTAGTTAATGAAAAGTTTGACATTGTATTCTTAACTTTTTTGTCTGTTACATATAAATTCAAGAGTGCAGTGCAGTTTTAACTTTTTGTCATTAATGAAAAAGATCAACATTTTATATATACATTGTATACTAATTATTAATATTACACTTATGTTTGTTTTTATTGTTTTCTTTGTGTTTGTCATAATGTACATGTTCATTGAAAATCACTTGTCATCTTTTACATGGGTACAATAAACCCTCCACATTTGTATTTTCATCACTAATGAATTTATATATAATGTGTACCCAATCTTCGACCCTTATGCTGCACAGATTTATAAGTTGGTTGTCAGGATGGAAGAGCCTGATGGGTTTGTTTCAAGGTGGCTTAGTACATATCTGTTTACTGTCCTCATGCCATAGTGACTTTTATAGTATCAAGTCAGCTTAGTATGTAGCTCTTTATTGTCCTCATGCCATAGTGACTTTTATAGTATCAAGAAAGCTTAGTATGTAGCTCTTTATTGTCCTCATGCCCTACTTTCTGATTTAATATAAACATAAAAATGTGTGTATCATAAGCTTTGGTTCTTTTTATTGTTGTTGTGGTTATTTTTTTTATTATTAGCCATTCCATTACCTGAAAAAAGTCTATTAGTTGTCCTGGTGTATTGGTGCTGACAATGGCTATTGGCTGTTTTGCTAGTAATTTCATTAGAACATTAATAGTTATAACTATATGACAAATTATTAATTTTGTTATTCAGCATTCTGAAAAAGATCGAGTTAAAGAGTTGGAGGAGGAAAATAAACAGCTTCAGCACCAAGCAGAGATGTATGAGAAAAATTTTGCAAAAGCAGTAAGTTTAATTTATTTTTCTAGTTTTGGACATATCAATTCACTTTTTCAAAAATTAAAATTCAATTAAATTGACTTTGTATATCTGTCTTTGCCTTATTTCAAAATTGAACTTTGGGTATTTGTTCATTTTACTCATATATACCATGTGGTTGAGCTTTGGGTACCTGTTCATTTTACTTTATATGGTTGAACTTTGGGTACTTGTTCATTTTACTCATCTACACTATATGGTTGAGCTTTGGTTGCTTGTTCACTTGGTGTCCTTTTATATTTGTCCATAGACATATCATTAGTCACAAAACTGTTTGATGTTTTGAGATTGTGCAGCTCAGGATAATATGTGTCAAGAATTATCTGCTGTTAGCAACACAACTTGGTGTTCTTGATATGTGTTAAACGTTCATCATATTTATCAGCATATGTTCTTGGTAATATGTTAAATATTTTCTATTTGAGCACCACATGTTCTAGGTAAAATATTAAATATTTTCTATTTGAACACCATGACATATTTTAGGTAATATGTTAAATATTTTATATTTGAGCACCAGAACATATTTTATAAATATTCTCTATTTGAGCACCACAACATATTTTAGGTAATATGTTAAATATTTTCTATTTGAGCACCACATGTTTTAGGTAATATATTAAATATTCTCTATTTGAGCACCACAGCATGTAGTTCTAGGTAATATGTTAAATATTCTATTTGAGCACCACATGTTGTTCTAGGTAATATGTTAAATATTCTATTTGAGCAACACATGTTCTAGGTAATATGTTAAATATTCTATTTGAGCAACACAACATGTTCTAGGTAATATGTTAAATATTCTCTATTTGAGTACCACAACATGTTCTAGGTAATATGTTAAATATTCTCTATTTGAGCACTACAGCATGTTCTAGGTAATATGTTAAATATTCTATTTGAGCAACACATGTTCTAGGTAATATGTTAAATATTCTATTTGAGCAACACAACATGTTCTAGGTAATATGTTAAATATTCTATTTGAGCAACACATGTTCTAGGTAATATGTTAAATATTCTATTTGAGCAACACAGCATTCTAGGTAATATGTGAAGTGTTCTCTATTTCAGCAACACTTGTTCTGGGTAATATGTGTTAAATATTCTCTCTCCTCATCACCCACTATATAATTTTAAATTTCAGAATGCAGAGAAAGAACAACTTCTTCATTTAGAGGAAGAAAACCAGCGGTTAAAAGAAGCTGTTTCACAAAAAGATTCAGTAAGTGGGGAAAAAAATAGTATAAATAATGAAGTAAGAAAATTACTTATATCATAAAATCCGAACCGACTGATTTGATTTTCATGGAATATAAATTATTTTACATTAGTGCAAAGCTAAATAAAAATGTGAAAGAAAATTAAGTGCATATGACAAATTATAACTTGTTTACTCTGTTCAGAAAAGTTTAAAACTCAATCATATGTTTGACTTAAGAAAGTGCTTTTTTAATTTAAAGGATGCAAAATATTTTTGTTTAAAAAGTATGGTAAAAATATTTTTACCCACGTCTAGATTTAAATTTATTTTAAAAAGTCTGTATATTCATTTACCTTCATTTCATAAAGTGTATTAATTAAGTAGGTAAGATTTCATCATGTATTACATTGTATTAAATATGTAATTTCATAAGGTACATTATATATTTTGTAAAGCATGAAAGGTTTCATAAAATGTGTTTTATTACCCCTTTTTATTACATGCATAATATTTCATGATTTGTATTAAATATTTTATTCATGTTTTATGTAAATGTTTATAAACTGTACTACATGTGTCGTTAAGTATATAAGATTTTATAAATTGTACTACACATTTTATTAAGTACATAAGTATTGTGTGCAGTTAACAGTGGAAGTGTCAAGACTTCAAGAAGATAGCAGAAATTTACAGTCAGAAATTGACAAGTATAAAAATATTCTTCAAGAAACTGTAAGTAATGCCGACACATTTTTTTTTACATGTTTGGGTTTGTTTGTTGATACATACCTTTAATAATAACAGCATTATATGATTAGATGTAACTCTTTGTTTTTCTGAGTACACTGAAACCTTGGTTATTGGACTGCCTCATCAGAAACCATCGAATAAGCCAATGTTAGGTGGGTGGGTAAATAGAAGATAATGATATGTTTAAGCTATGAAAAATATAGTTGTTTTTATTTACTTGTTCAACACTATTTCTGTTGACCCTGTTTTTTTTTTCACTTTGTGGTTTAAAGGAGACAACTAAGATAATCATAGATCAGTCCAGAATGAAACACAAAAATTGTGGTCAGTGATTTGAGTTCATGAAACAAGGAAAATCATTCTTGGCATTCTTTCACTGTTGCATGTTCAGATACAAAACAAAATACAAAATCAGTGTGCTGTTTATGTATTGCCATTGTCTTAGCAACTGCCTGCAGAAAGTGTACAGATTATTTAAATTTATCCTGGTGCCTACAAATTATTGGGCATTTTTAATAATGCTTCCTGAGTTTAGAAAAGCATGATCCCTGCACCTTGCATCATTAAAAAATTCAGTTAATTCATTTACAAGAATAAAGAGTTGCCATCTACCTACCAATCTTTTATCTGTAAGTATATGTAACCATAAAGTACCATTGTTTCTTCTTCATGTAGGTTTTATCCAAAAATTGAGAAAAGATGAAAATTATTATTATAAATATTGAAACAAAGTTTCCGTATGGGTCTTGCTTAGCTGGTTGAAAAATGATCACTTAATGTAAAAGTCATATAATTGAGCATTTAGATAACCAAGGTGTCATTTTAGGAATGAGGATTGGTTGGTTGATTGTTTTTTTGTTTGTTTGGTGCATTTTTTTTTTAGGGGTATTATTTGTTGTTTTATTTTGTTTTTTGGGGGGGTTGCAGCAGGGAAAAAGGTAGTAGTGTAGAAATGAGAACAGCAAATGTATTGATGTTGTCTCACTTCATCTAGCTGGAACTTGTTACAGTCTTGAAATAGTATTATACTTTCTGAGTTTAAGATTTTATGAAGTTAGAGTATTCATTTGTAAACATGTTTGTTTGTGTTTAGGAAAAAAAATTACACGATTTAGAACGGAGCGTTGAGTCCGAAGAAAAGAAATGGCAAGAGCAGCTTCATCAAGCACAAGAAGCAGCAGAAAGGGTAAGTGCCTTTAGTTTGACAGTCAGTTCTTAAACTTTGGCTGATTAGTTGTAAAAATGGCTAACACTTTTAGTGTTGTTTACAGTTGGTTCTTTAGTTGATAAGTTGACAATTGGTGAGCACTATTAGTATTGTTAACAGTCTGTTCTTTGGCTGGCAAGTTGCAAAAATTTTGAACACTTTTAATAAAAATTGTTAACGATTAGCTATTGTAAAAATGCTGTGTGTCTTTAGTATTGTTGAAACTGAATGTTGTAATGTTGGTCATTAAAATCTAGAATAGAATGAAATCTTTTAATACTCTTTAATACTTTGTCTGGTTCTTCTTAATACATTACTTTTGTAACTCTGGTTAATAAGAAGCTTGAATATAATGAATGCCCACAGACCCTTAATATTCTTCATGACTGTTGTGACCCTGGTTCATTTGAAGCTAAAATAAATTGAATGCTATTAGTACTTTTTGAATGTGACTGTTGAAATTTGTGCTCCCAAGAAGCTAAATTAGAATGAGTGCTCTTAGTATTGTTTGAACACTTGACTACAGTAAATGTTTCTTTAGAGTGAGAGTCCTTAGCATTCTTTGGAATTGGATAGTTACAGCACTGGTTATTTAGAGTGAGAGTCCTTAGCATTCTTTGGAATTAGATTGTTACATCACTGGTTATTTAGAGTGAAAGTCCTTAGCATTCTTTGGAAGTGGATAGTTACAGCACTGGTTATTTAGAGTGAGAGTCCTTAGCATTCTTTGGAAGTGGATTGTTACATCACTGGTTCATTAGTGTGAGAGTTTTTAGTACTGTAGATTTGGACTGTTATACAACTGGTTCATAACAAAAATAAAGCCCATAATAATTTTTAACATTTGCCTTTAATAACTCTGGCTAATTAGCTGTAAAAATGGTAAGTGCAATTAATATTGTTAACACAGTGTGTTCTAACTCTGGATCATTAGAATTTAAAATAGAATTAATGCCCTTAGTATTTTTTAACTGTTGACTTTTGTAACTTTAGTTTGGTTGACACTAAGAACGATTTCACTTTGTACTTTTAGCTTTTGACAAATTTTTTTACATAACTATGCTTTATACATTTAAGTGCAGTTAATGTCATTCTTTCGAACTGATCAATCCACCACACATTTACATTCTGTGTTGATTGTGTATGCTATATAAAATAAAAGTAAAATATTTTAACTCTTTTCTTTCTGTCTGTTGTGCTGGTTACTTTCTGTTCAACAGAAAAAGGTACGTGTAACCTATTTGTTGACTGTTTGTCAGAATTATTCGTAATTTTTTTTTTTTACTGCTTTCTGTCAAAATTACCCATCTGACATATTTTGTTTGACTGCTTCCCAATGACACTGCACTTCTGACACACCTTTGTGCATGGCTTTAACTTTGATGCTGAACTGACATTTTTGGCAAGTGTGTGAGATGCTAAAGAGTGCATAGATAGGTAAATGTTAATTTGTCTGTTTTCAGTGTTGGAAATTTATTGGCAGATCTCTTGGTGCATTTATTATATTTTAATTTGCTGAAAGCAAAACAACTAAAATACTTTAGATTGTAATGATATGAAAATTTTTCAACCATGAAATTAAGAGTTTTGTCAACAACATCAAACACAGGTGCACCATTATTCTAAGTTTTCCTAGACTCAACATTGTTTCACAAGAATTTGACAATAATAGACAAAGATATTCAATATGGAGATATTCAGTATGGTCTCATTGTCTGTAGTATGAATACTTTGAATAGTTTTTGAACAATCGAGACTTACTGACATTGTTTGGATTTTTCTTTCAGAACACATTGTCTTCTAGTCGAGAGCAAGAGCTAGAAGAACTAACAATACAGCAACAGGCACAAATAGAAGATTATAGGAATGTTTTAGCTGCTACAGTGAGTTCTTTTTTGTTATATTTTTATATTATACATAGAAAATTGTAGGAGAGTACTCTGAATTTGTAGTGTTTTAAAAAGAAGATTGCAGGAATGTCAGTTGCCTCAGTGACTTGTTGAGTACTTATTAATATCCATCCAACAGAAAAATATAGGCATGTCTTAATTGCCTCAGTGATCTTTTGAGTACTTATTAATATCCATCCAAAAGAATATAGGCATGTCTTAATTGCCTCAGTGACTTGTTAAGTACTTATTAATATCCATTCAACAGAAGATTATAGGCATGTCTTAATTGCCTCAGTGACTTGTTGAGTTCTTCATAAAGGTAATGGTCATTGGCTGCAACTTAATGCTGTCAAATTGAAGAATATTTTAGCTGATCATAATAATCATATGTTTATAGTGTTTGTATTATGTTCCTTTGCCACTCTTGTTGGAGTGAGCACTGTTCATCAGCGGAACAGTTTAATTCTATGACAATCTGCCTTCAAACAGGATAAATATTTTATTTTTTCTTAAATTAATTTGTTAGTTTTAAAAAAGAGCCCATAGAATATTTATTGTTTGTTTTATTTTTGCTTGTCTGTTTAAAAGGAAGAGTCTTTGTTGTTCAGAGATATTTTAAAACTACAGTGAAACCTTGCTATAACACAGTAATTGGGGTCCATAAAATCAGATCATTAATATGGGGTTTTGCAGAAGAATGAATTATTAAGACATATATTTTTGGAGCCATGACTGAATTTATGTTATCGCAGGGTTCCACTATATTGGCAGAATAGAGTATCGCTACTGATAGTCATGGTAGTTCTGGAATATGCCACAAATTTTGTTGGTTTTTGTTTTTTTTGTATCAATAAATTTTCAGAAATAAAAAGAAATGAGTAATTTCTTGAAGGTTTTTTATTTACTATAAATTAAAATATTAATTTTAACAACTAGTTAAATTATTTATTTATTTTCTAAAAATATTTATATATACATGTTCAGCTGATCAATACTCAAAATATATAATGTGTTTTAATTTAATTTTCATCACTTTAGGCTTTGCTAATAGCAATAGCTAATCTTGCTTTAATAGCAGCATGTGATTAATATAACATGATCACAATAAGCAGTGCACTGACTAACATCACGGTGAGGGGCATGCTAACATGAGCACAATAAATGGCACACATATTTTTATCACAGTAAGTGGCACACATTTTTTATCACAATAAAACCACATTTTTTTATCACAGTAAATGGCACACATTTTTTATCACAATAAAACCACATATTTTTATCACAGTAAGGGCACACATTTTTTATCACAATAAAACCACATTTTTTTATCACAGTAAGTGGCACACATTTTTTATCACAATAAAACCACATATTTTTCATCACAATAAGTAACACACATTTTTTATCACAATAAGTGGTACATTGACAAACACAATAAATGAAATATTAACAAACATGATCACAGTAAGCAGTGCCCACTGCATGTGCCCAAAGTTTTGACTGTATAGTGTAAGCTCTTTATTCACAGCTAATAATATGCCTAGAATATGTAGACTTTTAACATTGTTAATTCTGCTGTTATTAAAAGTTCATAATGTTGCTAATTCTTTTCTCTTTCACACATGTCCTGCATAAATTAAATATCTCTTAGGTTACCATTTTAAGTTAGTACACTAACACTAACTATATTTAGAATTAATAAAAAATGTCCAACTTGTACTTTCCAACCAATTCTCTCTATCTTCAGGAAACCAATCTCCGACAGTTAGAAGGACGGGTGGAGAACGAGGAGAAGAAATGGGAGGTTAAAGTTCATTCAGTTCAGAAAGACTTGGAAAAGGTGAGCATCCGGCTTCTTCTGTCAGGAGGGAAAAGTTTTTGTTCCTAATTGCCTCCCTTACCTATTGCCATCACCATTTTACTCCAAATCTCTAATCTGTCTGATTAAAATTGTGTACTGTGCATGATTATATAACATCCATATATTAACTTTTTAATAGTACTGGACAACATTCGTAATGAGATTTTAAAGAACCCTAACACGTTTTTTAATTATGCATATAATTTTTTTCTTTTATAGTCAAGATATGAGTGTCAGCGGTTAGAAAGTGAAGTAGATGTCCTCCGAGCCAGCACAGAGGTAGGTTGCATCCATTCCAGATTTTTGCTGTGCTTGAATTTTTAATTCATTTTTTAAATTTTATTTTAACATAAATATTAACACTGAATGTTATTAAGTGGATTGTGTAGTGTTTTTCCCTTGCCTTTTTCTCATTTTACTGAATGATGGAAGGATTAAAAAAAAAAGCAAATATATTTATGGAAAGATAATCCATTTTTAAAAAAAGCATACATATTTTTATTATTATCATTCTCTTTAGTGTAATAGAGGGGTAAGTTTTTTAAAGTTTTTTTTCACACTAATTTTTATTTTCTCATCTTAAACAATTTTCAGTAATGTATTTTATTTGTCGTCTCAAAGATAACCATTTTTATTTTTCCACCAACATTAAGGTTTTCATTTTCCTTCCATCAAGGTGTAATACTGTGCTGAACAGTAATAGAAGTGGATTGTTGTTTGCATGCAATGCTTGGCTTCAGGGAAATATATATTTGTAATTGTATTTATTGTCGATGCTGGTGTTGAGTGTTAAATCACTGCTCTCCAATTACACCATGTTTTTGTTGTTGTTTTAATTATGTAATAAAGCATGTTAGAATATAAATAATTTGTTTATAAATCTTTAACTTTTATTTTAATTGCTATATACTTAATCTTAATTTGAACAATTTATGATACTGTTAGTATAATTAAAGACCAAATGAAATGGAGTCTAGGTCAGCCACATATATAATGACAATTATAAAACTGTAGTTAAAAAATTGTCAACATTCATATAAAACTCATTTTAATGATATTTTAATTAGAAATATGTCTATGAGCTTAATGATGACTACAAACATATGTAGTATGGTTACTATATATTATCAGAAAAATAACTTAACCAGACATGGTCATTGTAGGTCATTGTTTTCTCAGTATCTCCAACATCATTAGAAATGGTATGTGAACTACTATCAGAAGAACTTTCACAGTCATCAACATGAATTGGATAAAAGTCATACAGTGTACCAGAGAAAATTACATTGGCACCCTGCCACCAACATTACCAAGCTCATCACATATACATATAACACTGTAAACCTGCTACTTATTAGAAAGTATTAATACACATTCATGGTCCCAAGTCAAAATAATGGTGTACACAACCATTTTAAAATTCGGTGAACTCTTTCATAGCTTTCAATTTCTTTATTGCTTATCAAAATAGTTTATTCATTTGAAATTATTCCTGATATTATTGTCCTCAGTGATTCATGTCCTACGTCCAATATGCTAGTGCCTACTAGTATTTTTGTCTAAAATCTTCCATGTTTTATGTCTGTTATTTAAGTATCTAGTACTGCTAGAATCATCCTTGTCTTGCATCCATATTTTCCTGACTCAGTACAATTATTTATGTCTCACATCCATTTTCTCCTATCTGGTAGTGGTACTGACTACATTTCTCCATGTCTCACAACACTATTCTTCTCTCTGGTATTGACTACAGTTCTCCATGTTTCATATCCATATTCTCTTAACTGGTACTAACTATATAACCTATGTCTCGTCTATATTTTCCTTGTACTTGCTGTCATACATCCTTTATTCTATTATGTGATTAAAATCATCTGTTCTATGATCTAGTATGGTGCAAATCATTAAATGAGCAGTACATTTCAAAATATTTTTATAACAGGTATTCAGCTTTGAGCTAATGGCCATTTTCCCAGGAACCCTGAGGAAGACTCTTAACAAAGCTCTTTCATGCTCTCTCAAAACTTTCCCTCTTTCTAACTTTCACACTCTCTCACTCTCTCCAACTTTCCTCACACTCTCTCTCTCTCATTCTCTCAATCTCTCTCTTTATCACAGATCAATAGCAATCACATACAAAATATTCCTAAGTTCATTCTTTATCGATCGGTTAACTTACCCATAGTTAACAATTGCCTTTCATGACCAGACTTGAATTACATCAAAATAAAAGTGATTAGAATATAGAGCTTTCTTCAGTAAAGTAAGTTTTGGTCTATTCCCATTGGATGAAATCGTTATGAACAAGTATGAAACTGTTAGTCAGGAAAACTACTCGTCTGCTTGGAATTGGTTTGGATTGCTTTAGCAAGTTCTAGCATATTCTTTACCTGAGTTGTTATTTTAACTCAGGTACCTACAAAAATATCATGTATAGTACCTGAAGGGTCATGTCATTGACATTTAACAAATTATATAACAATTAAGTTTAGATAGAAATAGGGATAGGCAAATTTACTCTGCCACACAACTTTTAGCAAACTTGAATAAGTAGCATATATATGTCTTAGAGTTTACTATGTAATCATTTCATAATATTCAGCTTCTGAACTAGTCTTATCTTAACCCAGACATGTTAAATGAATATTAATTTTAATTTTAAAAAATCATTTCTAGTCATATTACCTTTTACCATTGACTTACTGATTGGTCTTATATTGTGAGACTCACATAACACTAGTAGTATTGAACACTCACGTAACAGCTTTAGTATTGAACACTCATATAACATCATTAGTGCTGAACACTCATAAGATCATTAGTATCGAACATTCATATAGCATCACCTGCATTGAACACTCATATAATGCTAATAATTCTTTGTGCACCTTTCAGGTGCAAGCGAGTTTAGTATTGAACATATGGCAGTTATTTATATCTGCAATGAAAGTGATGATGCTGTAAGTGGAGAGCATTGTTTTATTTTTGTCTGGAACTTACACTGTATGTTGTATGTTATTGTATCATTGAAGTAATTTGGCCTTCAAATCCATGGCTTGACTGATGTCTATAAAAAAAAAAAAATTGCACAGAGAAACATTAGATCTCTCTCTCTTTCTTTTCCCCTTCTCCATATATTTGTAATCTTCTAGCAGTTATGTTTCACATTTGTTTATTCTTTCTCCTGTAAGAGTTTAGAAATTTTTATTTCTTTGCCTTGTCATGCTTGCAGCTTATGTTTGATAATATGTTTCTTCTTTTTCCATTGCGCAAATAATTTATATCTTCCAGTCTGTAGTAGATTAATCTGATTTATCTCTTAGAGCTGCCAAATTTTGAGCTAATTTCCTGATTCTTGGAAAGTTTGCTGACATTAAAAGAGTACAACTGAAGCTATCTC
The DNA here is from genome assembly GCA_028829895.1 of Sinotaia quadrata. Lineage (NCBI taxonomy): Eukaryota > Metazoa > Mollusca > Gastropoda > Architaenioglossa > Viviparidae > Sinotaia > Sinotaia quadrata. The sequence goes on along the minus strand of CM054177.1, from coordinate 107,164,676 downwards.
ACCCAGTTTCCATCTAACTAAATACCAGTTTAAAGTGAATTCCAATTCAGACTAACAGTATAATACAAACGTGATTTTAAAAATAGCGTCAAATTAAATCAAGCTGTTTTAAACAAACATGATTTTGTAAGTATAAACTACAAACTCACTGTAGCACTATGCTAGCAGTGCTTAACCCTTTCCCTGCAGATATTATTTTAACATTTTTAATTCCAATCCCAGAAAATTAACAGTGCATTTTTACCCTCTCAGTATATTCTGCTCTTAAAGAGAATGAAATGAGGAAAGAAAACTGAACAAAAGTATTAAATAAGATTGGTAAAGTTTGTCTTCCCATAATCTATTTATACCTGACCCATAAATATAGAGGACATGTATTATATATATTCTGGGCAGTGAAAAGTACCTGCTTACAGTTTTTATAAATTTAAAGTAAAAGTACAAGTTTTTGTTTATTTTGTTTCATTTTTTTCTTTACTTAGAGCTGCATTTTATTTAGTAAGTAAAGGAGTCTTCATGTTTTGGTGTCTGGCTGAATTTATTTATTTATTTATTTAAATAGTGCCATATTAATGCTTCTTATTCATTAACTAGCCCACGGATTGTTTGAACTCATAGGACTTTCATCTCAATTGTATAAATTTTCTATAAAAAAAAAAAATACTATTTGAGTCCAAAGTGTATCTCACTGTTATTCTACTGTTTGCGGGCAAGTGCAGATGAGACATAGATTTCTATCTAACCTGGCCTAGTCACAGACTATGAGTGTTCCAGGATGAGAGATAGTTTAATGATATATATTCTAAGACAATATGTTCAGTAATATGAGTTTGAGAGATATTAATAGTATCTCATGCGTTATTTGTGAAAATTTTGCCATCATTGTTTGGCAGCTCTAATGTTATATGTTTCTTTATTTGCACAGGCAGTTGATGTTCTCAGGAAATAACAGCTTGATTCGGGCTTGATATGCATGTTGAGTGTAATATGTTTCTTTATTTAACTTGCACACGTGATTGATATTGTAGCTAATTTACCAGCCAAGATAAAGTGTTTCTTCTTGCACGTTTTGTAGGATCTATCAGATTTGGGTTTTGCATATCGGTGTGTTGAGAAAAGTCTGACAAACATTGTTGATGAGGTAATTACAACACTGTTCCCTGCATGCTTCGTTTCAATCTTTCAGTTGCGCTGAGAAAATAACTCTGCATTAGTTAAGAGCATATCTTTGCATTACTAATATTTTTTTTAAATGATCTGATTGCAGCTTATTTTGAGTGTTTGATGATCATTCAAATTCTTAAAGAATCCCTTCACTTCCCTGTATGTGAACTTTTTAATCTGTGAAAGGCCTGTTATTCTCAAATGTAATCAAAGATTTGGCAAGTTGAAAGGTTCTAGTTGGTTTCTTTCATTCCTTCCTTGAAATTTAGGTTTTCCATTTTAGGTTTTTCCATTTCCAACCTTACAATTTCTCTGGCATACTAGTGTTAATCTCAAATTCTTTGATTGTGTATAATATAAACCAACAACTTGATTAATATTAAATAATGGGAAGATAACCTTGATTATGTATAATGTGAACCAACAGCTTGACTAATATTAAATAATAGAAAGATAACTTTATATATACTGTGAATCAACAATTTTACTAATTTTAAATAATGGGAAGATAATTTTGTGTATAATGTGAACCAACAACTTGACTAATGTTAAATAATGGGAAGATAACTTGGATTGTGTATAATGTGAACCATCAGCTTGACTAATATTAAATAACGGAAAGATAACTTTGATTTTGTATAATGGAAAGATAATTTTGATTTTGAATAATGAGAAGATAACTTTGATTTGTATAATGGGAAGATAGCTTTGATTTACTGTTGTTAACCCATCAAGTGCTAACTATTCCTTCCAGCATAGTTATTTTTCCAGCTCTTGTGATTTAAAGAGAAGGTAGTGAACAAAATGTTAACTCTTGCACTTTTTAAAAAAGAAATGGATGAGGGAACTCAGGTGGTTTTTTTATATCATTATTACTATAATAGTTTGTGAAGATATTAAATGATATCACTGTTTATTGTGACGTCTAACAGCAGTCTTCTTTCACTTTCCCAACCATGCATGTTGTTCACTTTTCTGTTTTAAATATTTCATCTCTTAAACTGATCTTTTATTTTTGCTGTCACAAGATGTATTCATTGTAAATTCAGAACTGAATAATGTTCTATTGCAGACAAAATGAAGAAATTTTTTTAATCTTGAAAAGATTTCTTTAAAGAAAAGTAAATGTACAACAGTGATTTTTCAGACAGTAAGCAAGAAAATGTATTAACACTTGTTTGTCTTACTTTAAAATTGTAATGATGAATTTAAACAGGAGTCTTCAAAATTTTCTCATTGTTTCTTATTAATTTTTTAAAAATCATTTTCTCCATCGGTGAAGAATTTGCATAATTAATTTAAAATCAGATTTAATTCTTTTATTGATTTTAAAAAGTTACTACAACTGTTGTCAATGCTATGCTGAGTTATAATACAAATTAAATTATTTTGAATGAGCTTTAAAATTATTGTGCCTTCAAAAAGCAGTAATTTTTAAGCTGTTTATATACTTTTTTTTCTTGACATTCAAGACTTTCTGCCTTCTCTTTAATGGTTGTTTCCCTTTGCAAACATACTATGTCTCTTATTCCTGAATTTGAAGATCCAAAGAACATAATTCAACCTAGTATTACTTGTTGCTTATGTTTACCGTTCTAACCTAATTGTGTCTTTTGTTTTTATTCTGAATGTATGATCCGAATAAATATTTTATGTCAGGTTTCAGAAATAAAAATAAAAGCACTGAAACTGTTAAAGAGTTTTTATTTTCTCAACCTATATAGTATAATATGGACTATATAAATGCTTCAAAAGTCAGACCAAAATAAGGGAATATTAATTAAATTGTAAAATTTTTAAACAAAATAAACGATTTAACATTGATTAACTAATTATGTTACCCCTACCACTTTTTAACCTGTATAGTTTATGGACTTTGTTTACACAGCATTGTTTATAAAGTAATTTAATGCCAATTTCTCCCCAGTTATTTCCCTTTAGACTTTCCCTATTATGCACCAGGACAGCTTTCCAGATTTCCATCTTCAGTAGGTTAAAAAAGTTAAATTGTTTGCCTCCCTTGTTTTGATTTTTCATTTAAAAACCAGATATAAAAATCTCCTTTCATTCCTTAACTTTGTTGAAAAAAAATAATACTTTCCTGTCATTTACCCTGGCATCATAATGGATAGTCACTTTCTGTTTCTTGTTTATACTGAATGTTCTAGGCTAGCTATATCATTCTGCCCTGCAATCATTTTCATAAAATTAACTTTTTTTTAATAAGTCTGAAAAAACTAACATTCACCTTCTAAAATGTAATGCTTTTAAAACTAAGGGCACACTTTCTGTTAAGACTCAAAATAAAACAGGAAAGTACAGACAAGAGAGTCTCTCTGTTTTCGGTGTTTAATTTTCTTAATTAGTTTTTATATTACAGTGAGTTTATTTATTTTGTTTAAACCTTTTCTTTATAAAGCTTGTTGAAATTTTCATACATGTTAACAAAGTTATGACTTGAATCATTTTATTTTATAGCTAAAAATAAACCGGTAAAATGTAGAAATAAACAATATTCCATTGCAATAATTCTAGTTAAAAATAATTAACATACCATCACTGAATTTCAGTGTGTTTTTAAGGTGTTAAACAAACTTCATTAATATGTCATATAATATTTTTGTATGTTTTACAGATTGATGTATGATAATAACTGTGTGAATTGAGTTTGATTGAGTATGGTTATAATGTTTCAAGTGATTTCATTTTTCATCATTTCTGTACTAACAGTGTTATTTCATTGAGTATTTGTTTGGTTTTTAAAACATTTTTGCTCCATTGCAAATTTTTTAACTTAATAAGAAATATTTGTTTGTTTGGGTTTTTTTTTGTGTACAATTTTATTTTCTTTTTATGATTTTCTTGTATTTGAGATGATGGTATTTGCTATTATTGATAGAACAGAAAATGATTGTTTCTTTCTTATTCTCTCCTTTCTTTTGTCTTCTCTCTCTCTCTCTCTCTCTCTCTCTCTCTCTCTCTCTCTCTCTCTCTCTCTCTCTCTCTCTCTCTCTCTCTCTCTCTCTCTCTCTCTCTCTCTCTCTCTCTCTCTCCATAAATGTTTTTTTCCAAATTGCTGCCTGATCTAGCATGTGCACATCTTGTTACTATGGCTTTTTAGATGCTAAAATCATTTATGCTAGTATTTGCCGATTCTCTTTAGTATACTTTCTGGAAATCATCACTGGAATATTGCTCAAGTACTGGAACATTTTTGTTTATTTTTGGTTGATTCTTTCTAGGGGTTTTATTTTGTATTTTTGTAAATTTGAAATAATAGGCCTTGTTTATTAAATGTAGTACTCCAAAGAAATTATGCATGTATTGGTTGTAGGTAAATCAACAGAATGGCTGTTTATCTTTTCATAAATCAGAAAACTTGGTTGTTAAAAATATTTAACTAATTATTTAATTTTTAAACTCTGTTTGGATTCTGCCTATTATCATGTAAAAGACTTTTGTTTCTGTTTTTCCCCCCTTTCCCTTTAATTAAATATTTTTATTTTAAACTTTTTTTGCTTGACAGATTGAATAGCATATAATTTTATTGGGAATTAATATTGGAGAGGAATTCTCAAGTTACTACGTATTTTCAAATCCATTATAATAAATGGAACAAACAACAACAATGATTATAATTTTTGCAGAGGAACTCTTCAAATGCTTCAGAAATTTAAATGAATGCTAATTAATAAAACACAGCAACTAAAATGAGAAATATTTATCTGTTAGCACTGTTTTTCTGAAAGTGTTATTTCTAATTTTAGAGTTTAATTTTCCTAGAGATTTCTCAGTGTACAGAGAGAGAAAAGAAAAAAATAAGTTTATAAATATGCGGAAAATATGAGAGAATGCTGTATAATACTATTTTTTTTTTTTTACTTTATGTATGTATGCAGTGACATACATATCTAGCTTGCTAAAAGAGTGGATGGTTAGTATTTACTAAATTGTAATTCTAAATATTTTTTCGATGCATATCAATTTACCTTTTTCATTTCTGAAAGAGTATGAATGTTTCCCCTGGTATTAGCAAGGATGCACGATCATATCATTTTGTTGTTTCTTTTTCTGAAGATGCAGTCCAAAGTTGAAGTATTGGAACTGCAACTTCAAGAGTCTCATGAAAAAATCACTATTCTCCAAAGAGAAAAAGAAACGGTAGGTTTTGTTGTGGGTTTTGGGGGTTTTGCTGTTGTTGTGGAGTAGGGAGGTAGTTATTGCTAGAGTTTATTAAGACAGTTTACCCTTGCATTGCTGAAATTTTTAAGCAATGCTTTTTAAAATCTTTTATTCATAGATAAATCTGATTATTTACAGAACCAAATTGCTATGAATGAACAAAAATAACTGATCAGAGCTATTAAGTGGGCTTATTATCCTTGAATATAACTTACATAAATTTTACACAAAATTAGTTGTATGCCCTTACATGGTACAGTTTTCATTTCCATCAAGTTAAAACATGTATGTTTGTCAATTAAAAGAAAAATTAACCCTTGTAAAAATAATATAAATAATTTTAATATGATTCTGCATGTCTAGAAAACCAGTTGTGCTTCTTACCAACCTATGTTTTTGTGTGTGTCTGCAACAGCTTAGTAGTAAAATTATCGTCTTAGAAACACAGACGTCATCATCTTCAGTTAATACTGCAGAATCAGATGACCTTCGGAAGGTATGTTTGCCAGTGTTTGTGTTTACAAAATGCAGCTACATAAAAATTTGCAGATGTTTACGATTTTTTTTTTTTAACTAAATCTTTAAATGGTTGAAATTAATTTTGGAGCTTGAATGCAGGCACTTTCACTTTACATCCATGCAGACTGGTTACATTAAATCGTATATATTGTTAGACTGTTATTCTTTGCTCAGAAGAAAAACACATTGATGTGGTGTGTTTAAAACATTATTGAACAAATTGTGATGGTCAGAATGGTTGATGTGCTGTGCTCCAGTTACACCAGAACAAATTGATATGCTCAGAGTACAGTACAAGAATCAATACATTCATTTCAAAATATTACAGAAAAAATTATGGTCAGAAATGAAGAACAAACTATGCTGTGCTCTGCTCAGAATATTGTAAGACAAGAATAAATTAGTGCCTTGTACTCAGAATATTGTAAGACGAATAAATTAGTGCCTTGTACTCAGAATATTGTAAGACAATAATAAATTAGTGCCTTGTACTCAGAATATTGTACGACAAGAATAAATTAGTGCCTTGTACTCAGAATATTGTAAGACAATAATAAATTAGTGCCTTGTACTCAGAATATTGTACGACAAGAATAAATTAGTGCCTTGTACTCAGAATATTGTAAGACGAATAAATTAGTGCCTTGTACTCAGAATATTGTAAGACAAGAATAAATTAGTGCCTTGTATTCAGAATATTGTAAGACAAGAATAAATTAGTGCCTTGTATTCAGAAGATAACAAGAACAAAGGAATGTTACAAAGGTGCTCTGTGCTCAGATGGTAATGTAGAAATGTTGCTCAGTTGCTGTCAAAATGCAAACTTTCTCCTTGAAAGAAATACTTATATGATTTCTTTATCAGTATAATTTAAATAAATAACTTAACCATTTTGTGTTCTTATTTTCTTTTCTCATGTGTGAGTAGTAGGCTACCCGGTGTATGGTATATTTATGTTATGTAGGTTACGTGCATCATTTGCTCAAGTCCAAATTACTCAAATCATATTCTTTAAAAACATGTTTCAGCAACTAGAGGAATTGCTACGACAGCTTGAAGCTGAACGCAAGAAAAACAAGGACTTGTCATCTACGCTGGTTCGTCTAAATGGCATCATTAAGACTGGACAGGATGCTTTGACCCAAGAACAGACGCTCGTCAAACAATTACAGGAACAACTTGATGAGAAGACCAAGGTAAATTAAATTTGTTCTGAACAGAAGTGGTGGACATGTTTATTTATTATATAGAGAGATTTCAAATGGAAAATCTGGTTTGGTTTCATTGATTTGTAGTTTCTTCGACATGTATATAACCTATTCATTCTTATGCTTGTTTCAGGGATCTGGCTCTACAGCTGATCAAGAAATTGAACAGGTAAAAAGATATAATGAAAATTACTGAACACATTGTATTTAAGGGGTGGGCTGAAATATATCAGTTTTATTTAAAATAATCTTACATTGTGTTGTCATAGTTGCAGAAAGAGAAAAGAGCGTTGTTGTTTTTTAAACTGCCATATAGCTTTTTTAGCTTTTTTAACCGATCACTTGAAATTTGCTACTCTTAAGAAGGAATGTATGCCCAGTTCTTTTGTGGAACGGAAATTATCATATAGATACAATATCTGATGTAGAATGGTCTCAATTATGAATCTGATTATGAAATATGGAATTGATTTTAAAATGGTTGTGAAAAATGTAAACTCGTGGATAAGAGTGTGAATGTTATAGCAAACTGGACACTGAAGTGTGGATATTATTGTGAAATATAGAATAGGCTCGGGTATAAAATATATAGTGGACTCAGATGGATATGACTGAAATATAGAATGGATTTGGGTGAATGTGAAGTGTAGAACTTACTTGGGTCCTTAGGAATGTGAAATAGATTAGATTTCCTTATCAAGTATGTATGTGAAAATAAAGTATTAAAATTTCCTTGTCAAGTATGTATGTGAAAATAAAGTATTAAAATTTCCTTGTCAAGTATGTATGTGAAAATAAAGTATTAAAATGTCCTTGTCAAGTATGTATGCGAAAGAGAAACATGGAATATTCTCTGTCAGTTATGGACATAAGTAAATTATGCAATGAACTCATTTATCTATGGAATGTCAATTTCAATCTGATTTTTGTTGTGGGGAATGTTGCTGAGAACATATAGACTTTATTTAATGTAAATTTGCGAACGGTAAGAGTTTTCAAATTATTATGGCTTTATGAATCTAGAATATTTGAACTCAGATTTCGATTGTTCACAAAAAAAAGTTCAAAGTATGGCCTAATTTGACTTAGTGGGATATTTTAATTGGAATTTATCGCTGATTTATTTCTCATGCTTTTACTGTAAATTGTTTATACAGTGGCGAAAATTGGCAAGTAGTATTTTTTCATCCCCTAAAAACATCATTTGCTTTTCTTTATTTTATTTAAATAACTTAATTTTGACATGATCCGATGCCTTGGGCAAGAAAAGAAAGTGGGTGCCTTCTACACTTCTGGTTCAAATTTTTATTTTATTTAGATCCATAATTTTTAAGATTACTGAAAACAATTTTTAAAAAAAATAAAGGATCATATTTGATTGTGTTGTCTTTGTTAATGTATTTATGTGATTATGATGTGGCATTATTGTTTCTATGTTAGTGTTTTTTGAGACTGTCATTATTGTTTCTTTGTTAATGTATTTATGTGATTATGTTGTGATATTATTCTTTGTTGACATATTTATGAGATAGTGACATTATTGGTTTTTTTGTTAACATTTTTATGAGATTGTATTGTGAAATTATATTTTTTTTATGAGATTATATTATAACATTACTTTGTCATGTTTTATGGGATTGTATTGTGACATTGTTGTTTCTTTGTTAAAATTGTTTTGGGGTTGTATTATAACATTGTTGTTTCTTTCTTTATGTATATATTTTGTGTATATAACCTGCTTTAATAGTACATGTTTATGTTTACATACAAATTTGTGATTTTGCCTGTTTTCAATATTAAGTTATATAGTGCGTTGCTGCTTTTTTGATTATTTATTTTATTCACCTGTAGCTAAGCTATGTGAAAGTCAAATTTTACAAGTCTGAAAATTTAGTTTATACGTTTTTTTTTCTTTCTTAAAAAAATAAATCAGTCCAGACCATAAAAGAGGTATTGGTGTGTGAATAGATTAAATGTTAGCTTTGAAAATAGTGCAACTGCTTGCTTGCCAAGTGTGCCTCCAAATATTTCCTCTTTTTAAAATAAAAATTGTTGTTATTACCATTTCATATATTCAGTCCTTTTAAATAACTTTCCCTATGCTCTATTTTTGTAATGGTCTTGAAAGTAATGTTTCTTTCAACAGTATGTTTCATTCAAAAAACAATCATACTCTGTTCACAAGCATTTTACAGAGTTTATTAGAGCTAATGCACATGCACAGCATGACATTCACCAGCTAGATTGTATAAGGTTTTGTCTACCTACCCAGTTTGTGTCTCTTTTGTGTGTTTGTGTGCACAGGCCTGTACTTTTCAATATTTTTGTTTTCTTTGCTTCTTCTTTTTTTACATTTAAATATATATATTTTTTTTAACCTTGTGAATGTAAAAATTATAGGAGTAAAATTTTGTTTAGCTTTTGGAATACTTTTCTCTGTCCTGTGGTAGTCTACCCTTTTGACTGAAGCATCAGTATTAAATTGCTTTTATTTGATGTTATCATGGAATTATCTTAAATTCCTGGCCATGTGATTTACAATATTAATACTTTTTTTCCTCGCCTACATGAGACGTTGAATCCAAATGTAACAGTTTCCATAACATATCTGCTGGTCATTTATAAATAGTACATGAGGAGGGTTTGATGAATCTCTTAAATTTAAAATTTGAACCCTAGAATGTCAATCCTGGCCATTCAAGATTTTTTTCTTGGAAACTGCAGTTTAATGTTGCCTGTAGAATATTGATATGAAAAAGAAATGAGTCAATACCTCTCAAGATAATAAATCTTAGATCTTTGTTTTCTAGTTTTTTTGAAGATGTTTTATGATTGATTGAAGAGTCAGGGAAAAGAGAATGAAAGAGCTATTTAATATGGATGATTTCTCAACAGATTGCTGAGTCATTTGTAAAATTTAATGTGGATAATTTTCCAAGCACAACCCAAACATGTCATAAAATACCATATTACTTCAAAACATTTCACTTTTAAAATTTAGCCTAAGACAAATTTTTTAATAGACTTATCATCTTGAAATCATTCTCCCATATATTTTATACTTCCATTTTCTATCTATATTTGGCACCTGTCTGTAACTGGCTTTTATCTGCTGCTGGTTCTTATCTATATCTGGCTGTTTTCTGTATCCATCTTTTATCTATATCCGGTTCTTATCTATAACTATATGCATGTAGCTGAGAGCCAAACTGAATGAAAAAGAAAAGCAACTAGAACGGGAAATTGCAGCAAACAAGCAGCTTAGTCAGCGATTGGTAAGTTAGATTTGTCTCCCCTCTCTCCCTAATTTGTGTACTGCTATTTCCTTCAACATGATGGCACATTATTTCTGTACTTTTGCATTTCTTTAGAATTTTTTTGATGGGTTTTATTATTCAGTGAGAGCTCGGAAATGGGTTCATATCAAGGACTTTCAATGGTTTTTTTTAACCAGTTTTGCTTTTTATGTACCAAAGGCATTTTCTTGATTGTCTTAGTTTGTCCCTTGTGATATATATGCCCAAAACTTTGAGTAAACAAATGTAATACTGTAGTTTTTAAGAGTGTGGATGATTTGAAAGATAAAATTGATATTCTATTTAGTTTTTCCAAGTGAGCATTTTGGTTATGCTTATAGTACATCAGTATTAAGACTCATATTCTTCATTCCTCTTAAACTGTTCTGGATGGATTTACATATAACAGTATTTCTTAGGAACAAAGTACTTGTGTAGAAGGTGTGTTTATGCTTGTACATAAATGCCTGCTAATCACTTAAAGGACTTACAGTTAAATCATAAGGCTCTTGCCCAGTACACCGAACAGATGGTTTTATCACCTAACCTACTTCTTTGAATTGGTTCAAATTGAATGTATGTATTTTTGTTAATGTCACTTGGTGGTCATCACTTGTTGGTCATTCTGCAACACCAGCTTTGTCTTCTCAAGTCACCCCACCCACCCCTTACAAGTGATAATGATGCAATCACTCATTCAATACCAGCAGTGTATAGCTACATTACCCCCGTAAACACCAGCACCTGATGTTTAAATGCATCAGTCATATAACTAATGAACACTAGTACTTAATATTTAAGTATATTGCATCAGTCAGCACCAGGATTGGCTGTGTAACTCCATTACAGCATGTCAACAAAAATTGTTTGATACATAACCACAATACACCAGTCAATACCAGTACTGGTTGTATAATTTATGTTGCACCATGCAACACCAGTACTTGTATAACTTACATTGTCCCAATCAACACCAGTACTTGTATAACTTACATTGCACCAATCAACACCAGTACTTGTTGTATAACTTACATTCATTGCGCCAGTCAACTCCAGTACTGGTTGTATAATGTAAATTGTACCAATCAACACCAGTACTTGTTGTATAACTTAAAACGCACCAATCAATACCAGAACTTGTATAACTTATATTGCACCAATCAACACCATTACTTGATGTGTAACTGCATTACACCAATCAGTTCCAGCATTGGATGTATAACTACATTACACCAGTCAACACCAGCAATTAATGTGTAAGTACATTACACCAATCAACAATGACACTACTTGTTTATCTACTTCTCTTTTGCTTTGTGTGTTAAAGTCAGAGATTACTTGTCTTTTATTCCCAATTTTGCTCTTGATTTTATATTTGTGTGTGTGTGTATGCACTTTTCATACCATTTGCTTACATTTTATTGCAAAATATGTGTTATATGTTAGCCAGTTGTTCCAGTATTGTAGATATTTGCTTAGTCTTTCAGAATCCTAAATAAATTCCTAACAACATTGATTCTAATGAAGAGTTGATAAAATGTATTTCATAATTTGTAGTTAAAATGTATTAGTGCAAATGATTTTTAGACTGGAAATAATTTACCATAAGAAAACTAATATAAATTTAAAAACTAAAAAAAAAATTATTAAATAAATATATTGTAATTTGTATACAGTTTACTGCATTTCATATACAGATTTTGACTTGTTCATGTGTTGAGTGCAGGAATATGGATCGTGATTTCTAGTTGTGGTAGATATATCCAGCACCTTTTTAGTAAAATCAGTGGGTAATGTTTATTTTTTCCTCTGATATTTACCCTGTTCAGAACTGGAACCCAGTTCTGAAAATTTTTTAATAGAAAATATGGTAATGTTGTTTCAACAGATTTTATTTTTTTTGTATCACTACACACAGTGGGTTTTGCAACATTAAATACATTTGAGTAGTACCTGGCTAGTTCTGTTAGTATGAAGACTGTGACACCTTGGCTATAGTGTCTGCTAGAAGCCTGGCTAGTTTAATTAGTATGATGATCAGGAAATCTTGGCTATAGTGTCCACTAGGAGCCTGACTAGTTCTATTAGTATGATGACAATGACACCTTGGCTCCTTGGCTATATTATATGCTAGGAGCCTGGCTAGTTCTGTATATATGATGACCATGACATTTTGGCTATAGTGTCTGCTAAGACCCTGGCTAGTTCTTTTTGTTTGATGACCATGACACTTTGGCTATAGTATCTGCTAGGAGCCTGGATAGTTCTGTTTGTATGATGACCATGACACTGGCTATAGTGTCTGCTAGGAGCCTAGCTAGTTCTAGTAGTATGATGACCATGATACCTTGGCTGCAGTATCTTGTTGTAGTCCCAAAACAGAAAAACAGATAATGGCTAGTCAGTAATAATTTAAAAATTAAGTATAATATTGACTTTATAGTTGTTGGAAGCGACCTTATATTAAATGTTATAAATAACATGAAGTTTTTTTATTACTTTTGACTCTTTATTGCTGTTTTAGGTTTTCACAAATAACTGTTTATTGTCTCTTTGATCATGCATCACTCAAATCTTTTATTATTTAAAGCTTTAGTGTATTTTAAGCTATTTGTATCATTAACTCAAGCTTTTAAAATTTAAATCTGAATAAATATTCAAAACCCCTGTCATAATTTTCTAAATGGCCTGGCATATTTATCATTATACCCCTCCATATTTAACATAAATATAAAACTGAAAATTCCAATCATCCTATGTGTAGTATGCAAATATAGCTGGGATTAAACTACTTTTGAATCTTACTACATAAATTGTGTATATACTTATAAATATATTTACCTTTTTGTAATTAATTTTTACAACTTTCACAACAAAATTGCAGCTTCTATCTAAAACTGAGTATTTTGACAGTGATAACTGGTTACTTTTTGCCAATAAAGCCTGATGTTACATTGTAATTTAATAAAGAATGTAGGTGTCACTACTGTACATACTAATTCCTTTGAAAGGGCTACTGTTTGAAGCTGGAAGTCTGTGAACAACCGGTTTTCTTATGACACTCACAGGATTTAAAGCAACAAAAAGTAAGTTTTTATAAAAACTAGCTCTGGTTATACCAGCCAATGGATATAAGTTTGAGTAATTTAATTAGGACATTAATTTGCTGTACTTTATTAAACTAACTTTAAATAATACCATTTTATTGGCCATACATAAGTTTGGCCATCACTGATGTAATTAGGCCAATTGCACCAGCTAGTAATCATTAGTTTAAATAAAACTGCTCTAGTTACATCACTCATTATCAGCTAGCAAAAATAAGTTTGAGTAGCACTGCTCTAGTTACATCACTCATTATCAGCTAGCAGAAATAAGTTTGAGTAGCGCTGCTCTAATTAGATCACTCATTATCAGCTAGCAGGCATAAGTTTGAGTAACACTGCTCTAATTAGGCTACTCATTATCAGCTAGCAGACATAAGTTTGAGTAACATAGCTCTAATTAGACAACTCATTATCAGCTAGCAGGCAAAAGTTTGAGTAACATTGCTCTAATTAGATCACTCATTATCAGCTAGCAGGCATAATTTTGAGTAACACTAATTAAGCTACTCATTATCAACTACCAGGCATAAGTTTGAGTAACACTGCTCTAATTATGCTACTCATTATCAGTTAGCAGACATAAGTTTGAGTAACATTGCTCTAATTAGATCACTCATTATCAGCTAGCAGGCATAAGTTTGATTAACACTACTCCAATTAGACCACTCATTGTCAGCTACATGATGTAAATTTGACTGACACTTTTATTACATTTTTAATTAAGCCACTTATTTTCCAGCCATTAGCATCAGTTTGAGTAACATTACTGCACAAAGTCTCTTATTTTCTCCCAGCAGAGAAAAGTTGAGTAGTATTGCCATAATTAGGCCACTTATTTTCAGTTGACAGACATAGGTTTTGAGTAATCTTTTCAGTCAAACTTATTCAGCTAGTGTAACAGATAGGTCCTGACAGCTTAAGTCAGATTCATTCATCTAGTGTAACAGATAGGTCTTCACAGCTTAAGTCAGGCTCATTCAGCTAAAGTAACAGGTCCTGACAGCTTAAATGTATCATCTTAAGCCAGTTTCAGTCAGGTAGAAATGAAGTGTTTACACTTAGTGACAATTTCATGCAAACATTAAATATGTCAACATTAAAAGGCCAAGTTTCAGCCATGTAAACATTATGTGTCCTTACATATTCAAAAGTCATTGACACATTTAGTCATGGAAACTTTAAGTATGTCTTAACATTTTTATAAACCAGTGATAAATGAGTTTTAAAAGTTTCATTCCTACAAACATTATGTATATCTTAACTTTTTAAAAAAAAAAACAGTGATAAGTTGAAGACATGGAAAACTTGTTATTTTTAAAAGCTTTTTTCAATTTTAGCTCTGCATACATGAAGTCTGTCTTAATATTTTAAATAGCCAGTAATATGTATCCCAAAAAAAAATAGTGATAAGTTACAGTTTTACAAACATCAAATGTGTCTTAGCATTTTAAAAAGCAAAGTGACAGTTTCTGTCATGCAAACATCAAGTGTGTCTTAGCATTTTAAAAAGCAAAGTGACAGTTTCTGTCATGCAAACATCAAGTGTGTCTTAGCATTTTAAAAAGCAAAGTGACAGTTTCTGTCATGCAAACATCAAGTGTGTCTTAGCATTTTAAAAAGCAAAGTGACAGTTTCTGTCATGCAAACATCAAGTGTGTCTTAGCATTTTAAAAAGCAAAGTGACAGTTTCTGTCATGCAAACATCAAGTGTGTCTGATAATATCATGTGCGTGTTAACACAATGAGAACTAGTAATGGTGAAGCCGACAGAAACACAGTGTGATGTTATGTTTATTTGAAAGCAACTCAGTGATTAGTTCAAAATAATTCTGAAACATTAACGTTGAGAGGGATTCTATGAAGAATATAAAAACATTCTCACTGTAATGAATCCTGGTAAAAATGAGGAAAGTTAAGGTTTACTGTAATTCGACATCTTGTTGAGGTCGAAAAGTTGAACTTATCCCTTGTGTTTGTGAATGAACAAAATTACAAGACCAATGAAAGTATTTTAAGAAAATTCACAAATTGAGTAATCACTTTGTTTATGAGCAGACAGCAGCAGAAAAACTTGGAGGAAAATTCTTTAATAAAGTGAAAAAGATATTTTATACGATATGAAAAAATAATTAACAAATATTTTTTTAAAAGAGAACTTTTTAATATCGTGTATGATATTCAACCCATAACCTTAGGTTAGAAAGGAATTTCATTTGATGTTTAATGTTAACACTTGCCCAAATGTACCTGAGTTTATAAAGAAATCTTGGTGTTTGTGTCTGCTTAATGTTTTTTAACAATATGCATTTGTCTCCCGTTGTTGAGTTTTGGTGGGGATTTTATTTTTATTTCGCTTTATTTTCTTTGGTGCTTTTTAATATTTGTACATGCATGAGTTTTGGATTTGGGATGATTCTAAGTTAAATTTATATTAAGAGAATATTGTTTTTTCTTAAAATATATAATCAAGATGTATATATATATATAGAAAAGATTTTGGCAGACTTAAAATGATTTAAGTTTTGTATAGGTTCTTCTATTACCATACTCAATGAAACAATGGTGAGCTTTTTAATGAATGAAATTTCTAGATATCACTTACTGCCTTTGCTCAAAATCCTCAAATGTTATCTTAATCCTTCATAATCTTCACAGTTAAACTTAAAGTATTGAGTTAAAATCAAGATAAATAAAGCAGTTTATGCCTCTGATAAGTTTTCAGTTTGTGCTAATTTTTGTTTTTTCATTAAAGTAATAGATTCATTCAGTTTGTGATTTCTGACTTCTTTAAGAGACAGGCAGCTGTGATTTAAGTTACTGTGTGCACATCCTCTACTCACTCATTTACTTTCCCTTTCTTCAGAGTATCTAATTTATCTCTGACCATGACCTACTCTATTTCATTCTGCAGGGGCAGCTGGGGGTTATGGTGAGTAAACTTCTCTTGAGATATTGCTAATGGTGTGAGGAGCAGATAATTTTCTTGATTCTTGATAATTCGACGGATCAAACCTTGGTTTTAAAGCACACGTTCATAATGCTGGCCACTCATAGCACCCACATTCTCTTCCCGGTTCAAACCCCAATAGTTTGTTAAGACAGCCTTGCATAAAAGCAATGTAGAGAAATGTAAAATGAGCATTTAGCAGGAATTGAGAATAACATGGGTTTTTAGCAAATTATTGCACACTGGATAATGATAACATGTTTGTGTGCTAACCCCTTTACCGTGAGCTCTGAGTTAACACATTCAGAATGAATCTTACCCATTTGTGATCAGTATTTAACTGTTCATAGTACTTTTCCCTTTTGCTGCATGTGTTTGAATTGGCCTCAGATACAGTTCAACTGTGTTCACACTTAGTCATTTGTGCAATGATTAACTTTTAAAGGCATGCAAGTGGCCCTTATCTAATGCTACAGTTACAGGCCAGAAAGAAGGGTTAGCAGATCATTGTGTCTGTAGAATAACTGTCATCATAGATCAGGGATGTGGTATAGAGGGAATTTATTTCCATTTTGAAAGGGTTAAACATAACTTTAGACGGAAGTTTAATAAAGATGTGTTTCTGATTGAGTCATAATTTTTTTAAATTTTGTTTTACTAAATGCTATGCATATCATGCCTTTAAATTGTAATTTACAATTATAATTTATGCACTTAATTATGCAAATTAGAGAGCTATGGGGATAAATATATAATGCTGCCCAGTGTGCAGATTTTATATCACCAGCCTTTAAATGATAGCTGTAAAAAGGTTGAGCCAAAGCAAAGGCTGAATTAAAAAGTTTACAATAAAGCTCATTAAAGCTTACCCTTGCTTTCATGTTTTCCATGACAATTTGAAACTATCTGTATGAAGCCCTTAAATTGTTTCTTTTGGTTTTCATTTCACTCACTGATACCTATTGGAATGCAAACATGCTTTTATATTATTTGTTTGTGCTTTTCAGCTTTACCAGTTTTATTTTATTACACACATGCGTGTCTGTGTATGTGCTTGTGTGGATTCTGCTATGCATCTGTCTATATTGTTACTGATGTAAAAGTAATATAAACAAAAGCAATATGGCATTTCCTTGGAGATTTTTATTATTGCTTCATATTAATTAAAATCTCTTAGAACTTTTTAGTTGGGACATAGCTTAAGTAACAAAACAGGAGATATATGCATGGGTTAAAATATAAATCAAGCTACCATAATTGGCAGGATAAGGTTTGAACCCTGATAATGCAAGGCCAACTCCTAGACCTCACAGCCACCCAGGTCCTTTAGTGAATTTAAGAAAAGAAAGTGTGTAATAACCAGATAATAGCAGACTATTTGTTTTTCCTAACCTTAATCAAAATGTCATAATTCTAAATTGAAACCTGCTCACAATTGCCTACCTAGACTCTGAACAGAGAATTTAATGCACACTCTTTCAAAATAGAAAACAGTATTGAATGTTGAAATTAAATTAATTAAACCAAATTAATATTCACCAATATAACAGACTTAACTATACATGGGCTTGTGTGTCATTTTACAGAACTATACTGAAATTGGCAATAAAACTGACAAATCCACCATAATGGTGTTTGTGTAATACAGTTGGGAAGAATGTTATGTAATATCAAGAAAAAAATTGTGGTTTAATATTATGAATAATTAAATTTTTGCCTGTCCTCTGAGAAAAAGAAAATAAGACTTTTCTCAAGTTTTAGAAATTCATTTATTAACTTAGAGCCTGTTGGTGATTGACGGTTTCAGCATAACAAAAGAGGGTGTTGACTTCAAACTTTTGATAACTTTGGAAAGCTATTCCAGTAGCCCCACACCTCTACACACATTTACTGTCTATCTCCAATCTGAATTGTAGACCTGATGAAGGTCTTTGCTTTGAGATAAAGTAAGCAGCAAATACAAAATTAGGCAAACTGAACTGTGATTGAGATGTAGTTGGCTTTTAAATGGGAAATAAAATATTTAAAATTTATTGTAAACTGATCCTCTCTGTGATTATCTTCTTTTTTAAAATCCATTTAGGAACACCATTTCAATGAAAATAACAAATTTCAATATAGTGGAATCCTTTATAGATGGATGGGTGGGCAGGAGGGGGGATAGGTAGGAAGTAGGTAGATAGAGAGATTCCTTGCAGTCATTGAAGGCAAAATAATATTTGTTGAAATACACAGTGAACATACACTACTCTTTCACAAAGGCATATGATGTTTTTCCCATGTTAGCAAAATGTCACAGACACATTAAGTCACGATTTTAATATATCCTTAATATAACTCAACAGTAAACCTTTAATGCTTGCTATAATTCATTCCATTAAAATTTTTATGAATATTCAAAACTGCTCATACCATTTGTATTTAGTACTGTACCACATTTTTTATTTTTTGCAAGTAGTGTATAAAAGTGTAAATATATAGATTAAGTATATAATATGCTGTGTTATGTAGTGTATAGATTACCTTAAAATATACTGTTATTGAGTGTATAGAAGTGTAAGTACATAGATTAAGTATAAAAAATATTTTGTGTAAAGTAGTATTGGTAATAATATATACAATGAGTAATTTATCAAACTAGTTTTCTTTTTCATTGCATTACGAAAACCCGGTCACATAAATTAGTGAGTGACATTTGTGAATATGTGAAACTGCAAACATTTGATAAGCTAATTTTATAGGCTACTGTAATTATATTCAATCAGAGCTACAAAATGAATTTTCTTCATTTTGCCATTGTTAACTATTAAAAACACAAATAATCATTTATGTACTGTTACTGCTAACTTATTTCAAACCAAAAAAGCAATTTGTCATATAAATGCTGAAGTAATTATTTATTGTTATTTTTCTTTTGGCTTTAAAAAGATATCCACCATCTCGAGAATTTTGATTGTTATTGAGAATTGATTGTATTTTGAATGTTAGATTCATGTGCATTATGACTATGAGCAACAGTCTCATATCAGAAACAGTAAATGCTTCTCAATTTGTTTTAGAAAGAGAAATGTAAAAATAAAAGGGTTCGTTTGAATAAAATATTTTTAATTAAAATGTATAATTATTTAGAATTGTATATGAATGTATCCATAATGTAAAAAATGTTGATAAATGTATTTATGTCATGAAAATCTGTTCAGAAATATAAACTACTTTTTATTTAATTTGGCTCCAGTCTTGAACAAATTTTTAGAAGCTAAAATATAAGCTGTTTGTCAAATATATATTAGCTAATTAATATTTTGTATTTCCAGTCTCTACAAAACTACTACAGTTAACACTTTATGTGTTGCCAAGACAGTTGTGTATTGTATTATTTTCTACTGTTATTTCACCATTGCTATTTCAACATTTGTGCATGGCACATCAATTGTGGTATGGTCTTTAGCTTGAGTCACTTACGGTTTGGGATTTTAAATTTCTTTCTTTCAGAGAAAATGTAGGCATATGGTGGTTGTACTGTTTGTGGCTTTCAAATGTCCTCCTTTTCGGTAGTACATAACAAATCTACACATTAGTAGTACAAGTTAATCTTAAAATCATTTCTGTGCATAGAGGGCAGTGTGTTTTCTGATGTACTGAAATGCTTTTGAATACCTTTATGGAATGATAGATTTGCATGCTACATGTCTATTAGACCTAACGCAGATCGATTTATAAGTTACGTATCTTAGCCTTAATACATTTAGAAGGGAATAACTTCTAATTTCTGTATTTTCGTGGTTCACTGAGGTGTGATGGTTTGAATTTAAATTGTAGTTAGTGATAGTTGATAGTTTTCCTAGTACTGAGGTGTAATGGTTTGAATTTATATTTAGTTAGACAGTTTTCATAGTTCTGAGGTGTGAAGATTTGAATTTGAAGTTAAAAAGATTAAATTAAATTTTTAATGATAGTTCTCATAGTTCTGAGTTGTGGTGGCTTGAAGTTGAACTTGATTTAATATTTGTAATGTTGGGTCAAAATTAGAACAATTTAATAATAGTTGTTGTTTTTTTTATATAGAATGGTATGTATCTGAAAAAAATTTCCTTTTTTTTTAACACTGATGGTTTGAATTTGAACTGATGTATTGATAAATAATGTTAGAGATTGTGATGGGGTGGTTTGAATTCAAACTCAATGATGGTTTAGTGGGATTCACTTTAAAATTTATTTAGTAATAATTTTGACTATTGAATGTTTTTAAGTTGAACCTGTTAATGATTTTGGTGGAATCAGATTTGAAATGAGGGCTTGAATTTGAACTAATTTGATTGATGCTTTGATAATAATAAGGTTAACTTGCTGTGGTATGAATTGAGACTTGATAAGATTTAATAGAATTTATTTTGAACTTATTAAGTGAAAATTTTGATGATGTTAATGAGCTTGATGAAATTACATTTGATGATGTGTGTGATGGCCCTGTTCAGAATTTGATTAATGAGTTTTGATAAGATCAAGTTAATATAATAGTAATGTAATACATTTTTATAATTTGTTTGATGGCTTACATCTAAAGTTAATGACACAGATGTGTTTATAAAATTTAAAAATTAGTGTGTTTTGAAGATATTTATTTCCTTGGTAAGAGATGCATATTTTCTTCTTGTAAGTATAGTTTGTCCCTCAAATTTTCTCTTTTGAATACATTTCTTACAAAGTATTTGACTGTGTTCTCATTCATTTATTTTTTTTATTTTTATGTTTATTATATATATGTCCTTTTTAAGGTGTTGGCTTGTAAAGATATTTTTCATTCTTAAACTTTCAGATTTGACGACTCTGAATCATTTGCTAGTAAATATTCTGAAATGATTTATTTATAGATGTGTGTGTGTTTGTTTGTGTGTGTGTGTCTGTGTGTGTGTGCGTGTGTGTGTGTTTTAAAACCCGATTGTCCCTTATTTATAGATAAATTCCTTTCTCAAAAATTTCAAAAATTCTTTACATTTTTTTTTATAGCAGATCACCAAAAAAATAATTGATATATTATTATTTTTTGTAAATTAACCAGCAATTTTTTGAATTAGTAGAAAAAGCATGAAATAGCATAGTGATATTTTAAAAAACTATTTTGCTTTTTTCAATCCCATGCCTGCCTAAGTTGTTCAGGTGTTTTGAATTCTGGTTCATATAAATTCTTACAGTTTATAATGCCAATCCAGGGGGAAAATTATCTGAAGAGAATAATTCTGAATGCCCTAATAGTAATTAAACATTGTTGTGTTATATTACTGGCCTCATATAATTTCATAATTTTTTATTGTTACATCTCATTTAACATTTCTTGTGTATTAACATTGATGATGTCTCTATCTTCTACTATTGACTCACTCTGTTCTGATATCTCTGTTTGCAAAGCCCCCATGTTCAAGAAGTGCATATTCATATTTTGATTTTTGAGAATTGCAAATTATATTTAACTAATTAAGACTGATTTTGAAGAATACATTTTTGTATTGTATTCAAATCTTGAGTCAGAATTTAATTTGATTTGGTATTTATTTAGATTGGAAAGAAATCAGATTGTTGAAGAGCACGTCCTTTAATTATGAAAGCAATATTGTTAACTTTCACTTTGATTTTCTGGACTTTGTCAAAATTAATAATGTTGGGAATGGTGTTGGCAAATAACTGCATATTAACACAATACCCACAAGCATTTACCTCCCCTTCATTAGATCTGTTTTCTTGTATTAATGATAATAACAACTTTCAATGAAGTTAATTATGTAAACCAAAACTAAGACTACTCACTTCTCTATCAAAAATCGTGTCCTTGTGCATATAAATAAAACCTGACAGCTTCATACTCCCTGTGTTTTTTTTTTAAGTGCTGCTGACGCCTGACAAATGACAAATTGACCATTGTGTTTGGTAAGCATCAGATGTTATTTTACCCATAATACCAGCCAGATTTCTCAGAGCATGGCAAGAACTTTGATCAGTAATTGGATATATTTATTTAAGTCCAAGCCTGGAAAAATGCAGACTCTCTTGTCACTTCTGCTCTTAAGGTGCTCCTGTGAAATGCTACATTAAGTGACTTACTGCACCAATTATATTATTGTTTTTCATCTAGTCCAGTGTAGTACAATCCAGTGTAGTACACTCCAGTGTTCTTCTTATCTCAACATCTAGTCCTGTGCAGTACAGTCTGGTGTTCTTCTCATCTCAACAAATTACTTCCTGTTCTACAAACTGCTGCCATAGCTACATAAATTTCCCCCTGTATGCTAACTTTATCATTTGCATCTAGTTGTCACCACTTAATTCTTAGAAGCTAACCAGCCTTCACTTCATCTTGATTGATGTAATATCCCAGAGTCGTCACCAACAACCATCCTAGGGCACTATTGCCGTAAACCTACAATGCTAGCATTTAATTGGTCACTTCTTTACCCTACTTAACTAATTATGAGGTCAATAGATAACATACATTATGACCAATCCTTGCTTGTGGTTACTGATATAGTGATTTTCTCTGCAGTGATTAAAATCGATTTCTATATTTTCATAAAACATTAGCATTTGCTTTCTATAAATTATAATTTTTTCTAAATTCTGTATCTCAGTTTAGTACGACTGCTCTAACACCATTACCTGATGTGGTTTGTGTAAGAGGAAATAACTCTGCAAAACTTGTTTAACATAATACTGTTATTATGTTACTTTTGTTGTTCTATCCTATTTGGTTCTGAGTCAGATAATGCATTGATACAAAAATTTTTTAAAATAAAAATGTCTGGGATGGATTAGTTAAGTTTCAGTAGCTCTGCAGCTAAAGGCCATTTAACATTAATTAGAGTATTGGTTTTCCAAATACTCTCTCTTGTTTTTTTTCAGTCCTCAGTTTTTCTTATTGTTAAATTGATATGTGGAATAAAACCTTGCATATTTAATGTTTAATTCTAATCACAGTCTGCGATATAAAATCAGAAAAATAAGAACATTTTTATGCATTTTATTAGATTTGTTATTAATTATTGGAGAACCTTGTCACTTACCAGATCTGTCAGTTAAAACAGACAGTAAGACATAACTTGAATTAGGTCAATCTCTAATGTGCCCATGCTCATACACTTGCACTAGCAAACAGTAAGGTATTAATTTTCCTATTCCACTGTCAATTGCTGGGAAATCATCCACAGCATGTATATGACTAGGTAGTCCCAATGTCACTGTTTTGCATAAGTAGCATTTAGTGCACAAATTTGGTAATTTTCTGTAGTGAAGTGTGATACTTTAATGCAATTATTTGTAGATGCAACTTCGATAAAATTAAAGATAATTTATTTGTCTAATACGCTGTAATATTTTATTTAATGTGACCATGTTTGAAAGATAAATAATTACACTTACTAAGTGTTGGGCATATTTTTGCTAAAATGTTTTCTTGTGATTGAAAAGTTTGCTTGGTCCAAATTTCTTTTTGTGCGCAACTACATATGAATGCTTCTTATATCAGTAGGAACAAAAAATAAAGGTGCAATCCTAAACTTTCTCTTGATTCATGTTTATTAGCATAACTTTTAAACTCAAGCTTTGGTAATCAATTAAAAACTTGGCTAGTTTAAAATCTGTGCCGCGCAACCAATTTGAATAAATTTTCCATGCTGAAACCTGCAATGAAAAGAGCACACATTCATCTATGAAACTAGTATTTAAAATGTAGCTTTTTCTGCAGTTTAGCACACACACTTTCCATTAGGTAACTGAAGAAGCAATTGCTTCAAATTCTAGAAATGGCTGCGATGCATGTTAGAAAATTTAGAGCTGTAGCAAACTTCAAAAGCAATTAATCTTGATACTTGTTATGCTTATATCAGTTACTGAGTTAGTATTGCTCCCATTAAATATAGTTCTTTATTTGTGTATAAATTTATTTAGCAATTGCAAGTTAATTTTAGCAGCTATACAGTTGCAAGATCTTTGATCCTCAATTCTATAGTTTCTAATTATTTCTTTGTGACAACCCTACTCTATTTCAAACCAATTTTAAACTATATATGAAGCATGCTTTGTAAAAATGAAACTTTAGCTTTCTTTTAATAGTAGTATTTATTTTATGCTCATTTTTTTTTTAGACTGTCTTATTATTTGATTAATTAATATATCTTACTCTAAAGTTAAACTTTACTCAGATATGACTATTTTTTTAAATGTAATTTTCTGTAGTGTTTTTTGTTGAAGAATCCACTATAAAAGAATAGCACTATTCTTTCACCAACCTGTAACAATCGAGCTGAAGTATCCAGCAGCTTATTTTCATTAAAAATTAGTTTAGTAGAACATTTAGTGATAAAACTTAAATCAAGCAATTATATTTTCATGTCTTGGCTTTACAAATATTACACTTAATACACTTAATATATATTATAACTATAGTATGAATTAGCTTAATAATTTGCTTGTACTTGTCCCCTTTCTTCAGAATGTGTTAAATTTGCTTGTTTGGTGATGTTTGAGACCTGATATCAACTGACTTTTAGATTAGTGTCTTTGGGGGGAAAAAATGAACTAAAACTCCTTGGTACTTTATTGTTTTAAATATAAGAGGAAAGAAAGCATTTTAAGCCATTTATTTGAATATTATGTTTTGAACATGCACTTTATAATATATTACAAGTGTGTTTATGTAATGAAGAACTATTTGCACACAATGTTCACTGTATATGTTGTGATTCAAAAATACATCTGCCATACATGTTCACTGTACATGTAGTGATTCAGAAATACATCTGCCATATATGTCCACTACACCTGTGATGATTCAAAAATACATCTGCTGTACATGTTCACAATACAAATTTAATTCAGATACATTTGCTATACTTATTGTGAGACCATGTTCACCATACATTTCTTTGCCCACCACAACACATTTGCATTGTAACAGTTGGCTGATATAAGTATAGGATCCTGGGCAGAGGTCTGTTTGGGGAATATTTTTCCCTCAAGAAAACATATGGAGTATAATCAGATGAAATATATTTTTATATATATATCTAAATGTATCATAATTATTTGCTTCTGGTAACTGTTGTCCACATTTCATCAGTTGAGTGAGAGCGTGCACATGTCTGGGATATAATATATGAAGTGGTTGTGAGTGTGTACGGTGAGTGTTCATTGTGACTCATTCTCACGGGACAGCTTTGGGAAGAAGTTTTTAAAGAAGAAGAAATACATTACGGTATTAATTAGGAAAGTCTGTAACTATAGTTGATTAATGTTTGACTTTGTTTCTTCTGATTAGAATGATTAATTGAGTAAAATAGTAAAATATCATTATTGGGCTCAACCAGTTTTATTTCATAATGACTGTCGTGAATTTAGACAATGAAGGGGAATTTTGTAATTAGTCCCTCATAACAAATAATGTCTATGCAGTATTTTATTTTTTAAACTGTATTATTATTTCTTTTTTAAATATTATATTAAACGTGTGTAGAATAATTTATAATATATCAGATTAATCTTATTTGCAAATGTCAAAATTGACAACAAGCTTATGTGCCTGTGATGTAAATTATTTTTAAATAAATAAGTAATGAATAAAATAATTTTAGAAGATAATGCATAGTTATTTAAGAAATTAATTTTTCTTTTAAGTAACTTAATTTTGAATATGTGTAATAAAAGTAATGGTGAAATGCATAATTATTTACAAGACTTATTGTAACTTTATTAAAACCAAAACATGCCTCACCTCTTAAATATATAAATGTTTTAGCTTGGATTTTAATCTCCTATCATTTTTTTCAGGGTACACCAGTGGGAATGGGAAATGATGTCGGCACATCCGTATAAATTGACTTTGGTAAAAGCATCAGTGAGAGGAGACATTCATCAGTATGCATATTCAGTGTTTGCCTTATTGTCATCCTGGGCTAGGGATAATCAAGACATAAGATAACCAGGATAACCAAGACTTCACCTACTAACAGGAACATTTATTTTTTTCTGCTTCAGAAATTGTTGTGTTGAATCAACCACCACCATCCTGCATCTGCACTCTTTTGACTTCTATCCAGACTGCAACCTCTAATCAAGATTTAGCATATACCCTCTTTCTTTTTTAATTGTCTTTTAAGATATTAAAAAAAAATTACTCTTAATTTTTTTGTAAATACCTGTTAATGATTGGGCATTAAATAAATTTTCAGCATGTGATTTTTGGATATTATGTTGGCCAAGGTTCAGAAATCTTATCTGTGGACATAATAGTTATAATATCATGTTTCTGTTGTCGTTTTGACTTGGGTCCAGTTTGGTTGTGTTGCTAGGCTTTAGGAAATGTTCCAGAAACAAATATTGTCAGAAATTATTGCTTTCCTTTTCTGTTTTAACTTTTTGTTATGGCAAGCATGAATGGCAAGTTGTTGTTTTTTCTTCCTTTTTTGGCATATTTCATGTAACCTGTAGTAGCTCTGTTTTTTCACTAAAGCATGTCATATATGCTTCCTTTTTAAAAAAAAAAGCTCTCTGTTTTCCTTAAAGCCAGACTATATAATTTACTGTTGTTACTCATATTAATTTTTATTTGAATGTGTATTTCTCATATTTATTCCCTTGTCTGTGGGTAGGTGGGGTTTTTATTATCTCTAAATCATGTGTACATTAAAGAATCACACCCATTTGTAGTAAAAGTTTTAAATTACTAAACTGTTTTAATTTAGTAAAGTTACATGCACATATATATATATATATATTTAGATACTTTATTTCATTTAATTGCATTTG
This sequence comes from Sinotaia quadrata, assembly GCA_028829895.1. Classification (NCBI taxonomy): domain Eukaryota; kingdom Metazoa; phylum Mollusca; class Gastropoda; order Architaenioglossa; family Viviparidae; genus Sinotaia; species Sinotaia quadrata. Next base: position 107,137,462 of record CM054177.1, on the reverse strand, counting down.
TTTGAGGTTTCATTTTTAAAATTAAAAAAATATATTATATATATATAACATTACTAACCTGGAGAGCGTCACAAATTTTAGCATTTGAATTAATTTCTAAAACAAATAAAGAGACATACTTAAGGTTTTTAAATCATGACTTTGCCAAGTTGTTTCTGTAAATAGATTTCTTTGTCAAGCAGTTGTGCAGAAATATCCAACACAAAGTTCAGCATGCTACCAGTATAGTAGTCTGTTAAAACATTAATGACAGCACTAACAGAAGCTTCCTTCAACATATGTAGTCACACCTTCTAATATTATAGAATAGACCAAACATGCTATCAACCTGTTAAAACATTAATGATAACACTAACAGAAACTTCCTTCAGTATACGTAGTCACACCTTCTAATATTATAGAATAGATCAAACATGCTACCAACCTGTTAAAACATTAATGATAACACTAACAGTAGCTTCCTTCAAGATACATAGTAATATTATAAAGTTGGTCTGAATATTATTTTTATTCCTTCAAGCTAAAGTAGTGGTTTATAGAGTTTGTTAGACATCCACAGGTGTTGTTAACAGGTAAGTTGATTGAATATCACGAAATAAGAAAGGCTTTTCAAAGCATATGTAAAAGTTTTCATAAATTACTAAAAGGGAAACGTCTCTATGGTTTTGTTTTCAAGATTAAGAAATGTTTGCAAGTATTAATTTTACCATTGCAGTTCTTTAAAGATATTGAGCTAGATTCTGGAATTCTGAACCATATCATTTTGAATTGAGACAATCCACTCTGAGTAGTGCCACTCAGAATTCTATTCTATTCAGGAACTGTTCATTCTTTCACGACACTTGGAATTCTGTTTGGTCACCGTTCACTCTCTCAAGGCACTTAGAATTCTGGTTACTGTTCACTCTCTCAAGGCACTTAGAATTCTGGTTACTGTTCACTCTCTCAAGGTTCTTAGAATTCTATTTGGTTACTGTTCACTCTCTCAAGGCACCTAGAATTCTGGTTGCTGTTCACTGTCTCAAGGCACTTAGAATTCTGGTTGCTGTTCACTCTCTCAAGGCACCTAGAATTCTGGTTGCTGTTCACTCTCTCAAAGCACTTAGAATTCTATTTGGTTACTGTTCACTCTCTCACGACACTTGGAATTCTGTTTGGTTGTTGTTCATAGACATTGTAAAGACTAGGGTAAATTTTGTTGATCAACTTTAACAGAACAGTTCGATTTGTCGATATTGTTATGGGGAAATGTGTGATTGTAAAAGCAGTTATTTCTGAATTATATACAATACTTCTAAAAAATTGACATCAGGCGTTTTTTAAAACTCTGTTATATAAATATAGTCCTTGGTCATTGTCTTTGGTTGCATTTTAATTTTTTCACTGTTACTTTGCTAAATATTGGTTCTATATCGGCATTCATATAAAAGTACTTTAAAATATAACCTGTTTGATACTTTGCTAAATATCAGCTCTACATTGTGATACACGCACACACACTCATTTATATAAATACATAGAGTCTAGTTTATAATTTGCTAAATATTAGCTCAATATTATTGGCATATATTTTATACAGATGTATGTTTTCAAGTATATAGTTCAGCTGATATAGCAGACTTGCAAAACTGGTCATATATTGCACCCACTATCATAACAGCTCTGCACCACGAGAGCATAAATGACACCACACTTTACTTGTGCTGCTCTTGGTTCAGAACCTGTCTTTTTTTTTGTAATGAGTTTTCGTTGAGCATCTTCATTATTTGTTTTTCTCTCACAATGATTTGTTTGTGTGATTGTGACTGAGATGCTACAAGTATATAATGTGTGACTGCGACAACCATTTGTGCCAAATCATTAGTTACGCAAAGCAGCATTCCTACCACCTCTGTGGAAGCAAGCAAAAGAAAATTATTAGTAATTATTCGTGTTATTTTTTTGTTGTTGTTATTATTATGATGTTGCTTTGTTCTATGTCATTTTAACAAAATTTCCACTGCATTTTAAAAAAAATTTTAACTGTTGGCAAGACATCTCTTTAGTGAAGGAATGGCTTAGATTCAACATTAGTTATCTATTTGGTATAAATTATTCATATCAGCAACAAAAGCAGAAGGTTAATTATATGAGACATTATTAAAATATGTTTTGAATATTTTAAATTTACGTAAACAACAAAATCCTTTATAAATATTTGGAAAAATTATTTGTAACAAGGATAAAGTCTTAACATATATACAAGGAAACTCTTGAAGAAACTAATATATACTTTTTAAAAAAAATTGTTTAAATACTTTTACTTAAAGAAATCCAGTTAATGCTTTCATGCCTTTTAGTATAGTATTGGGTTCTATTATTAAGTCTAGATGACACTGTGGAAGACAATTTACAGGGTTCCTTGAAAAATTTCTAAGTCAGAGTTTGGAGTTGTGAAGGATTTTATTTTTTTAATTTCTATTGATCTTGTATGTAACTATTTTATTGTTGTTCTTGTTCATTTCTTTATTTTCTTCTGTTGATTTATAGAGGATTATCATACAGAGTGATTTGTCTTATATTGTGTCAGTGTTTACAGAATTCCCAAACAGGGTGATTTATTAGTGGCTGTTATTTTTCTGCTTCTGACCTATACTGCTGAGAGTCATTATTGTTGCTTTGAGCATTTAGTAAGATTGTAAAGGTCTCCATTATTGCTGATTTCACCCTGAGCTTTAGCTTCAATCTTATTCAACTGGTCATCACATTTTCATTTAATCATTTCTCATGTATGTGTATAAACATTTGTATGCTTCTTCTTAAGCATATTATTCAAATGTTATCTTATTTCTTGTCATTTCTCATGTGTGTTTGTGTGTGCGTGCGCATGTGTGTGTATGTATGTGTGTGTGTATACTTCTATGCACATTTTTATAAGCACAAGTGTTTTGGTGAATATTGTACATAAGCTTTGCTCAGCATTTCTAAAGTAAATGGTGATTGGTCAAGTAAAACCATAGTGACATTTGCTCTTCATGACAGAGAAATTATATGACAGAATATCATTATTTTTTCTTACTTTGAATCTAAAATGGCAACTGGATTTGTAGTATTCATATTTATAGTGCATATTCGTAAAATCTTGTTACATTGGTTTTACCTTTCCTATGAATCGGGAAGGGTTGTAGTTTGTGCTAGTTTAATGTTACACAAAAATATGTATTTTAGAATGGAATCAATTGCTATGTGGGTTGTTTTGTACTTTCAAATGTAAAGTGAGTTCACGCTTGCTCTTGTTGATTTGTATACGCAAACTATGTTTGTGCAATAATAACTGATTGTGAATAACCTGGCCTGTTTTGGTTGCTGTTCTTGGTCCATTCTCTGACAATTTATTATTAAAAAAAGATTTTTTTTTTCAAAGGAAACTTAGATTTTTTGCTTTTCTGGCTGCATCTTTTTCGGCTGAAATAAATTGTTAAAATTGTAATAAATAAAATTTGATTATGCTTTACTCTTTTTATATAGACAAGACAGTTGTAAATCTATTCAGCAAAAATCTCCAGGACTTATGCATGACACAGTGTGAATGAACATGAATTTCTGTATATTTTTTCTCCACTGTTTTCATTTAAAATGAATTAGTTTCAGTTGATTATGACCTTTCTATTCAGTGTCCCATTTCTTTGCTTGTATTCAGTCTTTAGGAAATAAATGTGTAAGTATTATAAATGCGCTTATAAGTCATCTTAAAAGAAATTAACTATTAATAGCATTACAATTGATTGTATCACTTGCATTTTACAAGTGTTTGTATGTATGCAGAGAATAATTGATTGATATGATTGTAGGCCTGACATGTAAATTACTTGTGTAATTCAAACTTTATGTCTTGGCCTTAGTCCTGAGTCCTGACATAAATTTGTTTGTATAATTTAAAAATTTGTCTCGAGGTATTTGAAAATTTGCTTGCGTGTACTTCTGTAATTGGGAATTTGGTTACTAAGTCTTATTGTGAAAAGAAGTCTTTGCTCATGTAGATGGTGTTAAAATTTTGGATATGTCCCATATATTATGGTAGCACGTGTAAAGCTACTATCCAGAATTTTATAAGGCTAAAATTGGACAAGTTTATTGAGAAATACCATTTTGTTCCCTAGTGTATACAACTTCCTAAGCATTTTAGAAATGCAATCATCTTTTTTCTCCCCCTTATATAAAGATAATATGCCATTTTGAATATATAAGCATGCTTTATGGATATTTTCCACTTGCATCATACAGTGCTTTGTGCTCATTTATTGCAGTACTCACATTTTACTCTCGAGTAATGTTAAAATGCATCAGATGAATTTATCAGGCAGATTTGAATTTAATTGAATCTTGTAGATGGCATCATTGCCATTTTTGTAATGTCCTCTGTATCATGATAACAAGTATAACACTATAATCCAAATTTTTGTAAAGGTCTATAGTCAATGTATGGAATGGGTGTGGACATTTTTTTCTTTTCTTTTTGCAAATTATGCTTTTCTTTTTTCATAGTTCCAGTAATCACTTTAATAAAAGCATGATGGAATTTGTGAATCTGTAGAGGTTAGAAATGCCTTTTACTTTTAACGTCCTTTTCTTTTTTACTCACCTTGTAAATGCACATTTATTTCTGTATTGTGCTTAAATAGCCATTTTACTGAACCTCCAATGTCTGGCAACAGATATATTAGCCAATTTAAGACATGATTTCAGTTTGATGTAGGCTGGAATAGTTGCATGAAGGTTACAAAATTCAAATTGCTTGTGTCAAAAAAAAAAAAAAAATTTGGATTTACTGATTCTCTGATATAAACTTTGATAGTTTCAGAAACGAACTTCAGTACAGTTTTATAAATTTGCATGGATATTTTTTTATTTCAAAAATAAAATGCAACAAGTATATGTATATACAGCATTTTAAAAATATGTTGTATCATTGTTTATTGCTCATAAAGTAATTGCTGATGGCCTTGGATTTTGTGATTACTCGAAGGGAAAGCAAAAGATGGGACCAAGAGATGCTTTATTGGTGGTTGTGTGGATACTAAAATAAATACTAATAATTAAGTGTTTCTTGCTTTGAAGTCTGTTTCATTTTCCCCTCAACTGATGCTGGCTTTGTTCAGTAAGATCCAAAGAAATAGTTCTGTCTTACAGGATGCCCATTGCAAGTTCAGCTAAAAGTAGTTCTCTTACAAGAGGCATCGGAGGACCCCTCTACAAGTTCTGCTGAAAGTAGTTCTCTCATAGGATGCAAATAGTATAGTACCACTAACAATTTAGCAAAAGTGTATTCCGATGAGGTAATGGATGTTGTGTATCTTTCTGTTAAGATTCTCTTGTACATGAGATGATAGAAGTGTTTAAAACAGTGAATAAAAAATAGAAACACTTAATGGAAAATAAAAATTCTTTTAACATTGAAACTGAGTATTTTATTATTTTTTTTAATCTTAGAACTTCTCAGTTATTACAGTTTGAGATTTAAATCAACAGCATTAGTTGCTTTGGAGTTAAAAGCAACATATGAGAACACTGAAAAAGTTGCTAAGAATTTAAAAGCAGCACCAAGAAAGTAGCAAGTAAATTCTCATGATCAGTATTTACTTTTTTTTTTTTTTTAAGGGGTATTTGCAGCAAGCATCCTGGAGTGCCTTGTAAGAAGTGTGCTGTCAGCAAAATGACTAGCACTGATTGTGAATTCATGTGCCAGTAATGCCCGAAACTTTAATTTTAATGCCTCAATAAAGCAAGGATTGCAAGCAGGAACCATACAGATGAATTGCTTGCAGAAATTTCTTTCTTTTTTTTTTTAAATCACAAACCCTCATTCCTTAATTATAGCTTATTTCCTGGATGAAACCCTAGCACATTTTGTTTGTTTATTTTGCTACCAATTACTTCTTTTGTTTACAAACAAGTAAGATAATTTCAAGATACAGTAGTGAGACTAGAAAGATAATTAAATTTATCAAAAGGCATGCTTGTTTACAGATAATAGTGCTGAAAGTACAGAAAGCTGGAAAACGACCCAAAATGATATTTTTCTCTATAAAAATGTACAATTTAAATATTTTGTTAGAGTTTATTAAATTTAATGAAAGCATTTGAAAGGATGTTAATATGATATATAGCATTATGAGGCTTGCTTAAGTATATTTTGAAAAGTTATTTTGATTAATGGTGACAAGTGACTAAATATTTTTAGCCTATAATAGTATTCATCATAGACCAGAGCTTAACGCTGTATTCAGTTATTAGAAAAGCTCTTTTTTTTTTCTTTCTTATTTTGTGACTATAATTCTCAAAGCTCAGAATGAAAGAATGACAGTTTCTTTTCACATTAAAATTTATTTACTTGTAGTTTATTATTGTTTCAGACACTTGGATTACACTTTATAGTAGAACTAGAAGTAATATTCCAATTTTAAAGACTAACTTGGTTGGTTAATAGGTAGGTAGATAGTTTTACACTGCAAATGTTCGTGTGTGTGTGTGTGTTTTTTTTTGTGTGTTAGTAAGTATAAGACAACAGCAGAACAAGTCCTTTTATACCTTCTTTTCACATATAAATACATATCCAGTATCCAAGGAAGAGGCCATTTTGATCATATATATATATATATTAAACACCTATATATCATAGAAACTTTGATAAAAGAAATTTGTTGTTTTAAAGAAAGGTTATCTAATTATTAAACAAAATGACATTATCTCTACAATATGTTGTTACACTGTTTATGAAGATATCATGTAACACTTTTTTTTTAATTTCATCAAATTCTATAAACTTAAATCTGATAATTAAAGATAAAAGTACAGAGATTTTGGAGCTGCTGAGTACATCTGCACAGATGAAAATAATATATAAGAACTCAATGTGGTAAATAATTGGACTAGCAAAGAGTGCATTCTTTTCCAATAGCAAATGGTTTGTGTGATATGAAATACTACTGGAAAAAGTTGAGTATATGGACTACTCAAAGAGTTGAGAGTTGCAAAATCGAATGACTTCCTAAATCAAAATGGATTTTCACTAAACCTTTTCAAAGTTTGGAGAAAATAATCTGACCCTTTTTAATCGCAAAAGTATTTTTAAAAAAAGCCTGACATTTACAGTTTCTGAATTGGATAGATAAATATTTCTTTTATAGAAAACAAAAAGTTTATGAAGCTTGGGTCATTCCAATGCTCAGGGTGACCATTTCTGATTATCCATAGATTTTGATCTTCCAGACTTGATGGTCAGGATTTTGCTATATTTAAGGGGTTTTTTTTATCAGCTACCATGAAGGTTTTCTTTAACAAAACTACAAGAAGTTTAATGGAATGAAGTTAAAATATGCCGGCTTCTTTTCATGTAAGTCTTGAAAATAGACATTTTACTTGCTGAGAATTTATTCTGCTTTTACTGTAAAATGCCCAAGATTGGAACAAAAGTAACTTGGTTATTTCCTGTCTTGTTTTTAATCTTAAAAAATATGCATATTTTCACCAAGGTAGAATAATTTAGCCAGCCAAGACAAAGGATTGAATTCAGCTATAAAAAAAAGTACAGATTAGAAAATACTGAAAGTTTTCAAATCATCCATTACTCATTTTCCTTGAGGGTTGGAACATATTTAGCTTGCTTTTGTTGTATATTCTAAATGTTGAGGTAGCTGCATTGTTACTGTTTGTTTCTGGAGACATTTTAGTGTTACATATGAAAATTAGTAAATGTATATCTAGTATTCTGTTTGTGGTGTTTGATTTTGTCTTCAATACATAATATATACAAAACTATTGCTTGAAATCTAAGAATAGCCTTACCACAAAAAATGTGTTGTTCTTTACCTGAGTTGGTAACACTGACATTAAAAATTTTTTTAATGACTTGACATGTTTTTGTCAAAGTATGAGTAAATGTGCTCATTCTATGTAATAAAATTCACTGAACAAAGATAAGAGTTTTGTGTGAATGTATGAGAACTGTGAAAGCAAGAGTTCAAAGCAATTAAATTTTGTGCTAATAAACTTAAATTAAGATGACGGTAAACTTTCAACCATTTACAAATGCATACAATACATGTATTTGTATTGGGGTGAAGTGTAAGTGCAAGAGTATAACATCTGGTTTTAAAAAAATAAAATACCAAGGAATCAAAATTGTAGTAGTTTAATATGATGACAACAAATTAAACTTTGAAATTCTTATTTATTAACGAATAGCAAGAAAGTGTGCAGGAGACACTCAGATTAAAATCAGTTTTCCGAAAATTTCCTACCAAAGTTTGAAATCTTAAAGCATCCTTTCATCAATTATCACCAATTCTTTTTAATTAATAAGCTTGACAAGTAGAGAAACTGTAAAGTGATCAATTCTTTTATTAAACCTTTTTTAAAAAATGTAATGAGTTAAGCATAACAAAATATGGTGAGAAATATCTTGATAATGTTTAATGAATCATAACTTGTGTTCTCAAATGAATATTTTCACAGTTTAATGTTATGGATAAACTTGACATTGAATCAGTAGTACAGTCATCAGGAGAAGAATTTTCTTATTCAGTCCACCGATGCATGCACTGTTGATTAGTACAAACATAGTAAAGCCGCATACCCTCCTGCAAAAGAAAACGTGTCATTATTTTTACACCACAAGAGAGTGCATGTTGTATCTTACAAACCTTGAGGAATGTATTATCAAGGCCAGCCCCAGAACTAAACTAAATCAATAGTCAGATGTTCTGATTATATACAGCAAATATGAAAATCAAAATGTTACTATGAGATTTTATAATCTATTTCAAATATGTATTTAGTCATTCAGTGTTAGCATGACTGATGATCTTATGCAAAAGCTTTTTCTTTTGTTCAGCTTTTAACACTTCAAAACAACAAAATATTAAATCAACAATTTTTTTAAATTAAAACTTTGAAGTAAAGAAAAAAACTAAAATGGCCCTAGAATTTCATCACACACAAACACAACACACATTACATGTAATATAAATGTATTATATAGTTTCTTTTTACCATTGTCTTTCCTTACATGAAAACAACTGAGAAAGACTGATGACAATTTTACAATGATACACATAATACAGTATCAGGTAAAAGTGTGATATCAACAAAACAACAAAATAATCACACTAAAAAAGTGTCATATAGTTACAGAACTTAACATCAAGACTATATTACAAAAGAAAATATGTTGCGGCATTATGAAACAATTTCAATAAGCTAACACAGAAGACTGAATGAGACTGAGTGCATATGAAATAACTGTTATTACCATAGTACTGACTAGAAGGTAGGAAATTCACTATGACTCACTATCCAATACTGATAAGATGACAAAGCTTTATGAATAAGATACCTGACAAATTTATAAGATTAATTTAAAGTTAAATTTTACAATAATGTTTTGTGATACATTTAAACGATGAATTTAACTAAATTTTATAATAATGTTTTGTAGCACTTTTAAAAGAGGTATTTAAACTAAATTGTATAATAATTTTGTGACACAATTAAAAGAGGAATTGAAACATTTAAAAGAGGAATTGAAACTAAATTTTATAACAGTTTTGTGACATATTTAAAAAATGAATTTAAACTAAGTTTTATAAAAAATGTTTTGTGATTCAAGTGACTGTTATCAGAGTGGCAATGATATGAAGAAATATTGAAATAACTCAAATTATGGAGATGGACACAAATGTAATTTTTGTCTTTGTTTTTGCTTATCAGTTGTTTTTTTACCCTTATTCAAACAAAGACTGAATAAATCACTCATGATATTCTAAGAAAACTCATCATGGGGCAACTAATTTTTTTTGTCTTCAGTTCTCTCTGCCCCTGATTTTGCATCCCTGCTCTGACATTTACCTTCATATCTACACTGCTTACAGACCATTTAACAGCAGAAAATAGAGAAAAAAAATTTAAATAAATAAAAAATAAACTGGCTTGTCAGGACTTTACTTTTTCTCCATCTATGGTGGGAATGGAAAGGGTGGTAAGGGGTATACACTTGAGTGCAATAGTGTAATTCTAGGAAACTACATTAATTTTTCGCACAATGCCAGCAGCGAAGGATTTGTACCAATCATGTATTTCTGGCTGTGCTTTGTATTTAAAGCAAGAAGCATATGAATGTAACACCCTTGCTCACAGAGTCAGTAACAAAAGAAGTTCTCTATGCAGCCAAACGAAGAACTTGTTGACAGAAACTTGGAACTTTTGCTGGCTCTGACTTTAGAGGCCGTAGGTTACCTGGATACAACCAATGCCTTTAATTTGCTTGGCTGTGCCATACATTGCCTGGATACAACCAATGCCTAATTTGATAGGCTGTATCATACATTGCCTGGATACAACCAATGTCTTTAATTTGCTTGGCTGTGTCATACATTGGATACAATCAATGCCTTTAATTTGCTTGGCTGTATCATACATTGAATACAACCAATGTCTTTAATTTGCTTGGCTGTATCATACATTGGATACAATCAATGCCTTTAATTTGCTTGGCTGTATCATACATTGGATACAACCAATGTCTTCAATTTGTTTGGCTGTGTCATACACTGTCTGGATACAACCAATGTTTTCAATTTGCTTGGCTGTGTCATACACTGTCTGGATACAACCAATGCTTCCAATAAGCTTGACTGTAATTTCACCATAAACTAGGTAAATAGATTTTTGTACATAAAACAATAAGTTATAAATTATTTTATTTATTTTTTTAATGCTAAAATTTACACCCATTTCTTTTTTTTTCTTTTATAGTAAAAATATAATAATAATAATGCCTGTTGCTTTATGATCTTACCAAACCCTACAATAAGCTGAATAAATGGGGGCTTAAAATGATGCAATACCTAGAAGTCAAATAGTAAATGAGAGATGCAGATGAAAAATTGTTCAGAAATGTGTACAGCAATGAAGGAATAAAACCTAGCATTTGTGACAAAACAAACAAAGAAATTAAAAGTGGTTCCTGCAATAAATTATTTTTCTGTCCAATAAAATCTGTCTTTTAGAAATCACTGAGGAAACAAACAGTCTTACAAAACATATAATCAGTGATAAAACCAACCTCAGCTTTAGTGCTGTGAGACTGGAAGAAAACAGCCTCTCGATGCCCGCACTTGTTACAAGGGTGATCTTCTGTCCTTGGTAGAGTTGGATCAGCTACTACATCACCAACTATTTGTGTGAGCTCGCTGCAAGATGCAAGTTCAATCATACATATTACTTGCACATGTAATGGGTGCTAAAGAGTAACAAAATTTAATCCAGTTCTTCCGAAGAAAACTGGCTGAAATCTAAAAATAATTTTGATTATAATATAAAACTAAATTTTGTATGTTTGTGTAATTAAATATATTTATGAAAATTGTTATAAATCACTTAGTTGAGTTATTGTTATTAAAACTATTTCAGAGAAAATGAAATTTCTTAACTCTTTTTTTAAATTCTAATTGTCATGAGTTGACTAATTTGTAAATATTTTGTATAGGCTGCCATACACTAAATCTGGAATGAGACTGTACAAAATATTAACTTGTGCTACATCAATGCAGAATTGCTATACAACTAACAATGAATACAAAAGTAAATAATTTCACAATGAATCAATGAATGAGCTGTGATGAACTACCATAAAAATCCTATTCGAACAATGTGAAAAGAAAATTGTCAACTAGCCAAAAGGAATTTCAGCTAGCCATAAAAAATTTCAGCTACTAGCCATAAGAAACTGTCAGCTAGCCAAAAGGAATGTCAATTAGACATCTGCTAACTGGTTGAACAGCTGCATTCAATGTAATACTTGTTGCCCTGATGTTTTTGTTCAGTCTCTCCAAATCTGAAATTTGAGTTCACAGGTTTGTTTTTTTTATTGAATGCACATATATGATTATTTTTTAAAAATCAAGAACATTTAAAAAAAATGAAAGGTAAAGTTGTTGTACTTACTCTACTTCATGCATAATTTTGTTGACATAAATACATCGGTTGTCTGCTTCCTGCTGGTAGTCACAGTTACGGCACTGAAAACATGTTTATAAACATGGGAATTGTGGAAATTTAATAATATATAATAATATTTTATGACATTCAAACTTTGTAGCTTTTGTTTTCATTCATTTGAAATTAAGTATATACAGAAAGCACTGAAACCACTGTTTAAAAATAAACAAAATAACACACAAACAAAAAGACTGCTTGAATTAGATATCTTTAGAAGACTTAAGCAGTTTTCCCAGAGAGCAAGCCAACAAACCTTCATTTTATTAGTGTGCAATGTGAAAAAAGAATCATTATTTCCATCAAAATAAAATTTAAAAAAATATCACAAGTGTGCAATTCTTTAAGCTGGAAACAACTTGCATCATGTTTAAAGTTAGACTTAGAAGTTGTTTTTGCAACATATGTACAAACTTGCTTGTTTTTATTTGTTATATGTAGATTAATTTTATAGCCACAACAGTTTTGATTTGTCAATGTCAATGAAGCTATATGTTTGTTTGGTCTTTTTTAATTTCTGACACACTTTACATTTTCAAGTACTGTCAATATTTGCTTATGGATACATTGTTAGTAAAATATAAACATGTCTTCTGTAGAAAATGTATTCTCCATAGTTTATTATTTGCTGTTAGTGTTACTGTTAGTCATTAGTAGTCATAAACTGGATACAGTGGTCAGTTGTATTTAAAAGTGTTGGTTCTCAGAAGGACTGATGGACTTCAACTTTGTACCACTATATACCTTTTGTCCTGTATAGTTGGAAATTTAAAAAAATATATTATAAGTAATCTAATAAAACAATTTTGTATTTTTAATTTCTTTCTAATCTCTGTCATGGAAAAAGGGGGATAATCCTATGCAAATTTTTTTTTTCCTAAGATATTATTACCTCTTATTGTGGTCACAAAGTGCGTTATGTGTGAAATGAAAGCTTGCATCTTATAAAGATATATGCATTGCCAGTATGTTAGAGAGTGAGGATCATTGGATGTGTTTGAATTACTATGAATATGTGATGTAGTATTCATTGCTTTGTGATGAGTAATTTAGTTAGGAATTACATGCAGTATTTATTTTGATTAGGACGATGCATCATTAGTCTGGGGATGGGCTCATGATGTAATTTATTCTTACATATGTCAAAGTGGGACATAAAAAATTGGACAGTTAGAGAAGGACAGGATCGCCATGTTTTTTTTAATGAGATGAATGTATGTGTATGCAGCTCCCAACTAGTGTGTTGAACTCCAGCTACGTTTTTCTTTCACACACTGAGCCGTAGGCCTTTTTATTTCAATGTCTAAAAATTGAGATAAAGGTTTTTCAGAGTGTTCACCATTTGGCTGGCTGAACATCAAATGTGGGAGTTTATCCCAGTCTACTTGATCTAACCATCCAACGGACCAAAACCTGTTGGCAGCAACCATCAGTGTCCAAATGTGTTGGAATTGAGGGCAGTTGGGTCAAGAAAGGATAGAATATTTGTCCATACATTTCATTTGGGCTTTCACCTCTTTATGTTTTCTCACTTTTCAGCATGAAACTATTTCTGCGTTCATCAACGAGGAAGAACGTTTCTGGTCTTCAACAGTGTTAAGTGTATTTATCACCTTGTCTTCACCAGCATTACATGTACTTATCACTGTTCCTCAGGGACAGAGGAGGGGTCTCTCCGTTCCCAGCATTGTGCATCCACGATAGTTGTGAGTGGACAATTTAATTAATCATTTCATCTTCTACATGTGTGTTTATTCATATGGATCCCACATTGCTTTTGGTATCATTAAACTGTGAGTAGTATTCTTTAGGGGTGCATCCTCGTAGGTAGGTAGATAGTTTATGATTATCATTATTATTGTTAATATTAAGACTTTGGTGACCGTTTCATTTTGGTCTAGAGAACATTTTGATTACTAATTTGTTTGTTCATAAATTTGGGGATTTTCACCCACACATTTCTGCGAATGTACAACTGGTTGTTCGCAGTTATCACCGCTGGTTATATTGTACATTACGTTATTACTATTTCTTTTGTTTATTCATATTTCACTGCTCTGGTCACCTACCCCAAAAATGTTAGATGTGGATACTTTTGGATGAATGATTAACAGCCCTGCGAAATAACCCCATATTGCTGAGAATAAAATTCTCATTGTTAACTCCTTTTTTTAAGATTCTGGCTTTCTTTGGTTTGAGAAAGTGCGTAGTGTGGTTGTTTGTCTGTTCGTCCCATTTGTCCCACATTCATGTTCACACCCATGCGTTCACACTTATGGCCGACCTTCACACTTTACCCTGCACTCAGAATAAAATTTCTCTCTCACAAGAGCATTGTGGTGTCTGACTCCCCTCCCCCCATCCAGGAGAGAAGGCCATGACAATCTCCAACATGAACTGACAATTTTAGGCAGGAAACAAGATATGGTTGCAATGTAGATGAGTTTACACCCTTGATTTTGCAATGGGACCCCATGAATTTCTTATGTTCAGAATTTGGGGATCAATGATTTAAAATCAGATTATATACATAAATAGTATTAATAATAATACTTTCCTCTGAATCTGACTATGTCCTCTCAAAAACATATTTTGATAAAAATAATGAACATTTCTTGGACTCTCTAATGTTTCACAATTATAAATAGGGCACTAAGGTTAATATTCCTAAATTGGGAAAGATCTGTCAAACAGAAGAGGAGGGAAGAGGAATTGAACCCATGAATGCACAACTTCATGCATGAAATTCCAGCGCCTAGATCTCTTAACCAAGCTGTTTTCTATGTAAATGTTAAATTCATCGGAGTGAAGGTGTAGCAGAGTAAATTTGCCTCTCCCTAATTTAAAATTTAATTGTTATATACATTGTTAAAATGTCAGAGTAACCCGACCTTGGGCACTCCTTATTGATGGTATTTTTGAAAGTGTCTGAGTTGAAGTAAACACCCAAGTTGAGAATATGCTAGAAATTTGCTTTTTTGATGTAAATGTAATGCAAACCATCCCAAACTGGGTGAGTAGTTTTTATTGTCCAATGGTTATGATTTATGAGAATGAGACCAGCAAATGGGCTGAGATTAAAACATTGTTTTGATATGTTGTATTTATTAAGCTATGTGCATGTATTGGGCTAATAAATACCATTACAAACTGTAAATTGAGACTGGAATGTAAGAAA
Source organism: Sinotaia quadrata (assembly GCA_028829895.1). NCBI lineage: Eukaryota > Metazoa > Mollusca > Gastropoda > Architaenioglossa > Viviparidae > Sinotaia > Sinotaia quadrata. Next base: position 107,122,251 of record CM054177.1, on the reverse strand, counting down.
GAATGAAGTTATAAAGCGATAAACTGGAAACTTAGGTTGCTCTATGAATATATTTTGCAGTGAGTAAGCACCTTTTGTCCTCCTTTCATGCATTATTTGAATCTACTGGTTCACTGATTGTAAACAGCTACAACCAGGGAGACATGGGAATTGTCTGCCACGGTGTGTGTAAATGTAAAGGAATACACTACATTCCTTTGATGTATGGTGACAAAGTATGTTAACTGCATCAAGAAAATTTCTAGTACGGGTCAGTACTAGAAATTACTACAATTATTGTTCTGCTTGAACGAACTGGTATGGCAGGAAAAAAAGCCCCAAAAGGAGGACAAGTGGTGAATCTGTTTCAACATGAGGGAAATGTGGTAATTGAACTGAACTATAATTTGTGTCACTGTTGCAAAAAAAAGGCGTAAAAGACTACTGAGACCATGCTTAAACCAGGTTATGTACAAACTATTATTGCTTATCTCTAATAACTCCATTTCTATTCTCTGATAAGAATTATCCCATGATTTGTATTGAATTGTATTTTAGGCATAATGCTTGTGTAGTAACTTCAAGTAAGGAAATTATTTGAATGTGGTTTCATGGAAATATTGATGTCAATTAATCTATTTCGTTGTATTTGTCATATGTATATTTGATTGTTGATTTAATAAATTTATTAACCTAAATATGCATTTTGATAACCTTATGTTGGAGAAGAAATTGGGTGGATGGGGCTTGCTAAATATAGAGACAGATTTGTCTTCTTCTTTAGTAAGAAGTTTTCCACCTAATGACCTATGGAAAGATTGTGTGACCATAAATGTTTATCTTTAATGTTGTTGGAAGAGAGAGAAACATTCACAGTGCCGCATATCTGCCAAGTGAGAGAGATGAGAGGTGTCTGTTGAAGGATCATTAAAAGAATATATTAAGATTCTCATCACTTGTAATTACTAAATTAGTTCTGGATAATTAATTAAATAATAATCAAATTAATTAAATAATAATCATAAACTAAGTGGCATTGGCATCACATAAGGGATTAAATATAAATACTTACTGCATACAAAAGTACTCTGTTTTCCTTGTCCTCTTTTGGATACAACATATTATTGCTATGGATTGAAAGAAAAAGCATATATGTATATAATTTAATTATAAAGGATCATGTAAATAGTATAAAAATGCTTCTCATAAAAATTAAAAAAGAACACATTACATTATATTAAACATGCATACTATTTTGAAATCAGTGCAAACATTAACAGTCGATGAAGTTAGAAATAGTATATATATATTTTTTTTTTAATGTAAAAAGAAAAAGCACTCCACTTTTATTACCATAAAGTTAATTATTATAGAGCTAATAAGTAATATTAATTATTAATTGGATAATAATAATTAATATAAATAACTTATGAAAAGAAGCCATTTAAAAATTAGCGAAACAAAGAGCACTAGAACACATAAATAAAAAATACTTCAACCATCACCACATATACACTGACGGATCCAAAAGCAAAATGGGAACAGGGGTAGCAGCACATACACCCACATTCACACAAACATACAAATTAGATAAAAGACATTCAATACTAACAGCATAACTAGAACAGTAGAAGCAATCCAGAACGCACTGACAGTAGCAAAAAACACCCTAACAACCAACACACAAATACTCATACTAACAGACTCACTAACATCACTACAAAATTTAGCTAACCCCTTCAAAACCACAAGAGCACAAATCACCAATGCAATATGCAAACAAATAAATACACTAGAAAAAAAAGAAATAAAAACAGCACTGTTATGGATCCCCAGTCACATAAACATAACAGGAAATGAAACAGCAGACAAAGGAGCAAAATATGGAAGCAAACATGCAATACCTCTAAACACCCCAATACATATACCAGAACTGCAAGCACAAATAAAACAAATCTTTAAAAACAAGTTCCCCCACCCCATCCATGCTTAAAGAACATAACACACAACAGAGCAATATATAGATTAAGATACAACTCCACAAGATTTACACATAACCTAAACAATGAACCAAAATCATGCACTCACTGTCGAACATACAACACAATAGAACACTTTCACTACATTGTTACAAATACAGAGATGAGAGAAGAAAGAAAATGCTTGACTGACACAATGAGACTATTACTAAGTATTAGTATTACATTTACCAGTTACCACACAAACACTACTCTTTCCAAATAAATATCACCAAAATCATATACACCAAGCCATCATCACATATCTCATTCACACAAACACACTTCACCTTCTAAGAAAATAAATATTAATAAAACCCACCACACAAACACCATTACACAATAAGTAATAAAAAAGAAAACCAAAAACTTAAAGGAAGTTACAAATAGCTTCCTCACATTAAAAAAAAAAAATTCTATAAATATATTAACACAATTCCTAGGAAAAACAATGCATACAATAACTGACAGTGACACACGAATAAAGCATGCAAGTAAACTGTAAACAAAGACAGTGTGGAAAACTAATTCCATAACTTCCATATATCTTCCACATTTTTTTTTAACATTACTACCCTCCTAGAACAGAGTAAGGAGGAAGGCCCCACAGGAACTCTACAGAAACTGAGAACATCAAGAAGATGAAAAGTTTCCACGCAATTCCTGTGGGGAAAAGAAGTGAACGTAAAGAAGAAGAAAGAACATGCACTGTATTAATTATTACGGTAATAGTGCATTAGTTGGACTTTGCATTATTTAAGAAACGAAAAATCTCCAACTTCTTTTAGTTTTGATCTTCTTACCATTCTTTGCAAAATCGTATTCCTACAAAACCAGGGCCATCATCTCGTTGCTCGTACAAGTCCATTTTATTTTCCTGCAATCGTCAAAATAGATGTTTCATTTTGGACCGGAAGTAAAAATAATAATTTTTTGCCGAAACTTAAATAATATTTAAGTTGAAAAATTTAATAGGTGAGAAACATATACATTACTTTTTATAAAACAAATAATTGTACAAGTTTAAATAAACTTTAATTTAATTTTATTACACCTATTTTTAACATTTGTCATATCCGGAAAAGACAGCTTTCATGTTTTCGTTTTACCAAAACTACAGAGAAAAGTTCGTCTGTTATCAACGTCAAGGTTTATTGGGAGAGCGACTTGTCTATAGCAGACAGACATTATATAACTTACCTGTCGCTTGAATTTAATTTTACAGTGGAAACATTTTCTCATTAACAGATATGGAAAGAATATATGATTTCATTATATTTGGTGCTTCTGGGTTCACGGGGCAGTATGTAGTGGATGAAGTAGCTAAGATAGCAGAAGAAGAAGGGGGATTAACATGGGCAGTTGCTGGCCGTAGTATGGATAAACTTCAAGCCGTATTGCGGAAATCTTCTAAGCGCACCGGTGAGTCAAATCTAGATGTAATTTAAGTATCATTTAAGGTACACTTACACACACATATATAAATAAAATATTCTCTCCATTAAAATCGTATTTTTTAAAAGTTTTCTTAATGACCATCTTATAAATTGTTTAGGCCAAATGTGTAGGACTAGCCTATATAAAAGTTATTTATACAACAGTAGTATTTATTACCGTTTATTTTCTGGCATCATCCGTATACGTAATAAGTGGTGGATTTAATTTTATTTGCAAATATGCTGTTTTTTCAGTCTGACGATGAAACGTCCGCACTTTTACATGACTGTATGTAAAATCTGCACATTGTTTTGGGGTTGAAGAGATAGTCTAGGCCCTAGGGGATAGAACTTTTATTTGTATAAGATTTAAAGAAAATTTTCTTTCATCCCGAATCATTTGAATTACTTATTAATAGTAATACACCATCTTTGGATTATATATATTTGAAAATGTATTTCCAAATTAAATGTGCATTGTGGTGCGTTTAGATGAATTAATAGATCCTTAGATTATACAGTTTCCTTCTCTAATTTCATAGTTTCACAAAATAACACTGATAATGATTTGTTCACTAATTATCATAAATGAATTAAAACTGAAACGCATTTTTGTAAATATTTTAATTTGAGACTAATAATATCACATCTCTAGAACATTTATTGGAATGTAATACTTAAGAGCTAATCTATAATAATGTAATAAATTGTGTGGCTTGTGTGTGTATGTGGGTGTGTGCATAAAAAATTTACAATACATGATGATATGTTTCAGATATATTTTATGTGGCTTAGATTTTGAGCTGCTAATACAGAAGTCTGTAAGTTTTAAATATGTGCCTAAAAGTAGACTTCTTTAATTGGGGTGATAGCAGCTTATGGCCTGGGCCGATTTCACTGCCCTACAACTTTTTACAAGTATAACATAATTTTTAATTTATTTATTTTGTATTTGTATAAAGTGGTGGTGAGAATTATTTATATTAACTACTGTATATTACTTTTACTAGTATAATATTGCATTTAAATAGTACATTATACTTTTAGTCATTATACTACATATAATGATTACCAAATTAGACTTTGACACATTTCTGCAAAGAAAGTAAGTGACTATCTCAGAACTTGCATAAGCATTCCAGTCATTAAATCATATACATGTACTAGGTAATTAGATAATTAGTTGGAAAATTTTAGACTTTGTCAGTTTGTGCTAAGTTGATAGCAGTATTAATAAGTTTGCATGTATTATTCATTTACTTACTATTTATTAATACTAATACTTGTAATAGTAATAGAACTAGTAGTATTATTCTGTTATTTTTACTTCTGTTACTATTACCACTACTGTAACACTAACAGTTTAATTGCTATATTACTATTAGTGTATTATTATTACAGTTTTTTTACTATTTTAATATTGCTACTAAATCAACACATTTTATAATGTTACTATCTGATTAATAATTAATTAATGTTACTGTCTGATTTCTTTTAAAAATATTAATTTACTTGCATACTCCCATTTTTTCTTACTATTTTAAACTTGTTAATCACTGACTTCTTAGTTCTTTAGTTTAGTATTTAGTAAATAAAGAAAAGCTGAGACATGGGCAGTTTGAAACCTTTCCAGATTTGAGGCTTAATTCTACATCACTGACATTTTGACATTATATTTCCATACATTCAGTATTTTAGAAATCTGGCTTGATTTACAACATACAAAAAATTATTACAATACAGTAGTAGATTACTTAGATATGGTGCTAATCTTACTATTAGTGTTGCATATTGGTGCTAATCTTACTATTACTATTATATTACTAATTAGTGTTGCACATTGGTGCTAATCTTACTATTACTTGTATTAGTATTAGTGTTGCATATTTTTATTAGTGTTATAGTCATTCTGTCACTTTTTGTTTTGTCAGTATTAATTATGATGAATAGGCTTACAAAGTTGGCAACAATTTTCTTAAAGTCTAATTGTAATACAGAAAACTGTGCAACCTGAAGTCAGTGGGACTATCAAAATCAGCAAATATATTTCTATTTGTAATCTTGCGAGCACCTTGTCTATTTTCATGGTCAGTTTTGTGCCATGTGTATTTTTTTTAATTTTGCTTGACACAAGTAAAAGCTTATTTGGTGATAGAATCACTTTAATTAACTTAATTGTCATTCTTTTTTGGTATAATTATTGTTAAAATAATATATTAATGGTACATGCAGCCTCTTGCAAAGTAGTAGTAGATAATGACAGGAAAAAAGGAAATTGAGTCCTTTACAGTAGTAAACTACAGCTTCTCTTCTTGACATCACTGTAAAATTAGGTCCATTACATCAACACTAATACTATAGTAATAGCAGTAACTTGTGTATACTAATGTGTTATAATATTATTATTTATATTAATAATAATACATGATATTTTTTACACTGAAGCACATATAACATTAGTTTTACAGGTTTGATCATAGTAAACAGTTTTCTTTGCTAATATATAATAGGGTTATATTGATTTTAACTGTACATAAGATGAAGATGGGTATCGTTTTAACTTTGAGTGGATTATTAAGTGAGAATTGTTTATGATTTTTCCCCCTTTTTTAAATGTTGTCTAGGAACTTTTTAAAGCACAAAATATTCCAGTGTATTTAAATTTTTAATATTAATAATATTGGCTTTGTGGTTATGAATTGCATAAAAGCTTAGATGGCCAATGGTTTCAGACCTTGAAAAGCAGTTAATCAACAGTATGAAGAAACCATATTTAAAGTTGTGCTCCTTTTCTAACATTATTTCCATTTGTATATATTTTGTTGTTTGTCTCAATTTTTTTACTACTTGTTTTTAGCTAATTATTTGCTGTCACAAAGATTTTAGATTGTAACCAGTCCATATATTAAATAAAATCATGAGATTTATACATATCAGATCAAATTAGATGTTCTGTAGACAGATTCTAACCAGTTCAAAAGACCAACTCAGGTGCATATCGATTCTGACTGATGTATTTCACAAACTCGGAAAACTGTAGATTCTAATCAGTCTGTATTAAACTATTATTACATGTATTGAATATATATTCCATACCAGATCAACTCGAAAGTCTTGTTGATTCAAATCTGTTCATATCCCACCTCGAAAGGCTTATGATTGAATATGGCAGTATTTTGTTTATCTATCGTTCTACATTATTGTTAAAGTGATATTTTTTTAGCTACCAGTCCATGCCTTGGACTGTTACTGTTTGTCAATGTGTAACATTGCTGTAACAATACAAAAAATAACACATATATAATAGTCACATACATTATTATTATACCAATATTCTCAGTGTTTTAGTTTATGAAGGTTTAATATTACACTTTTAATAATTAGTTTAGATCACGGTTTCTCCTCAGAACCCTAGGTTCTGCAAGAGATTGCAAGTGATTTCTTGAGAGATTATGATTTTTTTATTAAAAAAAATTATTGATATTATAATTTTTATGCAGGGGTTCCTTGATACCTGAAAATTATCTCAACAGTTCCTCCAGGATAAAAAGGTTGAGAAAGATTAATATAGATGAATAAGTACTCAGTAGTTTCCAGTTTTAAACATAAGCCAGTTTGCTTGGAAAATGTTTAACTTATATATTTACATGTATTTCAGCATATATATTGAAAATTTAGATTTTTATTGATTGAATAGTTACTAGTAATAGTGTGTATATTAATAATTGTTCAAAAGACTAGACTGCACAAGTGGTCTTTGAACAATTTTGTTGTGTTTAATTAGTATTCTCAGTGATATTGTACTTAAATTTTAACACTTTCAGTCTTCATCAGCAGTTATACCAGGACTGATCCATGTGCCTATTGATGTGGAGTATAATTTGACTCACAAATTTACAGTAATTTAAATCATTGTGCAGTTTTTTTAGCTGTTTACTCACATAATTTAGCTTTTGCTTTTTTTAAGAATTTGAAAGCTGGATGTGATGCTCTGTTGTAACAATGCTTACAACTGATTATTTTTACTATAAAGTATATGCAATGCCACCTGCTTGTTTAGCATGATAACACTTATTATCATTGTTACATTGTGTTGAATATTTAGCCTTGGTTTCTCAGAATTTGAATGTGATGAATTGCTCAGCAGTACCTAAAACTGATTATCTTTGCTGTATTCAGTAGCACCTGCTTTTTCATAATCACATGCTAACACTTGTGTTCAACAATACTGAAAATTGATTATCTTTGCTATATCCTGTAGCACCTGCTTGTTTAGTCCACTTAACACTTTTTATCAATTTGGGAGGGTAGTGACACTAATAACAGGCATTTTAAAAAATAATTATACAAGTTTTAACCAAATATTACCTCAAGTTTTAACCAAATATTACCTCAAGTTTAAATTAAAAATACATCTCATTTAACATAATAATTGACTTGCTCTTCTTCTTTAAAAAAAAAATTGTCTACATCTCACTGAATAACACTCAACTACATCCTTATTGCATTGACTAATGTAGTTTTATCCATTGCATGCATACTTCACAGTGGTTATTTCCAGTTATTGTGTTATTATTATTTTCTTGAAATGATTGTCAAAGTTTAAACAAATGTCAGAGAGACCTGCCTTCCGTGTTTTGAATAAAATGCATACTAAACATATACATGACAGGTCTTGCTAGAGTTGCTATAAATGTTCTGGAAACCTGTTAAGCCTGTAGTTAGAAATAAACATTTTGGACTGGATTCAAACCTTGCTGCAATGTGGGTCAGAAACAGTTCTTGTGCTTTTAAAAAATACCACACACACACTTTATAACTAACAGTTCTTAAAAAGATGTGCTATGTGAGAGAGAAAATAAAAATAAGTCCAATGAACCCAGAAATTAATTGATAGTTCATCACTCCACTGTATATTAAATCCTTCATTGAATTAACTTTATCATCCACTTGGAAAATTAAAATTACCACTAACTTTGTAACAACAGTTTTGCTTTCATTAAAATAGAAAAGAGTACAAAACTATGTCTGTGTATTTGTTTTGGATGTAAAATTTGTCTATATTTAGGTATAATAGATTTTGTTGTTTTGCACCAGCTGTAGCCAGTGAGGTGACTCACTTCTACAAGGGATTGAGCCACGTGGCAACAGGACAGTTGAATGCATAACTGTAGGGTGGGGTGGATAGACTGAAACTGTTTCCTGAACTGACGTGGCACATCAGGAAGCATGCTTATGGTGCCAGCTTATAGAATGACGTGGAATTTTCTTTTAATAATTTAATGGCAGCTCTAGACTTGTCTGGGTTTTCTCTGTCCATTGCAAGCCATCCTTGTTGTTTGTTGAAAAATAGAGAGGGTTGAGGTGGAGAAGAGAAAGAAAAAATATATGGCATGACACCCTTCTCTGTAAGTGAGCACTTTAATTAATGCTCCACACAAAATAATAATATTATTTATTCACATTATAGGTGAGGGTAACCTGACTACCTTTTTCAGCATAAATCAATAAATCATTCACTGGTAATATGGAAGCTTTTCCCCCACTGCTGCACTGCATAATGTGAAATAAACACTACTGTGTCAAGGCCAACAAAGTGTTTGTGAAGAAAAACAAGACCTTGTAATCAGCATGCAGTTATCCCTGCAGAAATGTTAAACATTTTGTTTGTCCTCCCTTGCGCGCAGTGTGCACACACACACAAACAAACAAAAGCATGCATACCAGATTAAAAATAATGAAAGCTCTAAGATGATATGCACATGTACTAACTTTGTTTTCCCAGATACAAAATAATTACAATATTAAACTTGAATCTGAGAGATTGAAGGTTATAGTGACATGAATTTGTTGTCTTTACTAAAAAATACTAAAGATTTGCATGTTTGCACATAAACACACTCAATGCACACAAAGCACTTAACAGCCAACTTTAGTTAACATATAAATTAAAAGGGGATGGGGTGCTGCTGCTCTTGAGTTAAGGTTGCATTGAGTTGTTCCTAATTATTTTTGTGAATTAATCATACACATATTTGATATAATCTCTGCCATTATATTTATAGTACATGTATTTATAATAGTTATGTGTTTTTAATGCATTCATCTGCAGTTAAAAAAAACACTTAATCTTTTATTGAAAGATTCATTTGAAATGGTTGGATTTTAAAATTTTTTTTATTACTTTACACATCTTTAATCAATGGCTGCCCTCTTCCTTCTTCACCACCTCCCTTATCTGATGTTTTGAAAATAATATTGTACTAAGGTTGGTATCTTAATCTGAAGTACACTTGCACTTTGGATATTTAGTAAATGTGCCTATTGAGAGAGAAAAGAATCTTACAGATAAACATATTTAATAATACTAATAGAATTTTGTTATAAATTGGTTGTAATCAAGTAGTTTAAGAACTACTTTATAATTATTTTATTTCTTGATAAATTCAAATTAGTCTATATTGCTTTACCCACAAATATTATTTTGGTATTTCAGCTTTGTTTTTATTTTTGTTTTATTTTCTGCTACACATACTACAGGTATTAAGGTATTAAAAGTATAAAACTTTGTGAGTACATATTTATGTCTTCTTGATTGATTACAGTCAGACAAGCAGTTAATAATTTACACTTAATTATGGTGTGTGTGTGTGTATGCTGTCAATGTGTATGCAGATTGCATCAGATTTTAAATTAAAATGTTGCTGTACCTTTCTAATTACATGGACTACATATTGTATTTTAATGTCATACTGTGTAAGTATGTGAGTAATGCACTAGTACTTTGTGTATTAGTGCATTTCTGTGTTTGTGTAATCAATAGACTATACTGCTTACTAATTTATGTATTACTGTACTAAAGTTCTATGTTGATATATGAGTAATAAAATAATAGACTGTGCAGTTCTTAATTAGTACACTTTTGTTCTGTGTTGATAGACCATGAAGTAGTTATGTATAAGTACAGTTTTGTTTTGTGTAAGTATTGGAGTAATAGATTATAGAACTTAAGTATTAGGTAAATTTTTGTTATGTATAAGAGCAATAGACTATAGCACTTATATATAAGTGTACTTTTCAGTTGCTTGCTGCTTTTCCTTTCCCAAGAAATAATATTAATTTATAAAAACCTCTAGAATAAGATTGTTTTTTACACATATTTCATAGTACTTTTATTTTTTTTTAATTTTTAAAACAGATAAAGAACTGGAAGAAACACCAATCATTATTGCAGATGTGAGCAATTACAATTCATTGCTTGAAATGTGCCAGAAAGGCCGGGTTGTACTGAACTGTGTTGGTCCAGTAAGTAGCAAGATATATTTTTAATGTGTATGTGTTTATGTGCAGTATTTATCAGTCTTTACTTTCACATAAATCTAGGTTATCCTCTCTAATAATTTCATTCTCTGATATTTTCTTTCTAGTAGAATCTATGGTAATCCTCTCTGGCAATTTCATTCTAGTAGAATTTAATCACTGCTTCAAAAAAGAAACATTTTATGCTTTGTATATATGATCATAGGTTGATGACCTCTAATCTTACTATTCAGTTAGAAACTTATCACTAAGATCTAACCTTGTAACCTTGCTAACCAGTTAGAAACTAATCAGTAGAATTGATGAGCCCTAATCTTGTAACCTTGCTAATCATTTCAAAACTTTTCACTAGAACTAAGCAAAATTGACCTCAGCAAGACGGTATCTCTTGTTTCTGGTGTTATAATATGTATGTTTGTTATATATATGTAATATTTCCATCTCCTAATTCATATAATATTAATAGTGAAGTAAATGTTTTTCACCCATGTGGTCTGTATATATGCACACATACACATGCATGTGTTTACAATTTACTGTATGTTTCACATTCATAAAGTGGTCTCACTGTATGCACATTAACAAAATGCTAAAAGAAATGTGTCTAAAACATTTTATTTGGAATTTTTTGCTTACATTGCATATCGTAAACACTATTTTGTTGTTGGTTTCTTTATTCATTGTTGATACAGTTGAAATATGATTTTCAAAAGGAATTGCAGATTATATATAGTGTATTTAACCTTTGAATTCTTTTATTATCACAAGTTGTACAATGGCACAACACTTTTTATGTGCAATAGTTTGTTTAAGAAATTAAACACGTTATGAATTAGATAAATCTTGCATGTTCTTTGTAAGTTATTGATAAGTGTTTGTGTAATTTGTACATGTACTTGCTTCCACTTTTTTCATATGCAGCGATCACCCCATAATAGTAAACAAGTTTTACAGTTATGTCTTATAAATCACCACATTTTTTGGTAATCATCTTGGAATGAACACAATATCATATATATGATTGATTTATAATAATTATTAAAGTTCAATATCCTAGTCTATATATTTGCTTTGTCCCTCCATGTATGAGATTATAATATTGAGTCTATTAAATAATGTTTTAAGCAAGCATTATATATTTCATGAGTGTGTCAAATAAAGTCTAAAACATGCACCTTATATTGCAACATCATCTGTAGCTGGTATCATCTTTGCATGCTTTCTTCTGCAGTATCGGTTCTTTGGAGAAGAGGTGGTGAAGGCTTGTCTGGAGGGTGGTGCCAGTTACGTGGATATTAGTGGTGAGCCCCAGGTAAGTACGGTGACTGTTTCTTGAGCCACAGTAATACTAGTACTGTGTTAAAAATGCAAACATCTTTATTAACCAGACTAATACTCTGTTTCTTGAACTACAGTAAAACTAAGTATTGTATAAAATGCAAGCAGCTATATTATCTGAACTAATACACTATGTTTCTTGAGTCATACTCATAGTAAAACCAGGTATTGTATTAATGCAAGCAACTACATTAACTAAACTGATATAATGTGTTTCTTGAGCCACAGTAAAACTTAAAAATGCAAGCAGTTACATTAACTGAACTAATACTAAACTGTGTTTCTCCTTCTCATAGAGGGTTGTAAAACCATTCCCTTCAAAAGTGCGTTGAAGAATTGACAGAATTATTTTTGTGAGTAACTTACATACGTATGATTTATGAACAAGAAAAACAACAAACAGAAATGGCTGTGTGAAGGCAAAGAACTTGGAATCATATGTAGACTATAGAAAAGGAAAATAAAAAATATGTCTGTGTGAATGCAAAAACAAAAATGTGTTGTGTTAATACCAAAATAAAAGTATGGCTGTTTGAAATAAAGAACTCAATCATTTGTGGGTGGCTTACAAATAAAACACAAAAATATGGCTGTGTGAATACAAAAAACTTCAAATCATTTGTGGGCTAGTTACAAATGAAAACTTGCAACACAGATGGGGCAAAATGACAACTGACATACTCATGACTTCTGAAATTTAGTATGATTGACATGTTATTCAAGTATTGCCCAACCATCTCTTCTTCTTTAACAAAATTAATATATATTTTAGTCATTTAGATAGTAATAATATAAATAATAATGTATATTTTATTTGTTTGTGTACTCATTCTCAGAGTTCTAAGGCCACTAAACTCTTAATTCATGATTGGTTGAGGGGGGAAATCCTAATGATCTAGTCTGGGCTCCTTCTGTTTGAGGAGGCTAGAACCTTTATAGCCACTATCTCCATGGTACTTTTATTGAAATACATTGATACTCATATGCATAACCATAAGTGCTGATTTATAAATACTGCATTATCATAAGTGCTGATTTATAAATACTGCATAATCATAAGTGCTGATTTATAAATACTGCATAATTATAAGTGCTGATTTATAAATACTGCATAATCATAAGTGCTGATTTATAAATACTGCCATCATAGGTCTATATATTAAGAAATCTTGCCAAGAGTCAGGTGAAATTGAACAATGGACCAGGTCTGGCATATGAGTTATTGCTTTGAAGAAATACTATGCATTGTAGAATCTTATCACATTTGAAATAGGAACATCTTTCAGCTGGATTTTTGCAATCAATTTTAAGAAACATGATTTCCTCAAAATATTACTTTTAGTAATAGCATTGGTTTCTTTTATCACATTGATACAAACAGTAAGCAGTGTTGATACAAACAAGAAGCACAATTACTCTGTCATTATTTAGTTCATTGGGATACTATTCTTTATCAATCAGTGAGAAACCATTCTTTTCATTCTCTTTCATCAGGTATTTGATTTGATACATTCTTGTTTAATCCATCAGAATTAATTGTTGCAGTTCTTAGAGAAGATGCAGCTTCTGTATAGTGCCAAAGCGAAGGAAGCAGGCGTGCATGTAGTTGGCAGCTGTGGTTTCGATAGTGTTCCTGCAGACATGGGACTGCTTTACACACGGGATAGCTTCATCGGTCAGCTGACATCTTTTAATGTTAAATTTATATTAGGAATTCCTCTTTTTTTTTTACTCAGATTCATTTTTGTAAATGTATACTGTTGTTTAAATCAACCTTTTAACTTATGTTCTTGCAGATTTTGGGGAGATTTTAAAGTCATTTTAAATCTTTGATCCTAATTTATCTATCTTTAGAAGAGGACATGCCAATAAGAAAATAAATCAATAAATCAAATGTATATTTCAAGGTGCTTTTTATTGTGAAGGAAAATTATTTTACTTTTGATTTGTGACAAACATGCACTTTTCATGTTCAGTGCATTTGTGTGTGTATGTATGCCTGTGCACATACATGTTTGTGTGTGTGTGTGTGTGTGTGTGTGTGTTTTGTCATACTGTATTTAAATTGCAGAACTAAATCAATAAATGAATTGAAAGAAGTTTTACATGTTAATTTTACATGGGCTGAATAGTTCGCTTTATAGTACTTTTGATTAAAGAAAAACAATATATTCAGAAACAAGAAAGAAAGATTTTACCCAACTAATAATATTTACTTTTAATTTTGTTTACATTTTAAAATGTGCATTGTTCATATTTATACTGCACTTTCCAGGTGACCTTAATTCCGTAGAAGGATTCTTGAACATTACAGCTGGCTCAGATGTAAGTCATTTGTGTTTTTGTTGTTTTACCTGCTTCTGTCTATCATTTCTGCATATTTAGCATAATCCATTATTAGCTATCTAAATTACATAAATTTGTATGTGAATCAAACATAGTCTCTATATCACATTTAGCAAAGTCATATTTTACTAATACTAGTAACAGACATTACATCAATCAGTGCAATTGATAGTTTCCTATAATTTCCTAAAGTAATGTCAGTATTTGCAAGACTAGTACCTGTATTTTCATTTGTTTAAGGCCTGGTGGTCTTTACACTGTCTCTGTATTGACTGGAATCACTATTGTTAATTTGTGGTTTGTTGCATTACCATTTAATATATGCTAAATAGAGAGTATAGATTTATTTGGGATTAAAATAGTCGTGAGAATAATAAAACATAAAAATTTACAAACAACAATTATCTGATTAGCAATTACTAACATGACTGTAACAAACATTCACAAATTAAATAAAATGAAACCAAACCCAAACGTACTAAATAAAGACAACAAAAGACAAATAAACTTGAAAGAAAAGAAAATTAAAGAAATTTTAAAAGTAATATAAAATGAGAACATTTACATTCAAAGAAAACTAAACAAAAAAAAAATCTCAAATTAATAAAAATATCTAGACTTTTTTTAAAGGGATTTGAGAGGGAAGAAAATAAAACTAACCGAAAAATAAAAACAGAACTGAAGAAAATTAGCTTCACTAATATACATATGATGGCATGTGTATTGTGTGTAAAACCATATTTGGTGTTACTGGTTCACCATGGGTGTGCCTGGTTGTAAAACTGAATGTGATATCATGAGTTGTAAAAAGCATTGGGTTTAGATGTATAGCATGTTATACTAGTTGTAAAACTGAATGTGGTATCATGAGTTGTAAAAAGGACACTGTGGGTTTAGATGTATAGCATGTTATACTAGTTGTAAAACTGAATGTGATGTCATGAGAATGTAAAATGGACATTGTGGGATATGATGTCTTGCATGATATACTGTTGTAAAACCAAGTATATCTTGGTAGTTGGAATGACTTCATGTGACATTGTATGCAAATGTACCAATTTTAACACAGGCTGTGATGTCACGGGAGATGATAAAACTGTGTGCAATATCACAGGTGCATAGATAACTAAATGCAAAACTGGTAATGATGTTATGATTATGATATAATGGTTTAGAACTTCAAAGTTTTGGCATGACATTTTGCATGAATACTAACAAATGTAAAACTTGGTGTGAAGTTAAAGCTGTGACTTAATACATTAAGTAATGTAACATAATCAGGCACATATGTGTACAGAATTTGCACAATTCATATCAATGATGAATGTCATTAAAGAATTACATCAGGGCTTTTTAACATAGTAAAGACTGCATCACGTTAGTTTATTATTTTACCTCAAAATTATTATTTATTATGATGGTGACTGGTTGCATGTGGCTTCATCTCTTACTCTGAAGAGGAGAGAAAGATAAAGCAATAATAAGGCAGGCATTAGTATATTGAACTTGTGCAGTTTATCAGTATGATTAATTATTTTGAGGTACTCCCATTTTATACAGAAATTTGCTGTAAATGAAATATTATTATTATTGTGCATCTATTTTTGTAAAAAGAATTGATGAGAATAAAATATTATTAATGTACACCTGTTGAGGAGATTGTTTAAATTAAATTCTTACTCTATACCTGTTTTGCACTGGTAACTGCTGTATTACAATGCATCTGTTAAACACAGATGCAATTGCTGTAAATTAAATTATTATTTTTACTGTACACCTGTTTTGTACAGGGAATGGCTGTCAACATTACTACACTGGAGTCTGCAGTGTATGGCTTTGCTCATGCTGGGGAGTTGCCTTCAATTAGGAAATCACTTTTCCCAAATCCACTACCTCGCAGTCCCCACAAACCACCAAAACGGTCTGTATTAATCATATGTGCATATTTTCTTTTATTATTGAATTATTTCACTAATTAGGTTTTAGCAATAAAAGTACTTAATCCTTATTCTGTGTTACAAATGGCAAAACCATTGACCATTATTACTGATTTCTGTATCTCATAATACTTGACTGACTTACCTCCAAAATCACATTATCATTATTTCCATTTACAGTGTACATAGCTTTTTACACAATGAAATTGGATGGAAAATCAGAATATATAATTAATAAAATATCATGGTGACTCCTTTTAAGTATTTTTTTTTTAATTAAGACATAGTTTTAGGAAAATAAAAATATTTAAACATTCATAGCTTTTACACAATGAAATTGGATGTAAAGTCAGAATATGTAATTAATAAAATATCATGGTGACTTCTTTTAAGTAATTTTTTTAAAATTAAGATATAGTTTTAGGAAAATGAAAATATTTAAACATTCATGGTTATGCTAAATTATTTAAATAATTAGTGTGCATGGAATTAAAAATAATAAAAGATTGCTAACTTAAATGATATCTAAGAATGCTAGCTCCAGCGTAGAAAGGGCTGTAATTGAGGAAATTAAAACAGTATAAGCACAGCTTTCAAAAATAGAGCTTTAGTCATAAAGAAATTATGCAGAATAAATGTTTTGCCTAACAGAAGCTAGTGGGAGTGTTGTAGTTTTGGGAATTCACTGATTATGACAGGCAATGCAAATAGTCCAGTAATAAATTCATCAGACATTTGTGATCGGATGGTCTGTTTATGATCAAATATAAAATCAGCTAACTGTTATCTTAATGGTCATAGGAGCAGTTGTATTTATTATTAAATATAAAGCCAGTGAATTTGGGGATTTATGATCAAATGTAAAGTCAACAGAGTTTTGTGTGTGACCTTTTAAGTCTGTAAATAGTTGTGTGTTTATATTTAAACATAAACTCAACTATAAAATCAACAGATAACTGTTGATAATCAGATACTTATAATAGAGATATTAATGCATGCTGACATTTGTGTCTTCAATAGTTGTTCTGTCTTTGTCAGATCTGTGCTGTTTTATCACAAAGAACTGGACAAATGGTGTCTTCCTTTTCCTGGAAGTGACCGCTCTGTTGTTCATCGGACTCAGCGTTATAATTTTGATTACAAACAGCAAAGACCTGTATGTCAGTTTTTCTTTAAAACACAAACAAGTGCATACATACACATGCTTGCACACACTTAAAAAATGTTTTTGATTAATGTCATTGTTTTATTGTATACACACTTTGAAATATTGTGGCCTTGTTTTCTGAAATTAAATGTCTGATAAAATTCTACAAAATTTTGATGGTGTTTTAATATATATAGTTAGTACTTAATTGTTCTTTAATATAGTTTTCCTTTAAACTTTAGTAGAGTTCATGATGGAGTTTTCAATTTCATTTTGCTCTTTATATTGCTATCAGGAATTGTTTTTTTTTTGGGGGGGTTGTAGTGGTATTCCTTAGAAAAATCCTTTTGCCCAGTTCACCAATATATATATATATATATAAACTTCATTCAATTTTTAAAGGAAAGTATTCACTTTTCAGTTTTGAATTTTTGTGCGTTGACATCAGATTTTCTTTGTAAGTGTTTCCATCCAACAATCAAATGTGAATACTTTTTACTCTAGAAGAGTCATATGTCCGCATAGGCATACAAGCCCTCATTGTGAGTAATCTCACTTAGTATCTTTCTTCACTTCTACTGCAAGCCAGGGCTGTGCAGATTTCTGAAAAGTGCCAGCTTTCTTCTACTGTCAGAATTTTTTTTTATTATTGTTGCTATTGGTCCTATTGATTTCTGCCTCTGCTATCAGAAATGACAGACAGTAACAATTATAGACTTTATCCTATCCTATATGCCTTTCTTTCGTGCTCAGCCAATACAGGAGAGCAGCCTTTGCATTTGCTTGAACAAAATGGTTTGTACTGTGGCATGCCATCTTTCTTCCTAGCTCCTGGTTGAATGAAGAAAATTTAGGTGTGAACATATTACAAAATGTTCCAGTTCACTTAGGTAAATTGCACTATGGAAAGCAAAGCTCTCAGAGAGATTTCAGAACTTTAACTGTCTTGGTGCACTCAACAGTTGACTGATTTATCATGTCACTTGCCCAGTTCTGATTGATATCACCACTCCTAGAGTGAGAAGGTGGTGGTATTCACCCAACCTTCAGAATAGCCATGCATTCGAAATCCATCTACCCCAAAACCATGATTCCCGATGCACATGTCCAGAATTTCCATTGTCAACAACTCCCAAGTTGTTTTCACTTAAATTCAGTTCTAATGCAGACCTCAGGTGCCTATTATTTCACATCTAGACCAGAAATGTAATTCTATGATGCCTCCCACTTCTACTGGATTTTTCTCAAGACTTTACCAGTGGACAAACATGCTGAGTTCTCTTACTCCATTTCTTCCATGGATTTTTCTAGAATGAAGATTCTTTTCTGCCAGACATTCCTGATAAGACATAAACTGTCAAACTGGTGTCCATACCAGATTTCCCTGATAAGGTATAAGGCATCAGGGAGATCTGGCATGTGTGACAGTTCATGCCTTATCAAGGAACAGATTATCACACTGGAGTAAGATCTCCATGATAAAGAAATAATTATTACACTGGAATCTGACAATCTCCTTGACTATCAAACTGGAATCCATGTCAGATCTCTCTCATAAGACACAGACTATCACTAGGAGTCCATGCCAGATCTCCCTGATAAGGAACAGACTATCACATTGGAGTCTATGCCAGATTTCCCTGATACTACAGTAGAGTCCAAGCTTGAGGACATTCATTGTTGTTCATCTAAGCAGTAGGTGTTGTGCATTGCTTGACCTCACAGTGATAGTACCATAACAAGACAGTATCAAGAATATTGCTTTATTCACAGCCTTCAGCAATAGATTGGTGCAGAGCATTGCCAATGCAACCATGGTGGCCACTACTTTTATTTTGGGGGGAGGCTGGGGCTGTGTTTTTTCAATTGAATTACCATGAACTACTCTAAACAAAGAGAAAAGGATACAATACTGTTCTGCAATGAATTAGAAATGCTTTGTTCTAGTGAAATCATCAATGGGAAGTAACTCTCGCTTCCAAGCTCAAAGAATCAGTCAAAAAAGAATTTGTGTTGCATTTAGGGGTGGGTGGGTGAAAGTGAAAAATAAAAATTGGATTTTTCGTAATGCAGAAGAACCTGTGTTTGAAACCTCTTTCAGGAAATGTGATAAAATGTCAGGAGACTTCCTTACAGATTTGGGAGTTTTAGCAGATAGCAAAAATTCTCCCCTCTCTATTTTTCCTTATGTATTTCAGGTTGTATGATGGAAAAAGAGTTGTTTTCTTAAAGGAATAGATTTTTTTCAAGAATAATTACCAGATTGTGCTTACACCCAGTTGCTCTCAACCTCCCCACTATTTTCAGACGTTATCTCCCAAATGGGTACTGATTACAGTGAGGGGCATAATTCTCAAACAAGGAAGGGACAACTTTGAGTGGCAAACTTTGATCTTTCTTCTCATTCTGAGGAACTGTGCAAAGTCTGGCAGTCTCTGGCAAGATTACATGATCATGTTTCTTTGAATATATACATGTGTTAGGTATTCAAGGAAAAATTATTTTATTAAAAATATACCTGTTTGTACTTTCTGCAGGTACAGTTTGTCCCCTATTTCTGCCAGCCATCTCGCTTGAAGGCTTGTGCAGTGATTGTTTTTGCGATCTTCTTTGCCATCATGTCTAAATTCAGCCTCACCAGAGCTCTGTTTCTTAAGGTAAGTTCATCCATCATTTCTTAAATTGTTTTCCTCATTTCCTAAATTTGGAGTTTCCTCTTTTTTTAAAAATTGTTTTCATCAGTTTTTAATAAAAGGTTCTTGTCAGTTTTTAAATGAGACTTTCCTCATTTCTTAATGAAAGGCTCTTTTAATTAAGTTATCTTTTGTTTTGAAAGCGATTGATTCATGAATTTCTTGACAAGAAGATCTTGATGAATCAGAAGCAGTGAATTCCTCAACACTTCTTTATTTAAAATAAAAAGTAATAAGAATACAAATTTCATTTAAATTTTGTATGCCTGCAGTTATAGGGCCAACCACAATCTACCACTCCAAATGCTCTTGACAGAGAGATATTATTTTGAATTGATTATATGCTCTGACTACAACACCACATCTAACTGAGTATTTTAATAATACAACTGCTTCAGATACTTATATTCATATATACAATAATAAATGCCAGTTCATATATTTTCTTGTATATGTCTTATAGTTAGCAGCTTTTGGGGGGAATTTTTATTTTAATAACTACTACATTTAAGAATTTAATTACCATTGTTAAGGTATAAGATAGTTAAGTCAAAACATTTTATGACAACACGTTACAGTTATGAAGCAACAGTTAACACTTAAAAGATATCAGTTAATATTGTGGAAAGGAGTATAGTGGCTTTCACATGCATGAAAAGAAGTCCCAATAGTATATCACTGACAACTTAATCACCATGAGTAAAAATTTTTTATTTATGATGATTTAAAGATATTTGCTTTCATATACATGTCAGTTTTTGATGGGATTTTCTAGTTACTGGGAATTAGGTCTGCAAATGAGATGATGTTTTTATTTTAATTACCATATTTAACAAGTTAATCACAGTAAGCAGAGTATTGACACATATTGTTACATAAGAAAGCTACCTAAAACATTTTATGACTCTATATTACGTGTTTTGAAGCAACAGTTTATAGTTGAAAGATATAGTATCGGAGGGGAAGGAGATTAATGATATATAATATGCCCAAAAATAAATTGAAGGTATGCTTTTTTCTGATCAAAAATAGGAATAAATTCCAGGACTTAATCTGCAGAATATATGGTAATTTATTATTTCCCACGCAAAAGGGCATGGTAATAATGTCCTTGTACATTCCTCAGTGTTGTATGTCAATGTGTGTCCAGACTGCACATTTAAAATGGAATAGTGTCTGTTGGTGCAGTTTACTATTATTGCACTAACCGTGCATTGTTGTTTAAGATCATGACCTTTAAAAATTGTTTGGTACCTTTGTTTTATCTAGTTCCCTTCATTCTTCACTGCCGGAGTATTTAAGAAAAGTGGACCAACTGAGAATCAGGTACTATTTCACATTCTATTTCTGTATTATTTTGTTCACTACTGTATTACTGTGTTTGCATTATTGCATATAATAATGTGTGTTAGTGTGTGGAGTATTACACCAGAATGTTATGAGTATTTTCATTGTAGCTGCTCTTGTAAGTGTTGTTGAGTTGAATCAACACCTGAGCTGTTCTCACAATTCTAGATAGATCCCAGAATGCTTCTTATCTGTACTTTTCCACATCTTACAGACAAATGCCCAATCTAATCCTTTTACTTACACAAATGTACTTTTTTCCCACATCGTACAAACAAATGCATATTTTAATCCTTTTATTTATTATACAAGTGTACTTTTTTCCCCACATCTTACAAACAAATGCATATTTTAATCCTTTTATTTATACAAGTGTACCTTTTTTCCACATCTTACAGACAAATGCCCATTCTAATACTTTTATGTACACAGTTGTGCTTTGCCACCCTTCTTAACAAACAAATGCCCTGTTTAATCCTTTTAAATAAATATAAATAAGTAACTGAATGAATACTTGCATAGTGAATGAGAAGTAAAGAGACGTAAGAGTCAGTCGGACTAATCTTTAAACATTCTATTTGTTTAGTCTAATTGCTCTGGTATGAAGTGTGATTTGTATTTTCTACTGTTTGCCCAAAATCAGATCTAACAACCTATTAATTAGAGGAGATAGGATTGCTCAGTTTGACAAGAAAGACATACAGTCTTGTTCATCAGCTAAGCACAAGGCCTGATAGTGATACTGAAATTAATACATTTTTTAAATGTGGGCCAAAGAGATTTACATAGTTTCATAACATTTAGCTTTGTTGCAGTTGACCATTTTAGACTGTCCATTTTCAAATGTTTAAAGAGCAAGAATTAATTAAGGTTTTTTGTAAATATTATTTTCAGATTTAAAATGCACCACTTTGTGATTCTGCTAGGAAGACACAACTAATAATGCATCATAGGAAAGACATTTATTTGAGGGATACTGTTACATCATTTGTCTGAAATGAGTCTCACAGCTATGTACATTATGAAATATATGGTTACATCACTTATTCAAAACATGTTCCACCAATCTACAAACACATTTGTAAACAGAAAACCCAGTTTCTCTGAACGTTGCTTAACATAACCAGGCTGATGGAGTGGATTTCACCTCATTTATTGTTCAAGACATTCTAAACCAGTTTTCTTATGATGTGTAACTCTGTGGACTAAAGTTAAACTAAGCACTGTACTATACAGTAACCAGCTATTACAATAATAACATATTGTAGACTAGTGATGAATATTAGGAAAAAACTTATTTTTTGTTAAAATAATTTCTTGATTATGACCATACAAGAGCAGAGCTAAATACAACACTACTGAAAACAGTTTTTCAATTTGTTTTAGATCAAGGGAACAAAATTCACTTTCACATTCTTTGGGAGTGGGTACACACAAAAGATTGGTGACCCTGAGGCCCAACATGAAGAGGAACCAGATGCAACTATCATCACAGAAATTATTGGACCTGGTATGTAAGCAGTTTATCAGTAAACAGTGTCAGTTTATTTTTGCTCTTTGTTTGGGTTTTTTCCCCATTTATTTTCTTTTTACTGAGCTAAATGCTTAAGCAACTGCTTTAGCCTGTTCTGTTGGTGTAAGTGATCCTAACACCATTGGTCTACTTAATCTGTCAGTTTGATTATTACCATCCAGGATTATTCTCTGTATTTAAATTTCTCTGTGGTATAATCATTCTTCTTGGTGTATTGGTCTGTTAGCTTTGTATGTGATCACTCAGTTATGATCACTTCTTTTATTTAACCTGTTCAGTGATATGACCTTCCATTAATGTGGCCATTCTTTTTGTGTGTCTTTTACATTCTGCCTTGTCAGTAGAAATACTTTCCAGTTCAAGTGTAATAAGATTATACAGTTCCCGTTTATTGAAAGTACATTAATTGCAACCAGTTTTCAAATGCTACATGACAGTAAAATTAGTCTATAATATGACCTAATGCATAGTTCATTAAATTTACCAGTATCCTAGCTTGAAAACATCCAAACCCATTGTCTTTTTAAGAGCTGGGCTATGTGGCCATATCTGCTTGCATGCATTTTATCATAGTTTAACAACTTAGTATTATACTTTTCATTATTTTACAGAACCAGGCTATGTGACCACCCCTATCTGTCTGACACAAGCTGCAGTTACTCTTCTAAAGGATAAGGACCATCTTCCTAAAGAGTGAGTTTGTTGCCTCTGAGTGATTGTATATTGTCACACTTATAAAGTGCTCCAGTACTTTCTTGGAGCAAGATTAAATTTAATGCTCATTTTTAAATTTGCTTGAATAAAAACATTTTTTCACCCCTTGTGTTGTAGATCTTAATTTTAAATGATGATTCTGTCAATGGTCCACAATGCCTGCTTCTCACCTTCTCCCCTACCTTTTTTCACTCACCCATTTCTCCTCACAATGTCAGCAATATATACAGCTTATGTTGGCAGAAGTCCAGATACATAATATCACACCATGAATCAATAAGCTGTTTGTGCCATCGTTCTTTTCTACTAGCATTTAGTTGATGGAAAAACATAGACTTCCACCCATATTGTATTCAAGGACTATTTTGAATCTTTTGCTATAGTATAATGCAAATTAAAAATTCAATTTGAAATTAATTTAGGAAAAAAATTTAGCCCTAACTCAAATAAAACACAGATCCTGTTTATTTAACACATTTATATTATATTTTCATTATTTAATTTATTCCTGAATATATATAGTGTATAATCATGAATATTATATAATTACACATCATTGCTCATAATTAATTCTGAGATGTTTATCCTAGTGCTGATATATTTTTCACAGCAAATAATGCATATCTTAAATGTTGTTACTGGATTTAAAATCTAATTTACACAAGTTTATTTTAATACCCCATCATTTAATGTTTAATGGGGAAGAGGGCTACAGATGACAGTATTCCTGAAAAGACAGTCATGTGATGTTACTGAAATGAAAAGCAGTAAATGGTAAGTAATTGAGAAACAATGTAAAACAGAAACGTCTATTGCTGATGAAATTACTGTTAAAAAAAACAAAAGCTTTGTTTGTCCTGGTAGAAGTGTGGTTGCTTCTTGGATGGTATCTTGTCACAGTAACTAGAAACTACACTATGGCAGGCTTACCATTTCATACTTTGACAAGTCTCAAAAAGTATTTTGTGAGTTATTTCTTCGTCAAGCACAATTAGAAGACAGCTGACCATAAATGAGCTCTGCTTTAGTTGTCATTAAATAGCTGAAGAATGTGAGGTGTGGGTAAAAAGAAAAATAGTAGATGCATTAGTGGATCCCTTGAAATGAAAATTCAATGGGTTAAATTTGGGGGAAAATGCAACAATGATGCAACCCCATATCAATCCTTGTAATTCCAGATTTGCCTTTGTCATGTTTATCTATCATAGTAAATTAACTACAAAAGTTAGATTTGTCTTTGTCGTGTTTATCTATCATAATAAGTTAACTACAAACATTAGATTTGTCATGTTTATCACAATAAATTAACTACAAAAAGTTCAATTTGACTTTGTCATTTATTATGATAAATTAACCTTAAAAATCATATTTGCCCTGGTCATGTTTTTTATTTATCACGATAAATTAACCTCAAAAGTTTTGTAACATTTCACTGGCTCATCATATTCAAGAACTTGTGCTTTATCTCCAAATTACTTGAATAGAAACAAGACTAGAGTATGTTAAAATGAGCCTCTGAAATTGTTTAGTAACCTGCTATTTAATCAGGAACAGTTCCAGGATTTCTCTTCACAAAAAGATACTCTAAAATACGATTAGGTTTTTTAGTCCATTTATAATGCAAGCTAAAATTCCATTACATATCATAGGTAGTTTGACTAACATATACCATAGGGCTGTCAAGAGTTATGTATTTTCTGCATTCAAACAATATGAAACTGCAAGATATATGTGACCTGTCACCACAAAAAGATACTTAAGTCGGATTTTGGGGGTATTGAGATATATATATCAATAGAAAGAAAATTGAAAGGGCTTTCTGTTGATATAAAAATAAAGAGTGTAGGACAAAATATGGAAAAGTTATGTTTGTTTGAAGTGCACTACTGTCCGGACGGCCATTTTGAGAAAATCGGCCTCAAAGATTGAACACATTTCTGAGAGGTTTTTCCTTAGCAACCATATATTAATCTGCTTCATTTACAATCAGAGTTGAAGAAGACACAATAGCTAACACTGTAATAACTATAAACAACAAATATATTGTTACATCATTTACAGACAACAGTCTTTTTAAGCCATAACGATTAGAATTTCTGTATGCGAGAATGATTATTGTGGCTCACAGAATATTCTGTTTCGATCTGTTTGCACCCACATGACCAGTTTTCACAATCTTTAAGTTCACTGTCTTCACTAGTTTCGCCTGGTCCGCAAATGCTGACATCTGGCTCTTCTATTTCAGTATCACTATCAGTTTCACTGTAAATAACACACTTACACTGGCACCGCTTGTGCCACTGCCAGCTGTCGTCTGCTTCGTCTTTTTCGTTGTTCGATCACGCGATTCGCTGTCCGTGTCACTTTCAGATGAAAATCCATCAGCTACATCCTCATTAGCAAAATAATCAGATATCAAATCTTTAATCTGAATGCTTTCTTTTTCTAAGATGTTGCTTTCTTTACATGAATTCAACAAATTAGCGATTCGTTTCTCCGTGTTTACATTACGCATTACAGGACGAAACTGTCTCCCTTGTGTGCGTTTCAACCAATCGCGACCGTCTTTTTATGAGAGCAATGCTTGGTAACTTTGCAAGCTTTGATAAACTGTCTGCGGATTGGCTGACACTTTTCACTTTGTTTACACCAAGCACAGCCTTATAAAACATTCTGATTAGATGTTATAAATAACCAGTGTCGTCAGCATAAAAATAGGCTTTTGCCTGAGCATTCTGATATACAACATGATGAGGTTCAGCCAGGGATTCTACCATCTACGATTGTCAGATTATAGCACTTTTGGGCCATATTTTTCCTTCGAAGTTAGACAGTAGGTCACACAAAAATAATAATAAAGCTATTTCTAGTTCGAATTAAGGAAAAACACGCTAGTAATTTGTTGTTCGATGGTTTGGGAACACGCTAAAATGAAAATCTCAATCTCACCCATGTAGACCCCCACCTTCGTTTTTGCCGTTTTTCTTGGCTTAGCCTTGCGCGACTTAAGTATCTTTTTGTGGTGACAGGTCACATATGATCTTTTTTTTGTTTTTGTTTTTTTAAACTAAAACAAAGAACAATATGAAACCACAAGAAATCATTATCTTTTTTTGTGTTTCTTTTCACTTATCTCTTTTGTTGTAGTATGTCTGGTTCTATCCTATATTGAAAATTAAATGTAAATTATGCTTATTACAATGATACAAAATAGATATTTGACTAAAGCAATCTTATTTTAATATTCAGCATATTAATTGCCAAGATTTTTCAATTATAATTAAAGAAGGAAGAATAAATAACATTATTTTGAAAGAATCTGGGCAAACATAATATGCATTTATTGTAACACAGTTATCCATAAAACTGAAGGGAGTTTTTAAAACACACTCGCTGTGCAGGAAAAAATGATTGTATGTGCAGTAAGTTTTTTTTCTCTTTGTTCTAGATTTTAATGCATACATTATTTTTCATGGATCACTTAAATGCATTGTGTGGATATACTGAAATGTGCATTAATCTCACCCTCCTCTCACTCTTTTTCAGTGGTGGTGTGTACACCCCAGGGGCAGCATTTGGAGAGACCAACCTAATTAAGCGTCTCGAAAAGCATGGAATCAGCTTCCGTGTCTTGAGTCAGTGATCTCATGATCACTAATGTTTCCAACCACTTGTACAAGTGTTTTAAGTCAGTACCAGAAATATGTTGGACATGGAAGGAAGAGAAATGCCCCAAATTGGTTATTTAATCTTAGAAGTAAAACTTATCTTAGTAATGCCTAAAGTGCTAGTTTACAAAAAATAAAATGTACAATTTCAATGTGAAGCATCAAATTCAAATTATCAGTCATATGCAAATGAACACATACTAAAACTGTAAACATATATATATATATATATATATATTTAATGTGTGTGTATGTGCATGCTAGATATTTTTATAGAGATAAATAAATAGGGATTTTCCCCCCCACTCAAAATGAAATGGTACTGTACTTTTACTTACAATTTTTTTTTTAATTGTTTCAGCCTCTGTATGGTTAAGAGTTAGATATAAATTATATGCGTAAACACATATACATTTAATGACTAGTTAAAAGACTTGCTTATTGCTCTTTATTTGTGCTTAAAAATGTATTTTTGGATGAATTTGTAATTATCTTTGTGAACATTTGTCAGTGGATTATGTTCTTTTTTCTTCAAGCCTGTGATTAAGGTTTTTCAGTTTGTTTTTACTTACATTTTATTTTTCATGCTTTCAGTTTAACTATCAATTATAGTTTTTATATTCTTTTACAGTCATTTTTTTTTTATTCATATAATTGTGCGATTTTGCAACATATGTTTATATATGTGTTTTTGACAAGTTAGCTGTAATTTTCTTCATAATTACATATACAAAATAATTTTACAAACATTTTAAATCAGTTTGCAAACTTGCTTGTATATTTGAAAAATGTACTTCTATTGACTATCAACTTTATTCTGTGTACAATGAAAATGACAAGCCTAAGCATAGTGTGTTTATTGTTATTTTTGTTGTTTTAGAAAAGAAATAAAATACTGTATTTTGCAAGCAAATTTACATTACAGACCCTGTAATTTCATTTGAAATTTTCACTTTAAAAAAAATTTTCTATCCAGAAATGTGTACAGCCTCATAAAAGAAAACTAGTATGAAACTTTGGAAATATTATTTGTTTGGATAATATGTTATGGTTTTTGGAAAAAAATATTATGTAGGAAGATTATATTATATATACTTTATACTAAATTTAGCTCATTTGTTATTTTAATATGTTAATTTACAACAGACACTGCATTTAAATATGGCCATAATTTCCATCTTCCAAATAATCAAATATTTTTTAAAATATGACATCCATTTGTTTTCTACAATTATTGCATTATTCAAATGAACACTTTTAGACTGTTGCATGTTTAGTTTTTCTATTGTAATTTTAATGTAGAAAAGAATCCTGTAGAGAATAAATTATAGATTGTTTTAAATCAATGTCCTCATGAAATCACTTTTTGAAGGAAAAAAATCTTACTTTAAGTGGTTGTTTCTGGGCAGTTCTTCTTTGCTTTCCCAGAACATATTATTACTGCAAGCAAGTTCAGATCTCCTGCAGTTCACTCTTTGAATTTATCACATTCAAGCCATTTTATAGGAAACCTAATTCATTTTTGGCAATTATTTGTTTACTCTGTGATATTATTTAAAAAGAAAGTGGTTTGATCTACAAATTTCTTCTACACATGAGAATTTGATAATTTTTTTAATTAAAATATTTGTAGTACAACAAAGATTCTACAAATATAAATCATACCCATAGCAAACTTTATCCTTCTGAAATTTTACTTTTTGCCCACTGCAATTACATTTTTTTAAAAAAATTATTGAAACAATCTAACATAATGCACTCTCCATCTCCACCCCTAACTATCAGTACTGTAAATTAATACTGGATTAGAAAGCACACTCCAAAAATTATATTTTTCAGACCTTCATCAAATAGCATTTCTTTCTAGGTCCTGAAAAAGTACATATTTTTTTAATTTCCTATTCCCCCAAGCTTTAAAAACTAACACCTCGAAAACATCAATGTCAATTTTAATTTCACTTGCTGTTACTGCATTTGTGAAGATCATATTTATGTTAGTGTAGCACACAGTTCAATTCGAGTGAAATGTACCAGATATTGATTTAATGGTTAAAGAGAATAATTACTTCTTCTATTAACTTACATATGATAATAGCTAAAACCTGTGCATAAATAGTCTTGAAATTTATTAATCCTATAACTACATATTACTGTTGCAACAAATAATATTTGGGCATCAAAATTAAATGCATCAATAATATTTTCAGTTTCACCTCTTGATAACTTCATTTTCTATATTCATAGTAAACAATGGAACATATTGTACGGTATTCCAGTTTATTTGTCCACATTTACAAGTGAAATAATAACAAATAAACAACAGGCATAATGGCACATATTAAAACTTAAGACAAAAATACTGAATCTATACTGTGCAGAAGAAAATTATAATCAAAGACAAGGCACTACAATGACAAACACACAAAAAAATTTAAAAGGAAAGAAGTGCATATAATACATTTGCTTATAAGTATATATAATACATTTGCAAATTCCATTAACTCCAATGTACAGAAGCTCACAACTTGCACCCACACCCAGTTACAGGGCAATTATATTTTATAATTTTATTAAAAGCAAATGAAGTGCAAAGTGAGAAAATGTCTCAACTACTACAGTCTTGTTTTACAGTTGCTGACACAAAATATATCTCATGGAAAAGTCTCGTCTCCTAATTTCTATACCACTGACATAATAAAACCCAGCTGGAATCAAGGGGATTCATATTTTAATTTGACAAAGAACACACTAAAGCTAACCAAGATGAATCAGATCATGAGAGATGAATGGAAAATAAGGCAAGTTAAGAACAGCAAGATAGCTGAAATAAAAATGCTCCTTATGCCAAGATTCTTCTGAAATATTATTACAATGTAAATGTAAGAAAGTATAATTGTGTTGAACCAACTGCTGATTGATGTTAAAATTATTTTATTTGTAAAAATAACACAACTTAAATTCAAATGCTGTAAAACTGGAGTGTAATGAAAACCTGACCCTAACTACTCACCAATTAAAATAGAAAGGTAAACAATTGATTCTTAGCATTTCTCCCATCCTGATTTCCAGCATATATTATCTCTATGTGCTGCCAGGATATGCCACACCCAATCTTGGCAATCACTGGAAATTTTCCAAATGTACTCCTAATAGGATTGTTGGGCTGCACTCCAAAGAAGTTTAAAATCTAACAGATGCTTTGAAGTGCTAATTTAAATACGTGTCTCCTTATAATTATTATTGCAGCTCCTAGAGTGACCAAGGTGAGGACATAGATTCTATCCTGTGGCATCTTTCAGGCTTAACTGTATCAAGAACACGCTAGTGTCAAAAGTGGTTTTCAAATCAACATGTTGGTATGCTTCAGCTTCAAAAGAATCTTAGCGAGAGTTGTTTTTGTCACAATCACTTTTTAAAATGGTAAAGGCCTAACCAAACAATTTACAAGAGAAACATTTTTAGTGTCAACTGCTCCTGGTTCATGCTATAATCCTAAATATTCAGTTCCAATCAGTTTGTGAATTCTTTTTTTTTTGGTGTCAATTTTAGGGGAAAAGTTACACAAAGTCATGGGCAGCAGTTTTGAATCACAGCCTGAATGGGAGGCACAGGTGCACACTGTCAATTTTTAGTTCAGTCCCGATCTCAAAAGCAGATAGGAATAAGTAATAATATTTCAAGTGTGAATTCTGATGTATTTAAGGAGAGAAATTTACAATAATTTTCTCTTTCTTTTACTATTTAGTGCATGGTTTATCAACTATGACTGCTTTCTATGCATATTCATTGACATTTAACTTTATAAATATTTGAACAATTTAAATTTCTCACTAAGTTCTTCATTAGCTTCCGGTTTTATTCATTTATAATGGAAAACATTTCACCTTAAATAATAAGGATAACTATAAAGAGCAAGCACAACAAAACCAAAGATGCCACGGTATCTAAACAGAGCTAATATACTAAATTGATATAGTACAAAACCTGTTACTGGGTTCAA
This sequence comes from Sinotaia quadrata, assembly GCA_028829895.1. Taxonomy (NCBI): domain Eukaryota; kingdom Metazoa; phylum Mollusca; class Gastropoda; order Architaenioglossa; family Viviparidae; genus Sinotaia; species Sinotaia quadrata. Next base: position 107,090,774 of record CM054177.1, on the reverse strand, counting down.
GATAAAACAACAAAAAGAACTTATTGTGTTCCAATTGTAGATTTTTCATGTGCTGGATCCTAGATTTTTGTCTGATGGGTTTCTTTTATGATTACAAGATTCAGTCTCTGGTTCTTTTCGAAAGGAAAAGAAAATAATGGTGATAGCTTTTAATTATGTGTGTGCAGTTTCTTGGTTCTCAAATTCTTCAATCTGTATGATGAGTATGAACATACTAATGTGCACAGTGTGTTCTAAGTGTTCATACTGCAGAGAAAAAAACTTTAAATGTATCAATGAACAATTTATCTAAAAAATTTATTTCTTATCTAAAATAATTTGGTGGGGTGGTTCAGATTCAAAATTTAAAAAATAAAGAGAAAATTACTATTTATTTACTCATGTCCTCAAACCCTGCACAAATGTACCACAATATCTTTAAAATACAAAGCTAATTTTATTTCATGCAGACAAAATTCCATTTAAGCAACAGATAAACCCATTAATTATCACTAAACCATTAATCTGATCAAAATCTAAAGTCAAATTGTACAATGGGGTTAAATGTAACAACAAAAAACAATTAAAATATTCATTAATCCTTCTTCAAAGAAGGGAAAAAAGAAAATGTTGATATCCTTTCCTTTAATAAACAAAAAAAAATATGAGCTGCTTTTGTTTTCTAGATCACTTGTTAAATGATCAAAATGTCAATGCTGCCTAAAGTCTTCTCTCAAAGATGGCTCGACAGTTGTGAAATTCTCACCCCCAAAGCAGTTGCTTTCATTAAGAGAGTCAAATGTGCCTTTTGTTTTACTGATATTAAAGGTATCAGACATTCTTTATTAATGACCCCGTGTCCAGAGTTTATTAATAATAAATGCTCCTTTTCCCTAAAATGTATGTATAAGTCAGATATTCCTTGTTAATAATATTTTTTCCAAAAAATATATTAAACGTAACTAAGAGTGTCAGTTTATAAATTAAAACTCCTTTCCTGAAAATGTATTAATGAAATTGCCATTCATTAGTAATGACCAATTTTCATACATTACTGAAACTAAGAGTGTCAGACACCCATTAGTAATGATCATTTTCCCAATAATTATATATTACTGAAATAAGCAGGTCAAGCATTCATTAGAAATGATCCCTTGCCTTAAAATATATCACTGAAACTAAAATGTGTCAGTCAGTCATTAGTAATGATAATTTTCCCCAAAATATTTTAATGAAACTAAGAGTGTCAGTCATTCTTTTTATTGCTCCTTTTCCCCAAAATATACCATTGCAACTAGGAATGTCAGACATTCATTAGTAATGATAATTTTCTCCAAAATATTTTAATGAAACTAAGAGTGTCAGTCATTCTTTTTAATGCTCCTTTTCCCCAAAACAGACATGTCAAACATTCTTTATTATTGCTCCTTTTACACAAGTGCAAGAAAGAGTGAGCTAAACCTGTCTGAAAGCAATAGAAAGATGCTTTTAACATTAGCATGATACACTACATTTTATATGAAAGCTTTTTTAAAAAAAAATCTATTTTATCCCTTGTTCCTGTTAATGTCATGAAAGAATTTGCAATTTTCTAATCTGTAATTAAAATGATAAAAGATGTAAAAGTTACAAGAGAATTCATATAGCTGATGGTAGTCTTAACATGAATAGCTGATGGTAGTCTTAACATGAACAGAGATATTTAATTACAGAAGGCTTAAGATGCCTATTTCTTTTAGAATCAAATAAATGCCATGGCAACTAGAGAGGAAAAGCGGGATGTATAGTATAAGTTGACCTCTTTCAAGTATTTGTTTTAATGTAGCTGTCATTTTCATGAGCATTAGCTAAGGAAGCTGACATCACATGTACAGTTCCAAGAGATTGTGTTTAACACACCATTAAACTTACTCAATACTTGAACAACCCTGTCTTTTCAGTACTGGGTGTTCTATTTATGTATAAAGAGAAAGACTTTTCTAAATATGACCACTCAAACTCCCTGATCAACTTTCATTGTTATTTCCCACATGTTCTTCAAAACCTTCACTTTCTGTGACAAGTGCTCTCTCCAGAATCACTCGACCTTCCTTATAGCGTTGATTTTCTTCAGTTGCAAACTCATAGATCCAGCCTAACTTGGCATCACAGTTTTTACAGGAAACATCTCGTACCATGTGACGACCAGTCAGCATGACACGATCTTGAACCTCACTGTAATTTAAATTGACGACTCGGTTGAAAAGAAAGGCTCTACCAGTGGCACCTTCAATTAGAGTAAAGCAACAACAATTTTATCACAATGGAATCAATTAAAATAAAATCTTATTTTTAATAATTAAATATAAACTGAAAAACAGTTTCAAGCAATTATAAATTTACATTTTATTTTTAATGCAGACTTAAAACGGTGACAAAGAACACAATGTACTTCATGATACTGGAAATATATGTAGTGAGACTGGGTTCTGCTAATATGGGTATAATTATTATTATTAATTAATCATCCATAACTAATTACAAGTGACGAAAATCTTAATTTATGTTATTAATAATTCTCCAGAAGACACCACTTGTTTCTCTCACTTGGCGGATATGCGTCCGCAGTAAACATTTTCTCTCTTCCACCACAGTAAAGACAAACATTTAGTGTCACACAATATTTCTGTAAGTGGAAAACTTCTTACTAGAGGAAAAGACAAATCCCTCTTTTAATCTATATTTAGCAAGCCCCACCCACCCACTGTCTTTCTAACATATGGTTATCACTATGTGTTAGAGGGTCAATAAATTTATTAAATCAAATATATAACATGAATATAATCAAAGAGCGATGACATTTACATCACAACAATGTTCAATTAACTTTGAACAATCATTCAGTTTATCCTATCACAGACATAAACAGTCAATTAACATAAATACATAATCAAGTTCATAGTTATCATCATGGGAATGAGAGTAGAGTTCAGAGAAATAATTTGAAAAAGTCAAAGCACATAACCTTTTCAAAGATGGCAGCTGTTGTTGACACAAGTTTCACAGTCAGGAAGTTTGTAACAAGTCACTGCCTTTCAAATTTAGGCGAGGTCCCACGTGTTCCTTCTAGAGGCACATTAAACAACTGTTCCAGAATCTCTGACATGCTCTCCAAGCAAGCTGTAGTGAATCATCCTGAATTTCACATATGCTAAAGGACAAGGAATGTTCTTGAATTTCTGTGTGCATTTACTCAACACCCCATGAGCAACATTCAAAATAATCTTCTTGAATTCTTGAGACCAAACTCAAGCCACATATTTATTCTATATTTGCACTTGAACAGAATTCACAGGAATCAACTTACAGCAACATATTTTACTGATAAGTTGACGACAACACCAGATGCACACACCAATGTATTCAAGTAGAGTACAGTAGTCACTGTAGCGTGAAGTGACACAAAAAGGCTTGCTCTACAAAAGTCAAATTAAGGCAACACTAAATTTCAGGCATATTTCATCTCTAAACTCCTTTCTCTCTTACAAACATTCTCAACTTACAAATTCTGCAACAATTTCATTAGCCCGATATACACACAGCATAAGAAATATAGCATCAATCAAAATTCACAAGTATAATGTACAATGTAGTCAAATTAATGAACATAGAAGTAATGGTTCAATTACATAGGCATTCTCTAATTCAAATCATAGATCAATAGCAAACATGTACAAAATATTCTAAGTTCATTCTTCCTTTATCATTCAATAACTTAAAATAAGCTAATGATCGTCTTTATGACTGGACTCGTTGTGTTCAAATTCAAAGTGATTAGTATAGAGTACTTTTCAACAAAGAAACTTCTGGTCCATCCCCATTGGATGATTTTGTTATGAATAAGTGTGAGACTATATAGTCAGAAAAACTATTCATCCATGTGGAAATGGTTTGGATTTTATCAGAAATTTTCTAGCATATTCTCTACTTGAGTTGTTTACTCCATCTCTGACACTTATAAAAGTACAATTATATGGAGTGCCCAAGGTCGAGTCACATTGACAATTTAAAAATTTATATAATAATTAAGTCTAGAAATAGGGATAAGCATCAGACAGTAAAAGAAGTAATGGACACTGAACATTAACAAAATGTATTCTCCCATGTTTACTAAGTCAAATGTTTACAGTATATATATTTGCAAGATAACAAAGATTGCCAGTTTTTGTTAATTAGCAATCAATGGAGTGTTTTAAAAATATTTTAAACATGAAATTATATAACTTCACAAGTGTAACTGCAAAACCAAAAGGGCAGCTAATATGTATTTATAACCACTGGATGTAACATGAAAATCTGTGACAAAAGATTTAATGCAGAGAATAAAAAGATGAACATGAAAAATAAGAATACAACAAAACAAGAAGCAATTTCATACTGCTAAAAATAATTAAATGTTTTCACAACAGAAAACTCTGGGGTAACAGATTATGGATGACAAAACAATGAACTCTGAAATATCAGATAAATGGTTATGTCTCTATAGACCATTAACCTGTAAAGCGTGTAGATATGAGCTCAGCTCGGTTTGTCAATGGTGTATCACAGCTAGCGCACGAAAAGAGTCGAGTGCCTCCAATATGTTGAAGAAAGATTCTACCCATCCTGATTTCTGGGATGATTAGAAAATCCTACAGATATAATAAAGAAGAATAGAACAAAATCATATCTTTCAAACACTAAAAATATTTTAAATATATCCATACAGAAATATTTTAAAGCATTATAAATTTTAACACTTTAAAAAAAATAATGATTGAAAATGTATTTGTTTAATTCACATTCTACAAGCAATTTAGAACAATTTCTCTATGCAAGGAACTGCACTAATTTAATACACTATTATCTTTACACAATTGTTTTATACCTAAATAAACTATAAATCAATACATACACAGACAATAAGAGTAGGGCCTATATGATGAATAGATAAATAGTGTATCTTGGCGTTTTTAATCTGACAAAAGTTCTACTAGTTTACTAATTTGAAATTATGAATGTTTCCTTACGAAAATCTAAACTACTGAAGTAGCAAAGTTTTGACACATTTGCAAAAAACTAAAAATTAGATAGATAGATAGATTTTCACTTTGACAAATAATAGGAATCATGCAACTATTTAGCGCAAAACATTACACGTCTAGGGGCTGCATAGAAATATAAATTGTAATAACGAAGTCAACCACTGAATATATATATATATATAAGATGTATGCCTGTACTTATCATTTGTAGTTTATTTAAGTTTTAAGGAAAATATCAATTCCTCTCCGCAAAGAAAGAAACCCCTAAATACTAGCCTAATAAATATCCGGTACTAAGAGATGCTACAAACAGACGAGTTACTTATCGACACACCCTTTTACTTTTTACAATGAAAACAATGCGTAATTGACAAAAGATAACTAGGTTCAGTGTTAGTAAAGTTTAAAAATTAAAAAATATAAATTTTATTTGTAAATGTTCTTTTTTAAAGTGAAACGGATTATCTCTTTGTTTTCAGTGTCTGCCAAAATATCTCGTCATCAACACAACTGCGGCCATGATGAGCAGTCTGCTATCAGCTGAAATTTTAGCAAAACATTAACAATATTTTTTCACCACCTATAAGAAATTTTAATACCTTGATAAAATCGTTGTGAAGATTTTATTTTTACAAAGAAGTGCAGCCTATGGCTCCCCAGAAGAGAAGCAAATGTATAAATAGAATGTAAAGAGCTCAAAATATGAAGATCGTTTTCCTGCTATTATTCACCGTATCTGAAAACAAAACATTGTGCTGACGTCAAAACATGACTTCAGCAAGGTCAAAGTTGATAGTGTGTATGCGACTGCGCATAAACTTCGCATCGCTGTTCCGGTCCGACCAACTCATCAGTTACCGGTTAGAACTATTTAACTAAATAAGAGTTTACTATTGGTTTTTTTTTTCAGACTAAAATATTGACATTCAAGATGAAGTGGCTAACAGATGATCGTCGAAAGAAGGAGCCAGAGGTATTTAATACAGTGGTGGAAGGACTAAAAAAAATTTATAAGACTAAATTGTTGCCGTTAGAAGAGCAATACAAATTTCACGATTTCCATTCCCCACCCCTCGATGACCCAGACTTCGATTCCAAACCTATGATACTTCTTATTGGTCAATATTCTACTGGCAAAACAACTTTAATCAGATACCTTTTGGAGCAGGACTTCCCAGGAATCAGAATAGGCCCTGAGCCTACAACAGATCGCTTTATCGCTGTAATGTACAATGATCAAGATGGTGTGATACCTGGAAATGCCCTTGTCGTAGACCCGAAGAAACAGTTTCGTCCCTTGTCAAAGTTTGGCAACGCCTTTTTGAATAGACTCCAGTGTTCACAGTTGAAAAATCCAGTTTTACAAAGTATAACCATCGTTGACACTCCAGGAATCTTATCAGGAGAAAAGCAACGTATTGATCGGGGGTATGATTTCTCAGGAGTGTTAGAGTGGTTCGCTGAAAGGGTGGATAGGATCATACTTCTGTTTGATGCTCATAAGCTGGACATTTCGGATGAATTCCGGCGTGCCATAGAGGCGATCAAGGGTTATGATGACAAGATTCGCATTGTCCTGAACAAAGCTGACATGGTGGATCACCAGCAATTGATGCGAGTATATGGTGCCCTCATGTGGTCACTTGGGAAAGTACTTAGTACACCCGAGGTGGCTCGTGTCTACATTGGGTCTTTCTGGGATCAGCCACTACAGTTTGATATGAACCGTCGACTGTTTGAGCTTGAAGAACAAGACCTGTTTAGGGATCTACAAAGTCTTCCACGCAATGCTGCATTACGTAAATTAAATGACCTGATCAAGCGTGCTAGGCTTGCCAAGGTGAGGATTAATTAGTTGTTTTGTTTTCAAATAGTTTTTAACATATAATCCAAACTATTTTTATTTCCAAATGGGCAGAGACATCTATTTCATAAAGTAATTTAACCTGCTGAGATAATGCACTATAAATTTATAATTCTATTGTTATTCTCCCAGTGGGATACACTTTTACAGTATATTCTAGTTTCTACTCTCCTAATTTATTCTATCCTATTGTTTTGCATGGCTGGATGAATACAAATATAGATGTTGGTGTCATGTATCACACTTCTCTTAAGCATTACAGTTTAGGCATGAATACAGCTACAAATCATTTTGATTGAATGCACACCAGACAGGGGCAGTAGAAAGGTGTACAGCTTACTTATACTCATTCATGTCTAGGTACTTGATAGAATGAACAGAATGAGTCTGATGCCTATTATATGATGGATTAACTAGTGATTTTAATATGTAATGCATAAGAGTAGATTCAGACTGCTGGCTGCATTCAAGATGTTAAAATAAAACCAAAACGGTGTTGACCATTGACACTACAGATTTGCAATTGAGCGCACATACATTTTTGCACAGATTTGATCATGCTTTCTATTATTTTTAATTGGAAAAAATTGGAAGCACAGGCTAAACTAGGTAAATTGAGCTACTACATAAGTAGTACATGAGTGCTTTATATTTAATCACACCCCATGCGTGTGTGATGATTATAAGATATAATCATAACTGCATCTTAAAACTAATTTTTGTTTTCACAATCCTTTTTCTTTTCTTCTTTTCTTTATTCCTAACCTCCAAATCATTCTTTACCTGCACCATTACTGGGCTCATAAATATGAGGTATAAACTAATAAAGTAATAAAGTGTAGAGTACATCATGAAATGCTTTTTCTGCTTGACATCCATGGCTCACTTGTTCATCTGACATCATGTTTTAATGTACTCATGATACTGCAAACTGTATTTTTATTACTTCTTTAGTTCTTAACTAGTATAGTAATTGTAATACTATTAATAATAATATTAATATGGAATGGTACCATCTTTCATTGATGAAGACTAAGAGATATAGCACTTAAATTCAAATGTATGACTAAACTGTTGTCTTTAGCTTTAGAATAGCCACAGTACATTTTTAGTGACCTATTTAGCTATTGGAGATATTACAAAGAAATAAAATAAAAACTGCAGTAAAACAAAACAAAACAAAAATAGTGCAATGTGCTAAAATGTAATTGTCCTCTTTAGCCTGCAACTATCTGAGACATTTATTCTTTTATTTTTTTACTGAATCATATACTGTTGTTTAAATGGTGTAATCTGCTCTATTTTCACTTTTAGTTCTGATGTGACAGTGATTGGATATTTAGGGGGAGAGCTTTAGTTAAGAGAACATGATGAATAAGAGGCTGACATTAATGAGTGTGTCATTGTCTATTAAGTATTATAGCTTATACTATAGATATAAGTTATAGTTAACAGTGTTTTAACTATCTTGACTTATGATACTACTACTAGTACTAGTGGTACTAAATGAAAAATTTGCCTTGTAGTTTTTATTGGTGCTAATTAATTTTTAAAATATTCATTTGTATTCCACATTTTACTTAATTTTACATGTTTGGTGTGTTGTTGATGTTTTTTTAAATATTATCATGAAACAGTTGAAACAAGGAAGAATAGTTTTTATTTTTTTAAAATGTTTTACTTTTAGTTTTAGTGACATGTTGATTCTTATTTTTACAATTTTAGTTGTACAATAAATCATTTATTAAATTAATTTATTTTTTATTGAGATTTATTCTAGTGTTTTTGTTTTTACTTTTAGACTTTGAACTAGCTGAATTGCTTGTCTAAATAACAATTAACATACCGAGATGTCCCAGATGGTATGAGAACTATGGTAGTTTGCTTGGGTTTTTTTGTTTTTTTTAAGACCATGAGCTAGTGAATTGACTGTTTCAAAAGCTAAAGAGCTTGTCTAAATAACACTTTAACAGTTTGGCTTGAGTTAAGTTCATATATGAGGTAACAAACAAATGGTATTCCTTGGTGATAATGCTACCTTTATTTTTTTTAAATTTACAATATATATTCATTATTTTTAGTATAGTATTGTTAATTTAATGATACTGACAAAGGATGTGCATATTATTATTATGCATTTGAAAATATTAGTTTTAGAATATCACTTTCCTCTAAAATGTAACTGCCACTTATAATTTATATTCAAACTACCATAGACCTTGAAAAATTATAATTTGACTTTCGTTGCTTCATCTTAACAAGTTACATCCTGTTTTACCCAAAAATGCATCTGCACTGTACTTCCTTAGTTTACTTTAATATGTATGAATATTTATATTACTTTAGCAAGATCTTGTGGATGTTATCTGTTACTTTATTATTTTTATTTAATAATTATAATAGTAGTACTAGTAGCAGTCATTGTATTACTATTACTATTACAGTATTAATATTATATATTGCAAGTATTTAAGAACTTTCACTAGTTTCAATAAATAAATTTATTTTAAAAATACATTAATAATTGAGAAGACACAAGATAAATCATTTATGAAGAATTGGGTGATTATTTTTTAAGTTAAGATTTAAAAACAACAAAGATGATCATGAGAGTGAATTGTAACATAATCAATGAGATTGGGCAATTTTTCCATATTTTCTTGACTTGCTTGGCTTGGTCTTTTTAAGTATTTTCTCATGGTGATTTTCAGACACATAGACTTCACACCTGTCAAGTGTCATTAGGGATCAATAGGTAACCGAGCATCTTTTTTGTTCCTGACTAGCTTGAATGCAAGGCAGAGCACATAACATTTTACTTTTACAGTGACACATCATTTTTTTTCAATCTTCCTGAGGACAGTACAAGTTATGTTAATTGTTATCTAATGTGCACTTTTCTTCCTTGTGGATGGAAATAATATACTGAGGTGACTATATATTGACAAATCACTGATTGTGATCTTTATCAAATTGACAGCGTACATGGGCCACACTTCTAAGATTGGTGTAGTAATTTTAGCGTATGATCTCAAAACTATATATCATTCTGTAATATATACAATCACATTACATCATCCATAAGTGTACAGCTAACCTAGTAATTAAATTGCTAAGTAGACCAAATAAAAGTAAAAAGTACACTTCCTTTTCCTTTAATGATATAATGATATATTTAATTTAGAATCATTAAACTATTTTTTAAATATAAACAGGGGTTCTACCTTTGAGGTGACCCAAAGAAATGGAGCGAAGTTTATTTTGTCAGTGCAGAACTTAAAATGATTATATTTTTGCAACAGACAGGCATTTTGAGAAAGTTGTGTCTCTAATGATGGATATACTCATGATAATATTAATATTGTGCCCCTTTTCTGTTCTTTTTTCTGCTTAATTTTCAGTTATGACATTCTGACAAATATTTTCTATGCTAAATTGATCTATTTGTTAATGTTATACATTCTTTTTGTTGCTTTTAAGTTTATTATTGTTTATGTATGTGTTTGTATTTCAGTTAACATTTACATTTAATTTTTTATTTTGTATTTTACAATGATGTTTTTAGTTTTGTTTCTCTATATTTCAAGTTTCAGTTTACTCATAAGTTATATAATCACAATATTATCCACCATTTACAGTTAATCAAGGGTAACAAATATATTATATTTATAATATCGATAACAGTGATATAATTTATTATAAATGAAATAATGCTCTATATTTTCAGCATTAATGATAATCTTTTGTCGGTATATGCACACACACACACACACACACACACACACACACATGCTTACACTTACAGGCATCACAAACACACACACACTTATTCTAGTATTATTTATAATATAATTATTCTTGTATCTTTGGATTTTTCATGTATGAGTTATATATCAGTATCACTGTAATTACAATCCACAAATTATCAGTAGTAACTAGCAATAAACTGTTGTAAAGTGGAACTGTTACAAGTGTTACTGTTAGTGATTTTTGGCTTGTTTATGCTAAGTTTAATTTGGTTGAAGTATGTCTGGAGCCAGTAGAACTAGAAGCGCACTAGAGGTAAGGTTTGGTTGGAGTTAATGATTCATTATGTTGCCTTGACATTCATGGCATGCAGCGGTAGTATTTCTTGTTCTGACATTATTATGATGCAGCACTTGAGTGTAGCATAATGGGGCATTTACATGGCAATTTAACTAGCATTTATTACTTTAAAAACTGTGATATGTTGGCATTATACTAAGTATCATTTTCATTCTTCATTCACACATGAGTATGACTTATTCCAATACTTGCTCATAAATAAAATGTAAATATTAAAATGGTCAGAAAAATTATTAATAATAATATTATAAGTTAATGTATATATGCTCCGAAATTAAGGTAGTCACTAATAGTCTCAGTGCCTGTTTGTTAGAATTTAACTGAACAAAAAGTAAATATTTATTTGCCTCACTCAACCAACTCTCCTTAAAATTGTTTTAGTTTTATCATCTTGCCCTTGGCTTGAGACAGTCACCAGCCTCAGGTCTGAGTGTGTTACTAATGAGGTAACCGTTGTTTTATTTACTATTAAAGGTACTGATAGTGTTTCAGTAGAACCCATTAATATTTTTTATAGCTTTTCCTTTGCTATTAAATTTAACATAGCAAAATTTTGTTAGGTCGGTTGGGGTGTGCATAGGTTTACAATAGCACAAAGTATTTGCAGATATTTATAAGCATATTTATTAGGCCTGAATTTTGCTGCAAACATACTCTCAGTCATACATATTTAAAGTTGAGAAATTTTAGCACCAGGATTACCCAGAATTTGTCAGGATCTAATAATATTGACTTACTTAAGAGAGATAAAGCACATCTTTTTGTATGTGGAATAGGAAGCTGCTAAATCCTATAATTGTTTTTATTCCATTCCTCAATGGAATTTTGACAGGCTATAAGTCTATTCAGTTGAGTGAGTAGATTGTTAGTCCATACTAATGATTTTGTAAGCAGGATATCTATTAGTTTTATTTGGTGTTTTAAGAAACAACTCATAAATTAAGATTTTATTCGTGGGTGATTCCGGAGCTCAGGCAGCGCCTTCATGTAGAACTGTAGATCTGTCCAATAATGCGTACGTTAATGCTTCTTATGGCTTCATTTAGTTACATCCAAAAATAGCTCTCGTCAGGTCCGCACCCGCAAGAGCTTTTCTAATTTACTAGTACTAATAGAAGTAGTAAATATGTAGGCCTATTGATTAGTATGTGTGCATAGAGAGATGTATATTTTAGAAAGAGAAAATAAAAGTAGGAGAGGTGTGGGGATAGACGAATAGCAAATCACAACTGGACTGTTTTACCGACCACAGCAGCGTACGTGTCAAACTTTAAAGAACGGAGCGGGGCAGGCCAAACTTATGTCATCTATTTGGCATTTGGCCACCGGGCGTGATTTGATAAACATCACTGTGATGGTTGATCATACGTTGACTTTTTTTAAAACTGTAGTAAAAACGTCATGAGTTACGCGGAGGATGACTTGATATGGTAATCGAATCAATTATGATTCATAACTTTATCGGCTGCACATTTCTTTTTTACACGTTTAGCAGAGTAGGAATTTACTTGTTACAGTTATTATACATATTGAAAACCCCCGACCAGCATTTGACCATAGACACCTCAAAACAAACAATTTTTTTTTTTTTTTTTTAGGTCGCGGGAAAGTAAATTAACAGGCTCGTTTGATACCAATTACTATACATTATAGGGCCTACAGTCAGCATGCCCAATGTTAGTTCATAGGATGCTTAGAAGTTGTTTCTTTAATATCTGCGTTTTAGAATATTTAAGAATATTTATAAGATAATAGCGATCTCTTTCTAACTTGTGATCGTGACTAAGCGCACACGCACCCACATCCACACGCTTCAGACCATCACGCCCTCTAACTATTATTTCGAAAGACTTCACTTAGTGTATTTTGAATGAGACCCGGCAGTGAGGGATGATCTCATAAGACGATAAGTGTTCCATTAGAGCAGCGTTCCCACTACCCAGAAACTTCAGTGAACTTGGCTGAACTCCTCATTGATCGGTCTACTTGTGTGCCACCTGTCGACAACTGTTTTGTTTGTTTTTTGTTTTTTGTGTTTTCTAAGTGTCTCCATTGCTAAAGTTGCAGGCCTCTTTTCTTTCTTTATAAAAATTAAAATAAAATCTAATTCAACTGTCTTCACAGACAAAATTTCGTCCCTAATGTAGCACTAGCAGTTGTTAAGTTTCAGCACGAACAAAATAGTACGGTTTTAAGCTGACATATGCATGGCATTATTACTTCTTCTATTTCTACACTTTTACGTTTCACTTTTTAATGATGCTGTCATCGGCAAGGTTGTTGGGATTGACGTCCAGGTGCTTCTCGCAAACAAACACTTTACCAGCATACATCCAGTCCCTTTTATCTTCTTATAAACCATGCATCGCAAATTTGTTGCTTGTAAAAAATGTAACACCTGGAATGTTGTTTTAAGTCACCAGGCTTAACATAAATAACAAGTTGCATGGACAAATAATTTTATGTTTTAAAGACTGCTTTAAGTTTAAGACTAAGAGCAGTGCACTGTACTATTAGTATTATACCGTACTTTCATGTACTACTCTATTATGTACCATTATAAGTACATATACTAATTACTACTACTTTTGTGATTTGTACAATATTCTGTTTTGATGTACTATTTATACAGTATTCTACTTTCAGTTTCATGTACCGATATAGCACTACTACTTTCATGTACCTCTATACTATTTTCTCTTTTCATTTACTATTATTAGTACTACCACTTTCATATACTATTACTAGCACTACTACTTTCATGTACCTCTATACTATTTTCTCTTTTCATTTACTATTATAAGTACTACCACTTTCATATACTATTAGTATTATAATTTATATAGTACTAATACTTTCATGTACCTCTGTACAGCACTCTACTTTCATCATTCATGTATTACTATTATTATACAGTACTACTGCTTTCATGTACTATTATATAGTACTATTGCTTTCATGTACTATTATCTACTACTACTGCTTTCATGTATTACTATTATTATGTGGTACTACTGCTCTCATGTACTATTATATAGTAATTAGTACTCTACTTTCATGAACTATTATATAGTAGTTTTAGTACTCTAGTTTCACATACTATCATACATTACTTTCACAAATTTATAGTTATACTATCATACAGTACTCTACTTTCATGTAACTACTATCTCATAGTTTTTACTATTTTCATGAACTATTATATATTTACTTTTGTGTATCTATGTATAGTACCACTACTTTTATGTACATCTGTATGGTACTACTACTTTCAGTGCTGCTACTTGTATATACCTGCTATAAATAGTTAGGCTAGTGTAATTCTACTAATTGTAATAATACTATATAATATAGTATAATTTGTTTTTTTTAGTTAGACTAGATACTAAGTAATGATACATGAACAATGTGTGACCAAATTTTACAGTCACCCAGATTGTGAAATTTTGACAATATATATGTTTTTAAAGTGCAAGAAATGTACTTTTAAATGGGTGTATGTTTGTTATTATTACAATACTCCCCAAAATGACAGAGAAACGCTTTTTTCCAGTCAGTAACTGAGTAAGTAGTGTAGTAGCCATTTTGAAAAAAAAAATAGTTTAAAGATTACCATTATCTGACAAACAAGAAGGGGTTTGCCATGAAAAACTGAAAATTACTGTTAATTACAACTTTTTTCAGACATAAATCCAAGTAGATAGAGGTAGATGAATGGCTGCTGAATTAGTTTTTGTTAAAAAGTAAAAAGTGAATGTTTTGACCCCCAAACCCCTTACAAGCCCAATGTCTCAGAATGATTGTTTCTGACTTATGGGTTATTTTTTATGAGGTCATAACTATTATTGAGTATTGTACATGGAAGCTTTTACTGCAGTAGTCCTTGAAATATTTTTATTTCCACTATCCTCATGTAAACACATCTGCCTCTTGACAGATAGAGAATACTGTGGTGAACAGTCATTTCTGTGAATATTTATATATATATTCTTAAAATTAGTTTATATCTACACCCAGACTAAAATCTTTATTCAAGTACATTTAATTCCTACAATAGGTTAATAGAGTTACAACAACAAATAATGAAAATTGGATGATTTTTAAATAAAAAATAATAATATTTATATTGTGGTTTGACTGCCTATCAGTATCACTTATTCACTGTCATGTATCCAAAACAGAACACTCATAGGCAGACAGATATCTTGTGCACCAAGCAAAATAAAAATAAATAGCAATTTAAATTAATGACAGACTAAAAATTTATAACATTTTTCTTTTTTGGAGTTTTAGTTAAATTTGTTAAACATGTACATACTTGCATTCATTGATTCATGCATATATTATGTGTGTTGGTAAAGTTACTCAGTGTGACATTCACTGATTCAGTTTTGTGTGTGTCATGTGTGTGTGTTTGCACAACAAACTTTAAATTATGCTTTGTTATCCACAACTTCAGATGAAGCATACACAGTTAACTCTATGTTCAACAATATCTAAAATAGAGTAAGATAGAAATAGTGAAATACTTTCAGAATGATAGAGTACAATATGTTTACAATATATATTTATCAAAGAACTAGTGCTTCATTGAAAACATTTGTGAGTTATTGCATATTTTGTATTGCAATGAGGCAAATTTGATGCTTGATTTAATGAGTGTTTTATTTTGTACCCGATAGGTGCATGCATACATTATCAACCACTTGAGGAAGGAAATGCCTGCCATGTTTGGTAAGGATGCCAAGAAAAAGGAACTCATCGCCAATCTGGGTGATATTTTTACTGCCATTCAGCGTGAGCACCAAATTTCCCCAGGTGATTTCCCCAACACCAAGCGCATGCAAGAGCAGCTAGCATTCCACGATTTCACCAAGTTTCATCAGCTCAAGCCCAAACTTCTGGAAGCCGTCGACCAGATGCTTGCCTCGGACATTGCACGTCTCATGTCCATGATTCCACATGAAGAAGCTATTGCTTCAGAAAACAATACAGTAGTACATGGAGGGGCTTTTGAAGGCTACACAGAATCTCCATTTGGGATTGGCCGAGGAGAGGGCGTGGACAAAGGGCGCGGTGAACCAGAGTGGGTAGTGTCCCAGGAAAAATATGAGTATGATGATCTTTTCCAGAAGTTGAACCCTGTCAATGGTAAAATCACTGGTGCAGCTGCAAAGTCTGAGATGGTCAAGTCCAAACTGCCCAACTCTGTGCTAAGCAAGGTTTGGAAGCTGGCAGATGTGGACCGCGATGGAATGCTTGATGCAGATGAATGGGCCCTTGCCAATCACTTGATCAAGATAAAACTGGAGGGTCATGACTTGCCTACAGACCTACCAGATCATCTAATACCACCATCCAAGCGTAACGACAAAGCCTAATTAATGCTCACTCACTTTATCTAGCCACTATGCTAATGATTACTCTCATTACTCTAAAAATATGAACAATTTATTGGTGTCAGTCATGGAGAAGACCACCTGCCTTGACCAAAACCTGCATTTTTTCAGACTATTTTCTTTTGTGTGAAAGAAACTTCCCGTTGTTTTTTTTAATAAGTTGCAACAAGTGACAACTGAAATGCATTCATGGAAATGTAGTCAGTGGAATTGTGATTTGGTATAAATTGTTAGGTAACAGTCTCGTATGGTTGTCATACAAAACATTTGTAGATGGAAGAGAGTTCATTTTGTCTCTCTACAAACTCTTACTGTTCCTCTTTCATTTATCTTTGACAGCAGTTTACTGGAAGTGAAGAAAGTTATAATAGCTGATGGTCATTCTATTGCTTAATGTGGTATGTATCAATCACTTCAAGTAATGTTGCAATTTCTGCTGTAGAGGTGAATTTACTTCAATTTTTATAGTATTTACATCCACAATGCACTGTAATCAGAATTTATATTTTGAAAATAAGATGAAATCATGAAAATAGAGGATTATATTTTGACTTTATATCATAAGACAGAATTGTGGAAAACAGAGCATTATAATTGGAATTGATGTCTTAAGATTAAATTGTGCAAATACTGAACATTATAAGTGGGTTTTGTTTCTTAAAGATGAAATTTATGAAAATATGCAGCACTCTGATCAAACACTATAACTTTAGATGAAATCATGAGAAAAAAAACCCTTTTACTTTTAATAAATTTGCTGAGGAGTTTCTGTAGAACTGCACTCTTGTTCTTAGTACAGTTGTAAGATTTACTTGCACGAGTAACTAGTTCACATTCTGAATCCAGTAATAATTATGTTAGTAAAATCCTTTCTCAGTTCAGTCATGTTGACCATAATGGCAGAGTTGTGTCCACGTTACATGTGAAAATATTGCCTGTAAAAACCGACTCGAGAAGTAACCTAATTTGTTAATTTCAATTATCCTTATAAATCTTAGTCTCTTTAGAAGGAAGTTTACTATATTAAACACATCATATGTCTGCTATTTGCTGCTACAGACAATCCATAGCCATCACCCACTTTATGTACATATATCTGTGGTATAGTTGGTTAAGGGCTTGAAATTTTAAGGTTGTAAATAAAATTCACGTTCTCTTAGATGATAGAAGCCGCTATTTTAATTGCACAATTCTTACTGCATCTTAAATTTTCTTGTGTAGAGTTATAAGTAATGGCATTTCCAGCCATCCCTACCTATGTGTGTATTTGTTTCAAATGTACAAATACTTTTTACCAGAATATTCTGTTTTTTCTGTTTATTAAAACAATAATCGATTTGATAATTAATTTAAATGTACTAATACTAATAGTCAGTATTTGTGGAATCAAACTAGTATTGATAATCCATTTCTTTAAATATTCTGAAGTATTAAATTAATCATGCATTCTTTTCCACTGTTGAATTTAAAAAAAAAAACATCTTTTATTTAATGATTTAACCATTTTCAGTTTTTAATATATGTAGATGTGAAGAGTTTATTATTCATAAAATGGCTGTTGTTAATCTATAACAATGTACATAGTACTGTATGCCAGGGTTGTATAATTTTTTTTTAGCATTGAAGTAGGTGCTTGTTTCTGTCATTGAATTCCATAAACTAAATTATTTATTCTTTTAAAAATATCTTTTTGATAAAACTGCATTTGGCAATTTGTGACATAAAGACTGGAATGAAGATCAGATAGTTGGCACCAAGGTGTCTTGAATCTATGAGTCTTCATTGTCCTACTGCATTAAACAATTAAAGAAAAAAGTAGTCTTTTTAAAAATAAATATATGTATTTGTGATTTTTCTTTTCCATATAAAAAAAAACCAGTCTCAGATTTGAAATGTCTGAATGAATTAATAAATATGTTGTTTCTCTTAATACTGAAACAAAACATTTTGGATGTTACTGGACTAAAGTGGTAGTAAAGATTTATCAAACATTACATTAAAACTCTCCAATAAATACAGATTTGGAAGGAGATTTTCTGGAGAGAAAAAATAATAACTGAATTTGTTAAAATTAAATTAAGATATTTCCTTAAATATCTTAAGGATATAAAGCAAAAATTGTAAAAATGTATACTCTCTGTACGACAGAGAGGGATATGTTCAACAACATTCACAAAAACCAGTGAAAAAAAATATTAGGCATTTAGAAGAAAGTTGGCTTGATATTTAATAAAAACTGTTCACTACACTGTTTAGTTGTATTACACCAGAAAGATGACAGTTTTACTGATTATTATATTATATACATATGTACATTGTAATTATTACAGTTGGATTACTAATAATTTAATGCCTATAATTATAAAATGATATTCATTTTATACTATTTTAACTTTTTTTTTTTTTTTTAAAAACATGCATGCTCACTCCACTTTTATTTTGCAAAAATATCTTTTTCTGAACTAGACATTACTTGACAAGAGTTAATAGTAAATATATATTTCAGTTGAAATCATGATAAATAATGAGGTTAAAATAAAAGAGCATGTCTTAATCATATTTTTTCAATTCATTTTGTCTAGTGCCTGTAATATTGGATTTGAAAATATGTTTTAATAGCTTTTTTATGTAAAGTATAAGAAATATTTTTTAAAAAATGTATGTGTATGTGTGGTTTTTTAAAGTGTTATTCTTATAAAGGTTTGATTTCTTGTAAAGATCTGTATAGTGGTTTAAAGTGTTGCTGTAATTATGTAAATTTGGACTGATTATACAGCATAAAAGGGAAATTAAGTTGTTTTTTTAAAAAAAAACACTTCTTGTATATTCATTTTATATTATTTGTAATCTCTCTTAACTTCTTTGTAAAATATTTTGCAGCCATCATTAAGGTGTCTGATGTGAATATGCTTTTTATCCATTATTATTTTTTTAATGTAAAGAGTGTAAATAAAACCTGACCTGTTATTAAAATTTTACTATAACTAATTCAACATATGCTATTACTAGCATTGTAAAATAGAGGATTTGCAATAAAGTAGTGGTCATTTTTTTGTGTGTAATCAATGCTGTACACTAGCAGTCATGTCAATGTCCCCTCTAAAACAGAACACAAAATTAATTAATAACTAATAATTAATAACAATCATCAGATGGACTGTAAAAGATTGAATGCTTCTTATGCTGACAAGGCACAAGTGCTTTGAAATTTGATTTTTTAATTTTATTAACACTAATTAGCTCAGAAAACACTAACTTCCCCGCCACACACACACATACTCTTCCCCCGTCTTCTTAAGTAGTATATATATATATATTTTCTTTTTCTTTTTTTTCTTTCCAGACAAGAAGGGGGAGGGTTGTATGTGGCCAATATATTTTTTAATTTGTAACTAGGATAAATGGATTATGCTTGCTATAAAAAGTATGAATGTTACTGAAACTGATCACATGCACACACATGAATTCCAGATCAGGCTTGCTCAATATTGAATGTTATTGGAACAGTTTAAAATGTGCAGCATAATGTGCTTATTTCACACATTTTAAAATATGTAGCATAATTTGCTTGTTTCACATGATTTTAGATATGCAGCATAGCACGATTGTAGAATATTTCATCCTCTATGGCTTGACATAATTATTATATAGCATAACGTAGTTGTGCCCAACTCCGGTTACATCATTAGAGTTAATTTTATGGAACATAATGGGATCATGCCTTCTTCAAGTGTGATATCAATGGAGCAGTTAATTATATGGAGCAGAAAGTGATCACACCTTTTTCAGTTGTGATATCAGTGTAGCAGTTAATTACATGTATATGGAGAACAGAGCGATCATGCCTGCTTCACATATTTTTAGATTTGCAGCTTAACATGATTGTGCCTGCTTCACATTATACCATTAGAGCAGTTCAGACGTTAAAACACAAGTGTACTGCCTTGTTATATAAAGATTATAAGAACAGTTTTGCTGCTCAGCATAATGTGATCATGCTTGTTAGAAATATTAAGATAGTTAAGACTACACAGGTTCACAGCATAATGAGACATGTCAGCTTCACACTGTGCCGTTGTAGCTGCTCAGCAAAATGTGATCATGTTTGTTAGAAATGTTACAGTAGATAAGATTACACAGGTTCACAGCATAATGAGATATGCATGCTTCACACACTGTTGGAATAGTTTAGATAAGCAGCCTGACATCATTGTCTTGCTTGGCACACATTACAAATTATCACAACAGTTCCCCCTACTCAGAGTAATGTGAACCTGCTTGCTTGAGATTTAATTATAGCTAGCTGTTAACTTACGAATGCAAATGGTTCCAAGAGGACTACCCTTTATATCATTTTTGTAGTGTAACATGGTAAAGTCCATGTCTGCAGTTTGTGTGTACAATATTGATATTTCTTTCTACGTGTAGAAAAAGGGAAGCTCAGTAAAAACATTTATTAATGCTTTCAACCAGGAGGTTCAAGGCAAACTGACGTGACTAAGGTCAGTGGTATATCAAAGTGTCTCTCAGTCGCTCCTCCTCTTTATCATTCTGCCAACTGATTAATAAAGGAGTCTGTTCCTCTGAGTACCCCTCCTACCAACCCTCAAATCTTACAAACTCATTGCCAGATATAATGTACATATTCATGGTCAGGTCACCATCAATCAGTCATAAGTTGCATAGGTTATAAGTCAACAACTAGCTGTACAAGAAACAGCTCCTACCTTGATGTATGAACTGAACATATTTCCCAGAGTATTAAGACAGTGGCTGGAATAGTTCCGATGTGCAATACTTTGCATGTTCTTTAATCCAGTGCAGTGTATGACAAACAAATCACAGAAACATTTGAAAGTTGATGATCAGCTTGTCTATGAATACTTTTAGTGATTTTTAGAAATATTCTGCTTTTGAAATTGCTAAATGCTTACTTGATTTTCTTTGACATGCATACCATAAAGTATACTGTGTTGTATGTAGCTTAGGTGGAGTTTATATTTTTGAAGGAGTTTAAATTGATTCGAACAGAATTTCTTTTCTTGTTTTATTCTTTCTAAATTAAATATATATATACATTTAAGAAAACTGATTTTATGTAATTATTTGCTGTTCATTTCATCTTCCTTTTTAGTGCAAAAATACATTGGGTAACATTTAATTTGCTGCAATAGTTGTATAGTTATTTCATACTTTCATAGTCATGAGGGTAAACAGTTATATTGTAAAATACCTATATTAATTTGCTGCAATAGTTGTACAGTTATTGCATACATTCATAGTCACGACGGTAAACAGTTTTGTGTAAACCCATTTCATATTGTTCTTTGTGATATTCTCATTAAATAAAGAGTTATTCTGCTCCTCTTAGCAACCGTTTCTGTAATAAATCCCACTCACCCCACTTCTCTCTCTCTCTCTCCTCCCTCAACTATCTGTCCCACAATGTGACAGTATTTATAAATTTGTTATTTGTTCTATTTTAATTGAAAATAAAGTGTGGAAAATGATGAGAATGTTATCATTATGCTAATACATCTTTAGCACAAAGAATACAAAAGTTAGTTTGGTTCAGATATTAGCTGCTTCAAGCATTCATTCTTATTCTATAAAGCACCCAGTGTGCTTCCACCATCTTCATATAGAATGCTGAATACATGTATTGTTTGTATCACAAACAAATGTTAATGTCTATATATTTCTTGTGATATTGCATATGCATTACAATTAAAACTGCTAAAATAAAGTTTTTATTCCTTGTATTTAAATCTTAAATGTATGTTTTGAGTTTTGATTAGTTTCTTTAGTTTATCCTCTTGTTTTCCTACCCTTTATATACAAGATGAAAACAGTTCTATTTTTCATCACAATCCATTTTTTTTATTAATTAATTCATTTAAATGCATCTATTTATAGCACAATATTAAAAATTAGAAACAAAAGTGTTGTTCATGACTTTAGTGGACGGCCTCTTCTGAAAAAAAGAAAAGAAAGCAAAACATCAACAATTAAAAAAAAAAATGTTAATAGTTTTTAGTTTTCAAAGGTTATGAATTAAGAATACAAGAATGAATTACTATAGATAAAATTCACTATGATTAAGAATCCATGAATTCAACAGTAATTTTTAAATCAAGGGTTTATGTACTTTGCAACTGTCAGCCAAGCAGTAAATTCAAATACATGTAATACTGTCACAATGACCTAGCAGAAACAAGTTAAATATTTCATTTTCCCTATCTATGATAGAAAAACAGTATAAAATCATCTCCACTGATTTTAAAAAATAATACCTAAACTTACATGGACTTTATCCAGTTCATCATAAAATGGTTAGACAGATTAAAAAATATCCACTATCAAACTATAATACACAGAATGGACTTTGTTCAGTCAAGACTGAATAAACAAACTAGCACAGACAATACTGCTATGATGCTAGTTTCTGCATTTTCTTCAGAAAATGACTCATGAATAAAGGGAGGTAAATCATGCTGATTGTTTTTAAATTATAGTCGTAGGTTCCCAATTTTTTGTAAAATAAGGACAACAGCTTTCCAGCAACTGTCCACAATGTGGCACAACAATATGAATTATGTCGCTAAGTATCAATTAGTATAAACTGGCATTCTTAAGAATGAAAACACAATTTGTACATCCAAACAAATGATGCAATGCACACAAAAAAACCTAAATTTAATTATAACATTTACAGGAACACTGCACAGCTGATGTGAGAAACGTGTACTGCCATTGAAATAATGCTTACACTGGAGAACTTAAAGATACAATAGTTGGAAAACTGAATCAGAAAAGTGAAAAGACCTAATAAGAGTAACCAGTAAAAGTTAAAAAAAAAAAAAATAGATATGCTGGAATATGAATATGATCCAAAAAAATGTGTATTATTCCAGGATTTTTTTTTTAACAATAATTATTACAATTATCTGTGAAGATTTCTGACCCAAAATGGGGTTAACATTTAATGCTCCTATTAACAAAATCAAAACAAGCTTGAAAATCACAAGGGTGGTGGGCTTCCAGAAGCATGTTAATGAAATAAATGTAAAATGCCTTTCAAAAGTATATTATGTGTAAAACAAGCCACAAAAAAAAAAAATATAGCAGCAGTCCATCTCCTTTGTTCAACATTCATACATTTGCATTTACATGAATTACATACATGCCTAATCACCTTTTGCATGCCCAAGTCAGGCTTTTGTACGTCAGCAAAAAGATAAATGAACATTTCTAATTTTGTATTGTCTGTAATTCATGTTAAATCTGTGAATAACACTAAAAGAATTTTTTTTTAAAATAGTTATTCCTTCTCAAAATGGAACCCACATTGTAAGTTCATGCTGTTCACACACATGCGAAAAAAATTGGCATGAATACATAATTCATGCATGTTCAAACAACTCAATGAAACCTATCATTTATGTGAGAATAAGTAACACTTTTTTTAACTTCTCCAAAAATGATGACTAAATCTCTTACCAGGCCACTATGGAAAGAAAGAGACCTGCAACATATGGGCCATACCGAGACACTAAATTCCTCAACCAAATACTGGCAAAAAAAAATAATTTCACTGACACCCATCAAGACAACTAAATAAATGAAAAGAAATGCAGTTAGAATAAAATCGCCAAGACAACCAAAATAAATGAAAAAGTGTGCATCGAGAATAAAAATGAAGTACTATGGCACATGAAAGCCCTCCAAACTACAGGCATTCTAAACATGTGAAAAGGAGTATTACATATATAAACAAGAGTAAACTATTATCCATGTACACATTCAAATGGGTGACATGTTTAGACAGAAGTCACCATTATCCATGTAAACATTCAAGGGGGCAATATATAAAAACAGGAATCACCATTAACCATGTACATATTCAAGGAAGCACCATTATCCATATGCATATTCAAGGGGGTGACACATACATTAAGTCCCTATTATCCATGGTTAACTGGAACTAGAAAAACCATTGCTTAAAGCAAAACACCATTAAGTGGGGAATTCCTGCTAATAAAATAAAAAGTAAACAAGTGAATACATTCAGCATTTCCTAACTTTCTTCAAATTTCTAGTACTGAATATATTTTAATCACAAACAAGAAAACCATCAGAAAATCTGAACACATTCCTGACTGATGCAAACAACAGACTGGACAGGACATTGTGTTCCTAGTGTACTACTGTATTACTTACTGACAGACCAAGGTATTACTGTATACCACTGTTTTCCTAAACATCATTGCATTCCTTACTGTACAAATACTTTCACACCATTCTATTCATTACAGTGCAAACAACAGACTAGACCCATCATTTTATTCCTTACTGTGCAAACAACAGACTTTTACACCAGACTATTCCTTATTGTGCAAACAACAGATTTTCACACCATTCTATTCCTTACTGTGCAAACAGATTAGAAGACACACCATTGTATCCCTTGCTGTGCAAACAACAGACTGGACACACCAATGTATTTCTTACTGTGCAAACAACAGACTGGCACACCAATCTATTCCTTACTGTGCAAACAACAGACTAGACACACCTTTGTATCCCTTGCTGTGCAAACAACAGACTGGACACACCACTGTATTTCGTGCTGTACAAAAAAACAGACTGGACACAACATTGTATTCTTTGCTGTACAACAACAGACTGGACACACCATTGTATTCCTATACACCACTGTATTTCTATACATCCAAATTCTTATACACCAATGTATTCCTAATCGCCACTGTGTGCCATCAACAGACTGGATGAAAACTGCATAGTGAGAGGTAAGTGGAGGTGTGGGAACATAAAAATGTCAAACAATGGTGGGATGTACACAAAACACAAACCATGTTCAAATTCTACATGTGATCTTCAGTGAGGGATGTTTTACATACAGTTCCTCAATAATTGGGCTATGTCTATGCAAGAAAACTGGTAATGAAGTCTCAAATAAGGAGGACTGTCGGTATAGGAAAGTGAAAAAAAAGAATACTCTGAAAATGAACAGATGACAAATTATAAAAGCAAAATGACATCGCCCAAGTATTTTGTGAAGCAAATAATAAACAAGTGCTTTGAAGCAATAGAATAGAGTACCTTCTGAAGACATCAAACATTAGTTATATGGTTCTATAAAAAAAATAAACTTCCCTTGTATTTGCAAACCTAATACAAATGAAGCATTTTAGGCAGAAACACAGATGCACACACACACACATATATGTATAAAATACTGGGATCTCCAGTCTCAATGACAGCTTTCAGTTGTGTTTGATCAAACTGTTTGAAGAATATTTTTGAAAAAATTAAATTATTTCAATAAATACTTTTTAAAAAAAATTATAAATAAACATACATGCTATGAGTTCCTTTTTGCCTGATCTTTACAAACATGTTACTCTTTGATATTGCAACTATAACCCTTACCACTCCCTCAACTCACCTTGCCTTTGGAGTTTCGGCAGTACCCTTACAACTTCGGCATTCCCAACGGCCAGTGGGTAGGGATCGAAGACCAACACAAAATGTATGATAACCACGGTCACATCGATCACAGAACAACATCTTATCCTATTTGTTCACAAAGACAAAATCATAAGCATGTGATGTATTAATCATGTTCAATTTTTGTATGAAGGCACACAATCACTGACATTATGAGGAATGAACTAATATATGCTAAACTGTCAAAGAATTAGCACTGTTCAATCTTTAATTTAAACAGAAATTTCATTAATAACAACTGCTGCACAATTCAGCAAGTGATCCACTTGTTTTCATAGTATAACATGGTGGTTGTTACATGAACGACTGTCACTGTATCAGTGATCATACTAACTCGTAGGAAAATAATTATGTGAATGAAATCTTGCACTGAAAATATGTATATATAACAAAATTTTGTACATAAAATAAGTTGCATTTCACTGCCATACACATATTCATAATTAATAATTCTGTTTGCAAGTAAATTGAAATATAAAGCTTTTAGATCAGGTACCAATAAACTAACTTTAACAACAATGTGGAAGCCATTCAGTTAGACCCCTTAGCATGATCCCAAGTGAACTCATCCATATGCCTTCTCCATCCTTGTGTTAACTCACCCTATGCCCAATAATAAATCATAAAAATGAAGCTATGACATTAACCATTCTTTGAGCCATTAATTTCCGAGAATGCCTATCAAGTACCCTGTTTGGATGTTTACATGATGCACAGATTACAATTATTAGATATACCACTATGGTTAACATGAACTTTTAGTACAATGCATTCATTTTTGTAAATTCTGCTTTTATGTATTAAAATTCTACATGAATAATTTCATAGTAATGTTGATATACTTATGGTTTTCAGATCTAATTACTAAAGATAATTTCACCCATGCAGGGAGTTTTCAAAAACTTTAAGTCCATGCTAGAGGGATTAACAGAAAAATAAATTCCTTAGTGTTTTCATGGTTTTATATATACAGGTAGCCCTTGATTTACGATGGTTTGTTTTATGCTGATTTACGATAACATGGTTGCTAAAATGTGCACTACCACCGTGCATTCCTGCCAAACTAATGGTCACGCAAGGGCACAAGAAACATGTACTGTACAAAACTATGGTCATTCGTGACTTTACAATAGTCAGTTTGCTTGCTGGTGTAGTATTGTTCAGCTTTACATTTTCTATAGTGTTAGTTTGCAAGTGTTTTGATTAAATTAATGAAATAAAAACTGCCTAGCAAGAGAAGTGCAGTGGAGACAAGTGAATGTGAAAATGTAAAAAATGTAATATGGATCTATCAACATTTCGAAGAATGGAGTTGGTCAGACATGCTATACTTTTGTAGAATTATAATTTTTCCTCCAATGACTTGATTTCCATAATGAAAAATGCAGTTACATAATAAAACAGAATAAAACATTCAATTTTGCAACATGCTATGACAATAACTGCGATGTAAGTGAGTTATAGCAGAAATAAACTGTATTAAAAAATGGAAAAATTATTGTCAATGTAGGTAGATGACTTAAACCCAAAAAACCCATTCTGTGGCTAAAGCCATTGTTACTGCTAAGGCAATGTGATGATGAGAGATTTTTAGGCCACAAAGGATGTTTCATGTGATTTAAATCTAGGACTAAATGCTGCAATGTGAAATTATGTGGCAAGGCAGCAAGTGCAGATGCTAAGGCATTTGTAGATGAGGGTAACTGAAGGTAAATATCCTGATCTCATTTGTAGATGAGGGTAACTGAAGGTAAATATCCTGATCTCATTTGTAGATGAGGGTAACTGAAGGTAAATATCCTGATCTCATTAGTAGATGAGGGTAACTGAAGGTAAATATCCTGATCTCATTTGCAGATGAGGGTAACTGAAGGTAAATATCCTGATCTCATTTGTAAAGTTTCAAGCCTTTGTAGAAGAGGGCAATTATCCTCCTGGTCTCATGTTCAATGTTGATGAGACACAGCTTTATTTCACCATGAACCTTCATTTCCCATGAACAGCAGTTGTGCACCAGGTTTCAGTAAGGGTCTAAACAAAGCCATGTTGCCAGACTACTGAAAATGGAACAAGAAGGTTTGGGTTACACAAGATATCTTGTTGGGTTGGTACATGAACTATTTTTGCCCTATTGTGCTCTATTTTTGTTAAGAGAATAAATTTACCAACCAAGGATTTTGTTCTCTTAGACAATGCCAACTTGCAATCCTTGCTGAAGTCAGAACACCTCTGGACATTAATGTGGTTTACATATCACCAAATACCATATCAGTTTTGTGACTCGTGGACCAGGGTGTATGTAATATTGACCAGGGTGTGATATGGACTAGGGCAGGGGTCACCAACACGGTGCCCGCGGGCACCAAGTCGCCCGCAATGACCACATGAGTCGCCCGCAGGCCTTTTCTAAGTCTTCACATTATTAATAATGTATAAAAGCAAACTAGAAGAGTGTATCAAACTGGTAGCCCTTCGTATGACTCAGTACCCATGAAGTAGCTCTCAGTAGCAAAAAGGTTGGTGACCCCTGGACTAGGGTGTATGTAATATGGACCAGGGTGTATGTAATATGGATCAGGGTGTGATATGGGCCAAGGTGTGATATGGACCAGGTTGTATGTAATATGGACCAGGGTGTAATAGCACTTTTAAAGACTACTACCTCCACCAAACCTTCACAAAATTTGGTGAGAATTTTGTACAAGCCCGAGAAAACTCTCAAGGAGTAATGGCACTCATTTGACATTCTAAAGGGTGTTAATAATATTAACACTGGTTGATGCTAGTGAAATGTTTGAATGGAGTGTGGCACAAACTTTTCCTAGATTTAGGATTAGAGCAAGAGAAAATAAATTGCTAAAGACATCAGCAGGTTGGTGCAAGAGGAAGGATTGGGTGAGGTTACAGTTGAAGATATAAGAGAGCTGTTGGAGAGCCATGTGCAACCTCTATCCAAAGATGACTTGGAAGAAGTGTGCCAATGAACTAAGCCAACAAGGAGTTGAACGAAAATTAGGAGTCTCCCTGGAAAAACTTTAAAAACAAGCTGTCTACAGAGCATTCTTTCAGCTAAGGAGGCCTTCTGATGAACTCTGTGAAAATGACCACAGTGCTAAGGTGAAAAGGGAGCATAATGGCATCCACTGGCTACCATACTGAAATTCTCAGGGAAAGAGGAAATCTTTGAGTCAACACTGCATTGCTTTTTCCCCCCAAAACTATGGGTTTCATCAGAAAAATTACATCTAATAAAAAATAACTTTTTAAAATTAAAATAAATTAAATTTAGTTATGTTATATATGTGACAATTTTATTTTTACATTTGAACTGTACCTATTTTCATTTCAATGCTTTAAATATAATAATAAATATATTATACAACATTTACATATTTTGGGGACCTGGAACATAACTCACTGACTTCCACCTGACTTACATTGTATAATTAGGTTCATTTCATGCCAATTCTTCATGCAACAATTTCTTCAGGAACAGAACTCCAATGCAAACTGAGGGCTACCTGTATTTTTTTGTTTTGTTTTAAGATTAATAAGATGATTTAATAAAACGACTGAATAGAGACATAAATGATTGACCAGACAATGAATTAATATTTCAAAACACAATGAATGAATAAAATACAAACCTAAATGATTAGCCTAATGATGGCTTGATTTGAAAAACACAGTGAATGAAGTGAATACAGATGATGACCTGATATTTAAAAATACAATGAATGAAGTGAGTAAACAATGAATGCAAAATCAACCCATGCTAGCACGACGTCTGGGACTAAAATATCAAGTGGATGGACATTTAAGACATGGCAGAAAAAAAAAATATTCTTTTTAAATAATAGCTGTCTTGTGTCACCAAAACTGATAAAGAGACCTAAACGAGCAAATTATGTCCTTTAAATCATCCACTAATTATCCAACATGACAAAAAAAGGCTCAGACATTACAAAAATAAAATCTTTGTTTTAATATAAGTACAGTGATGAATGACGAAGTAAGTATTTATACACTCCAGTTAAAGAAGCTAATCTTATAAAATTTATGAAGTGACCTCATTTGTCTCACACAAGCTGAAATCATAGGGATCTAAACATTCCATATACAGAAATTAAACTCAAAAGACTTATGCAGTGACCTCATTTACCTCAAATATACTGACCTCATCATAGGGATCCATACATTCCACACATGTTTTGCATTCCATACATTGCCAGGGGTAAGTACTGATCACCTGCACCATTTTATCAGTCAGGTCCAGACAGCTTGGGTGTGCTGCAATCCCAATGAAAACATTCAAATAACACTAATGATTATTGACCAATGTCAGAAAGAATGTGTACAGTAACCTTGCAATATCAAAAATGTTTGCTACAAAATGTGCAGTGCCATATTCTTTCAAACAATAATATACCTTAGAAACACAACTTTTAATAAAATTTTAAAAAAAATTAATTAATTTATTTTGAATGAAATAAGTTTTTTCTGAATGCTTACAAAAGGTAGGTTTGGAATAAAAGAGCACATAACCCTAAGGGGAGGAGGGGAATACAATAGTAAGAGTTTGTACAGTAGTGTGTCCCTAGAGTACTCTCCCCTTGATGTGCCAGTATCCTCTGAGCATGGTCTATATCAGGGGTCGGGAACCTATGGCTCGCGAGCCAGATGTGACTCTATTGATGGCTGCATCTGGCTCGCAGACAAATGTTCGATTATAAAAAAAAATGTTTCTTTAGACTTCTTTACTCTACATATTAATTGCATATCAATATTTCATTCTACAAATGAGCTAAAGTCTACTAAAGTCTCAACGCCTGCATGAAGCTTAACCTCACCACGTATCAACCAGACTACAAAGCCATCAACAAAGCCATGCAGCACCAGAAGGCGCATTAATGGTAAGAAATACTCATTATTGATTAGCAACAGCATAACAATGTTATTAAAAAGAATTCAGAGACATAATTATTGTAGGTTTAGTGTAGAAATTACACAAAATGCACACATTTACTGGAATTTTTAGTTTTAAACATAATGTATGGCTCTCACAGAATTACTTTTCAAAATATGTGGTGTCCATGGCTCTCTCAGACCCCTGGTCTATATGTATGCTTGTCTGTTAAGAATTCCAGAAAAGGTTATTTTGCAAAACTTACTCTATACAAACAAAATTCTTTTTCCACTTTCAACATCATCTGGAGGAAATGAAGAATGGAAGGGCAGCATCTTCCTTATGACATTATTATTATTTTAAGGCTGCAAAATCTTTATTTTTTAAAAGTACCAAAGTTGTCAGAATTCAAATTGTTTCAATTATTCATCAATTACAAAGCAGGAAAAAAAAGACATTTCTTTTTCCATTTTACAACATTCTGAAGAAGAAAAAGAATGGAAGGTGAACAACTGTAAAATATTTCTTTTTGTATAAATGTACCAAAGTTGTCTGAATTCAAATAGTTTAAATTATTTCCCAAATTAAAAAACAGGAAAAAGAGACTCTTCTTTAAGCCTTTCTTTACTGACACTAGCTAACAAGACAATGGGATCTTTGTCTCATGATATTTTGGGTCCCCAGCAAAGTTTCAACAAACTTCAGAAAGGACCCCTGACATTCTGCAAATCTTACACTGTCGTGGTTTCCCTTTCTTTAAATCTGTTACAGTCTGAACTACTAATAACTTTAGGGTCTCTTACCTCTCTCTAGCGATTCAGGACCAGCAAACTGAAAGGTTAAGCTCTGGGAGGTAATTCTGAGGTCAATCACTTTAAATGTGTGCATGACTACTGCAAATGAGTGTCATATAGCTTCTGGCAAGTATCTCCCAACTGAGAACTATGCCCAAGCAGCCATCACACAATGAATCAAATCCTTTAGTTTTAGGAATAATGTTCTCTTGCAGCCGCATCTCAGGATAATGCAAGGAATGTGATAAATCTGAAGGGACTCACTGCATTATCTGCTAATGATTGCTTCCTTCACTTCTGCCTTCCAAGCATGGCAGAGAAGTGGATGACTGAGTGCCACTGTCAAAAATGACCTGTTAAGTGACATGCTTGCTGTTACCAGAGAGGTGACAGAGAGAGGTGGAGAGAGGTGGGAGTTGAAATAGTATTAAAGGTCATCTTAAACGAAACAAATATATTCAGCCATGAGGTCAAATGAACAGCTCAGGTACTGGATAATGAAACAGTAAAGAAAAATGTGCCTTACCCTATCAATGATGACTGATAAGATAATAAGAATAAAATGAGTAATCCAATGTGGGAGAAAGTTGGCACCACAAGAATAACTGGAAAGTGCAATCTAAATAGACCTTTTAAAAGTGCACAACCTATTATCTTAATCATGGGCAATTGCTAGCTTTCATTAACATCAGCAGACTTGTGAGAGATGGGTGCCATTGTCAAGTCCTATTATGCCCACAATAAAGAGCAAAGAACACACTATGCATACCTATTCGGCCACATTCAGAGCATTTGATCATCCGTGTCTCCGGCTTCTTGCTCTTGGTCTGCATTACTGCATTTTTGCAGATACGGCATTTGTCCTCACTCTCCTCCTGTAGTAAAAAAAAAATCTAATCTCTTCTCTGATGTAAACATATTTCAGTCATGATTATATTTTATAAATAAGTATTAACGCTCTCCTACTCAAATAATGCAATATCACATTCAGGTAATCCTGTGGATTAGAAAAGTGTGTGTGTGTGTGTGTGTGTGTGTGTGCGCAGTGCAGACCTGCCTACACCCCCCCCTCCTCAGCAGACCACAAGATCAATGATCCAAAACCAGAAGATTTTTACGAAAATCAGAAGATTCTATGCAGAAGCTGACAAGGTATTTCTTTAGACTTTATTTGAAGAAGGATCTTCACATTTCAGAATAATTTAAGTACTGCATCATGATCTTCACTTTTACCTGAACGTTTATTGTCCTTATACCTACAAGAAGATATGAAGTACAATCAACCAAGTTTAACAATATAAATAGAAATAAAGTGACTTAAGTTAAGTTTACATGAAAACAAAACTATACATTGTTCACACAGTTTTGGTATGGTAGTTCTTTAGTTCTTCATGCTGTTGGCATATGCAGACTTTAAGTTCTGCAATGCCTGCTTTTCCATCTTCTCAACAGCTGGAACAGGGTCTATCTTTTCAGTAAAAGGAGACTTTCAAGTTGTTTTGTGATTCAAAGAAGCATGCTGGTCAGTTTTGTTTTTTCTTACACACGATAAGATCCTCTCACAGTGTGCAGAACTGTGGGATAGTCAGAATGCCTCTCATTGCCAATGACAAGGCTGTGAAGTCTGGATTTTTGCCAATGTTTGCCCAAGTGGCAACTTCTCTGTCTGCCTTATATCTACTGACATCAACTGTCTGATAGAGGCTAAGGATTTTGACAGTTGGTCAACTGAAACATCAGAAGGAAGAAGAACTGGAAACCTCCTGACAATGGCTCTTAGCTGACTGAATGTAACATTTGTCTGCAGATCAGTGTCAGCAACCTCAACCAGGCTCAGAAAGTCGGACTGCTGATGACCAAAAGTAGCACTTGCATTGGTTCCTTCAGGCATTTTACAAGTAATGCGCAGAATTTTCTTACTCCAGAGTAGAACTCTTCAATCCAGGAGCTGCACAAGTGATTTTCTTCTGGCTTTGAAATAAATTCATGTGCTTCCTCTCCAATGCCAAGATCTGTATTGTCCTTTTGGTTTGAATGAGTTTCAAACTCGACATGGTCAACTGGCAGCTCCCTCAGTTTTCCCTGACCTTTCACAACATTGACTGGGGCTTGACAAATTTACACAAGATGTTTTTGAGTAGCTTCACAATCCCATGCCTCAGTAGGTGGATGCATGGATCTTTTGCCTGAAAAGAGAGCAGGAATGGATCGAAGGGCTTGACAGCAAAGCGCAGGAAAAGTGAATAGAGGCGGTTTGTAGATGAGCGCACAAATTTGAAAAAAGCTTTATACTTGCTTTTTGTATAGGCGCTGGCATATTTCTCTTGTCCACCAGTTGAGAAGCAGACAATCAAGACGCCTGTATGTGTATTTATTATTATGCTTCTAAAATTCTATTATATATGTGAATTTTATTATAAGACTTTTCTTAATCATTATAATGTGTGCACTGTGTAATCACAAAATAATCAACTGCTAATTTACAAATACACATATATATATATATATTCTCTTTTATATATTTCTAATTTTTTTAGTAGAAATTAAAAATTCCTGTAAATGTTCACGATTCCATAAATTACAATCAGAAGAAATTTGATTCAGAATCATTGGATGACTTTTTGTTTTAAAACTTATGGCAAACACTTTTTTAAAGAATAAATTGTGAAACCTTACATATTATATTAGAATAATTACAACAGATTCTCCCAAAAAATTATTATCTGAACCTCTATGCAGTTTCAAACATACCGTAATTTCAAGAGGCCAATCTTTTCCCTAACATTGCAATACAATTCGTCAAAGAGCTCGTTTTGAACCGATAATTTCTGAAGAATAATGCATATACTGTCTTACATGTAAGCTGGATATTATTTATTAAAATAAATATTTCGTAATTGTCAAAATGACACGGTGTAGTGCATGTATTATCGCTACTTGGCCGCCATTTTGAAAATGCGAACTTCATCTATCGGTCAATAGAAACGTTATGCACCGAAATGTGCTTATTCCATCAAGCTTTGACTTTTAAACATAAAAAAACTTTTATTTAAAGAAAATGTTTATTTCATGAGCGAAATTGTGCTTTGTCAACTAAAATTAATAACAGCCAACAAATAAGATTCTGGAAGTGTTAAAAAAGGACTCGTATGTTGAAGAGCTCTTAGCAGACAACTGTGTCTTAAACAACTGGCTGGCCAAAACAGAGCAGGTGATTGTATATGAAACAAGCAGGTTTTTCATTCTGTCATAACTGAATTGAAAGCAAAAAAAAACTTCTGTAAGTGGAAGGAGAGGAATTTAGAGGTAAGATGAGAGATTCTTCCACTAAAAACAGAAGGTAGGCAGGTCTGATGTGTGTATGTACATGCATTAATATGCACACATTAAATGTGTGCTACATATATACCTAATAGCGTCCTTACAGATGTGCTTGTATACACAAACATTTAGGCATAAAACAAATGGACATTTACTTCAAACTTTATGTGCAGTAGCTGTATCCACTGAATGCTCACCTGTACTTTTTCTCCTGGAACTGTAGGTGTGGGTGGTGGTGTAGAACAAACAAGTTCTGCAGGTTCTATCATAGGACCACTGCCATTGTTGAGATTCTTTGCTGAAGATTTACTCTGTGATTTAGGCGTTTTATTGGTAGGCACTTTCAAAGGTTTTTTCACTACTTTCTTAGCTGATGCCTTGGATGGTGTCTGAATTGGTGTAGCAGGTGGTGGTATTGCTGGTGCTTCAGAGTCACTACCTCCTGTATCTTGGCTACCATCGGATGACGTGGACCCATTCTTGTCCTAGATCAAGTAATGTAACATCTTCAGTGTTTATTTTCTTGAAGTAGATCATATAGTGTGTGGACCATGAACACAGTCAATTATATCACTGATATGTTCAAGTTTAGACTATAATAAAAACCTTCTAAAAATTGCACGTTTTTGTGTAAATATGTTTACATGTATCTAACTGAAATATACAAAAAGTACAATTAGAAATTTATCAGACCTCTACTTCAAATTTTATACACTTTCCTGAAATACATGCCAGTTATGTTTTGGCAATGCTAAATAACCAAGACTGTCTAGCACCTTGTTCCAAAGGTCAGTTTATATTTTCAAAAATTCACAGAACAGAAAATGAAGCAGAGCAGTTTTAAGAGCTGAAATGATAACTTAGAATAGATACCTCACTACTGTCTTCTGAAGATGATTCACTGCTGGCTGATGGCTTAGCAAGAGTTGTCTTCATTTTCTTAGGAGGGTCAAAGAGGGTTGTATTGATAGGGAAATATCGCAACTCATCACTTGTATAACTGGAACATTTTACATATCAAAGAATTTGTCCAACTCTTCATTCTGTTATATTATACAATATAAACCAGGACTTATTTTAGTGAAAAATAAATTTAAGGATGCTTTTTAAGTTGAATTAATTAAATCATTATTGATTAATATTAGCTATAATATGCATTCTTTCATACAACAGATTTTATTGTGTGCAATCAATGGCAAAATTACAAATATATAAAAGGAATTCACCATACATCATAATGGAAAAAAAAGATTTGAGATTAATTACAGCAAAAGCTTAGGCTTCAAACACTCAAATTAGAAGTCTGATTTTGTGTTACATAAACAATAATAAAATAACTTATTGAGTTGTGTACCTTGCACTTCACAGTGTATTTTGCAATATACCACATGTACTATGCAGTGCATTCTGCAGTATACCACATGCACTCCGCAGTGTATTCTGCAGTATACCACATGTATACTATATGCACTCTGTAGTGGTTTCTGCAGTATACCATATGTACTATGCAGTGTATTCTGCAGTATACCACATGCACCCATAGTATAAACAGAAGAAATTCTATTCAAAGGATTCATATTACCTATTGCAATTCAAACAAAAGCAGTTCTATATTCTACACAACAAAATATCACAAGATGTAGCATTTACAGCAATCCCCCAGTCTTATGTTGTTCCATTAGCACTTTTCTGATATAACACTCTTTTATTTTATGCTATACAATTGCATATATTCTTACAAAATTTGATCTTAAGCTAAATGCTAACTTCTTGCACTGTAAACATATGCCAGAATTTGGGCATGCATAGACTAAGGTGTGCATGCACAGCCCAGCCTGCACACATGTAAGACAAGTGTGGCAATCTACTGCGAGTGATGTCATTTTGCTTCAAAACCTCAATTATATAAATATATTTTCTGTTTTACTTGAGTTTATACCATTCAGAATGGCACCAAAGAGTGTAAATCAGACAAGCAAAGACAGTGATAATAAGAAACAGCGAAAGGATTTGTCACTGGAAGTTAAACTGAAGTTTGAAACATCTTGTCTCTGGAAGTTAAAACTGAAGTTTGAAGCATCTCATCTCTGGAAGCACCAGCATGCAGAGACCACAGCACTAGGCTTGGCTTGATCAACAATGCAGACAATTATCAAGAACAGAGAAAAAATTAGAGAGTTTTCTAAATGACAACTCCTCTCAGTGCAAATGAATTACTAGAACTAGGTTAACTAGGTTGACATGGAATGTTTTTTGAGTATGTGGACTGAAGATCAAATACAATGTAACATAATAATCACTACATTGT
Source organism: Sinotaia quadrata (assembly GCA_028829895.1). Classification (NCBI taxonomy): domain Eukaryota; kingdom Metazoa; phylum Mollusca; class Gastropoda; order Architaenioglossa; family Viviparidae; genus Sinotaia; species Sinotaia quadrata. The sequence continues at coordinate 107,053,502 of CM054177.1, read as the reverse complement.
TCATAGATAATATCTCATCTGTATTCAATATGTTTGATAATTATATAATTATTTGTAGTTAATGTATTTTATAATTTTTTACTTCTGATACAGCTTTTTGGACCTCTGGAATGAATTCATTTGATTTCTATGAACACTTACAGAAAATACATTTTTGTTAGCGCTTTTTCAGTTAGCCCTTTAGTTTCCAGAACAAATTAAATTTCTGTATAGTTTTGTGAATTCTGGGAAAGTCTGGATCAATTATGCTTTGGAGTGAAATAGTCTTCTCATGAAATAAAACAGAATGTCAGATAACTGAAAGAAAACTGTGGCTATTCTGTAATGATTTGTTTTGTTGTGATGTAAAATATAAATGCAGTTACAACACTAAAAATTTCCACTATAAGGGAAGCAACTGTCTTACATGCATCTTTTTATGCATTTATCTTACATGAATTAGTAACAATTTTTATACTTTTATGTGTAGCACTTCATAAAATTATTAAATAATACACTTTCAAATAATTTATATATTCTGTAATAATGACTGTAACAAAGGCATGTACACTGATGCAAACAAACAAACCAGCAAACAATTAACACTCTCCCTGCAAAGTTGCTCCTGTAACTTGTCTTGGAATACAAGCCACAAAAACAATGCAATTAATACTCTCTCTACAGCTGCTTCTGCAACTGGTCTTGGAATGCAAGCCACTAAAACAATAATACAAATCTCTAATATTCTGCCTATTGCAGCATTCTGGAATGAAACCACAAGGAAACAGCAAACAGTTGTGCTTTCTGATGGTAGAAATTGTCCCTGCCTAACACAGCAATCTGCAGGTGTCTTTAAAACTTGCCTGCAGTAGTGTTCCTGGAACTGGCCTGGAATCAGAGCTACAGGGTAAGAACTGGGTTTGGTGTGTTCTGGGGGCAGCCTCCTGTACCGGCCTAAGGGATACTGGATCATCTGGAAAACACACAATTACTGTGCTTTAAAAAGAAACTGATAGGCGGCATCTCACACTGCTCTAAATATAAATTACATCTTCGGTCACGCTATATAAACTGAAAGGCATCTCAAACTCTGCTCTAAATATAAATTACAGCTTCAGTCACGCTATAAGTACTTATTAGAAAGACAAAACACAACCAATATTAATGTGCTAAATCTAGCCATTTTATACAAAGACCTGGCTTTTGCTTCAATATTACATTGAAATATTCTGTAAGTGTATATATACTGTAAATAATGCAAAGAATAAAAATACAGTAAAATGAATGACAAGTATAACATCTTACAAAGGTCTGCAGGTCAAAGTATGCACAGCGCTCATCACGTCGCTCACGTTGAAAGTGCAGGTTATAGTCAGCAGCAGACTTAGCCGCTTTTTTCATATAGTCTGCCATCTTGCTTTTCTCCAACTTTGGCTGTGACTAAATACACATATTAAACTTTTTTTTTAAAACCTGGCAACTAGATAACAATAGAAATATTCCATCAATGACATCATCACAATTTATCTATAAGGAACTTGGGTGCTGACATCACAATGAACAGAACAGTAATCGCATAAAATATTACACCAGCACTTTCCCCAATTAAAAAAAGTACAAACAAAACATTAAGGTTTGTGAGGTAGGGAGATAGGTTTTAAAAAGGAAAACTTTAAAAGCTTGAATATTATGAAGTTTAATTAGATTAACTGGATTTTAAACATAATTTTGATAAATGTAAATTACAGCAAAAGTAAAATAAGAAAACACAAGTTATTACAGGGTAAATTACAGTAAAAGTGAACTAAACGAACACAAGCTATCACAGAATAGTCTATTCCTCAGAACATAAGGGAGAAATCTATTATCAGGATCTGATGGAAGCAGAAGTGCACATATTAAAATAGAAGTGAACATTATGAGATGTATACGAATAAAAAACAAAATAAAAGCATATAATTCACTGAATGCAGATTCATTCAAAATATGTTTCTGATATGCATACTTTAGTATTCATAGTGCAAAAAAAAAACCATTATCATGCTCACATCACATGGCAAGATTCATATCAAAACAAGACATATCTACTTGAATAACTATTTTGCTAAACCAATTTTTTAATGAAGATAAACATGTTACTACTCTATATTTAATTTCAATAAAATGATCTATCAAACTGACTTAAAATTATACAAGGCCCCACAAGCAGTAAGTAAAAAAGAAAAAAAAAAATCACTCAGTAGTAAGAACAGCACACCAGAACAAAATGACATGAATTCACAAAATACTATAAAAAGCAACAACAACTCTTCATATTTCTATAACTAGGTAATTCCAACCAATTTTTCAAATTTGTGCAAACCCGCATTCAAAGACAAAAACTGTCTTTTGATGTTCTGCCTGCAAAGAGTACCTGTGCATTCGATTTCACAGCCGCTGTTGGTCGGATTATCATTTCAAGAAGGAATTTTGGCGTTAAAGTGTTTCACACGTTGAGTGGCTAATTGATTTACGCTTTTTTGGCTCAAGGAGCCAAGGTTATAGGTTTTTACATACAAGTGAGCTGGGTTCAAAGGGTTAAATATGCTTACTTTATATATAATTACAAATATATATAAATATAACTGTTTATAATAGTTTTAAGATTATAATTTTAGCTTGTTGAGGGTCTATCATATAATAATCTATAACTCAATTCAAATATCTTTTTAGTATCTAATTGCAATGTGTGTTAATGAACGTACAAGTTTTAATTATTATAATTAAAGTTGATTAGATAAAGAAACTGTATATATGAATGTTCAGAAAGTTATGAAGATTTTACAACAATTATACCATACCTGTACTTCCACTAACAGTACAATAATTTGTACTGAGCATAACAAACCCTAAATACCTCAACAAAAAAACCCCAAAACCAAAAATTCTTGCAATACACTGCAACATATTGCTCCTGTCTGGTAAAATATTTAAATATAACTTTTAAATAATCTAAATGTAGCAGCTCTTCTAAACAAAAATGCCAAGTACTAAGAAAAAACTCAACAAAGAGAATGATTAGATGGAAATTTCAATTGTTAATCAATCATTCACTTTACTGAATCATTGTCAAATATAATTTTGATACAACACTTTTAGCATAACACTTATATGCAGCTTTAGTTTTTTAATAATTTTATTTCAATAAAATAAAGAAACTATGCAAATAAATAGTTAAAGGAGGGTGGGAATCTTTAAGAACTGCAATAAAAAAAAATATATAATGATTAAAAAGTCATCTAAAAACCAAAATATAATTAAAAAAACAAAGAATAATACTATATGTATTTAGATATTAATTTACTATTATTGTATTACTATTAGCAATTAAATTTGTAATGTTTAAGAGAACAGTTGTAAATTCCAAGTACTTAGACTAATTATTATATGTACATGTACATACAAGTAAATTATTAAACAGATACTAATTTATACTATGTTTATATTATATATTAAGTGTAATATTTGTAAAGTCAAGTCATGAAAATATAACTGCTTGATTAAGTTTTATCACTTAATGAAATGTATGTACAAAATAAACTTTAGTGAAAATAAGCTGCTAGAGACTCCAGCTCGATTAATTATTAAAGTTTGCTGAAAGGCAGCACTATTCTTTTCTAGTTGACTCTTCAACCAAAGAAAACTACAGAAAATTGCGTTTAAAAAAGTCTTGATCTCAGTAACTTTAGAGTAAGATATATTAATTAATCAAATAATAAGACAGTCTAAGAAAAATTGAGCATAAAATAAATACTACTATAAAACAAACCTAAATTTTTATTTTTAACCAGTGTGCTTCATCTTAGTTTAAAATTGGTTTGAAATAGAGTAATAATAATAAAGAAATAATTAGAAACTATAGAACTGAGGATCAAAGACATCTATCTTGCAATCATATAGCTGCTAAAATTAACTTTCAATTACTGAATAAATTCATACACAAATGGACAGCTATATTTAATGGAAGCAATACTAACTGATATAAGCCTAACAATCATCAAGATTAATTGTTTTTTAAGTCTGCTGCAGCTCGAAATTTTCTAACACATATTTAGTGGGCCATTGCTAGAATTTGAAACAGACACTTTTTTGGTTAACTAATGGAAACTGTTTATGCTAAGCTGCACCTCAAGTTACAAGATATTTTAAATACTAGTTTTGTAGAGGAATGGATGCCATTCTCATCGCAGATTTCAGAGGGGACAAATTTATTTAAATGCAGTAACAGCAATGATTTCAAAATAGCCAAGTTTTTAATTGATTATCAAAGATTGAGTTTTAAAGTTATGCTAATAAACAAGAATCAGGAGAAAGTTCAGATATACTGATATAAGAAAAAAATCAAATGTGGTTGCATGCAAAAAGAAATTTGGACTAAAGTAAATTTTTTTATCATGTCAACATGTTTTTAGCAAAAACATGCCCAATGCCCAACACTTAGTAAATGTAATTATTTTTCTTTCAAACATGGTTACCACTAACCACTTCATATTCTTATGGCTTCACAGGCAAAACAATACCACTAACCAATTAAAAATTGCATAGATTCAAGGGCAATACAACACATGCCCCTAACCACTTTATATTTTTATGACTTTACAGGCAATATAACATACACCACTAACCACTTCATATTCTTATGGCTTCACAGAAAATACAACACACCCTACCAGCACTTCACATTCTTATGGCTTCACAGGCAATGCAATAACACTAATCACATCCTACGAACACTTCATATTCTTATGGCTTCACATGCAATACAATAACACTAACCACATCCTACACTTCACAATCTTATGGCTCACAGGCAATACAACACACCCTATCAGCACTTTACATTTTTATGGCTTCACATGCAATACAATAACACTAACCACATCCTACGAGCACTTCATATTCTTATGGCTTCACAGGCAATACAACAGACCACTAACCACTTCATATTCTTTGTGCTTGTCACTGATGGTCTGTTTCTGTCTCTCATGCAGCACAGCTGCATACTCCTGCAAAAGGAAAGATTAAAAAAATGATCAAGAACAAGAATTATATATGGGTAACAGCAAAACCAGTGACCACCCCTGTGTTTCAATAGGTAAGGTGTTTTGATGCACCTAGCAAAATTCATCATAAAAGTTATTCATTAATCAAAATTAATAAGTGAAATATACAGTTATTTACTGATAAAATCATTTTGAAATTTAACATAGTTCATTGTATGATTGTTAATATGCTTTCTTTTACAAAAACAAGTGCCAAATTTTGCCTGAAAAGTGGGACAAAAGTGCTTTGGTATTATTTCAAAACAAAATACTATTTACCTATAAATAAGTAATGTGTAACAATTTCACCAGTTGGTAGCTTAATAGAGAGATATTATGTATAAAGTATTTTCCATAAAACTCATGAAGTATGACTTACACTTAATCAGTGTTTTAATTTGATTGGAAGTTCATTACGCTTTCGTGCTAATTTCAAACCTTGTTAATTTTATTTAAAAACAATATATAGTAAGTAAATTTCAATATCTAAATTAAAAGTATGACTTATTTTAGATGTTCAAATTGAAATTTGAAAAGCAAGATTTTTTTGGAAAATATTTTAATTGCAAAATTACTAAATTATACCAGCACCTTTCCCATTTACAATGCAAATGAACTGAATTGAATATGCTGCACAGTATCAGAAATACTCAACCAAAAATCATCTCCAATGAGTTATGAAATGAAGACTGGTTTACAAGAACCGCACAGTTCACAATACCAGAGAATGTGTGTGAGGACCTTGTAAATCACAATCATAAGTTTTTTGTTTTTGATTTTTTTGAATGAACTAACATGAAAAAGTACTTTTAATTTTGGTGGCAAAATGCATTTTAAAGGTGTTTACCTGTATACTTAACATATGTTTTAGAATAAAATGCAATTATCTGTTAGTTATGGAAACACCAATGGAGTTGTGTTTAATAATGAACATCCTGCCATGAGAGAGAATTTCATAACTTCGATAAATTATTCTTTGATATATTTTTCTTTTGCTTAATTCCTTTGTTTATTTAACATTTTTATAAACAGTTTCTTATTTGCTTTTGATGTCTAACAATTGGAAACAAAAGACAATAAATTTTGGAAGTGGACCTGTTGTTAAAAATAAAAAAATCAAGACTATATTATTTATCAGCAGACATTATCGAAATCCTGACAAATGTCAAAATACAGTATAGCCAGAGAATACATGCATTCTTTTGATTCATGAGATGCCACTCTGTTTGAATAATACTGTCTTTAAAGCCAGAAGCAAAGTTTAACAAAAATTAATTAACAAGATGTCTTATGTACTTATCATAGACGATAATGTTAATGGTAACTATTATGCATGCTGTGATAATTTCTTTAGTGTGTGAAGTTAATTAATATTAACAAACTACCGCTGTTACTCCTGTTGAATTCTTCAATGAGATTATGCAAGAATATATCATACAGTTATTTTTTTTCATAGAATATTGCACTGAATGAATTTGTTGAAAAATATTACATCATACATGATAATTTTATTTTAATTATTACATCCTTGCAGATTTTTTTTTATTTAGGATGTGTGTACTTTTGCATCTATTTTCTTATATTCAATTTTCTTTGAATGAACTATTAAAAAAAAAAAAAATCACATAATTTTTTTTAAAATCTTTAATGTGAGAGATGAGTGAATGACATCTTCTAGGAATGATGTTTCTCATCTGTCTAAATACTGATTAAGTGTTAAATTGTTTTATTATTAATCAGTGAAATTTAAATTCATCAATACCAAGTATAATTATTTTTTTCAGCTTATATAATAAACAAATCAAAAATTATACATTCTGTGTTACATAAATAATGCCATCACAACTTGTCTATCTACTATCTTTAAGGACATTTATTGAAATATTTATTTATATTTAATTCTGTTCGTTTCATTAAATTGCAAATTGACTTTGAATGTAGATTTTCATTCTTTTGCACTGAAATGTGTCTTTTCTGGTCAAGACAGTGTTTATATAACTAATACAATGGAAAATTATGATGTGGATAAATTTCTTTTCAAAGACACTTTAGGGCTTCAAGCTCTTCAGCAATTGTAAGGTCATGTATAGTACAGTAAGTGAAATGCTTTTCAACAAAATTAATGAAATTTTAAACCTTGTAATAATAATAATGTAAAAAAAGTGATAATTTTGTGCTTTTAATTTTATCCAATCATATATTTGCATTTCACAGAATAGCAACACAATACTTAGATTTATGTATCTGGTGACTTTTTATTCTGAAATCTGCATTAAACTCCCTTAATTTGGACTTGTGCATTTTCCACATGCAATAATAAAACATCAATACAATGGCATTTAAGTCAGTCAGTTTACTTTTAAATTGTTACCCTGTTCATTTAACAGTTACAAATAATCAATAATTTGATTTCTTCATATTTCATATGATTAAAATATCAGTACTTTTAATTAAAGGACAATAAACATCAAGGATCATATGAACATGAACTTGAAGGAGTTTGAAGGGGTTTTTTTTACAATTCTTTCCTTTGTCCTCTTGGTATAGTATGACATGATGTTAAAATATATGAAAGTTTTTACAATGTCCTATCAGAATAAAAATGCAATGAATGAAAGGGAACAGCTGCTTATCAAGATAATTAAAGCCTCAATAATTAGATGATGAAATGTTATGACTATGTTCATATTTTTAAGTGATTTTTCGCTAAAAATTCTTAATTTATTGTGCTTGTTTAAATATTGATTTTAGCCCAAACACTGTTACATATCCTTACAACTATTTTATTTACTTACACTAAGCATCCTAATAAGTGACAATAACTTGTATGGATGATAAGTGAATTTCTATATGTAGAAACCAGCAATATAAAGTTATAATTTTAAGCATAAATAAAAACTTTTGTGACAGCAATGAAAAACTGCTTACAATTCTGATATATGGTATAGAACCCTAATGATCTGTGTGATATATAGAAGCTTAATGATCAGTTTGGTACCCTAAGGATCCATAATGTAAAGAGAGCTCTAATGATTCATATGGTATACAGAACTCTAATCATCCACGTGGCTCATGCTGTACTGAACCCTAATGATTCATGTGGTATACAGAACCCTACTGATTTACATGGCTTGTGGTGTAGAGAATTCTAATAATCCCTGTGGCTTGTGATATAGAGGACTCTAATGGTCCATTTGGTATACAGAACCCTATAGATCAAGGTTGTGGTTTGTAGTATACAAAATTCTAATTATCAAGGTGGCTTGTGGTATACAGAACCCTACTGATCCATGCAGACCATTTTATACAGAATTCTAATTATCCACGTGACTTGTGCTACATAGAACCCCAATGATCTATGTGGTATATAAAACCCTACTGATCCATGTAATTTATTTTATACAGAATTCTAATTATAAAACTGTAGCATACAGAACCCTGACCCATGTACTATATAGAACCATACTGATCCATGTGGTTTGTTTTATACAAAATTCTAATTATCCATGTGGCTTATGGTACACCGAACCCTACTGATTCAGGGGGTGGTGGGTGGTATACTGAATTCTAATCATCTATGTGGCTTGTGGTATACAGAACCCTAATGATCCATGGGGGGTTGTGGTATACATAATTCTTATCACCCATGTGGCGTGTGGTATACAGAACCTTAACGATTCATGTGGTTTGTGGTAAACAGAACCCTAATGATTCATGTGGATTATGGTATACAGATCCTTAATGATGCATGTGGTTTGTGGTATACAGAACCCTAATAATTCATGTAGTTTGTGGTACACAGAATTCTAATGACCCAGTTAAAAAGTATGAATGCACAAACCTGATATTTTTCAGGATAATCTTTCATCATGAGGTCATAGACTTCATCACTTCTAAGCGCAGTTAATCCTGCAAAAACATGCAATATTGGAAATCATTGCTGACTTGCTGCATACAAAAAAATCTCAAAAACCCATTTTCAACAACAATAAACAACAAAAACCTATTAAAAAAATCAATTAAATAATATCAATGCACTCTATAAACAGCTCAGTCAACCAAATAATCAACATACTATTAAAATAATTTAATTTAAACAAACAAAAATATGATACAATTCATTTACTAAAAAATACAAGAAATAATAATAAATATAATAATAATTATATTAAATTAGAGATAGCTTTAAACAATATGTGAATTAAGTTTTATTAACAGTATTATTAATTAGATAAGTGAAATCTATGTTCTAAATAGCAGCAATTTCCTGCAATAATCACCCATGTTTACATCAATCATTACCAAATGATGAAATTAATAAACAGTCATGAAAGTGAAAAGTCATACTGATTTTGATGCATAGTTCAAAATGACAGCATACAATGTACAATTTTTTTAAATCATATTTGTTTTATATTTTATAGTGAATTTAAAAAATTTATTCTGAATAAAAATATTATTTCTTCTCCACAATGTCCCAATATTAAGGGTCAATGTTGTTTTGAAATATATTACTGCCATACACCATCTCTTCAACTAAAATAAAAACTTTGTGAAATAAATAATATTTACTACAAATAAAACTCTGAATATTAAATAAAATAAATAAAATTAAAACATCAGCAATCTGTAATGTGAATGATAATTGTGTGTGTGTGTATTCAAATGCATATGGTACAATAGTATGTTTATACACACACACACACACATATATATGTGGTGTACATTTATGCATAAGCACATATACATATGTGCGTGTGTGTGTGTGTGTATGTGCATGCACATGTGTGTGTGATTTGTGTGCTTGAACATAAGTGTGACTTTTGCATATCTGGCCACATGCAATCAGATGAATTTCACAATTAATGACAGCTTCTAGCCAGCCATAACAAGACCTGGTAAAACAGATGCAAGAAATAAGCTACCTTCACAAATTTTCTTTAAAACCTCCAGGGCATCCAAACACTAAGAGAAATGTTTAGGAAGCTTCTACCTGTCTTTTATAGCACCCCCCTGCCATGATCATGACAAATCTACCTGGCTGTTTAATTAAGCCAACATATCTTCTTTCAGACCCCTGTCCTTTAACTCCACAGCATACACATGAAGGGGCGGAGCGGGCAGCTAATTAGTCCTTTCTAGCTCAGTAAGCTGACTACAGCCCGAGGGTACAAACCCATATTTTTCTCCAAAGAGGCAGCCAGCCACAAATGAATGAAAAGTGCAACAATGTATCCTGCAGATCGTCACTTTGACACAATGACATGAAGATGGCCAATCAGATACCATGTGGCACCATTCTTGGGGACTTCCTGCCAGGATGAAGATTTGATTTTGTTAGCCTGAAGGTGTTGAAGATGAGGGTTGCTGCTGTGTAACAGGACAAGCAGACCTCTTTATAAAGCATGTCTAGCTCTTTCTTTAATCTGGTAGAATCAATGGTACTAGGATGGATAGAGATGGAGGGAGCAGCTCTGTTATTTCTAAAGGATTCTATAAAACTATGATCATATGATGATGAACAGGACTTTGTTGTTCTCTACGACAGTATATGAATTAAAATTACAAAGTGCTGATATAATTACCCCACATAATGTGTGTGTGTGTGTATGTGTGTGTGGACAAAAAGAACAAAGAAATAAGGTGAATAATGTAGTAAGTCAATAGTGATATACAACAGCATGTTTTAATCATTCAGAATTTTACAAATTAAAACCAACTTTTGTTATTACCTGCATCCTGAAGATGACAAGTCTCACATTAAAAAAATATCCGAGACACTCAATAGGAACGGTAACAGATTTTTAGGAAAAACCCAGGGTTAAGAGTGTTTTTTAAAAGGAAGAATTGTTTTAAAATGGGATTATATTTAAGAATGGTTGTAAAAGATAAGAAATGTTTTAAAGTGGGACTTAAGAATGGTTGCCAAAAATAAGAAATGTTTTAAAGTGGTATTATAATGAAGAATTGTAATGGTCCATAAGCAATAATATGTAGTTTCTTATTATATGAACACACTCCAATAGTTTCAAGCAAGAAGAACATGAAGACATCTGATAGCTGCTGGCCAGTTCTGGAGAATCACATTCAAGTTCATCTTAGCCAGAGAGAGAAAATTTAATCACAAATATCCATACTTAAAAACTGCATTCAACTAGATGAACTGTTTAATTTTAAATTAAAATTACTGAAAAATGAAGAGAAAATAAATAATGAATTTTTTAATGTATTTTGATTACAACACTGTATGACAAGTATTATTTTTTTAAGACAATTTTTTTTTGGTAAGTTACTTCTGTAGTGGGTGCATTACCAATATCTAATGTTTCACTTTTCTGTTTCATGCTGTATGTAAACTCCTACATTACAACCCCCCACATCATAACAGTAATCCTACACCAAAAGTAATAAAAATAAAAGAGCGCCAACTGTGACTGTGATAAAGTCAGTAGAGCACCAACTGTGAGAATACCAAAAGAAATGAAAGTTATAAAGAAACAAAACAAAATCAAATTGAAATGCAAATTGAAAACAAAAGAAATTAAAAAATTACAAAGAGAACACAACTACCACAAAATAAACACAAATCACAAACACATGCACACATACACGCACACACACACACACACACACACACACACACACACACACACACACACACACACACACACACGAAGTGTGTGAAATTTGTAAAAAGCCATTAACACAAAATGAGGCTGCCTTGTTCAAACTTCTTATTGGTGCAAGAAATTGTTCACCCCTGATGCGACAAAATGAACTTAAGACTACGCTCTCCGGTGCCATGCTGTGTGCAATGTTTTCTTATTAATGATAAAATGACACATGCTATCATCCAGTCATCATCTTGAATCAAAGCTGTTGCACCCAGTCAACAATAAAAGAAAGCTGGCCATTGAGGAGGGATAACACTTACAAATTAGCCATAGCCAAGAGATTAAATGACACCGCTTTCAGTGTGCCGTTTCAAAGGACATATTGTGCTTAATCTGAGGTAAGTGTGCCTTAATATTACATAACTTTATCCATTCACTTAACAAGTTTACAGATACAAATCTGATGTATCCCCAAACATGTGTGTGTGTGTGTGTTATTGTTTTGTAATGCATATAATATAATGAAAGATACACATTTCTAACACTGGCACAAATGCCATCTTTATAAAAGATCAATCAATCAATCTTTCTCTATATTTTTCAAAAGAGAAAACAAAATATAAGATCATTAGAAGCCATTAATTTTCATTAAAAAAACATTTAAAATGTTGGAGGTAAAAAGCACTGGTAGTAATGGTGATGGTGGTAGTCATACTGGTGAATAACTAAACTATTTTATTACACAAAACTTTTGCAAAGCTAAAACTTACTTTACAATAGGACTGGAAAGGTGAAGTCTTGAGAAATGTCAGTAAATATATTGAGAGAAAAAAGCATGTCATTCACAATTAAACATCAGTTGACTTATTTATTATATGAGTGTCAACCAGTTGACAAGCAAGTGGTGATCACTTGACTTATATGAGTGTCAACCAGCTGACAAACGTGGTGATCACTTGACTTATAAAAGCAGTGATCATAGTAGTGAATGCTACTAATATCTACTGATTGTGACCAGCCTATAGGTACTTTTGTCTTCTTTATTTTTTTTTAAATCTACCCAATGGTTATTAAAACTGAGGCAAGATTACCTGTGTTATAAATGAATAGGATTTGCAAGATTGTGCATGACAACTACTGGCACAACTAGAAGTGTATTATAAATGAATAGGATTTGCAAGATTGTGCATGACAACTACTGGCACAACTGGAAGTGTAGCACAATCAGACATCCCTGGCTGCAAGCTCTGTCAATATAAAACAACCTACGCTATATGTAAAACTGAGTTCTATTGCATTTTTCTTTAATGTGTATGCAAATACAAGTGCTTTTAAAACACAGTGTTTATAGCAAATATTAATATTAGGGCTGCACATTTTAACAATTAATCTTTCAATTAATTTATTTCATGACGATTAAATTTCAAATAATTTTCTCCCTTACTTGCTGAAGCAATGCCAATATTCAGTTGTAGTGGAAGTTTTTATTTGTTATAATTTTTACTGCCAAATTGGCCAATTCTAAGATGAAAGATTATAAACCGATTAAAGGTAAATTGTGTGACCATTTTGGTTTTAAAGTAGACGATGACAACAAAATTATTAATGGTGAAAAGGTATACACTTTTAGTTGTTGTTTTTTTATCTATTAATTAATCATTAACTGTTGTAAGATTAATCATCAAAGAAATTATTAACTATTATTATTAACAGCCCTAATTAATATAAATATGAAAAGAAAGAAATATTTAAAAGATTTTAATTATATAACTAAAACATACATTAATTTTAATTAAATAATTCTGATTAAAAGATAATGAATACAATGAAAAACAAAATTCCAAACAACTAGTAATTAAATTAAATCATGCTCCCCCACAAACAAAAAAGAATAAATAAATAAAGTTTAAAATATGTAGACTAGTAATTAACTACGACAAATCATGTCAATAAACCAAATACTTAGCTCATGCCAAACAAATTATCACTACCAGTCACTACCAATTATGAGACCATCAATTTAGTACAAAGGAAGAGAAAAAGAGTCTGACATTTTTTTTGCAAATATGTGAGCATACATAATTATGCATGTACTTTGTACACACCAAGAGAAGGGAAAGAATCTCTGTATATAAGCAATTTTGTGTATGTATATGTATACCCCCAAGCAGCATATATGTATGCAAATTCAATAAACCATAGACAGCTAAAGGATTCTAATTTCTATACACTCTATACTTCTGAGAGATTAAAAGAAAAAAAATCTTTTCACACAGTCTCTTATATTGTTATAATAAATTAATAATCACAGTGTGTTATAAATATTACTACTAGTGAGCATAAGACACACACTAATGTGAAAAAGATAACTCATCCAATGCAATCTGATTGGTGATCCTGGCAGCCAAGCTAATTATTAGCTACAGAAATGCACACATGACCCATCACAAAGGCACTTAACAGCATTATAATAATTATTACAATGGTCTATGCCATAACAATTTTTCAAATTTACAATTCTTTTAAGATAAAATACTTATATTTTACTGGATAAAAATAAAATACAGATTGAAAAGACAAGTATAAAATAGACTGAATCACAAAGTTTAACTTTCTGTTAGATGGTGCTATATGTGTAATATGAGAAAGCATTTGCAAATAAAGTGTTTCAATCTGACATAAAACTATGATTTAGAATTATCATACTTTTAGTTTTATATATAAATTATGAAAATAATTTCCTGTGCAAAAATTAATAATATATACACTATTACTGAAAATATTATGATATGAGGGAAGGGTTTAAGACAAATTCAAAGGAGAGTAAGAAAACAGTAAAACATGCAACTATGCAAGGTGGAGGTGAAAACTGTCATTTTTAAGCATATGTACAGTATGGGTGGCCTTGTGCTAATTAGACTTTTAAGATTTTAAGAAAGCACTACCTTACATTAAAGATGATGAAGTGTATAAGCATGTGTAATAAGGATAACATAGAATTAATTAGATAAAATATTACTTAGCAATGATGATATTAAGTAAAAATATGTCAATCTTGATCTTTACTGCTAGCAATGTAGCATAGATTAAATAATTGTGAAATTACTAAAATTCTTCAATAATTTAAATTTTAAAAGCTGGGAGGAACCCCATGCATCATCTTTGGGAAATTTATTAAAATGGGAGATAAGGAAATCTCAGACATGATTTCAATATTTTTTTTTTAAGTGAAAAAAAACATGAAATGATGCACTAGAAATTAATTTGTTGTGTGCAGGACAACCAATAGATCATGGCTTACCCTAGAAGCTAGGGTCAAGTAGTGCAGAGTGAAATGAATGTGAAGTTTCCTCAGTCATAATCAGCAAGTGATTCTATTATCTTAAGATTCTGTAAGGAACAACAACTCACCAAGATCACTCTGAGTCTCAGTAACCACTCCTTTTTCTCGCAGAAAATCTTTCTCTGTTTTATCACAAGTTCTTCTCATTAGATCTAGATAAGAAGAAATTAAATATAAGTAAATTCTTCTAAATAAATGCATATAAAAAGAAGAAATTATACCCTAAAAAGACACAGAACAAATTGGAAGAAAACAATTACAAACCCCCAAAATATTTTTTTTTTTTAAACCAATATTTTTTTCTGGAGAATAAGCTTTTGAAATTATGCCAGAAATTAGGGTAAAGCTAAATTTATGGTTAGATGTCATAGATAACATTTTGTACACATTCTTTGTTGAAAATTTTGTTTAAGTGGAAAGGGAAAGATGTAGTCATTGAAAATATAAACAATTTTATTTACTTTACTTTTACTATTTTGTGCACAACAGATTCTTTCCCCTTTTTTCCAAACAGAATGGTTTTATTTTGAATTTATCTTATATGGGCCCCTTTTAAAATGTTTTCCAGGTTAAAATTTAGGGCACAATCACATTTTTCAGCAATGAATACTGAGTCAGTATATTTCAAGTGGTCATCACCACATGTTACAGTCTTTCATTTTCTACTCAAATGAGTAGTTTTTAAAACAATTTCTAGTAAATTTCTACATACTTATTTTGTCTTCCTAGAAATACTTTAAAAACTTTTCAGCTCAATATACCTCTATTGCCTAAACAAAAAACCATGTCTCAATCTGAATTTTCAAAGGTCTATTAAAAAGTATAATCAACTATAAATTTTGGTTTCATTTTGCGACATGATAAAATTATGTTACAAATAAACCTATTACAAATAAACAACCATTTGTACAGCAAATGTATCAAAATAAAGAGAACAAAAGGTCTAACTACTATAGAACCATTGTAAAAAGTACTATTTACAGTGACCTGACAAATGTAATCGCATTACACAGTGACCTGACAAACATAATCACAATACACAGTGACCTGACAAATGTAATCACATTACACAGTGACCTGACAAATGTAATCACATCACAGTGACCTGACAAATGTAATCACATTACACAGTGACCTGACAAACATAATCACATTACACAGTGACCTGTCAAATGTAATCACATTAAACAGTGACCTGACAAATGTAATCACATTACACAGTGACCCGACAAAGGTAATCACATTTTGTGCTAATTTCATCTAGTAAGTCTAAAACTCTTGTCTATTTTAATCAAAACAATAATCCTTCATTTAGAAATATTCTAATACAATTTTTTTTACAATACTTTTTTGCAAGACAATTGCAATATTTATTAAATATATATAAAATAACTGCTTCCTTTCTTTTTAATGAATAGTAAATTTCAATTACCAATGTTTAAAAAAATAAATAAATAAACATTACAAATAAATAAAAATCCAAATGCCACAAATATCTTATGATGAATTAAAAGTTTAAAGACACACAAATCACTTTATTCGCGAGTTTCAAGGTTAAATCATTAAAGAAACAATAGTAGTACTAGGATTTTGTAAGTGCTTAATTTAAAACAAATATGGAGGCTTTTTCATTAACCACTGCTTACTGAAAAATTAGTGCAGAGATGGGCTACCTGTCAAGCATGAGTGATGTGAGATATTTGTATGGTGAGAAATTTTAATGATTTCAAACACTAGATGCAATACAGATGAGTTTTCTGTACAATATATGAGTTCCCAAAACAATCACACAAACAGTAATCCTGAAAATGAAATAGGATTTTCCCAAAGAAATATCTAAATATGTATGTATATTTACACTACTACAATGTTTTAAACACAGGAACACTACTCCAATGCAATGCAACAACATGTAAATCTAAGAAACTGAAAACACAGAAAACTGGCATCATGATGAGTCATCATCTTGCTCTCACTGTCAGGTTGACATCTTGGGCCACATAACTTTAAGTTTAGCATGCAAATAATACCAAAAAAAGCTAAATATTAGGTTGTGTGAATTCAAATTTTTGTTAAGAAAGCTCATATAAACAGGGGACTCAGAGTAAGAGCAATGTTTTGTTCATTTGTTTAAAAAGCACTAAAATGATTTCAGATTTTAGTAAGGTGAGTATATGTTTATTTATACTCACCTTACTAAAATCTGAAATTACTAAAATCTAAAAACACTAAAATGATCTGAGACTTGAGTAAGGGGGAATGCTTTGTTTGATTCTTTAAAAATATTGAAATGATTTTAGATCTGAGTAAGTGGAGTGCTTTGTTTGTTTCATTAAAACCAATTAAATGATTTTATTTTTAGACTTAAGGGGCGGGGGGTTGCTAGTTTATAAACACTGAAATGATTTTAGATGAGTAATGGGAGTGTTTTGTATGTTTGTTTAAAAAAACTGTACTGATCTGAAAAGTAAAGAAGGAAAATGTTTTGTTTGTTTAAAAACACTGAAATGATTTCAGACATATATAAGAGCAGTGTTTGTTTAAAAACACTGAAGTGATTCCAGGCTTGCCTATGTGGAATGTTCAGTTTCTATCTTTAACAACACTAATGATTTTGAGTGAGTGGAGTGCTTGTTTGTTGCTTTGCAGAATTGAGTAAGGGGAGTGTTTTGTTTGTTTCTTTAAAACAATGAAATGATTTCAGATTTGAGCAAGTGCAGTGTTTTATTTCTTAAAAACAATGAAATAATTTCAGACATGAGTAAGGGGAATGTTTTGTTTGTTTCTTTAAAAACACTAAAATGATTTGAAACTTGAATAAGGGGAGTGTAAATTTGTTTAAAATGATTTGGGTCTGAGTAAGTGAAGTGTTCCTAAGCATTTCAATAATTTGAGACTGTTTCTAGCTGTTTCAACGACTGAAGACTAAATCTGAAAATTAATGGGATGTTTCTAAGCATTTTAATAACTTGAGACTTTTGAATAAATGGGATATTTCTATAATATAATACATGACTGTTAATAATTAGAAACGTTAATGATTTGAGAAGCTGGAGTGCTTTGAGTGTCCCACATGTGAGATGATGTGTTTTTAGACATTTAATACTTTAGGCTTTTCAATGATTTGAAAAGATGAATACATTAGATATTTCTATAATATAGGAGATACTAATCTGTTGTAAAAGACATTTTAACACAATTTAAGTGGATAAATTAGACATTTCTATAATCTGTGAAATATTAATTTGTTGTAAAAGACATTTTAATGATTTTAAACAATGGATAAATTAGACACTTCTATAATCTATAAAATACTAATTTGTTGTAAAAGACATTTTAATGATTTTAAACATTAGATGAATTAGACATTTCTATAATCTGTGAAATACAAATTTATTGTAAAAGACATTTTAATAGTTTCAAACAAGGGATACAGTAGATAAATCTACAATCTGTGGGATACAGAATTGTTTCAAAAGACTTTTCAATGATTTCAATGCTGAGTATCCAAACATTAAATGACTTAAAACACTTAAGTGCTTTTAACATTTCAACATTTTGACTAAGACTTTAATTAAAATACATTTTGATATGTAATAATTTTATATTTTTACTTTAGACTCTTACATTAATTCTATAACAGATTATTCTGGACAATAAAAACTGTCTAATTTCCTAATTATATTAATATTAATGAGGAAGTAAAACATATCAAGCTAAAGGCAAGATAATAATACTACTAATATTAATCAAAACATTTAATTAGAATTTTATAAAATGCTTGATTGTCTTGAGCTGACCTCTCATTGCATCAAAATGCAAACATAGCCTTAAAATTGCTCACAAATTTATTTTGTAGAAAGGAAAATACTATAGTAAAATGGTGATTGTTTTACTGCAACTAAAATCAATAACTTGTTGATGAAGCCTTTACTAACATTGGGGGTTGGGATGGAGAATAAAATTATTACCAGTCATACTTTTTAATTTCAGTTATACAGTGCAGAGCAAAAGCAACAAAAAATAAATAAAATTATTTTTTAAAAGTTCATTTAGTACAAAATTTAACCTTGCTCTGAGTCAATCCTACAATGTGCCATAATTCAATTATTTTTCACATTACACAGACCATGAGGTGCCATGCCCAACCCTGCTGAGGTGGAAATATGTTCTCAGTGCCTCTTTAGTTTGTCCCTGACTTTCATTAGGCCATAACTGGATTTCTTCAATATGCATATTTCCTTCTTACAAATTCCCACCTGCCTATACACAATGATGATAGAGGTCCACTCTGACTTTTATTGGGCCATAACTAGACTTCTTCAATATGCATGTTTCCTTCTTATAAATTCCCACAAGCCTTTGCACACTGATGATAGCGGTCCACTCTGATTTTCATTAGGCCATAATGGATTTCTTCAATATGCATGTTTCCCTTCTGTCAATACACAGTGATGATAGAGGTCCACTCTGAAAGGTGACACTGACAGGATGGGAGAAGCATCAATAAGATGAGTGTCGAGGAGGGGGTAAAACTTTTTGAAAGAAAAGGATAAAACTTAAAAGTAAAAATTGCAAAGAATTTTCTGGCCTAATTTCTCTGATCAAACAGCAGGATAGGGTTGGTGACATTTAGCAAAAAAATGCAATACATGGAGAGGTTATGACAAAACATGTTGCATGCAAATGAAATTAACTATATTAATATATATAAGTCTGCATATACAGATGCATATATATATGTTTGCATTGCTAGTACACATACACACACACACACACACACACACACACACACACACACAAACTCCCTTTCCTTTTTTTAATGTACTACAATATATATACAATAAATCTTCCATTTAGTATTTACAAATTCAATAATTTTTACAAATGAAAAAAATATACTTTTTAAAAAATTGTTTTTTTTATATATTTCTTACAATCTTAGTGAATGTCACCCAAGAAGGTGGTTGCTTCCTTCCATCCACCATTCCTTTAACAGTTTAAGTATCATACCACTTCCTCTAGCCTAATGATCATTTTTTTAATTGTATGATATGTATTAATGATTTTAACTATAAAAGATGTGGACATTATCATAAATGACAATTAATAAAAACAGATTCCTTTAAGTAATTATCAACCACTTCTATTACAGGAAGCAAAACATATGTATAATATTAATAATTAGTTATAATAATATTAATAATGAAGATGATGGCTTAACAGAGTGTTTAAGATATATTCTCAATGTCAGAAGATATATTCTCAGTGTCAGAGCTATAACATTGCACAGCAGAATGAACTGCTACTGAAGAGCTCACTGTCAAGCACAAAAGGAATTGCCTCTTTCAAAAGTGCTTTGGTGTACATGGATAACTTCTTTGATAAAATATAATTAATTTGACTTTTGCATCTGAATGCCTGAATTGTTTTTGTACTGATAAGTGATGGTATTATCTGTTCAGAATCTTCAGTGATTGGGAGATGAAACTAAACTGATCAAAGTGATGGTCACTTTTTGCTGAGATGTCTCCCTTTGAAAATATTTATTAGTATTAGTAAGTAATGCACACTCTGGGCATGCACAGGGTGAAAGGTTAAACACTCTCTTAAGCCATCATCTTCATTATTATTATAACTAATTATTAATATTATACATATGTTTTGCTTCCTGTAATAGAAGTGGTTGATAATTACTTAAAGGAGTCTGTTTTTATTAATTGTCATTTATGATAAAGTCCACATCTTATCCCCTGCTCAATGAATGTTTATCCAGTTTGGCCTGCAACCTGAAGTCTGAATTTGAATTTGGCCCCCTATGCGATTGAGTTTGACACCCCTGATTTGGACTATGTTTGCTTATTACAACTCCCATAAAGAGACTGTCTTTGTCTAAGATAATTGTTAATCCATATTTAATAGTTATTTAGACTATGTTTACTTATTTCAACTCCATAAAGAGACTGTCTTACTCTTAGTCTAAGATAATTATAATTGCTAATCCATATTTATTATTTAACCAACAAAAAATGTTTCACTATTTAGACTATGTTTACTTATTACAACTCCCATAAAGAGACTGTCTTTGTCTAAGATAACTGTTAATCCATATTTATTATTTAACCAACAAAGATTGTTTCACTATTTAGACGGTGTTTACTTATTACAATTCCCATACTCATATAATGTTAATTTCATGTACTGAATTAATAATGTTATGCAATGGTCCACTATAACACCTTAGAAGTAAACAAATATTTATATTTGTTTTAAAATATTTAGCAAACTTTGTCTAACAAATTTCTTTCAAGGCAACCCTTAAGTAAAGAGAGAACCCAATTTCATTAAATTAATGAAAAATATTCTGTTCAGTGTTCATAGTTTAATCTTCAAGAATACATATTATTATTATTTTAAATCAAAACAACAAATATTTCAAGTTTTTCTCTCTTCCCCTGAATTGCAAAAAGCAACCTAATTCATTGAAATTTCCCTAGCTATTAACTGTGCACACCAAGTTATCAGACATTCCATTAGGAAAACATAAATACACAGCAGCAGGTTTCTTTTAAAAAAAATTAAAATTCTGGATAAAGGAATGACTGGAATGTTGTTTAATATTATATTTATAACCTTTTATTTTATTTTTTAAATACAGTGGGAACCTACTTAATTCAAAATGCATCAGATTACAGACTGAATCAGAATCAAGCATAAATTTCAATTAACCATCTCAAAACAGGAAGATGAGAAGACTGTGATGCCCATTTTAGTTTAAAATAATCTGAAATTTGAATTAAAACCTTCACTTCAATTAAGTAAATTTTATTGTATTAACATTTTAATAAACCTCAATCAAACTTTACAATGTGATAAAAGTTAGAAATGAATGTTACTGAATATTTTTTGTTTTTAATTTTTAAACGCAAGTCTTAAATCATTCCCAAAATCATATACTTTTAAGTGTGTGTGCCTGTGCATATGTTACTGTATATCACTTTATGTATTCTTCATAGGCATTATGGAGGTATGTGTGTATATTTTTATAATGTGTGTGCATGCATCTGTGTACACTATTGTGTGTGTGAGTAAGTGAGAGTATGTGTGTGTGTGAATGTGTGTGACTATAAGTGTGCCTGTATTTTCACTGCATGAATAATAAAAAACCACACTAATACTAATAACACAAATAATACAAATAGATGTTATTGTGATACATGAACCCAAGACATGACACTGAAATGCAGGTACTTTTGAATGGTTGATATATATCTAAATTGCATGTTTTCAACCTTTTTCTAAATAAAGCAATGGCCAAACATTCATTTTAAACTTCTTGTTGCTACACTGCAAAAAGTACTATTTTTATTTCATTGTGATTTCTGCTGAGTGATAGACAGCATGTCAACAATTTAAGGTTGTTCATTTTTATGGTAAGCAAAAGAGCAAGTTAGCATGTTTTTTTTTTTACAGAAAAGTGCAGTTATAATGTAGTTTTTTCTTGAATTTTGTCTGCTTGACCATACAGATATATTTTCTAAAAAGCAAGCACTGAAGTAGTAGAAAAGTTTCTTTTCAATCTCAAATACCACTTTACCTATTATACAGTTACAAGATAATAATTCTACTTCTAGCGTTTCAATCATTTTACTGATTTATTTTTCAATACCTTTTATATTTCTTTTTTGAAGATATATGAAAGAATATGCACACAATCGTTATTTTTATTGGATAAAACTTAAAAGAAATATGTACAGCCATAAAAGGAATATAACTATTTTTAAAATATTTATATATACTAATCTGTTCAGCAAACAAATTAAAGAAAAAGTAAATAAATTAAATAAAAGATGCTGATGAAAATAAAAGAAATTAATGGTGATAGAGAGCTATGTTTCAATTTTCAAAAGATACTCTTATACTGTGTTTGGGACCATTTTAAATTTAAGCTAAAGTTACTAACAATTTCTGTTCCACAACTTTTGAACAGGAATGCTATTTGTGTACAACACATCGATTACCACTGAACTTCATTAGTTTAAATGAATTTCTAATTGGAAGGATGCAATGGCTCTATGCTTATATTTTTCTGAGCATAAACTATAAAACAAGGTTTGAACAATAAAATAAACAACAAACAAAAACATGTTAAAAGCATGAAGAAAAGATTTGCATGCAAGTTACTTTATTTTATTATTTTATTAAAGTTACTACAAAGCGTAAACAAATGATTGTGCAGGGCAGTGACAGTAGTTCTTACCAACTAGCCATAAATCATAATGTTAGGACAATAATTTAATAAAAGTAGAAAAGGGTCAGTCACAACAACTAGCCATAAATGTCAGGGCAATAATTTAATAAAACTAGAAAAGGGGTCATGGAATAAAAGTGTTACAAACAAAAATTACAACAAAAGATTAAAAAAAACAAAAAGGCTCACTCGTTCTTCTTCCCACTCTAAGTTACATTTTGGAAATGAATAAACTGAGGGGGTGTTAAAATCCTTGTTTTTATTGATTCTGCTTTTAAAGAAAATTTATTATTAAATAAAAAGTTAGTATTTATTAGTATGAGTGGGTTGCAAACAAATGTATCTTGTATCAGCATCTTTAATTAATTGTGTATCTTTTTAAATGTCACTACCCCCTCCCGCTAACATCCAAAATATATTTATAATAATTAGCTACTATTAACCCTTTCATTGCTGGCATTTTTAAGCATAATTCCATTATTAGAAAATAAGTCTATGCTTTTTAATTTTACAATAAGCTGTTAATATTTTCAAAACAAGCATAAAATATTCCAGTACACTAATGTAATAAAGAGGTATTAAATTAAATCTGATATCTCAAAATAAATTACTATTTATACCTATTATCAAGATTATTAATTTTAATGAATGAATACGATTTTCATGTCATTGAAGGAAATAATGCTACTGATGCTGTCCTTTCGGTCTTCAGTCACTGCTGTTAAGTGTGTATATATAATATATATAAAATTTACATACTTATGAACCATCAATTAGGGAAAATGGGAACTAGCGGGGTGACAAATGTTTAGTCAACTATTACATGCAGTCAAGCTTGTGTGTATTTTCCATATCAAAACAAAACAAAGAGGTCACAGATTGGGAAACTTGATGGTTGTTTTCAATAGCTTCATCTTCTAATAAAAAGTCCTTAGCATTCTTCATCAGCATTGATCCAGAAACTGGTGACTTTCCAAACAGTTCACACACACTCAAAAATCATGTAACTTAATGTTTTAACAAGATAATTTTGTCGTCAGAGGTTGCACTAGCCTCAAAGAAGATGTGTATGAGTGACAAAATTTTGCATATAAAACAACTGTATTATCATGCTGTTAGCATTAGCAAATTTCAACACTTGTTAACTATCAACACTTATTAACTAAGTAATTATTCTAGTTTCAAATAAACTAAATAAAAACCTTCTGATCTCATGACCAGCAGGCTGATTTCAGTTAAAACAAAGTTGAAGAAAAATCTACAGCAAGAAAGCTAGTGGCTACATCATAACATTTAAGAAAATATATGGTGTGGACAATTTTTCATTTTTAAAATCATGGCACTTTTCAAATACACTAACTCAACATAGACCTAAAACTAAGTGAGTAATTTTTTAGAGGAAAAAGGATTGATAAATCACTATGAATAATCTGAAAACAGAATGTAATGTAATGCAAATAATGAAATTGAAATATGTTCAGGTGAGATGAGATAGTATAGTTTGGGACTAACCTGTAGGACTGAAAATGGGCAAGTATCAAAAGTAAAGAAAAATAAACATTAAAAATTAATCATTGGAAATGTGAAAATTGGTCAGACATACATGCATACATTTTTTAAAAAATCAGCTGTTGTTTGTTGTGAAATGAACAGATCTAATAATTGAACAGAACATGAACAAATCTAATAATTCTCTGTAAGCTAGATTACATCACTTAAATCATGTGCAGATTTTTATTCGAAAAATTATCTTTTCAATTTGTTATCATCACATATGGGCTTGGCAATTATCTCATCAACTCTTAGAAAAATAGGAACTAAATTCTGCGATAGTCTACTTATTTGTTATTATGCAAACTGTTCTGCACTATTTAACAACTTATTCTAAACATATATGACATGAACCACCTTAAACCAGAAAGTGTCTGACATAATCATTTCAGCTAAAAAAAATGTTTCTAGAATGATATTTCAGTTATCTGGTTCTTCTTCTGAAGAGCAAAATGGAATTAATAATCTTGCCAGTTTCTGATGAAGCCAAGAACAGTGGTAAATAGACATTTGAAGCATTAGTATGGAGTTTCATTGATGTTACGGCAAATTCCTTCCACTAACTATTATTTTCATAGTCATTTTATTATCTCTAACTTCTGTAGGAGTGTTAAGTACAAAACACTTGCGCTTGTGTCACATTTATTAAACAGATGTAAAAAAAAATCAGTAAAACACAGATCCCAAACTGTATAGTAATATACCCATGAATGCATGCAAGGTGCATTCTCTCTCTCCCTAAAAAAAAAATATTTGTTGCAAACACTATATCTCATATCAAGTTTCCCATACGGATAGTACTGCACTTAGGGGATACATCACAATGAATGAAAAACATCAAAATAATCAACATTACCGGGATATTTGCGTTTAAAAGATTTGATTCCAAGATATTCACTAATCTGCTCCTGCAAAAGATACCATTCTCCACCATCTTGTGGCCATTGGTACTCGAACACTCGTTCAGCAGGAAATCCGTTCAATCTGCAAGGACAAAATGAAATATGTTTCTTCATATTAATTATTATATCTCACCAGTTAATTTTCCTGCATAACCATGGAAAGTGTTTCTTATTTTATATCTCTATAAACTATAAAGGTTTTAGAGTTCAAAATATTTTTCTTTTTAAATGACATCTTTATTATTTTAAATTATTCATGTTTTCAAAGTATATCAAAATTAAAATATCATTTTTAAACCATTTTTTGGCTTAACAAAAAACTTAAGCTATAAACCAAACGAGACACACACACACACCCCAAAAATAAAAAGTTACAAACCATATTATAATTTTCATTTTCTTTACAAACATGTTTTAAATGAGTATAAATTTAATCAACATTACTCAAGTCAATACTATGTTGTCTGAACAAGCCTTTATAATAAACTTTAAAAAAATTCATAAACACTCTACACACATTCTCAAGGCTAAGACTCAAAGTAATCCTTACTAATTTCTAATTTCTGCTACTGAATATAAAGCAGACAGTAAATGTGAACTTCATTACAATAAACAATGAAGCCATTCACTCTAAATGCATGCTAATAGTAATAGTAGTTAAAATTAGTAAAATTAAAAGGGAAAGCAGAAAGTAGAAAGGAGATGATTCCTTATCCATCCTTGTCTTCAGTTTGAGGCCATTCACTCTAAACGTATGCCAATAGTAGTTAAAATTAATCAAATTAAAAAGAAAAGCAGAAAGGTGCATAAAGTAAAAGGGAGATAATTCCTTACCCATCCTCATCTTCGTCTTGATCGACACGATTAGCAATACTGGCGCGACAGGGACGCTTTGGGCGAGGTTGTCCATCTTGTGACTTGTTGGACAAAGACCAATCTCCACCACTCATTACAGAATCTTCACCTTCTAGAATTAATTTGTCCACTGGTAAGGTAAATCCATCATTGGCATTTTCTCCCAAAGTCAATGGTCCTGGTATCTTTTCCCCAGGAACAACACTATCTAGTGATTCATCTTGGAAACTTAAAAGAGAGTCTCCCACAACATCAGCTTGCTTTGAGTCATCAGAAGCATTAGGGTCTGTCTTGACATGTTTGCAAGTCTGCACAAGACTTGCTTCTTCCATATCTACATCCATGGAATCCTGTTCCAGACTATGTCCATCACCTTGGTCAATCTGATCATGCTGGATCTCATTAATGATACTTTGAGGAGTGATGCTTGATATGTCTGGTCCACTTTCCACATCAGTCACTGCCATATGTGAAGGTGAGGTTGCCATAAATTTGGTCTCTTTCACAAAATCTCCTGTATTCAGAGTAATTCGGACTTTTTCATCTTCAACAGCTACTGGGATGGCTTTGACTTCTAAAGAAGGTGTCCAAATGGGTTTTGATTTTTCACTCTCATCATCAAGGCTCATGCTCTGCTCTATTAAATTATCCTCCTGACCAAAGAGATACATTTTTTCAACTGTTGTGTCCTGCAGAGGTCTTTCTCCTTCCTGAGCTTCAAAAGCAACAATTGGTGCAATTTCTGTTGGAACATGACTGTCCTCTTGGGCTGAATCTGAGGTGCAAGGTGAAGAGTTTCCACTCCCTGCATATTCTGATGCAATAAATGACAATGCCGAGAAGGACTGTGCATGACCGATGGGTGCAGCGGGTGGAGAAATACTCTGGTCTGGAACAGAATTGTTGCTTGCTTCAGTGTCTGTAAAATATTTAGAATGCTCTTTGGCTATTACTGCAAACTTTGCAACAGAATCTGAGGATAGATCCATGTCACTTCTGGAAACTGATGACATGCTGCTGAACACAGTTTGAGAATTAATGTCTGTATTCTTTCCTAGGTTTCCTGAATTTAAATGAGGATGTTGAGCATCGTGCACAGCATTTACCAACCCTTCTGGAGATTTCAAGTTTGAAGAGTCTGTTGGAATTCTACCTTTATCTGGTGAAGTGACATCATTTGTATTGTCTGGTCCCATTCTTGTTTCCTCATCTATAATGTAGAGTGACTCTGGCTTTAATGTGTGATTTGAGTGTTCAAAACTTTCACAACGACCAGAAGTTTCTTCCACCAAGTCAGCCGTAGCTGTAGTTACAGCTGAAAGCTGAAAATCATCTACAGCTTGTAACTGAAATTGATCAGATGTAAAAAAAATAAAAATAAAAAAATGGAAAAAATAAACAAAAGTAGTTTTAAATACTAAATTACTATTTAAAATGTACTGTTTTTTAAAGTTATACATTTCTTAATTTTATCAATTAACATGAACAATTGCTGAATATGAAATTAGGATTAATAATTTAATATAATGTATGAATATGTTTCATATAATTTATTGTTATATTTTTTTAATCATTATTACCATTTCTTCATCAAAAATAAAACTGGTAATACATAAGACATAACCTTATATTAGCTAATTTTCTAATACTTAATATGAAACATGCATATGCTGCTAAGAAGAATTAACATAATCAAAAATCACAAATGATATTTATCTCAGTGCTAAGATTTAACTTTTGAGTAATTTATTCCGTTAACAGTGGACAGGAGTTGCCAATATTGCTTAAACTAAAGTTAAACCAAATGAGAATCACTATATCATTCTAAGAACTATCCTGATTAATTTTTGATTTGTACAAGTTAAGATAAAATGCTTGGTATTCTTCATTTGATGATTTCCAATCAAAATACTTGTATAATATTAATAGGGCAATTTTTATGAAAATAATTGTTACTTATCAATACTACTTATTCAAAGAACTCTAAGTGATTAATCATGGCCACCATAATTGGACCCATTACCTTATGCTTACAAGGTTACACCTTACCTCACAGTCACAGCACTAAAAGCTCCCATTCAAATATATATCTGGGCTGGGTCAGATGACCAACAGTGTTAGTACTATCTCTAGAAACAATATTTTAACTTCATTTGGAACAAGTCAATACAGAAGCATCTAGTTTCATCAAAGTTCAGAACTTTCCCCAAATAAGAGAAGTGAATTCTATCAAACAACATAAAGGTGAAACCTAAAAATTAAAAGTATTCAGAAGCATTTATTTCTTTCCCACTTCACTGCATTTCACAAGTTTATAAAATTATAAATAAAAGAACAAGTAAACTTGGAAATACTGTGCCATTAGTATAAACAAGCAACTCTGTCCTAACCCACTTTCATTAGAGATCCATTGATAAACTTGGGTATAATTTCCCTTTTTATATATAAATGCAAATATTACTCACAGAGCTTGCTATACTACTAAAAAATTAAATTAAATTACATGTATATCATTTAATATAATCTGAACAGTGAATTGCATCCATGCGTATAGTACTCAAAACTGTTTATCATTGTGATGTTTGTTAAGAAATGTGCTTTGTAAAATTTCCTTAGTCCTATGTACCAAATGGTCGTCTTACTGGTGTGCAATGTAAATACAATAAAATCTCTTCGTAGAAGTTTGTAAACAATCTTTCATCACCAATGAAAACCATTTGGCAACTGTTTTACGTTAGTGCATGGTGTTTCAAGACTGATCACTATTCTTGAACAGATTTTTTTCCACACACTAGTTCAAAGAAAATTGAGCAATAATACAAATATAAAATACAAATTGCAAGGGAACAAAACAAACACTCTAGGGTGAAAGTTAATGATGATGAAGACCTAAGATGGTTGATTTTGGTAATAAATATTAATCTGAGAGCAGAATTGATAGTTTTACTTTTAGTGGTGCTAAGAATATGAGCATAATTTCAGCCTTCATTAGCAGTTCACTCAGGGTAGGGAAGCTGGCCACTATGGAAACTGTGAGTGCAAAGTTAACCATAAGCCTATGCTCTCCATACTCTTCCTTGTAACTTCAAGTTTAAATTATGCATCTTATCTCTTCATATACTGGTCTACTTTACCACAGGTACTTTTGCTTTTGTTATGCTACTTTCATTCAGTCATAATTATATAGATTTCACAATCATACTAGTACTACTACTAGTGGAATGGGAAAACAGATTTTTTTTGGGGGGGGAAATTGTATTATCAAGACAAATAAATATAATTTGGTAAAAATAGATATAACCTCTGAAAGTGAAATAATATCTGAACGTCACTCACAAATTATAACAATAGCAGTGTAGGCCTAAATGGTTGCATTGAGGTTAAATAATTATTATAATTCATTCCACATGCCATTATCTTGTTTATACTTATAGTATACTATGGCTTTAATAAAGATAATTCAAAATATGTATTTATTAAGTAGTAAATTTTGCAGTGGTGATAGTGTCGTGTTTAACATCCGCTTTCATTTTCAGTAGGCCTATTTGTTGATTTCATAATCGTAGACGGGTAAAAATTCGTAAGCAGTATAGTTACGGGATTTTAAAGTGCATCTCAAGATTCAGAGATCACATGTTCAATTAAATTATTTATTATATGTATCACTATAACGTACTGAATTTTAACAAAATGACATACCTTCTAAATTCTGCAACAATAGAAAAATTAATATAATAATAAATAATTTACTGACATTATTGATAGCGGTAGAGTGTAGAGAATTCTGAAACTTCTAGTAAAATAAATCAGTAACGACTAGTATTTTAAAAGCTTCAGTTTTTCCAACAATTATTAAAATACATTAAATTATAAAGAAGTAAAACATGCATCTTTACTTGTGTTTCAATAAGAACATCATCAGATAACGTTGGTGGCAATCCACCACTTTGCACTGAAGAAGCCATCTTTGTTGAAAAACCGACATAGTGTGTATTTCACAAAAGAAGAGCGCTGCATTACTGGATCCTTGTTAGCTCGACTAATACTAGGATTATGGAACTCGGAAACTGCATTTGGAAATCGGTCTAATGTTGAAAGCGAACGTTAAACTAATCAATCAATCTCGAAAAGAAAAGACCCACAAATCGACTACAGTTCGGCATAGTAATTCAATTTAAGATGCATTGATCTTTTGTTTGTTTTTTTGAGTTACCCATGAGTTAAATACGCAGTTTGAACCGTTAGATGATTTCGCAGACAGACGCAAGCTTCGAATAAAAATAATATGAATGTTTTGGACGGTGAGATGCAGTGCCATAGATGAAATTGTGAGTGTCTTTATGGAGTGGTTTTTCAGAGCACAATGGTCATCGGTGAAACGTCCTACTCTTTCCGAAATCATACTTAGTCCAGATGGCTAGAGGGGGTTGAGTGGTGGCAGTTAATAGCACATGGGACCCGATTTTTAGTCCCGTCCGACAAACTAGAAATGGAACCCACCAGTTTGAGCTAGGGTACGGTTAAAGGATTCGAGCTGGGCCACTTGGTCGATAGGCTGGTTTAGAACTTTTGTTTGCTTTTGTTGATTTGTTTTGTTATTGCTCGTCTTCACCTTGGTCATGATCGAGATGAGACGATAAAGCGGGTTCCGTGTGCTAGACGTTTAAACTCTCATGACAATTGAAAATTGGCTATTGACCGTTTGTTTGTCGGGCCAGATTGCACAATATATATTTTTTTAATCCATCCGGCACTCATGACCCAGTGAATGTTTACCGGTATATAGAAGGGGCGTGGGGGTGTGGGAGGAAATTTAAAATATGTCAGTTTCAGTTTGGACAACTCGTTTCAAACTGCACTTGTTCACTCTCGGAAACAGCTAGACTAGAGGATAACCAGAAATAGGAACTACAATTGACGTTCCTAACGAGGAAAACA
The DNA here is from genome assembly GCA_028829895.1 of Sinotaia quadrata. Classification (NCBI taxonomy): domain Eukaryota; kingdom Metazoa; phylum Mollusca; class Gastropoda; order Architaenioglossa; family Viviparidae; genus Sinotaia; species Sinotaia quadrata. Next base: position 107,021,988 of record CM054177.1, on the reverse strand, counting down.
ACTTATATTTTAACATGTGTGATATCTGAAAGCAATGTTGGTAGCTAAAAACAAGAATTTTCAGCCTTTTTATTAAATATATCAATGCTCAAAGATAAATTCAAGATTTCATTTTATGCATGAAAGACACATGTGCTGGAAATCTAGCCCGCTCTCTAATGATGATTGGGCTTTCTGACCTTGAAAGAAATAAGATACTTCCTGTATATTTTGTTCCTCTGCTTTTTACAACGTTTAACGCTATGTCGCTATCAAAAAATTTATAATATCTTGATAAGTTAATATTAATTTTTAATATGAAATCTCTCTCAATCCTATAGATCTAGTCACTTTCTAAATTGTTTTACATTTTAAATTATAAAAAAAGCCTAACCAAATTTCTCACAGGTAGTAATAGTAGATGTCGCCATGTCGGTACTTGGTAGTCAACATGGCAAACTTATTTTAACTTAACAAAATCTAAAACTGCTCTTGTCTCTTCATTTCCACCTCCAATATATTAACGTTAAGTTATTTTGATAGTTTCTAATTTTTTTTTGTTATGCAAATTGTGATTGTCAGTTATCACCGATTTGCCATTTTTTGTTAACTACGAATTATTAAACGAACCTATAGACAACACACCAAGAATGCGTAGAACTATTAAACGAACCATCAGACAACACACCAAGAATGCGTAGAACTATTAAACGAACCATCAGACAACACACCCAGAATGCGTAGAACTATTAAACGAACCATCAGACAACACACCAAGAACGCGTAAAATTTATAAGAGTGGTGCTGCGAAGCGAAAGAAGAAAGCAGTTGAATTGGAAAGGTTGGCCAAACATCCCAAAGTATCTTATTTTTCTTTCAAAGTCAGAAAACACAATCATCATTGCAGTCCGACATTGTGGGCCGCGCGATACTCTTACGTCGTCTTACTTGTCTACTGACGTCATTGTCTGTGATAAAGATGAACAGTTAGTGTCGCTATTCGTCGTCTTACTTGTCTACTGACGTCATTGTCTGTGATAAAGATGAACAGTTAGTGTCGCTATTCGTCGTCTTACTTGTCTACTGACGTCATTGTCTGTGATAAAGATGAACAGTTAGTGTCGCTATTCGTCGTCTTACTTGTCTACTGACGTCATTGTCTGTGATAAAGATGAACAGTTAGTGTCGCTATTCGTCGTCTTACTTGTCTACTGACGTCATTGTCTGTGATAAAGATGAACAGTTAGTGTCGCTGCAAAATGACGGTCTACCAGTCGAAAGTTCAGAAGTTGTCATAACACCAACATTTGAAAAAAAATCACAAGATATAATAAGCAGGGCCGTCTTAACTCGCGGGCGAAGCAGTGCACTGGGGCCCCTACCTACACAACCACTCATAGGAATAAAAATTGATATCAAGTCACAACATACATAGATTAACATGTGGTCCCCGAGCGTGCCCATGCCGTTAAGGCGGCACTGGTTATAAGCTCGGCGGGCTACCAACTAATGCAGCCTCATAGAGTCCAATCACTGAGGAATTACGATCTTACTGGATTCGTAAAGGTCCTGCTAGTTGCCAGCATAAAGAGTCAGACTTTCGTACGACTCAACGCATGCATGGAACTGGAGAGATAAAGTTGCCGAGACGTTGCTTAACTGATTCATGTTTCCGTCGTGAACTGCGAAATGGTGAATCAGTTTATCACGATTGGCTGCTCTACTCTCCATCACAGAAGTATGTGCATTGCTTTGTGTGTCGCTTGTTTTCAACAACTAAGACGGGTTTCAATCTGCTTTACGCACAACCGGCTTTAACAATTCGAAAAGTGCAATGACGCATCTCAGCGAACATGAAAATGGTGAGGGTCATCGAAAGTGCATGCTTATTTACCACTGAGCGTGTTAGAGAAGCTGGTCACAATGAAGCAATTAAAGGTGGAACAGCAATATTGGCGTGATGTCCTGAAGCGGGTTGTGGCTGAAGTGAAGTTTTTGGCATCCAACGGCTTGTCTTTTAGAGGTGACAATCAGACTCTAGGTTCACAGCACAATGGAAATTATTTGGGAAGCTTGCAATTAGCAAATTCGATCCATTTCTCAGTGAACATTTGAAGAGACACGGCCATGCTGGAAAGATACCCCCCCCTCCTATCTATCGGCAAATTGTATTGTCTGCTAAATCCTTTCAGATTGAAGACAAGCAAAATATTTCTCTCTCAGGGTGGACTCCACCCCGGATGTGAGTCACACCGATCAATTGACCGTGAGATATGTGAAAGATTTATCATCAGTGGAATGGTTCTTAAGATTTGAATGTATCCGCGGTCGTGGAGCAGGGTATCTTGCGGAAACCACCGTAAACTTTCTGGAAGCAAACAATATTAACATAGCAGATGGCCGTGGACAGTCCTATGATAATGTCTCAATATGTCCGGTGAGTGCTTAGGTGTTCATGTTTAGAACTTGAACACAAAGTAGTGAAACGCTTATCAGATACGCGATGTTCCGCTCATGCTGATGTTGTGAAGGCTCTCTGTCATGAGTACAAAGACGTTCAAGCAGCTCTTGATGGGATTACTGTGAAGGCCCTGTGTCACGGGTACAAAGATGATCAAGCAGCTCTTGATGGGATTGCTATAAAGGTTCTGTGTCATGGGTACAAAGAAGTTCAAGCAGCTCTTGGTGGGACTGCTGTGAAGGCTCTGCGTCACGGGTTCAAAGAAGTTCAAGCAGTTCTTGATGGGATTGCTGTGAAGGTCCTGTGTCATGGGTACAAAGAAGTTCAAGCAGCTCTTGATGGGATTGCTGTGAAGGTCCTGTGTCATGGGTACAAAGAAGTTCAAGCAGCTCTTGATGGGATTGCTGTGAAGGTCCTGTGTCATGGGTACAAAGAAGTTCAAGCAGCTCTTGATGGGACTGCATATGACAAAGATCAACCCAGAGACGCTTCCCATTAAGCGGCAGCTCTAAGCAAAAAGATGGATAAGTTGGAAATTTCAGTCCTCACCATTCTCTGAAATGATATCCTTCGACGCTTCAACGAAACAAGCAAGATTCTTCAAAAGCAGACATGGATTTATCAGTCGCTGTCGGTCTGATTCAGCCACTGAAGCTTTATGTTGATGCACTTAGAGACAATACTTATTGTGAAGAATATGAACGCAGAGCTAAAACACAAACTCACAACGCAGGGTACTACGACAGCCAGAGACGAGTGACTAAAAATAAATATGCGAATTACATTTCCTGCAAATGACTCTATTATGGATGAGAGGCTTGCGAGCACAAAATTTAGAATTCAGACCTACTTGCCAATCATCGACTCATTGATCACTGAACTAAACAGATGTGGAGAAGCTTAGGAATAAATCAGCAGCAGATTTTCATTCTTAATCAAACTGGTCCATTTGAATGCTGAACAAATAACAGATTTACATTCTTAATCAAACTGGTCCATTTGAATGCTGAACAAATAACAGATTTACATTCTTAATCAAACTGGTTCTTTTGAATGCTGAACAAAATAACAGAATACAGTGAAAAGCTTGCAAAGTTCTATCCTCAAAATCCTGACGAACATGAACATATTTCAGAATGTGATCACCTGAAACACTATACGATAGTATCAATTACAAGAACATCAGCGCCATCTGTGTCAATAATCTATGCCATGATAAAGAATGACAATCTGGAATCAACATTTCCAAACGCTGAAATTGGAATAAGAATGTTTCTGTCGATGATGGAGACAAAGTGTACCGGTGTTGATGACCGAGACAAACTGTACCGGTGGACGTTCTTTCTCAAAATTTAAATTAATCAAGAACGAGATTCGCAGCTGTAGGATGCAAGAACAATTCAACTGCCTGTCTGTCATGAGCATAGAATTAGATGTGTTGGAATCTTTGAATTTCGATGATATTATCAAAGACTTTTGCTGGGAGCAAAACACGAAAGCGATGTCTGTAAGAAAATGTCCTGACATGGCTGACAATCAATGTAGAGCAAACATTTACTCATTATAAGCTCACAATTTCAAATTGTATAACAAACATTTACTCATTACAATCTCAATTTCAATTTATATAACAAACATTTACTCATTACAATCTCAATTTCAATTTGTAGAGCAAACATTTGCTCATTACAAGCTCAGTTTGTATAACAAACATTTACTCAATAAAATCTCAATTTCAATTTGTATAACAAATTAGCAATAAAAACTTTATAACGTATGTTAAAGTAAGCTTTTATTTTGCACTTGTAGTGCACAGGTTGTTGTGTTAGCTGTGTATTAACAGTTTAGTACAAATATAACAAAGTGACACATATGCACATGCAATGCAATGCTCTTCAAGTGAGACTGAGAGATTGGGGTGGAAATCGGCTTACATTTAAGGTTAGGGTTTGTGCATAGGGCCCCCAAACTCCTTAAAACGTCTTTTGTCTATTGTCCGTCCTTGACCGAGGACCGGTCTTACCATACCGTCTAGCAGGCACATTGCCATTTTGTTTCTTTAGTAATTTGCTATTTCGTTTTTTTTTTCAATCTGACTTAAGCGCCACACACACACACACACACACACACACACACACACACACACACACACACACACACACACACACACACACACACACACACACACATATATATAATTTTAGATGAGTAAAACGGAGGCAGATAATAAATTGTAACCTGGTTAATTTGGGCCACATCCGGTTTTTGTTTTTTGTTTGCAGTCAAATTATTTAACAGTTCCTAAATGTACATGTCAGCATAAACGAAGAATAGAAAATAAAGTACGTGTAATTTTATTCATAGTCCAAATAATCCATCAGTTTTCCTTTTCGCAGTGTGTCGTGGGACGGTGATGAAGAAGATGTGTGACCCCACCACCAGCAGCTTCCCGGCTTCAAAAAACTTTTCTCATGACGTCACAACAGGTAGTGCGCATGACTGGTTTTCTCTGTACAACATGTATTCAGTGTGTACACTGAATGGATGGCTTACACATTTGTAAATATGTTTAATGTGTGAATATATGGGTGTGTGTGCATATATGTGTATGCTTTTACATATGTGTGGCCAGTTTGTTCATGTGTCTGTAAATATAATTTTTGTGTGTGTGTGTGTGTGTGTGTGTGTGTGTGTGTGTGTGTGTGTGTGTGTGTGTGTGTGTGTGTGTGTGTGTGTGTGTGTGTGTTAATATTGATTTTACCGAGGGTGTTCGAGATGAAAGTCTCATTAGTACTCTGTAAGAATGAATCACTTAATAATTTGAAAATCTTTATCGGTCTCTTGTCTATTGTCCGTCGTTTCATATGGGCAATATAAGCATTAACTCTTTCTATACTGATGACAATGGCATAATGTAAATTATACCTCTTTCGTAATGTATTTTTCTCTTCGGATAAAGAGCTAATTTAATCTTAGAACAGACTGCCTTGACTGTTGACTTAGTTGCCTAATTTAAATAAATAATGTACCGGCCCATTATAATTTAAGTCTATTGTTTAAAATTAAACATTACTTGATTTATTTTTGGTTTATTATTAGTTTATTTTGAGCGGCATTTCCGCAGTTCGTTCTTCGTTATAACTGCTACTGAATTTATTTTAGGGTTGTGTTCGATCCTATTCAGCAAACATTTCAAAAGTTTAAAAGTATAAGTACATAACCGTTATAATTTATGTACCCAATTCAATGGCGTATATTTTCTTTCTCTCATATTTACCCACCCTCCTTAGAATCGGAAGAATGCACTATGGCCAATCAAGACACGGGCATCAACATCTCCGCCGTCGTATCTACGTCATGCGTCCTTCTGGACGACACGTTCCTTCAGCTCAGTCATCTGCAACAACAGCACAGCCTTCGCGAAGAAACTTCGCCATACCACGTCGGACCCCGCCAACAACTGCCGCAGGCGCTCTGCCGCCACTACGCCACGGCGACGGCCACGACCGTCACATTCTGCGCTGAACCAGATTGTCCCGTGTTTACGTCACCCTCTACGTCATCCATCCTGCACCCATCGTCGCCACCAATGATATTGCCAACGTCTTCGATGTCTTCTGCTTCACTAACATCTTCGTCGAATGCTCCATCATCGTCGTCGTCAATGATAGCATCCCCTATGATGTCGCCATCCTCACTGGATTACATGGAGGGCGCGAGTGTCGGAAACGAAAAATGCCAAACGTTTCCACTGGGGCTGCTGGTAGGAGTTGCGTCTGCTCTAGACTACATGCACGACCCAAACGGCTCAGAGTCCCATGGCTTTCATGATGTCAGCGGCGAGGCCAATGCAGACGACGCTAGTGGTGCCCATTATCCTCATATAACATTTCAGGCATCCGACTCTGGAACAAGGAACAACTTTCCTGTTGACGAATCAAACAGCGGCTCGGAATTTCGAGACCTTACTGGTAAAAGTAGCAGTTCCGGTTTCCTTACTGGCTCGAATTTTGCCGCCACGGCAAATTATGCGTTCAGTGACTGCGACATGGTGAGCCCGCCGTTACACAAGTCAGATGTGCAGCAGGTTAATTACTCAGAATTTTCTACTTATGCGTCCGCAGAATGTCGCTTTCATGGTTATCGGCATTCAGACGAACTTCAGAGAACGACACAAGCGACATCTGGCTTTCCACACCGAAACGCAAGCAAGTATCATCTGTTTCCTTGCACAGATAACTTTATCTCTTGTGATACCACATCTAAAGCTTCTGGCATAAGTTCAAAGCTTCGCGGAGAACCCCACGAAGTTCATCCACAAGTGGACCCTCACCATCCTTGCGAATTATTCATGTGTAGAACTGATGTGGACGCCGGTGAACAGTTTAAGCCTTCTGTCACGAAACTGAATACTCGAACTCACAGAGATCCAAATACTAATAATATGTACAGTGATCATTATCAAACATTCAAATCAGGTAAAACGTATAGCCAGTTGTCGCCAGCAGGCAGTTTCACGGAAGTTGGCGGCACCCATTGCTGGGACGCTGGAATCGGAAATAACGATCAAATTGTGACAAGCAGCAACAATAAAAATTCAGTTGTTCAAGGGCAGCCATCTCCCCAGCGGCCATCTTGCTTTTATTCTTCTCCGCATCAGCGCCCGAACACGCTTGCGCATCAGAACCATCTCGCGGAATTTCAAGCAGGGCACACTACTTCCGGAACGCAACATTCCTGTCAATCGGATCGGGTAGACAGCTACTCGGAGCAGCTTGGCGGCACTTCTTGCCAAATGACCGGCAGTCACTATAGTCAATCTGCTCAAGCAGTATCACACCGCGATCCAAACTTTCTTCACCACGATCATACCTCACCTAAGCCTCGCCCTCATTGTACGCTAGGCTTAAGTGAGGTCACCGTGCGTGATGATGTCAGCAGTCCACCAGCAGTGACGCCATCTTCGTCGGCGTCTGTGGTGGAACCTGTTCCATTGATCGATGTAGACCACCTGCTAGCTAGTGGAGTGACCGTGGCTGGATTCAAGCCCAGACCTATCATCCGGAAGCGGCGAAAGATTACGATTCCAAAGGACCAGCAAGACACTGGCTACTGGCAAAAGAGGAAGAAGAACAACGACTCTGCTAAGCGCTCCCGTGAGGCCAAGAAAGAGAAGGAAAAGAACTTTTACCGCCGCGCTCTAGAGTTGGAGTGTGAGAACTATTTCCTGAAAGAAAGGCTTGGGCAGGCAGAAGCTCAGTTACATGCGCTGACGGGAGTACCTCCTGTCCCGTACAATTATACTCCTCCTACTACCCAAGCAGTTGTGTAGTTTCTATAGCGTACGTCAGAGTTAAGATTCGCAAGATTTAGATCTCGCACGCAATTGGCATGGTGTTCATTAGATCTCGCAGGATCTCGTAGGCTGTTGACGTGGTGTTCATTACACTTAGATCTCACATGTCATTGACATGGTGTTCGTTACTCTTTAGGTACCGCAGGTTGTTGGCATGATCATTACAATTTAAATCTTTCAAATCGTTGACATGTTGTTCATAACACTTAGATGTCATATGCATTAATTACATGGCGTTCGTTACTCTTTAGATCTCGCAAGCCATGGCACGATGTTCATTACACTAAGTCACGAGCATTGTTAACTCAGCCCACCAGATCACAATGTTTAAATCGTTTTGCAATATAACTACATACATTTCAACTGACTGCTGTTTGGACTCTGTATAGTCTAAATTATTTTACTTCCAGAATGGCCCAAGTGTAAAACAGAGACCGCAAACGACCAAACTGGACCCCATAATCACCGTTTTCAACGAAAACAAAAACCAAACCAGAAAACCTTGAACTACTGTATAAAATTATATATTGATGAAATCTTCATGGTTTGATTTGTTTGCAGGTTTCAAATGAATAAAAAGATAGTTATACGATTCTGGGGAGCTTGTTGCACTGTATCTTTCGACAGCTTCAATCACTACCTGGATGAGTTTTTTCTTTTTTTTTTTTCATTTAGATGTTTGAAAATATGAGAATAGAATAATAACTAAAAAGATAGAGAAAAAAATCCGTATGTAAATGACACTTTCTCTGTCTGTAATAAATCAGCATTCATTTTTAAAAATCCCAGTAAAAAAAAAAAAAGTGATTATCTTGACGAAGAAAGAGATTCCACTTTAACAAGTCATTAAAGAATTCTAATGAAAAATCATTAATTTATCTTTATCAATTTTACACACACACACACACACACACACACACACACACACACGCACACACACAGAGAAATATACTTCTAACAGAACGATAGCCGATTATTTCCCCTGCAACAGCTGTACACATATATACGTATATTTAATATCTATAGTATGTATATATTAATAATAGTAACTGCTATTGTGCTAAGAGAATGACCGCCATTTATTTCCCCCTGTAACGGCTAACCAAAAGCATTTTCTTCTTGGCGTGAGCTCGGGGGGTGGGTGGGGGTGTCCATTTCACCACTAGCAAAAGGTTGTCAACCAATCAAGAAATGACTTTTACATACTGCAAGTCTTTAAGATACGCATTTCTTACGTTCATTAAGTTTACACAGTGGCCTAACAACTGCCTCTGCTGACTCCTCAGTGCTGGGGGGAGGGGCTTTCAACAGAAGGGCCCAGTATTTGTTCCTTCACCCACAAAAATTTGTACTTGAAATAAAATATATACACATGCTCGAATTTTCACAAGGCGCATGTCAAGCTGATTCTCCACGGAGTAGAGAGAGTAGTGTGTGTGTGTGTGTGTGTGTGTGTGTGTGTGCGTGCGTGCGTGCGTGCGTACGTGCATTAGAAAATAATGGGGGAAGAAGTATTTTAGATTTTTTCGGGGGGGTGGGGGTGTCAGCGTTCGAAGTCACGCTACTGCGTTTGCATGTTTACTTGTATCTATAAGACATACCTCTAATGTGATGAATGCGTTTATATGTTTTACTTGTATCTACAAGACATACCTCTAATGTGATGACTGCGTTTATATGTTTTACTTGTAACTACAAGACATACCTCTAATGTGATGACTGCGTTTATATGTTTTACTTGTAACTACAAGACATACCTCTAATGTGATGACTGCGTTTATATGTTTTACTTGTAACTACAAGACATACCTCTAATGTGATGACTGCGTTTATATGTTTTACTTGTAACTACAATTAAGACACACTTAGCATACGCGAACACTGCATTTACGCTTATTTTTAACTACAGTACACAACTATCTTGTGTACGCCTACATGATAATTTTAAACTACAAGACAAATCTGTCTTACGATCTTTATGCTTCTTTGTTTATTTTTAACTTTTAAAACACTTATCGTACACTTAAGAAATTGACGTTTTTTCTCAGACTTTTATTGTTATTTCCGTTAAGACCAAGTGAAATTGAATCTAGGTCATTTTGCCCCGTTACAAAGATATACAATCCCCCAAGACCTAGGGGTAAAAGCAAACAGAAGTGACGTCAGGCAAGGGGTCAAATGGCCACGAATGTAATTTTCTCTTGTACCTCATGTATGTTTAATCCAATTCGAACTGGTGACAGCAAAAGTTCAACTGTTAATAGTTCGCATACCATTTCTAATTATGTTAGAGATACTAAGGAACAATGACTGATGAAGACCATGTTTAGAAAATTATTTTTCTAATATAGGCAGCATACTATATAGGCATACCGTACTTTTGTAGTCATCGTTCAGCTCATATATATATTTCTATTATTATTATTAAAATGAGTTGTGCATTATTTTTATATAAATGATGAAAGCTTTTTAAGTCAGTTTTGTAATTGTATATTTTATATATATATATATATTACATTTACAACCGATATTTATTACTATCAGTGATAGTGTTATCGATCTATACTAATATTTAGAGAATACTTACTAATGATGAACAATATAGAGAATATGAGTAGTCACGTTTTTAAATGAGTTATTTTTAATTATTATTCATATTATAAGTAAATATAATTTTTAATTACTTTACTTACTAGTAGAGTACTTTCTTTGTTATATATATTATGTTTGCATATAAGACACAATGCCATGCTAGTTAATGGTTGTGATTATTATTATTATTAATCATCCATAACTAATTACATTTGATGAGAATCGTAATTTATGTTATTAATAATTCTCCAGAAGACATCACACGTCTCTCTCACTGGGTGGATATGTGGGTGCTGTAAACATTTTCTCTCTTCTACAATATTAAAGACAAACATTCACTGTCACACAATATTTCCGTAGGTGCAAAACTTCTTAATAAAGGAGAAGATAAATCCATTTTTAATCTATATTTAGCAAGCCCTCATCCACCCACTATCCCTCAAACATATGTTTATCAATATGTGTAAGAAGGTCGATAAATTTAACGATACATTTGTTAATACAAATACAACGAAAAATAATTTGACATAAATATTTCCATGAAACCATATTCAAATAATTTCAATGCCTATACAGTTCTATATCCTAACAAACATTTCAACAGAATAATGTCAATATACGTCACAGGTTAATTTCTTACCAGAGACTAGAAATGGAGTTATAGAGATTATAGTGATAATAGTTTGTACATAACCTTGTTCAGACAATGCCACAATAGTTTTGTGAGATTTTTTCATAACAAAGTCAAAATGTTATTGTTCACAAAAGAATTGTCAATTCTTCATGTGTTTCACCTGCATGCTATAGAACAATAATGAGCTGCTATTCTCTTGAGACTAATCTGGGCACTCCTTCACTGTATTAGTTTCCTCAAGCAGAACAACAATGTATAAATTTCCAGTAACTTCCTTGTACCAGAAATACCACGATGTAGTCGAGCATACCTTGTCACCATACATCAACATAATGCAGTGTATCCTTGCACTTACGTTCTAAGGGTAGAGACTTCTTGAATCTACCACAGTCGTAGCAATATGCTTTCGGATGAAAGTTTTCATGTTTCATCTTTGTAATCCACTTTTATTCGAAATTTGTGATCTTTTGAAAATGTAAAAAAAAAATGAATATTTTTTAGTTTGTCCGCTGTTTATACAGCCATGTGCACTGCAATGATTAACCATGTTTTAATTTTTTAAATCACGTGAATACCGCAATTTATTCGCTTGCTTTTTATGCTTTTCTCAAAGTAATACAATGAATAATAATAAAGGAAACATTGAGTGTTGGAGGTATTTATTTAACAAAAAAATTCGAAGACAAGTTAAAAATATATGTAACATATGTAACAAAAGTAAAATAACATAACTAAATATATATACTAAACTAACTCAAAAGGTTCGCAGATTAGCAGATCATGTGACCAAAACACATGAAACTGGACCGAATGTGAAATACAGAAGCAAATAGAAGATCGGTTGAAGGTAGAAAAATAGGCAATATATTGAGGGAGGTAAACAGAGTGATGTCCTTATATCTTGGTTTTCATGTCTATACCAATGATGCAACGATCTTTTGACTTGGTTTTCATATGTATACTAATGATACAATGATGACCTTTTGTCCTGGATTTCATATGTATACTAATTATACAATGATGACCTTATGTCTTGGTTTTCATGCGTATACTAATGACATAATGACGTCTTCATGTCTTGGTTTTCATAACGTTCATATAAAGGATATAAATGCCTGAAATTTAACGCGGAGATGACATGTCCACATACAGACGGGTACATCTACTCTGGGCTGGAGTCAATCATCGAAACTTAGCAAAGTAAAGAATCTTTACTGTGGTTCTACAGCAAACCAGAGCACGGTGGTGAAAAAGAGTATGATGGTTATAGAGATTCATAGAGGGGTTCGAAAACCTGTACTTTTTAGTCGGATCCGATTAAATTAAATACAAAGTGGTAAGATAAAATACAAGATTACTGGTTGCGAAAACTATTTTTTTTTTAAACCTGTGACTTCGAAAGCACTGTTTGGTGATTAAAATTCAATAATATATAATATGGCTGGATATAAAACAAAGTGTAACAACAAATTGCGTCATAGATTTTGGATTCTTGTCCTTGTCACAACACGTCACATTTTCCTGTACCCCTCCCCAGTTATTATTATGTTATTAATTTTTTATTTCGTTTTTTTTTCTTTTGGGGGTGAAGGGGAACGATTTCACAGACAGCCCTTAACCCCAAGATAAACCAGTCTTAAAAATGTTATCGTCAACATGTTCGTAAATCCTACCAACCAATCGTGCAAAACATGAATACCTCTTTGCGCCTTCCCCTCCCCCCGATAATGGCCGCCGCAATAGTGAACGCAGGTGCAGAATTTGCAAAATTTTAAAATGCCAATCTACCGTAATAAAACTGAATTAATTTTAAATGTTTTAATAAACTTGTGATATATGCAGATGTATGTTCGTAATAATTAAAGATAGCTATAGTTTTTGCTTGATTATGCGTTTCGATTCTTTTCCAATCAGTGTTTTAACCGATTCTAATCTTTAGCAGTTTAGCAAAATGTTGTAGAAACAGACAAGCCAACAGTTTTACTTTTTAAATTTATATTTTCTAACACCAGTTTATGTTACATGAGGTCATATATAAAGATATGTTAAATAGCATTATGTAAGGAAGATTGGTTGCAGTAATTCTAAGGATTTCTTGATAAAAACGAATATGAAAAAGATCGTCTGCTCACGTCAGTGTATACTGTCGCCATGACGACCGTGGACAAGATGTGTGTCTCGTTAATCTTCGGGTCAAGTCGTCAGTGGAAGATAAGTCGGACTGCGTACAACATAGAAAGAAAAGGAGATTACACTTATATTGTTGTCCTGTGATACGTGTCTGACGATTCCTTTGAGGTTTTGAAATGCGGAGTATATTGTGTTCGTAACTTGATTTCATAGGTGAAATTAAAATTGAGGCACAGTGTTGTCTTCAGTAAGTTGACTGCCACCCCCGAAAGTTTACTATTTTTAGACCCTTAGAGTCGGGCCACCGTGTGTATGTAATCATGCTGGCGGAGAGTGAAATTATAAGAGTGTTATATTAAAGTGAAAACATATTTCGGTCCGAATTAGATCTACTTTCAGTGTGCCAAATGGCGGCACAGTAACATTTCTGAGTGTACCTGTTCTACACACGCCAGCCTGGATGAACCTGCTGCTGCAAAGTAAGTTTATGTATAACATTTATGCATAATAAACACCGACAAAAGCTTAGTCCTCCTGTTTCTGCGTCCATAATTTTATTGTTTATTAATATTTTAGAATAATCTATCATTCAGACAAACTTTTATGCTTAATGACTCGCAATCATCAACTGATGCAATGTATAGATCTACAGACTACCCTTCTTAGGTTATAAAATGTATATACACACTAATCAGTAAATTGATATATCATCAACAATCAATTGTACTATATACATTTATGCAAGTACGTCATTGTGTAATTTGCTTATATTCACTTTCAATTAGTCACCTTTAAGTTATTAAATTAACCATAATTACTAAGAATGAATTAAGTTGGTTGGTAGTTAGAAGCAGTATGGATAAATACACTAGTTTCTGTTCTTATCTAATTGATATTATCACTATCCCCAAATACAAAAGATGACGATGATGAATATGGATGACTGTGTGTGATATGTGAAAATATAAAACTCCTGAATATCTGTAAGTTGAGCCTGAACATTTATTACCTGACATCTGTTTAAGCATCTGAATCAAACCAAGTTTGTTCCAGTTCAACACAATCCAGGTTTTTAGATTATTGAGCCTTGATAAAGTTCTTATAACCAAATCTACATTCCTTTCTCTCTCTCTCACATACATACACACACATACACACTGGTTACTTTTAACGCCTACAATTCTGATAGTAAGAAAATAATTTGCTTCCAATGTCTTACACATTCCATAATTTGCCTCCAGTGTAGACTTACACACTCCATATCTGACAAGATAACGAAACTTTAATCTTTGTAAGACATAAGTCTTCCATGTTTTGATAAAACATAAAACCAGTATTACAATATATATATATATATTACACAACACACATGAGGTGGGTTAACTGAGAAAATTGTTTATTTTAGGTTGAATTATTTTGTCATATATTCATTTCTCATACTTGGAGTGACTAAAGTAAGTAATATATGTGTTAACACTTCCATTTTTAGTGTACATTTTTCAGAGATTTTATGATTTATATATCTTACTTTCATTTACATTACAAAATTATTTCTGATGTCAGTAGCAAGCTTGTTCTTTATTTCTTTGATAAATATACTTGAATGAGTCGTAAAGTAGTTTGTTGAGATTTATAAATAAATATTGGAAACAGTATAGTCCAAACTTGAATAATTGCAAATTCAGCCCAGATCAGTTCAAAAAAGAAATGCCAACGTCTTTGTTTATTAAAATATTGGAGTTAACTTATTATTCTGTTTAATTCAAAACAATTCTCTTTATTCAAACAGTTAAATTAAATGAGTTCACTTAAAATGCACATACTAACATGAATATTGTGATGTAAAATATAATACAGGGATATTAGTTAACACAAAGAAGTCAAGCCAATCATTTACTTTTGGTAAAATTTAGCATAACTTATAAAGTTGTTTTCTTTGTTTTGTTTCTGTGATCACATACATGAAAATCTATTCAATGCAACAAAGTGTCAGTTGGTTTACTCAGTTCGCTAATTCTTAGTTTTATCTGTTTTAGTTATCTCCCCACTAATCTCACTTTTGCCTTATGTTGCATGAATGCTGTCTTGTATCAGTGTTAGAAGGAAAAAAATATCTGCTTATATTCATATTTGTATTTTTTTACTGCCTTTAGAAATCTATATTCAATATTTGTACTGCCTTCATAAAAGTGTGTAAACACTTAAATATTTTAAGAATTTATACATACACTTTCTATGATAAATTTATATGTATATAATAAATGAATAACTTCTGCCACTATCAACAAAAGAACAGAATAATCAAATATTTTGAAACTGAGATAAGTAAATATATCATATATTTTCTAGGACTTTCATTCTACCAATCTTGATGTCTGGCTGTTATTGTGACAGCGAGTTGTATTTTCTTTTAATGAAAACTATTTTGAAATACCCTCTCTCATTAACTATATTTCACATTTCCTTACCTTAGAATAAGATTAATTACATTTTGCTTAAGTTCCACTTTCAGCATTTATTTTTCAAAGTTTTCCTACACCAATAAATATTGATAAATAATGTATGTACTAGTTAGTAAACAGTTTGTGCCTATGTATCTTATGTTCACAGCACACAATTAGCATTGTTTAAAAGTTACATTTAAATGTGCACCAGATTGTATGTACCCCCTATATTTAGCTGGTATGTGACTAATATCGCTTAAGGTTTTTAAAATTTAGTTAAAGAAAATACATCAAACCATGATAATTATTTATAAAAATTACATTTATTTAATTTTTCAAAAAAACCAAACATTTTTAATACTATAAAAATTAATAGCCTTTATTAAATAATGATTTTGTATTTTTAGTGAAATAATAGTGTTTTCCTTACTAAATTTCAAAGATTTTGTAAAAATTATTTTAAAACTATAATAAAGATTTTATTATTATCAATAAAATTTGTTTAAAACTAACTGGTAAGAAAATATCTTCATAAATTCTAGATAGGTAGATGGACAATCAAATAGACATACTGGTTGATAGGTAATTTTTGCAGGCAGATTGGTAGGTGATCTATATTTGTGTATATATGTATGCTGGTATGTATATATGTAGGAAGGTAAAGATGTGTACATTATATACATAGATACATGCAATAATATATATTGAGATTATATATTTTTATATATTTTACTTTCCTTTTTTAACTGTGCATTAAAGCTGCACATTTAAAACATCAAGCACAAAAACTAGACACTTTGAAGTGAAACAAACAGTATTATTGAATTCAACAAATTAGGTTAGTATAATATTTCATTGTTCTTCTCTATGATTTTAGAACTACATTGTAACTCTTTATAATATGGCACTGGGATTAAGTCACTTTATTCTTTCATTTTTGTTGTCAGTTTAAAAAAAATAACTCTTTATATTTATCCAGAACTGGGACTAAGTCACTTTATACTGTTTAGTTGAATATACTCATTCTTTTGTTTGTGTGTTAATGCATGTTTGTTTTGTTCAATCATTACATATAGTTTAGCACAGCAGGTAAATTTGATATAAACTTTCATTGTCATTGTCTATTAATTATTATTATTTTTAATGCATATTTAGGTCATGGTTCATTAACTTTTTATAGGTATCCCTGCAATGTGCAGATTTACTTTCTAATGCTAAACGAGTTTTTTGTTTAAATGGTGAAGCTAACAACTGTTTACTTAAACAACACACACCAAGCAGTGTGTGCATCCAATTGGGGTCATGCTGCACTCTGCCTGGGGATGTCAAATGGACAAGGAGAGTGACTGGAGCACTTGTTTTGGCAGAACTTATGCTATGCACTCAATACATGAGTGCATGTATTGCTGTTTATAAAGAGGAGTACCTCTACCCACCCCCTCTCACTTTAGCTCACTGTTTGGCATAATATTAGAAGCTAAATCTGGTCTTCACTATGGGGCTGTAGCAGTGTTGCTCTCATTTTTCACTTTTGGTTGTCTGTCTTTGATCGTTATCTGAGACACTGGAGTAAACAGAATAGAAATTAAAATATGGAATCACAATGATCATACACAAATAATAAAAAATAAAAATAAAAAATGTAATAAAAGCAGAATTATTATTATAGAAATTATTATTATAACATTTTAAAAAAATGTGGGTGATTATTAAGAATTACTTTGCAACTAATACTTCTGGAAATTTATGGTAATTTGATCCTCGTCAGCATCCTCGTCAGTTCTCACATGCTGTTACTAGTTTATTTGTTGATGGCTATTGTATCTATTTCTCTTTCTTTGAATGCATCTTTGTTTTTTTAACATCTTTCTATTTTTTAATTTCTTTTCTTTTTCATTTACAAAGACAACACAAACAAAACTGACAATTCAGGGAGTCAAACATCCAGTGGGTTTTTTTTTCATGATTACTGAATGGAAAACAGCAATAGTGATGTTACTATTTGATAGTTTGAGTTACTTATTATTCAAATAAGTTTATCTCATCTTTGGTTTACACACTATATTGTCTCTGATGAAGGCATTTTAACTGAAATATCAGTGCCTATAGTTGCTGTTGCTTTGCATACCTATATAGCATTTTGAATTTTCATGTTGCATTGGTGTGGCATATATAAAATCTGCTTTAAGTATGAACAATTAAAGATAAAATGGATAGGCCCACAGTGGTAGTTGGATGTGTACAAAACTAGTTTGTAGAATCTATTTTTAAAAAAATTATTTGAAATAGTCATAGTGTTCTGATATGGCTATTCAGCCTTTACTATCTTCCTATGCCTGCTGACTAGCAGCAGAGATGAATAATATCTCATGCAGTACTACTTACTAGACATGTTGCATAATATCTTCTTACTGATAAGGTTGAGTAATATCTAATGCAGGACTACTTACTGTAAAGGTTGATTAATATTTAATGCTTTACTGTTTACAAGGATGAGTAATATCTAATGCAGGACTACTTACTGTAAAGGTTGATTAATATTTAATGCTTTACTGTTTACAAGGATGAGTAATATCTAATGCATTACTATTTACTGTAAAGGATGAGTAATGTTTATAGACTACTTTCTGTAATGGATTGTATCAGAAACCTAATCATCCTTTCAAAGATAATCTACACAGCAAATGATTTATGTGTTAAACGTCATGTGTACTATTTATGGGTTTTCTGGTGTGTGTGCATGCGTGCGTGCGTGTGTTTCCATGCTGCCTATTCATCTGAAGTCATGCCTTATATATCCTGAGCAGTTCAACCCACTCCCTGGCCAGCATTGTGACTTTCTTTAATGCATACTAACGGCACTGCTGTGAGTTTGGGGAAGTGTAAGTTCAGATTGGTGTCACACCTGCCGTCACTTTAATTGTATCTACCAGTTTTTCTCCTACCCAACCCCCCAGTTCAACTTCGCTTCTTTTTTTTCTTTTTTTTTATCTTAAAGCACGAAAAATTTCAGTCGGGAATTTTTTTCTTTTTTAAAACCGTATGCAAATATTTGTATTGAATTGCATTGAACTATATAGACTTGCTTTGTGAGTTTGCTTTCCTCTATCTCACCCCAGAAGAGGTACAATATTTGTAGTTCCATTACTGTGATTTGTTTGCCCCAAGGAAAAATAATATAACGAGAATTAAAAGATATTGAAAGGAAATTATCGAGAGTCAATTCAAGACGTATATAACGCCTGAATGTCCCATTGGATTCATATCTGTGGTAAACAGACTCCGACTTAGTGATATGCAAATTACCAACTAGCTTTTTTTTTTCACTGGCACATTTTGAACCCACAAGCTGTACCATTGACTAGTTTCACTACAGTTCGGCGAGCCAGCTTTCATTTTTATTTGCATTGTTTACGATCAGAAAATGAACTATTCAGACAAACTAATGTAAATGAGTGGGTGTAGAAGTCGAAAACTTACAGAATAGGATCCGTGGCTTTTGAGAATGACCAGAACTATATTATTTTGAAAGACTTTAGTAAAGTATTTGGTAATTAAGGACTAGCGATAGTTGCATTAAAATATAATTCGGGAGTGCTAAATCACACTTTGACCCCCGTATGGTCGCGCATTAGGTCACACTTCTTTGGACTGGAAAATTATTTTTCATGCATATCGTCCGGTTGCGTGCAACGAGAGCTGGAATATCTTGAATCCAAAAGCGCATACATAAAATGCTTATTCTGACCTAAGGGTCAAAATATGTTTTGTTAATAATATTTATATTTCCTTACTTGTTGTTTCATTAGCTTGTAGCTTTTAATATAAACATTATCTTCACTTTTTTTGATGTTATTTGTAATGTATTAATTATCCAGCAGCTTTCTCAAGCCAATAGCTTGTGACTGCCCATCTCTACAGGAAGTGCTGACGTATTTTTTGACGTACTTTTATTTCATTTAAGTCAGTATACATAAATCTGTACTTTTGTACCCACCCTCACCATTTTCTACTTTCCAGCCGCAAACTCTGGGAACATTTGCAAACTCAAACAAGTCTGCCTGCACAATATTCATGTTGAATTTAGCTGCCGTTTTTTTCATATTATAGTGAGCGTGGTAATGGAAGTGTTAAAGCGCAAGGAGAACTGTTGGGTATGCCGCACAAATTACATTGTATTTTTCCGAGTTGGTCGAGCAATACTTCAAGGAATCAATGTGAACTGTCACAAGTCTATTGTGTCCGCGGCTACGCTTACAGTGTGGTTGTCACGATTGTTAAAGCTGAAAACGAGCCCGTCCCAGCGAAAGAGTGGCGTCAAGTTCTGTTTGTGTATCAGATTTCTTTCCATTTTTTCCTGCTATAGAGTATTGGTGTTTTTCCTGTTCTATAGCCTATTTTCCATGGGAGTGAGGAGTGGGTAACCTATCTTTCATCTTACTAAATGGAGGAGGCATAAGAGTATCCCATGTTAGGTTTAATATCTGGGTTTTGTTTTTTTTTGCTCTGTCATTTTGGCATCATTTGTTCATTAACCTGACTGTGTGGTTCAAAGTTATACCTAGCTGTCAGATAAGTATGTTTCCTGTATATCTCCTTGTATTTGTCAGCTGCTTTTAACCAATCTGTCAAACTCTTTGATCCCTTGTCCTTAACATAAGATAAAAGTGCTAGAAGACATGATGTCTGTAATTTGTAAATCATGAAGTGATCCATAACCTCTTTCCCATTGTCAATTTTCACTTCTTATAGCTCTAACCACCTCATCAAAATATGTTGTAGTTTACTAGCTGACTGTAAAAATGTGTCAGTCGATTCTAATTTCTATTGGTGGAACATCTCTCTGTATGTCTCACTAGTCAACTTAAAGTATGCTAATAGTTTGGCCTTATAAACCCTGTATGTAGCTTGTTCCTCTGGAAGTCTGTTAAAGACAATACTGTCATGATCTTTCATCCCTGCCACTAAATGGTCAAGCCATGAATTTTCTGGTAGACCTAAACAGCAAACTGTTCAGAGCTTAGCACATAATCCTCAATATTTTCCTCTTTCCTATTGAAGGACTAAAAATGAAATTTTATGTTCGTTACCTGAACCTTAGCTGCCCTCTCACTAATCTTTAAGCTATCTTCCTATTGATTTAAACTAAGCTCTCTGTTTAATTTATCATCGGCTTCTAACTTGGCAAATGCAACCTCTCTTTCAATCTTTAATCTTTTATTGCTTTCTTCTCTTTTGCACTTAACATTCATTTCTTTATCTTCTCTTTCAATTTTTAATCTCATTTCTAGTTCTACCTGGTCCTTTACTAGGCCATAATATATTCTGAAATTTAATCTGCTGGGGTGCTTACTATTTCAGCCATTGCACTGCCCTCCTGCATCCATCTTATTTTTTCTTCTAGCATAATTTCCATTTTTAAATCATAAAATATCTCTATCATGGTCACGTGGCAACTTAGCATACTGGTGAGCTATCAGACTGATTCACAAAAAGATATCTACACACAATCAAGCAACTGATAAACTTTAAATCTAGTTATTAAAATACATAATGTAAACAATATAGTCTCTACACATCAATAATGGAAGCTATTGCGATACATGTATCAATACAATATGCAATCATTAACATAAGTCAAAAAGTTAATCACTGTTACGTTTCCAGTATTTATTTATAGACCCTGCTCTAGAATAATTAAGGATTTTAAATATAATTAATTCCTTCTCTCATATTCTATGCAGACTGGTTGCTCAATTTACTATTTGACTAATTAAAAGTGTGTCTTGTAGTTCAGACGACAAATTTACAAACTAATAAATTGTGAAACTTTAGCTAGATTGAAAACCGTTAAATTCCTCTAAATTAATATGCATTCGTTATCAACATTCTGCTCATTCGCCCCCATTCAATCTAAGAATAATCTATAGGTCTATTATGCATAAAAATTAACTACTAAGAGGTTTTAACAAGAAAATAAGATTTAATAAAGGTTTAACAAGTTAACAATAATCAAACACGAGCGCGAATAGTCTATTTCTCGATTCTTTGCGCGTACATGCTTTATCGATAACTAATGAATTGCCATCAACTGTCCTTTCGATATTTGCATAAGCACTGAGTAATACTCAGCTGATTGTTCTGTATCTGCCTGGTCTCTTTTACTCAGTCAGCCAGTCTATTTTCACAGTTTCACTACAGCGACGACGCACGTGGCATCTAGGAAGGTGTTCCTTTATGTTGCTAGCGAACTTGAATTTCAGTGGCATGGACCCTCAGAAATGAACTCACACGTTGAGCTCAGACCAGTTATTACCAGATGAACAAGGCAAGGCAAAATGCGAAGCCAAAGCAAGGCAAGGCAAACGTAAAGCCAGGGCCGACCTAGGGAAGTAACGTGTTCTAATGTAATTTCAATCTAACACGTTCCTACTCAAGCATGACCCAGTTTAAAATGCGCTGAATAAGAGATTTCGACCTCGCATCGTTTTACAATTAGATTTAGAAAAAATGTAGTCATCTCACGCGTGTTCCATTTAACAGCATGACGTATGAAGCAATAAAATAGTTACAACGTTAAATTAATGTTCATACAAAAAGGGGTAATTCAAACCAACAAAGCGCTTCACAATTCACAATTAAAATTACACGCGATAATTGAATTACATGAGGAATTCATATCGAGCACAGCATTCTGGCTCTTAGTGAATTAAAACAATATAAATTAAAGTTACAAATGGAAAAAGAGTTACAATAAATTTATATTCCATAACTTATAGGTTTCTCAGCCATTTCTCTGGACCATGCTCAAGCATATATGGAAATAATATAATACATAGCACAAATACATATTTATAATCAAGATAGGCAAAATACTATCAGATAAAATGATACCTTTTTATGAGAAGTCGAAGGTTTGGTTCTCATCTGCTGTCGGCTGCCCTCATGACCCGAGTTAGCTGATGGAAATAGCTAATGTGTTCTCGAAGTAAAGGGAACGGAAGCGCGTACCCATATTTATAGAAAAGCATAATGCGTATCACGTGACTGATCGCGAAGTATGTAGTTGGTTCGAGAATCTGGACAATGGACCTAAAGTTACATAACATCTTGACCTGTTCTAGAAGCATCTTGAAAAAGGAGGCTTTGAACAAAGGAGCCAAGGGTTTCAATTTCAAATTTGAAGTAAACAAGACAAGTGGGTCACCAAGTCGGACATTTTTATCAGACTGTGACAATCACAAAATTTCAAAAGGAGAAATAAAGGATAGACAAAGCAAGACAAGTTCTAGATAGTGTTATAACAATGATGAGTGAGATGAAACTGCTTTCTAAATGTCTATTTCACTAGTTAACTATATCTTCTCTAGTTCTTTTTTAGTATAGGATTCCCAATTTAGGTACCCAAGCTCAACACATTTTTCACAATCATTTTCCACATTTACTAATTTCAACACTGTGTCAGTTATTTTAAAATTTTAAACAAATTTGAGCTCATCACTGGACAGAGCCAATCCACCTTTTGTGACACAATGCCACCCAACTTATTGGTTATTATTATTATTATTATTATTAATCCATAACTAATTACAGGTGATGAGAGTCTTAATTTATGTTCTTAATATTTCTCCAGAAGACATCACTTTCTCTCACTTGGCAGATATGCGGGTGCTGTAAAGTTTCCGTCTTCCGCAACTTTAAAGACAAACATTCACTGTCACACAATATTTCAATAGATGGAAAAATTCTTACCAAAAGAGAAGATAAATCCATCTTTTAATCTATATTTAGCAAGCCCCCATCCATCTTCTATCTCTTTAATATATGGTTATCAATATGTGTAAGAAGGTCAATAAATTTAATATATCAACAATCAAATATATAACATATGAATATAATCAAAGAGCATTGACATTTACATCACTTGATTAATGCTAGACAATTGTTCACTTTTTCCTAGAATTTAGATCAGCAGTCAAATGAACATATACATATATAATCAGATTCATAGGCATAATTTATCACAGTAATGAGAGTGGAGTTTCAGAGAAATAATTATAGTAAATGTACATAACCTTTTCGATAATGGTGGCTGTTGCTGGTACATGTTCACAATCATGCGGTTTGCAACAAGTCACTTTCTTTTTTTATTAGGTGACAGTCCCGTGTACCCCTACTAGGCATATAACACATCTGTTCCAGAATCTTTGATGCACTTACAAAGCACACTGTAGAGAATCATCTGGAACTTCACAAGTGCTATCAAAACACATCATGCAGAGTGTTCTAAAATCTTCGTGTGCACTATTCAAGAATGTTCAAAATAATCTTCACGGATTCTCGAGACCAAAGTAAAACCTCATTTTTTGCTGTATTTGCTCTCAAACAAAAATCAATGGAATCAACTTCCAGCAGCATGTTTACTGATAAGTTCGGTGACAATGCTGGATTCACACACCAACGTGATCCAGTAGAGTATAGCATCACTGCAGTCTTAAGCGGATAAAAAGCATCAAAAAACAAAACATAAAGGTGAACTCCTCTCGTATGCTAATGATCGTATTTATGCCCAGACTCAAGTTATATTCAAATCAAAGTGATTAGAAAATATAATTCTTTTTCAACAGATAAACTTTTATCTCAGCCCATTGGCTGATCTCGTTCTTTGTAAATCTTAACCATTGGATAATAAATACTACCCACCCACCTAAAACTAGTTTAGATTACATCAGCAAATTCTAGCACATTCTCCACCTGAGTTGTTTACTCTGAAAATATCATCACAATCAGTGCCCGGGGTCAGGTCACGTTAATATTGGCAACAAAGATATAATTTTTTATAGAAATAAAGATAAAGCAAATTTACTCTGCCATGTGTGTGTGTGTGTGTGTGTAATTGGAAGTGGATGTCATTTACATTAAAAATAATCATCCCGTTGTGGATGACTGACAAAGAAATTATGCTAACAATTTTTTTTATTCTGCTCATGTATTTCAGAGTACAGGATACTTGGCAAAAAGGGGGAAGGTACCTTTTCTGAGGTCCTCAAAGTGCAGAACATTAAAGATGGCACCTACAGGGCGTGTAAAAAGATGAAGCAAACCTACGAAAGGTTGGTAGAATGAACAATAATGTTAATTATTGTCACTCTAGGAGAAAGGGTGTGGTGGTGGTGGTGGTGTTGGGGTCTTGAACTTGCAGCAGTGTCGACTTTAAAGTAAATCTACATTATATGTAAACATCTGTTGTTTTTAATAAGTGCTTGATGACAAAGGGAACAGAACGATCCAATTGATTGAGCCAGACTGCATGCTATCTTTAGGGAGGATTGAGCCAGACTGCATGCTATCTTAGGGGAGGATTGAGCTAGACTGCATGCTATCTTTGGGGAGGATTGAGCTAGACTGCATACTATCTTTAGGGAGGATTGAGCCAGACTGCATGCTATCTTTAGGGAGGATTGAGCTAGACTGCATGCTATCTTTGGGGAGGATTGAGCCAGACTGCATGCTATCTTTAGGGAGGATTGAGCTAGACTGCATGCTATCTTTGGGGAGGATTGATCCAGGCTGCATGCTATCTTTAGGGAGGATTGAGCCAGACTGCATGCTATCTTTGGGGAGGATTGAGCTAGACTGCATGCTATCTTTGGGGAGGATTGAGCCAGACTGATTGCTGTCTTTGGTGAGGATTGAGCCAGACTGCATGCTATCTTTAGGGAGGATTGAGCCAGACTGCATGCTATCTTTAGGGAGGATTGAGCCAGACTGCATGCTATCATTTTAAGGAGGAGCTGGAGACTGTATTTAATCAAATTAAAACTCTTTTGAAAAAATAATCGTTTGTGACACCTCTGGGCACCCTTCACTCATTATGATTATTATTTATTTATTAATAACACATAACTAATTGCAAGTGACAAGTCCCTAGGCTTAAAAAACCGAATGACTTAACATTTTGAGCACCTTTAGCTTATAAACCTAATGGCTAAAAATGATAAGTTGTTTTGTTCTTTTACGTAACTTTCAAAATGATAAAATTTAAACACTAACGTGCATGTTTAACTAAACGCGTCTATGTAGCTGACAAGAAATGGAATTTCTGTTATTTGAATGATTAACTCCAAATTATCAACATATATATTTTGTTTCAAACGTATGCGGTTAAGGAAAATGGGAAGGAGTGAACGAATTTCTGAACGAAAGTGTTGACCTTGTACTTAGCGAGAAGAAAATGGCGCTTGCTTTGCGGACGGAAACAGCGAGCGAACTACGAGGGTGGTTTAAAGCCGTACATTATGAAACAGAGAGTGACATCATCGAACGCGGACAGAACTGGAGCCTATTTTAGAATGAGTGACCCTCTATCAAACATTTACGCAAGATACCGGACAGTGTAGTTAAGTCCGGAAGTCACGTCTTCTGAAAAAAATCGAATGTTAGTTAGCATCACTTCGAATGTGTCGACTGACATATTTGTATTCCTGTTGTCACTGCAATTTAGTCTTATAGTTATGTTTGAAAGTATTTTCTGAAGAGGGCAGAAAAGTGTTCATTTAGTGTTTATTCATGCTCTCTGATGTAAATATATCTTTCATTAAAGACATGAAGGAAAAAAATTATTACTACAATTATTTGTCTGGTGACTGACGCGTATGAAGATATTTTGGCTGTGAAGAGAAAGGACGACAGAAATCACGTGTTTCTTCCTTAGTGGACTTTGTATAGTGAAATAGTTTATCGAGTTTAGAGAATATTATTGTATTGTTGTATATTTCATGCATAATCGAATCATAGACACTTTTAAAACTTAAAAACTACCAGCGAAGGATACGGTTTACAGACTCAGTGACCGCATCGAGGTTACTGTGAGGGTTCCGCTCTCATGATTCAAATAATTGTATGTGTGTGTGTGTTACGTTTACTTCTCTCCCGGCTGAGCGTGGTTGAGAAGGCTTTCATCCGGCGATGTTCTCACCTTTGGTGGCGCTCAGTCAGGGCTTCGCATCCTTCGCTTGCCTCCAGGGTGCGGGTGGGGCCGTCTTCCGTCTCGTCGTCAATTAAAAAATAAAAAATTAATAGCGTGCGGAATGTGTGTCCTAGTCCTCTTTTTGGGGCCACTCCAGCGATGTCCGTGGGGTTGTCCGGTACCGCTGAAAAAAAAAATGTCCGGTGTCCGTGGCTGACTAATCCGTATGTGTTTCTACAGAGCATAAGGGACCTCTAACTGAGTTTCAGACTCTAGCGATTCCTCTCCCCCCCCCCCCGTGATGTAGTTGTACTCGGGGGGAGGGGGGAACCCCAACTAAACTCTAGTCTATACCGTGTCCCTCTGTGGTGTATTGTTTCTCTGTAGTTAATCCGCCATCGGTTGCTGTACTGGGGAGGTCCTGAGTGCCGTGGTAGCTGGTAGGATTGGCTAAATGTGTCGTAAAGCCACCATAAGAATTCAGCGTTGTAGTTGTTGTGTTTTCGAAACTGCTACAAATATACCACTCGAGATGAACAACCGTTCGAGGTTATCAGTGGGTTGACGCTCAAACGTCAAGTGCTACCTATTTTGGATACCAGGGAGAATGATCCACTGTGAGAAGCTAGCAGGCGATTCCTTCTCACCTTTGCGGCAAGGGAAAGAACTATGACAAATATAGCTTCGACATTACATGTACTGTACTTGGTATGTTTTACGATGTCATGCAAGAGAGATTCCTTCTTAGTTGCGGCAAGGGAGAGAACTGCGACAGATATCTTTGGCAGTACGTCTACTTGGTATGTTCTATTACGACGCAAGACAGGAAAGGTTCTTCACGTTGCGGCAAGGGAGAGAACTGTGACACATACATATCCTTTGAGCATTGCTTGGTGTGCTTGCTATGTTGTCAGGCAGGAGAAGTTCCTTCTCGAGTTTTGCAGCGAGAGAGAGAGAGAGAGAGAGCATTGGCAAGTACACAAGTACACACGCTAGGCAGTGCTAGGCAGAAACGGAGCAAAGGCAGTATCGTCACCTGGTTACATTTCAAGGAATCATATGACGAACAGGCGCCTTGACCTTTAAATATCATAAAATTAAGTTTAATGCTAATGAACTGGTATAACACTTATATTTATTAGTTAAGAACGGCAGAGAAGTTCAATAATCACACAGACTTGAAGCGGTATTGAGATTAAAAGTGGTTAGAAGTGGATAACCAGACTGTTAAAAGAGAGAAGTCCATTATGCTTTAGTTATTAATTTATTTTTCTAATTGTTGTTGTAATGGCTTCCTGTTGTTGATATAAGCAAATCTTTCATAGCGTACAGAAGTATTATTAAAGTTACTGATTGCTATTAACTGTTGTTTTCTATTTGCAATGTAGTCTAGATGTCCTATAATGAATTATTATTAATTTTTATTTAATTTCACCTGAGCGCTTCAAACATACTATTTATGGAAAGAGACCCAGATGGAATAAATACAACAAAAAAAACAACAACAAAAAAACTGTACATGAGGCAGGGTCTAAGAAACAAGTGTTGTGGTGATTGTATTTTAACGGAGTTTATTAATGAGGCAAAGCTAAAACTCTTAAAGCAACCTAGGGTACCCCTCACCAAACATAATAATTAAGCAGTAACTACGTAGCGCACTAAATAATTGAACCGTAAACGTGCGGTAATGATAAAGCAATGATATATATTGCACAATGACTAAACAGTACGTATAAAAGCTTGTGCAGTAACTCAGCCCTATCAATGTATAATGTGCAGAGTAGATACGCAGCTACATGTATGTAACATGCATAATGACTTAACAGTAACGTACATAATATATTACTGTGTAATGCACGCAGTATACTGACTAAAACAGTAACAGGTGTAACGTACTTAATATAATATTTATGTAATGCATGCAGTATAATGACTAAACAGTAACTTGTGTAACGTACTTAATATAATATCTATGTAATGCATGCATTATAATGACTAAACATCTGGTGTACGTATCTAACACAACGCAGCGTTTTTTTTGTAAATTGATTTATTGCTGATAAATACCGTCTTTATCTTATCTTCAGACTTTACATACACAGCATACAAACAGACAAACCTACTCGAAAACCAGAAGATAGAAATTATGTGGGTTCCGTAACATAGGCATCATAGACAATGAAAAGGGAGATAACAAAAGCCCAAAACTATCCAACAACACAAGAAATACAATACATATCACTGTAACTCGCAACAAACACTCAGGAACATTTTTGTTCGTAGTACTGCCATTGTTGTTGTCGACGCTGTTGTTGCATCATTCTGCGTCATTGGTGTGGCTGCTGTTGCTGTTTTCGGATATGCTTTGGTGGGCCCCGTCTTTTACTTCTTTGGCCCAGTTCAGTTATTATTGTTGGCTGGCCTTCTGTTGTTGATGTTGCCACCGTGGTTGATGGTTTGGGTGGCGTCGCTGGTAGTGGTGAGAGGGGTGGGACCTCAAGTACCTTTGTAATCTCCTGCAGAGCAGTTTCAACTTATATTTGTCTGTCTGGTTTTCTGGTGTAGATAAATTCGGTTTGTATTTTTTTCCCCTTTAACTCAGTGGTTTTGGTCTGAGTGTTGGCTACTTTTTGTTGTTTTTTTTATTATCCTCTTTCTTCGTTGATACAGGCTGTATTTTTTCCTATGTTGTAGTAGTTGGAGTCTGGGTTTTCTTTTCATCAGTCTCTCTGGTTTTTGTCTGGGTAAAAGCCTGTTCGGTTTGGTTTCTGTGTTAACTTCGGTCGATGGTAGGATTTTCCACACAATGTGCGTGTAGCTTTCTCTCTCACTCGTGCTGGTAGTTTTAGTTTGGGTCTCGTTATCGGTTCTTGTTGGTTTTTTCCTTTCCCCTTCAGTCATACGGTGCCAGTTCTGATAAACTATAAATGCTTCCCGTATGGCAACTTTTTTTGTGTGTAGAATAATGAAAAAATTTACGCCCTTTCGGCCGTTACATACATGTTGGTTGTCTTTGGAGAAGACTTGGGGCAGGCGACTGGAAACAGAGGAAGCGACTTACTCCAAGGCCCGCCCAGACCTACGCTGTAAAATTGTAATCGAAAGCGAAGTTCGTTAGCACTAATGGAGGAGTTTTATAGAGTCCCACTTCTCAACCCCAACAGTCCTTTTCTTTTTTCCCCCACATTCATCCATCGGACCTCCGGGACGAGTGTCTTGTCTAAGCGCCACACCAGACGAACCAACACCAATCCTCAGCCCTTTTCAGGCAGGCAAAGACGCCTCTACTGCCCACTCCATCAAGCGACAGTTTAAAAAAAAAATTTACCAGAAGAAGTAGACGGTCCCCTCTGTTTCCATCCAGAGCGTCTATCCAAACTAAGCCAACTGGAACAAGAGAGGAGAGAAGAAATACTCAGTTTACAAGGAATATACGGAGAAAGCAGGACAAAATACGACTGAAATCCGCTGGTCACCCGCACTCTTGAAAATGAAGATCTAAATAATTCATTTTCCCATATGCTGTGGATCCTTTTCAACACCAAGACGGTGAACGAAAATACTACAATCCAACAAGCCATCATAAACACTATGAATCTCCACCAAGTTCTACAAAAACACCTGACAACACAGCCAAAAACCAAAACAAAGGATGGCGAATCACAGACCAACATAATTTGGAAGCTGCCGACGACGACCAAAATACATCATACACAGACGGACAAGGAAGAAACAAGACAGGCTTTTTTTCCAACCCCGACCACCATACACAGACGGACAAGAAAGAAACAAAACAGGCTTTCTCGCAAACCCCGGCCACCATACACAGACGGACAAGGAAGAAACAAGACAGGCTTTCTCGCAAATCCCGGCCACCATACACAGACGGACAAGAAAGAAACAAGACAGGCTTTCTCGCAAACCCCGGCCACCATACACAGACGGACAAGGAAGAAACAAGACAGGCTTTCTCGCAAACCCCGGCCACCACCACTGAAAACAAGAGAAGCCAAACTCTATTAACACATCAGAAACCAAAGAATCACAAGCCACAAACGAAGAAGACAAACCAAAGAAAACCGGGAAAGAACTAACACGCAAAAAACAACGAAAGACCAAAAGGCAAACCGCACCAAAATCAGCTGACCCCTCAAAGGAAGAAGACAAACCGAAAGAACTCGCAGTTCACGAGTACACGAGTGGCTCCTCCCCTCTCACTACTACCCGAGTCATCGCCAAGGGCCGCTACAATAACCACGCCGCCGATGTCGACAATAGAGGGCCAAAACAACTACACTTAACATAGCCACAAATCGATACGTCGGCGCCCACCACAACGCATCAGAAAACAACACCAAGACCAACAACAACCACAGTGCTAACAGGAACCGCAACAACATAAACGCCACCACAACCACCACCACCAGCAACATCGATAACAATGGCAAAGGCGCAGTGAACATCAGTACATGCAGTGGGGTTATTACAACCATCCCATTGCAGACATGATCCAATTCATGCTAGATCATCTATACTGGCAACCAGCTCACTATTATATACAACCCAAACGGACGCTGGGGACAACAACAACAACATCGCCGACAACAACAACAACAACAACGGCGCTAACACCACTAAGCAGGAAAGGGGGTTGAACATACACGCTAAGTACAGACTTGGTGTGTTTCTAGTCTGGGCTCTGTAAACACACACACACACACACACACACGCCGCCACAACAACAACGGCGACAACTACAACGGCGACTTAGTCAACGGAACTCCGGGCTAAAGCCTACCTCCACCGACCGGACATGCCGACATGCATCACAACAGACGAGCGATCATCACCAGCGACACACACACTCTCCTGAAAATCATCACCGGACATCACAACATCAAGACATTAGAATCTCCACTACAACAACCTACAAAACAAGCTACAGTCTTCAACACTACAGAGAGACAACATCACCTACCATCACTACAAGGAAAAAAATAAATAAAATCTAATAAAAAAATAATAATAAATAAATAAATAAAATACTCGACACAAATCCACCCGCCACCCTCTCCGGAATACAGTGAGGAGAGGAAGTTTTCTCCAGAGGACCACCAAAGCTGAGACTATCTCCGATAAAAAAAACTTCCCGCATCCTCTGGGGAAAGTCAGCGGAAAAAAAACAAAAAACAACCCAACAGTCCCTTTCTCCTGCGCGAAATCGACAAAAGCTGGATGCGCTCAGCCAGTGTAATATGTATTTTTTATTTATTTGTTTTTTTTGTAACAGTAACTCCTTTATCACTTCGTGTGCACTGTTGTCATCAGTCGCCTTAGCGGCAGAACTGATTCTTCGGTGCGTATCTTGATTCCGCCTAGAAAAGATGTAATGGCAGTGACGAGGATCACGAAGCATATTGGGGTCAACGATAAAGAATATTTAGCTAATAAAATGTGAAAGTGGGCTTAGATTCTAATTAACGTTTCCTTTTCAGAACATCTAGATCTGATCAAAGTTAATAGGCTTCCTTTTTTTTTTTTTTAATTTTTGCTTTTTTGCGGCATTTCCGACCAGTTGAGTACGGATTTCACTAATGATCTTGGAACGTAATAGAAACATATGAAACTCTACAATCGGATCTAATCAGAAATTGACAGAAAACAATCCATCACGCCTCCACTGGCCATGCAGAATTTTGACCAGTTGTGTTCAAGTGTAGCATTTCTATATACACTGCAGAATTTTGTTCAGTTGTGTTCAAGTGTAGCATTTCTATATACACTGCAGAATTTTGTTCAGTTGTGTTCAAGTGTAGCATTTCTATATACACTGCAGAATTTTGTTCAGTTGTGTTCAAGCGTAACATTTCTATATACACTGCAGAATTTTGTTCAGTTGTGTTCAAGCGTAGCAGTTCTATATACACTGCAGAATTTTGTCCAGTTGTGTTCAAGCGTAGCATTTCTATATACACTGCAGAATTTTGTCCAGTTGTGTTCAAGCGTAGCATTTCTATATACACTGCATTGATCGAGTGATTGTATGTGTATTGCACACCTTCATTTTTCAAACAATTTCTAGCGCCTAACTAACATGTATTTATCAGTTTATAGAACATGAAAATAATGCCTCATCGTGCAGTATGTAGTAGTTCTACTGTACTACTTCATGGAGAAGACTCTTTATTGCCCATAGAATGTCCTCCGTTCAAACTCCATTACCGTATCAGGATGATAATACGTTGTTTACCAAATACTTCTATATCACGTGGTTTTCAGAGACTGAATTGAAAATCACACGCATACACAAAACACACTCACACACGCAAATGTCCACTTTTATTTAGCACACTAAGTCTGGCCCAGTTCGGCTCAAACATATTTTTTTCAAAGCATATTTTCTCATTTTAAGTGCAGTATTTAAAACTGTATACATTTGCAACACTCCGATATTTTCATGACAAAATTGCCACTAAGACGTTTGCTAATGAATTCTGTTTAGAATGTTTCATTAGCGTTCCTTCATCTCCAAGGCCTGCAAGTTCTTTTCGTCGGTCTTACGTTATCAGTTATGGGTCGGCCTTGGAGGGACTGGGCTCTCCGACCACCTCAATCAATCACGTGATATCAAAGACCTCCTCGCTTCCCCCTAGTGGTGGTTTATTATTTAAAAGTAGAATTAATTCCTATATAAGTAGGTATTGTAAGTGATCGGAAATAATAATTTCAGTTCTATACCCACCCACCCGTATTGAGTAACATTGATTTTTAAAAAAGCGGTATACTTGAGCAGTGATAAAAAGCGGTATGCTTGAGAAACATTGATAAAAAGCATTACGCTTGAGGAACATTGATAAAAAGCATTACGCTTGAGGAACATTGATAAAAAGCGATATTCCTGAGAAAGATTTATAAAAAGTTGTTTTCTTGAGGAAAATTGATAAAAACCGGTATGCTTGAGAAACATTGGTAAAAAGCGGTATGTTTGAGGAAAATTGATAAAAAGCGGCATACTTGAGGAAAGTGGTCATTTCCACTGTATCCTGTAGGGCGGAGGGCGGGGTGGGGGGGGGAGCGGCTAAGTCCCTCAATTGATGATAACTCGTTCACGGTACATCACCCTGATCTAGCGTATTTAAAACTTCTCCCTCAACTAAGATTCCAGCACCCTTCAAAACCAATTAGACATCTTACACATACTTCAAACAAGCAAATAACTTCACACGATAAATAAACTCCCCGCACTTTACCAGAACAACACTACAATACACTCTTCACCATGACTACTGTGACTGAGATACTATACAGGCAGATCACACGACCTGTTAACAGAAAGGGCAGGAATAGGAAAACAAGAGATATTAGCATGCGATTTCCAGACTGCACATCAGAATTCTCTACAGAAATCTTGGTCATGGTCTGTCATATCAGCATATAACACAATCCAAGCATACAACGCAATCCAGAACAAGAAATGCGAGCTATTAATAATCAAACAACACAATCCAAGCATACAACGCAATCCAGAACAAGAAATGCGAGCTATTAATAATCATACAACACAATCCAAGCATACAACGCAATCCAGAACAAGAAATGCGAGCTATTAA
This sequence comes from Sinotaia quadrata, assembly GCA_028829895.1. Taxonomy (NCBI): domain Eukaryota; kingdom Metazoa; phylum Mollusca; class Gastropoda; order Architaenioglossa; family Viviparidae; genus Sinotaia; species Sinotaia quadrata. The sequence continues at coordinate 106,987,813 of CM054177.1, read as the reverse complement.
TAATCACAGATTCACTTTCAGCACTAATAGCCATCATATACAACAACGAATCAAGACCAGAGATTATTATATATGCAGCATACACACAAAAAAACAAACAAAACCGAAACCAAAATAATATGGGTTTCAACTCATGTAGGAACAATGGGCGATGAGAAAATTAACACATTGGCCAAAAATAGCCTAACTGAGAAAAAACATTCAGTACAACATTGCCCCAGTCATAGTAGTCATAGTGAAGAGTGTACTGTAGTGTTGTTGACCTAGTTGTAATATCCATACAGCCTAAAGAAACCGTGACAAAATAAACCCAGCATTAAAATTATCACTTATTAATTATCGGATTAATAATATATATATAATAACTTTTAAAATTTTGTTTCTTTGAATAATAAAACTTCACTTTGTTTCTTTTAGAATGTGTCGACATTGGGTTTATGTATTATTTATTTGGACCAAAGAACTGATTACAAGAATTGTGATTCTTTCTGTGCGCTCACTAGGGACCTAAAATGGCCGTTATCATAAAACCACTAGCAATCCCAGATCGCCCTTTATTCAGGTTGCTTGGTCATGCCAAGTATGTACGCAGCCATGCAAGGCTTTTAAACAGTACGGTTAACAGTATGGTGATTTCACTTAATTGATCGTTGATACGGGATTAAACTTTATGTAAAATAGGTAACTAGTAGGCCCAAGGGTGTATTCGTTAGGTTAGCCTCTCTGAAGAGTCGTGTCGACCAGCAAGCAACTGAAACACTCCCGATACTATAGTTTAGAAAGGAGGCGGAGATTTTAAAATAAATTAATTTATCATAGTTGGGGTATGTTACTAGTGGTCAGCAAGAGGGTCCTGGCAGTATGTTTTAAAATTGCCTGCACCAAACGATCCTGGTTGATTTGATTGCATACTCAATCACATCTCCGTGTCCAGGGCGTGGTCAGTAAAGCCTGTCAGCAGTGTTGTGGAGACCTGGGTTTTGATTAGGGCTTTGGCCACTGTGTCCATGATTTCTAGGTTAGAATCAAAGTCACCCATTGTGTGCGACACGAGCCCGTGACGTGTACAGTTCTGGTTTGGACTGCGTCATGAAGTGGATACCTATCGTGTTTTTGTTTTCTTTTTACTTTTTCTGCATCTTTGAGGGAAACTGTTAATCTATGGTAAACTATGTCATCAAACTCTGCATTATCTCAGGCCATGTTGTATATTATTTTTCTCATTTCTCATCTAACCACTACTTGGTGTTGTCGGGGATTAAGTTATATTGGCAAGCTGTACGTATGAATGTGTTAATTATTCAGTTCATACGAAAAAATTTCAGAAATGGGAAATTTGGTATCAGTATGACTGTCTTGCATTATTTTTTTTATTGACGCAGCAGACTATGGAGCATTCAGTGTTAACCTTTTTCCACTTCAGAGAGGGAGAATTTCTCTTCTGTTACTATTATTATTCATTGTAATATTTGTGGAAAAAAGAAGGTTTTTGTGTTGTCGATTTGTAATTATTAATTATATGACATTATATTCCTGACTCTCGTTGGAATCTCAAATCTTCATTGAAACTCCTGTCTTCCGAAACATTTCAGGCATGCCTTATTCTGCCTCACTGACCGCAGGAAGCAAGCCTTTTTGTTTTACTTTGTCATGTCAACAATGACTACTGTGCTCAACTAGATTATGTTGGTGTGTGAATCCGGCATTGTTGTCAGCTTAGCAGTAAAGCAAACTGCTGTTCAGTTGATTCCTGTGAATTCCATTTGAGAACCAATACATCAGAGATTTGTGGCCTGAGTTCAGTCTCGATAATTTATGAAGATTATTTCGAATATTCCTCATGGTGTGTTGAGTAAACGCACACCCACACAAAAATTCGAGAACATTCCTCCTGATGTGCTTGACAGCACATGTAACATTCAGGGCGACTCTAAGGTGTGCTCAGAGAGCACATCGAAGATTCTGGAACAGTTGTGTAATGTGCCTCTAGAAGAGACGTGGGGCCGAAGCCTAAATAAGAAAGATATGTTGCAACCACATGATTGTGAACAGGTGCTGGAGACAGCCGTCATCTTTGAACAGGTTATGTGCATTGACTTTAATTATTTCTCTGAAACTCTACTCTCATTCCCATGATGATATCCATGAACTCGATTATATTTATTATGTTAACTGACTGCTTATGTCTATGCAAGGATAAACTGAACATTGGTTGTGAAGTGATACAAACGTCAATGCTCTTTTGATTTTATTCTAAAAATGTTGTATATTTGATTGTTGATTTAATAAATTTATTGACCTTCTTTCACATATTGATAACCTTATGTTGGAGAAGAAAGCGAGTGTATGGGGATTTACTAAATAAAGATTAACGACAGATTTATCTTTCCCTTTAGTAAGAAGTTTTCCACCTACGGAAATACTGTGTGACGATAAATGTTTGTCTTTAATGTGGAAAGAGACAGTACCCGCAAATCTGCCAAGTGAGAGAGATGAATGGTGTCTTCCGGAGAATTATTAATAACATAAATTAAGATTCTCATCACTTGTAATTAGTTATATGTGATTAATTAACAATAATAATCATAACCAATAACTAGCATGGTGTAGGCTTCAGTTACTATTTTAAAATATGTAATTTCTCTGGTGTCAGATTTAGGTACAGAAACATGAATTGTAGATCTATACAGAAAGAGAAATTTACTTAGCTGACGATTGGATTTGACAACCTTGCCTTTCAAATCACATGGTAATCCAGCTGTGGTCTGTATTGTCAAATTTCACCCTGCCTTTCAAATCACAAGGTAATCCAGCTGTGGTCTGTATTGTCAAATTTCACCCTGCCCTTCAAATCACATGGTAATCCAGCTGTGGTCTGTATTGTCAAAGTTCTTGCAGACGGTAATGAAATGAAAATCGATCAGTCAGTTTCGAGGTTTCTCGTTATCTCAGGGGTATAATATTTGAATGCACACCAGTATCGTATTTACATGATTGTGCGTGTGTCTTTTCACAATCTGGCCAGCTACTAGCGAGCCTTCCACTAGCACGCAAATATGATTGTTGAAAAACATTACGTATTCTACTAAGCTCCACTTGTGTATTATGTCATTAATTTTTGTTTGTGTTGCTCTAATTTTTTTTTTTGAGCCGGCCATATGATATTATACACACTTGTACAAATAAATTTATAATTAATATCAAATTTACGGCACCTGTTCTTTTGAAATTGCGTCCATGAAAACTTGTTGGTGATTTCTTACTTTTTGTAAGATATTTCATTGTAAAATCTCATATCTTTCATTATTACACGGGCTTTATTACCCTGATAACAGGGGCTCAGAAATTTGTAAATTCACTGTACACTCAGTTTTATTCATATCTCTAATTGGTGGTGGTATTTATGGTGAGTACACTAATGCTGTTTCACACCCTCAAGACTTATATGAACTTTGAACTACTTATATGTTGACCTTGGCCTTGAAAGAACTGGACTCTTCCCTTACTGGGTTCTGGGATGCCACCACATCAAGTGGACCGCTTATTAACGAAGCCCTCCCCTTTCTCCCCAAAGGATTTATTATTTCAATTAAGATATTTTTTCAGTTCTGGCGCTGTCAGATGATGAAGTAGTGCTTGCTTTGGCTTCCTTCCTTTCGAGACCTTGCGTTTGGAGTTTCATCTTGAGACATTCCCGGCCCAGGATAGTTCTGCAGGGACTTGGTTCCCCTCACTGTATTCTGGGGTCCCGCGCTGTGTGGACGCTCAGTATCGAAGTCCCTTCTCCACGAGGGATGTGGGGTGGAGGGTAGAATCAGATAGAACACTTGAGGGGTGGGGAGGCGGCGTACCTCATATCAGTTAAGCAGTTACTTGTATAGAGTTAATTTCTAATTTAGAATTTAAACAAAGTATTATTTGTTAATCTTACATTTTTAAATAAAGTTTAGGTCTTTTAAAAGAAAGTATATTATGGAAATTATTGTATCATACTAAATGTAAATATTGACTAATCATTCAGTTTTTAATTATTTGATATTAATTTAGTGGACAACAAAGAATGCTAAGAGTTATACTAGTACGAAAAGTCGAATTTATCACAAAACAATTTATTTGTATAGTATATATTTGTTTGACCATGATGATGTTGATGTTGTTGATGAAGATAATGGTGGTGGTGGTGGTGGTAGTGGCATAATACATCTCTACGTAAAATGCAAGTATAAAATATCAGTAGCAAAATGCATAAATTATTTCTGAGAGTCCATTCTCTCTCAATCAGTCAGTTAACTCACCATTAAGCTAATGGCCACCTTTCAAGACCGGACTTCTTGCCACTCCAAAAGTGATTAGACAATATCATTATATACAGCAAGTAAACTTTTGATCTCAGCCCATTGGCTGGTCTCATTCTCATAAATCTTAACTATTGGATGATAAAAACTTTTCAATCTGTTGGAACTGGTTTGTATTGCATCAGCAATTTCTACATTATTCTCAACTCGATTTGTTTACTCCAACTCTAACACTTACAAAAGTACATCATAAAGAGTGCCCAAGTCTGGTCCCCTCGACATTTTAACAATTTATATAACAGTTAAATCTAGAAATAGGGATAGGCAAATTTACTCTATCACACATTTGTTTGTCATTAATACTTCTTTTGTTTGTCATTAACACACATAAACAGTTGTTTGCCATGAATACATAATAATGTGTTTGTCATTAATACACGTAAACAGTTGTTTGCCATTAAAACATAATAATCTTTTGTTTGCCAACATCATTCTTCTCTACTGCACGGCATCACTAATTAAGTACATAAGCCTTTATGCGTCATTAACATCAATCTTCTCCACTGCCCCGTCTCATTAACATAAATAATTAAATTGTCATTAGCATCATTCTCTGTCATTACCTATTGAATGGTCAGGAATAGACGAACGTTAGGAGATCGTTTGGCTGGAATGGTGTCTCGCTGGCCGATCTGGCAACCTTGTATTTATCAATAAAGAAAAGATTGAAAGCTAGGAAACTATTAACTAGAATGGGGTCTAGTTAGCCGATTTGGCAACCTTATATTTATCAGTAAGGAAAAGATTGAAAGCTAGGAGACTGTTAAATAGAATGGGGTCTAGCCGGCGTTGGTAATGATCTCTCTCCACCTATCTATCTATCTATCTATCTATCTGATTAGGTTGAACTTGAACAGAGATATGTTGGCTTTCACCAATCAGTATAGATTACTCTTATCTTTATTGCTTTTTGTTACAATAAGTGAAACACGAGATTCTCTTAGCTAATTGTCTGTTAGCTTTCACCAGTCAACATAATAATCTTTTGTTTGCCAACATCATTCTTCTCTACTGCACGGCATCACTTAGCTAATTGTCTGTTAGCTTTCACCAGTCAACATAATAATCTTTTGTTTTCCAACATCATTCTTCTCTACTGCACGGCATCACTTATATGTTAAACTTTGGGCCTTATGTATATTATAATGTGTAGACCTTATGTGTGTTTATACTGCAGTCCTTATATGCTACATTGCAGGCCTTATGTATGCTATACTGCAGACTTTATGTCTGTTATACTTCAGACCATATGTCTGTTATATGCAGGACTTATGTCTTTTATTGCAGTTCTTATGTATGTTATACTGCAGACCTTATAAATGTATGTTAAACTGCAGATCTTATATATTTTTACTGCAGATCTTATTTATATTATATTGCAAACCTTATATGTATTTTATACTGCAGATCTTATATTTGTTATACTGCAGACCTTATATATGTTACACTGCAAGCCTTGTATATGTTGCTTTATAGTGGAGATGAACTTCTATTTATAAATAAAATGCAAATAACCAATTAGATACACAGAATTTAAGAGTGACAACTATTACCTACCACCACCACCAGCAACAACAAATTCACTTCTTACAGTATTATCATTCCTGTTTACATCCGGCTGGATGTGGACATTTATTGAGTACGTCATGTATTTGGAGTAGACTATTACTCGTAGCAGTTGTATTTAGAAAGGAAGCACCATGGGTGTATGTCAAGAGCAAAATAGATACTGATGTGTCTTTTGTCTGCCTGTAAATGTACAAATGCATGTGCACTTTAATTAATGTGTGTGTGTGTGTGTGTGTGTGTGTGTGTGTGTGTGTGTGTGTGTGTGTGTGTGTGTGTGTGTGTGTGTGTGTGTGTGTGTGTGTGTGTGTGTGTGTGTGTGTGTGTGTGTGTGTGTGTGTGCAGCATTGAGCAGGTGAACAACCTGCGAGAAATCCAGGCAATGAGGCGCCTCAACCCTCACTCCAACGTGTTGGAGCTGTTTGAAGTAATCTTGTGAGTACCTGGTGTGTGCATGATGTGGATAATGATTTTTGCTTATGTAATAATGATGATGATGTTGGAGACTTCATAAAGCACTTAAAATTATAAAAGTTCTAAGCACTTTACAATACATTGCAATACATTGCAAGGTCTTTATAACACTTTAGATAACTAAAGTTAATACAACAAAACAAAAACAGTCCTTATGCAAAATGACAGTATATAACAAAGAAATATATTTACCAAAATGAAATAAATAAAATTATTTTATAAATGTACAGTTTGAGTATTGACACAGAATAGGTGGTGTCAGTGAGTGAAGTCTTCTAGTTCTCAGACACACCCCTTAAGTTCAAATATTAATAGGTCAGACAGCTTGCAGACAATCCCCTTAGGCCCAAACATTATATTAAGAGGTCAGGCAATTCTCAGACAACCCTTTAGGCCCTCATATAACATTAAGAGATCAAGCGGTTCTCAGACATACCCCTTAGGCCCTCATATAACATTAAGAGTTCAGGCGGGCTGAAGTGACTCAACTAATATTTTACTCATTATTAATCCTGTTATAATCATGTACTTCTGTGGCTGTTGAAAGCTTTATGTCTAGACTTATACATTTAATGATTGATTGTTTTCAACTCCCCCCAAAAAAAACAACAAAAAAAATCCTCTTTCTTACTCAGAGCAGGACTAAATTGTGGATCACTGTATCTGTCTTTGATCCCTAGTATATGGACTGCTGTTTGTCATTTGTCCCTAGTACATGGATTGCTGTTTGTCATTTATCTCTTGTACATGGATTGCTATTTGTTATTTATCTCTAGTACATGGACTGCTGTTTGTCATTTGTCCCTAGTACATGCATTTCTGTTTGTCATTTGTCTCTAGTACATGGATTTCTGTTTGTCATTTGTCTCTAGTACATGGATTGCTGTTTGTCACTTGTCTCTAGTACGTGGATCGCTGTTTGTCATTTAACCCTAGTACATTAATCGCTATATTTGTCATGTATCCATAATACATGGGTCATTATCTGCCATTTATCCATGGCACAAGTGGTAAGATGTTCATAAATTGTCTTCCCCTAAATGGGCTTAATTTTATGGTGTGCAACATGGTCACAAAAACCTGATAATTATGTAGAACACCCCATAAACAGTACATGAAAGGTTATGTAAATCACTCTATAAATAGTACCTGTCCTGAGTTCACCTATCTTATTTGAAGGTAGACTGTCTGTCTTGGAAATAGTGAAATGAAAAAATGTCTACATTTGTATGTTGTGTACTTGTGTGTGTGTGTGTGTGTGTGTGTGTGTGTGTGTGTGTGTGTGTGTTTGAATGTGTGTGTATTACTGATTGATCCTGCTATTGTTAGTTATTTTAAAGTAATACAACAATGCTTTTCTTTAAATTGGATGTGTGTGCATGTGTGTGGTGTGTGTGTGTGTGTGTGTGTGTGTGTGTGTGTGTGTGTGTGTGTGTGTGTGTGTGTGTGTGTGTGTGTGTGTGTTCCTAATCTTCCCTGCTTGTATTCCATATTTTGAAATACATGCACTAAGAATTTTCTTGAATGTTCATGGGAATTAAACTCATTTGTTTATTGCTCCCAGTGACAAGAAGTCTGGAACACTAGTCCTCATCTGTGAACTAATGGATATGAACATTTATGAATTAATACGAGGTAAGATTAATTTATACATATATTTATTTCATTTAGTATTCATATTTTGTTATGTGTACTTAATTTATTCAGCTACTCAGTGTTCCATTTATTTATTTGTTGTTGTTGTTCTCTTCCTTTTGTTGGGTCAGAATGCATTTTATCACTTTAAAAAAAATGTCCCACCACCACCACCACCCTTGAAAAAATCTTTTCTAGATATATAAAATTTAATATAAAAGAAAAATTCTGCTTCTGATTATTTTGAGAATTTTGATGTGTTCTTGTTGGGCTCCAACTTCAGAATTACCATATTTAAAACTTGTTTTTGCCTTTCATCTTTCACCCCTCTGAGTGATGTCTATTTTCTAGGAAAGCGCCACTATCTACCCGAGAGGAAAGTTAAGCATTATATGTACCAGCTACTGAAATCCATAGATCACGTGCATAGGTGAGGTGCCACAAGTGGCCAAATATAGATTTTTTCTTCACCCTTTCTAGCTCTTTAGTCTGCTTTAGTGCTGTTTGTCTGTCTGTATTATATGTAGGTAAAGTATTATATATACATGTATGCTGAACTAAGCATTTACCTTTTCCAGTTATTAACCCTTACCCTACTTATCTACTGCTTACTATAAGATGTGTTTGGTGAAGGAAATATTTCTTGCAGATCCTGACTTAAGCAGATAAAAACAAAAAACCTTTCAGTAGTTTAACTTTGTTTAAAGTAAAGATGACAATGATGATGATGACGATGATGATGATGATGATGATGATGATGATGATGATGATGATGATGATGATGATGATGATGATGATGGCAGCAACAATGACAGGATAATTTAAACTCAGAAGGGTTCAAAGTTTGAACAATTCAGACAGAGGTCTTGACAGATGGAATCCCAGTCTGGTAAGGGGTAAAAATATTAAAATACAAAATAAAACTAAATAATGAAAACAAAAGCAAACATAAACAAAAGCTTATGATATAAGATATTTTAACGATTACTTTATAAGAATACCTTATGGCTGGAAGTAGTCCAATGTACCATTCAGCTCCTGTTGACTTTGTAAACTGTCACTCAATCTGAAAGAAAAAGAAATTAAATGTTTTTAAAATGAAAAAAAGAAGAGAAATTGAGATTGCTGATTTGTCCTGTTTCGCAAACTTGGAAAAATTGCAGCATTCTAAGATACTCAAGATTTTTGTTGTTGTTTTTGTGCCATGTGAACCATAAAACAAATGTTTTATATGAGAATAAAGTCACTGCAGTCCATTCAAATTGTAGCTCAATTTCTTTGCAATCTAGATCATTGTAGTTCAATGTTATTGCAGTCCAGATTCACTGTAGCCCAATTTCATTGCAATCCACATCATTGTAGTTCAATGTTATTGCAGTCCAAATTATTGTAGTTCAATGTTATTGCAGTCCAGATTCATTGCAGTTCAATTACACTGTAGTTGAATTTCATTGCAGTCCAGTTTTCATTGTAGTCACAACTTCATAACCTTGTCATTGTAGTTGAATTTCATACATTTAATCATTGCAATTAATTTCATTTCCTGGCAGTCCAATTTCATTGTTGCCAATTTCTTTTTAGTTATTTTTGATTGTACTTCATTAATTTCATTGCAGTTCAGTTGGAATATAGTCCAATTGCAAAACAAATTTCTTTGTATTTTATATTCTGTGTTGTACAATTTCATTGTAATCCAGTTTCTTTTAAGTCCAAGTTTCATTACAGTCAAATTTACTATAGTCTAATTTCAATGCAGTCCACTTTCTCTGTAGTTAAATTTCATAGCATTCCAGTTTCATTGTTGTCCAGTTTCGGTTACAGAATAATTTAAAAAGAATGAGTACATAAAATGCTTGCTTGCATTTACCAATTACTTTTTGTCAGCTAATTCTGTCAGTAGGCATATACACTTGTCCATAACCCACCTACTCAGTGCATAATAATACACACACACACACACACACACACACACACACACACACACACACACACACACACACACACACACACACACACACATACACACACACACATACACACACACACACACACACACAAACGGCTACTCTCTTATTAGGTATTAGGTACACTTGTATCCTCAAATATCAATAACCTACCATATCAATATATAATTGACACTTTTTGCACACAAACACACACTTTCTATTTAAGTGCACTTGTATCTTTCTCTATCAATAACCCACCTTAGTGCATAATTAATACACTCTCTTTTTCTGTCTCTCACATATATGCCAAGTACACATGCACACACATACACACACACACACACACACACACACACACACACACACACACACACACACACACACACACACACACACACACACACATGCATGCTAATACTTCACATATACATCGATTTCTAACAGTGCCTGGTACACACAAAAAGTAGAAAAAAATATTTTAGAAAATATCAGAATATCTAAAGAAGGACACATCAGAAATGAAAAATAAAATAAATCAGTCTTTAACCCTATCTATAACATACTCAAGTTAAATAAATTGTTACTGATTCATTGTATTTTTTTGTAATAAAGAAAATATTTCTGCTTGAAACTTGATTTTATAAACCCTCATTCAAATGATATGGCATTTGTTTGCATTTACAATTCCTTTTGAATTTATTTGAATTGAATTCTGCTGAACAGGTAGTTGAGTAGCTTGATGCTTTCTTTTCCTCCCCCTCCCCCTAATTTTGTTTGTGTTCAGTATGTGGGGATTATTGTATCAGACTCTTTTTTTTCAATATTTTGGCTTGTCTTCTTGGTACATTTCGTGTTTTCTTCTTTCTTCTTTACTTGCATTACAGGCAAAAAGCAACTTATCCCTGAAGGAAGTTGCAAAAACTATTTATATCAGCTAGTTAGTGCTATTGACCACATGCACCGGTAAGCGGCTTATGGGCTTCTTGCTCTCTGAATCTTACCATGAGCATGAGACTTGCTGCTTGCTGTGTCATATTGGGAGCACGAGTTTATTGTGTCTTACTGTGAGCATGAGTCTTGCTGCTTGCTTGTCTTACTGTGAGCACGAGTCTCGCTGCTTGCTGTGTCCTACTTTGTGGTCCTACTTTGTGGGCATGAGTCTCGCTGCTTGCTGTGTCCTACTTTGTGGGCATGAGTCTCGCTGCTTGCTGTGTCCTACTTTGTGGGCATAAGTCTCGTTGCTTATTGTGAGCATGGATTTTGCTGCTTGCTGTGTCTTATTGTGAGCATGTCTTACTACTTGCTGTGTCTTATTGTGAGTGTGTCTCGCAGTTTGCTATGTGTTACTGTGCGTATGGGTCTTGCTACCTGCTGTGTCTTACTGTAAACTCGAGTCTTATTGCTTGCTGTGTCATGCTGTGAACATGAGTCATTCTGTTACCTGCAATGTTTTGTTGCTGTGTCTTTGTGCATGTCTTGCTGTCTGCTTTGTCTGACTGTGCGCCTTGTTGCTTTGCTAGGTGTCTTTGTGCATGTCTTGTTTGCGGTGTGTCGCGTTGCTTGCTCTGTGTTTAACGGTGTGTTGCTTCTCGCTCTGTGGTTTGGGCTCGCTGTTTGCGGTCTGTTGCTTGTGCTTAACTACATTTTGACCTTACCTTTGCTTCGCTTTGTTTCTTTTCACTGATAATATTAATGCTTATAAAGATTCTTTCTTTCTGTATTTAATGATGCTTTATTACTGTAGCATCCTCTCGTGTTTAAGTAATATTAATGCACGCGTACACTGTTTAAGTAATATTAATACACTCATACACTGTTTAAGTAATATTAATACACGCGTACACTCTAATGATCTAAATACACATGCCTATACATTCACTTTCAATACTGTGAAAACACACACAGACACACAAGTATATGCAAGCATTTTCACATACTCGGTCACTTTAAATAAAGAACACAATCGTATACATGCGCACACATATACACGTACGCATTCAGTTTCAGTAATACGAATACACACATATAATATATGCACACACATTCACAAGATAAATTATCTAATAAACTCTATATTGCTGTTTTATTCTGATGAATTACTAACTGAATGGTTTATTTTTCTTGCTTACTAACACACACACACACACACACACACACACACACACACACACACACACACACATTCTCTAGCTCACACATGTAATTTCATGCACATTGACACCGATGCGCTCTTAAACTTAAAAACACTCTGTGTACTAGACACGTGCAAGGCAGTTTAACACCACCCCATTCCTTCTTTTAAGTGTAGAATATATATTAGATCTGAAAGATAAAGTGCTCATTAAAATTTTTAGTGTACACAGCCTGCAGTGTCGTTGTTTTTGGAGTGCTCTGTATTCTATGCAGGCGGCAGAGTTTTGATTAAAGGGAGACAAAAGTAACGTCATGACAATATGAACGTCATATTACCGGAAGTCTAGGAGACAAAATGAACGTCACCGGAAAGCTAGGAGACAAAGCGAACGTCATATTACCGGAAGGCTAGTAGGCAAAACGAACGTCATATTACCGGAAGTCTAGGAGACAAAATGAACGTCACCGGAAAGCTAGGAGACAAAGCGAACGTCATATTACCGGAAGGCTAGTAGGCAAAACGAACGTCATATTACCGGAAGGCTAGTAGGTAAAACGAACGTCATATTACCGGAAGGCTAGTAGGTAAAACGAACGTCATATTACCGGAAGGCTAGTAGGTAAAACAATGCCATTTTATTATTACCAGGAGGCTAGTAGACAAAGCGAACTTCATATTACCGGAAGTCTGGTAGACAGAGTGAACAAAACAAAAACAAAATTGTACAATTAACTTGCTTTTAAAACTTTTATTTTTAACGTTGTTTTATAGTTTGCCTAACTTAATGACGTCAATCATGGCCGAGGCCTGTTCTGATTGCTATGATTTGCAGTTTTGCAAGTAGCGTCATCTGAAAATAGTTAATAGAATTTGAGGATTTATGTATGCATTTGTAATTTGTTTGTTTGTTGCTGATGTTGATGATCCTGTTTATAGTTAAAATGAAAACTAAACTGTTCGTCTCTGTATTACTTCCCATACTTAATCGTAGAACAGAACAGTTTAGTAGTGCATATAGTCCTGTAATTCTGTTAAAACAAATCTATGGTTTAGCATATATTCTGGTATATAACAGACCAGTTCAATGGTGTATATATATATAAATGCAGTGCAGTAGCCATTCTGGTCTATCCTTGTGATATGCATGTCACTACACAAAAGAGATAACTGTCAGCATGTCCTAATCACATATATTCACTACACAAAAGAGATAGCTGTCAGCATGTCCTAATGACATATATGTCACTACACAAAAGAGATAGCTGGGTCAGCCTGTTCTAATGAGTACATATCACTTTTGCACAAATTCAAGTTCAGCATCTCATCATATATTTCCTCACATTCGCGTCACTGTACAAAAGGGCCAGCCTGTCCTCGTGATTTGCATATCACAATTTTAAGTACAGCATTTTGTCATTATTTCCTCATATGCATGTCATAATACTACAACTACAGCATTTTTGCCTCATATGAATGACATGTAACATATAACTAAAGTATTTTGTAATATTTTCTCATATACCTGTCAACTGCATCATATTCACGTCATATAATAGAACTACAGAATTTAGTCATAATTCCCTCATATGCGTGTCGCATAAAACAACTACAGCATTTTGTCATAATGTATATATATATATATATATATATCATATAACATTACAAAAGTCGTAATGTATATATATATCATATAACATTACAAAAGTCATAATGTATATATATATCATATAACATTACAAAATTCGTAATGTATATATATATCACATAACATTACAAAAGTCGTAATGTATATATATATCATATAACATTACAAAAGTCATAATGTATATATATATCATATAACATTACAAAATTCGTAATGTATATATATATCACATAACATTACAAAAGTCGTAGTCAGAAAAGAATACCGAGTCCTGCTCTCTATGTTTTAGTGTTTGAATAAAGTTGGTAGTGGATAATAGAATAAATTTGTCTTTTTGTTGGTACATTAAAATATATGTAACCCATAAAAATCGGTATGCAAAACGAGACTCGTACACACAGATTCGCGGCAACTCTGGCTAATAAAATATTGATTAAATTACTCGTACACTGCAACTGTTCGATTCCAAATATTGAATAATTAAAATTACTCGCACACTGCAAGTTTCAGTTCCCAACATAACATTGAACGATAAGTAACTCGCACACTGCGGATTTCAGTTCCCATCACTAAATGATAAAAATATTGAAATTATATAGGGAACTGTACGGAACGAATGTATTTAGTTGGTTTCTAGGGATGTCACACTGCGAACAAACCATTTAAAAACAGCAGACAATTCACGTTTTGAATGTATCCATTTTTATTTTATTTTCACTCTTATGCCACTCCGTTGGGCTCGTCCACATTTTCTCATTATTACATGCACATTAATGGAGACTTTAAGAAAACATAAATTACAATGTAAATTCTTTTTTTTTTTTTAAAAAAAAAAGAAAGTAAAATGTTTTATGGGCTTGTATAAAAACGTAAAGTGTTCCATGAACTCGTAAAAAAAAAAACCATAAAGGGGCACGAGAAATCGCATTGAATAAAAGTTTAAAAGCTAGTACTTACTAGAAGGGGTGGGTAGGCGGGTGGGTGGGAATCCGGGGCGTGAACACGTAGTCAGTAAAAAGTAAGATAGGGGGTTACTTGAACAGAAACCAGCACACAAACTAATACAATAAGCAAAATACGAAGAGCTATAAGAGAAAGTGTCAAGCGGACAAGAGTTAGGGATAATAACTAAGGGGGAGAATAAAGCAGTGCTTGGAACGTCCGGACATAGATCTGTAGGCGCAGAACGTAAGTGTCGAAACTAAGCTTTGCATTGATCTGGTTATCGATTACTTGTGTCATCAGTGAGACCAATCGTTCAGTCGTTGCCTTAAAAGAAAAAAACAACCTGAAAAGCAGGTACGGGCTTATAAGTACAAGTGCCGGGGATCAGTCTGCCAGTCCGTGAAGAATTTGCATATTCGTCTAAACACCTGACGACTGTTTTGGCCCTTTTAAATAGAATGCCACTAACAAAGCAGGCAGAGGCGGATTAAAGTCCATTTACCACTTAAGTTTTTTTTTTTTTAATGAGTTGATTCACCAAAGACATCGTTTTACATTTTCTTTAGAGCCCTTGTACCATTTTTAATACTTCACCGTCTGCTAAAAGTTTATGTACCACTTAATGTTTTCTTACTTGTCCGTTTATAACTGTCCTTTTTCTTTCGAGTTCATATCCACTTGACTTTTTATTATATGTAGCATTTTGTTTTCTTACGAGTTCTAATAGCACTTTACGTGTTCTTACGAGTCCAAGCAGCATTTTGCGTTTTCTTAATATGTAATATTAACTCTCGTTCTGCGTCTCGAGTTTGATGACACTACCGGAAGTCCCTGTTCAGATCACTGCCAGATAATCGGTCTTGTAATTTAGAGGTCGAGTCGGATATTGTATCCATGTCACTCTCATAGTCTGTCATAGTTTGCTGGTAGATCGCTTTCTGGTCCATCCGGTGATTGCCGTTTGGATGTTGTGGGACTGGGCCGCGATTTAAACTGATGATGTATACTGAATTAATAGCGATAGGTTTAGTGTGTGTGTGTGTGTGTGTGTGTGTGTGTGTGTGTGTGTGTGTGTGTGTGTGTGTGTGTGTTGGGGGGGAGAGGGAACTTGAACGAAACGGTCTTTGACACGCGGAATAACATCCGGCTACTGCACCAACCGTCACCTCAACAAAATCCATTATTGCTGGTCGGGATTCGACCTTGACACATCCGCCAGTTTGACTCTTAGGACATGTCATAGGCATGCTCTGAATTCTTTAGCTGCAGTGCGTAATACCGTCTTGATTCATTTCTAGTTCAGTGGCAATGCTAAGGGTTTTGAACAGTTTCTTTGCAGTGCACAATATGCTATACGTTATTACTAGTTCAGTGGCAATGCTATGCCAGGTTTCTGATTTTTCTTACAAGCCGTAAAACATGCAAGCATGCATTACGTACAGTTTAGCAATATTGCTGGGTGTGTGTGAATATTTTAGCTACAGTGCATAATACACCACACGTTACGGCATTTTAGTGACATGGTTAAGGTTGCAAAGTTAGTTTCGTAAATAAGGACCAACATGCAGCTCATATCAAAGCATTTCAGTATGCAGCTTTGGCCGCCCTTGTTGTCAGCTTCCACCAATGCAACATATTGTTAATAATAAATAGAAGAAATAAATATACGCCATGTCTTAAGCCAAGCAGCAACCCCTAAATAAAATCATTTTAATAAGAAGACGGTCGGCGAAAGCCTTGACTCGACCAGTGTTAACTCAAAGATGGCTACGGTGGCCAACTAGCATTTTGATTTGTTGATGATTACACTTGTCATTCACCATTCACCCTGCTTGCGATTACAGTTATCATTTGTCATTTACCCTATTGATGATTGCAGTTGTCATTCACTGTTCACCCTCATTCACCCAGCTGATGATTACAGTTGTATTTCGCTATTCACCCTGTTGATGATTACAGTTGTCATTCATCCTGCTGATGATTACAGTTGTCATCCACCATTCGAATACAGCTGCTGTTATTACGTTTTACTGGCTTGAATTTCATATTCGCTCTTTCCTTGAAATCAACGAATGTTGGTATTTAAGCAGGAATAATTCAGTCTTCCGATTCCTTTGCAATGGGGGAAGATCAACCCATTTTGCGTCACCGATTTTAAATGCGTTAGGCTATTGATGCGTCATACAGTGTTAAGGGTATACCTGTCACAGCGGTCGACGTCAATAAATGTTATATTAAACTGTTCGCTATAGAGTGTAATTTGCGGCTGATGTTCGTTTGCGTCAGAAAGTGTTTGCACATGAGCAATAGAACTGAAGTTCTGCGCTGGATACTTCACCCCCACGACGGGGACTGGGTGAGTTTCGGCTGACAGAGCAAACAGTTTAAAGATTTATCTGAAGAGAAAGATTCGCCACTGAGGAATGTCATATCATTTATCAATCAATACCCAAGTCAGGTTTTCAAGCTTCTGAATAGGCGTGTAGCGTTTTTGACTGCATCGGGCTATTGTAGAATGAGCGCAAAAGCGGACAGCACTTGAATTTGTGTCCCCACCCACCCTCTCTCTCTCTCTCTCTCTCTCTCTCTCTCTCTCTCTTCTTTCACAAGCCCGCGTTTCTCTCCCAGTCTTTCTCCTGTCTTCCGGCTCTTTTTTTTTTTGTCTTTATTGTCTGGAGTGACACAACCATCGCACATGCGCAGACAGTTTTCCTGCAGCAAACAAAGAGCGTTAATCTTACGAATAATTAAAGGAAATTATATAAACCGTGCTCTTTCCTGAATTCGGTGTTACCTCATGTGCAATAGACCCGTTTACGATCGTTCACAACTCTTAACCCAATCGATTACGGGATAAGAAGTACTCGTAAATGTCGTCAGGGTGATGTCGTCCTTTGATCGTTAAAAAAAAAAAAAAAGATATAAAAATTATGTACCCGCTATACACATAGAATCTCAATTTTCACTGATGTACATTGCTACATTCTACTTATAGTACATGTAGGTTGGACAGAGTGATTTTTTTCTGTGGGTGTGGAGGTATTATTGTCATACTTTCATTGTAGGTTTAGACAGTGATTTTTTCTGTGGGTGTGGAGGTATTATTGTTATACTTTCATTGTAGGTTTGGACAGTGATTTTTTCTGTGGGTGTGGAGGTATTATTGTTATACTTTCATTGTAGGTTTGGACAGTGATTTTTTCTGTGGGTGTGGAGGTATTATTGTTATACTTTCATTGTAGGTTTGGACAGTGATTTTTTCTGTGGGTGTGGAGGTATTATTGTTATACTTTCATTGTAGGTTTGGACAGTGATTTTTTCTGTGGGTGTGGAGGTATTATTGTCATACTTTCATTGTAGGTTGGACAGAGCGATATTTTTTATTTGAAATATTATTAATTTTGTCATAGTTTCATTTTAGGTTGGGCACAGTGATATTTTTATTTTATTGTCATAGTTACATTGTAGTTTGGGCACATAGATATTTTTATATTATTGTCATAATTACATTGTAGTTTGGGCACAGTGATATTTTTATACTGTTGTCATAGTTACATTGTAGGAAGGTCGAACGTTGACACAGAGGTGTACAGAGAACTTCGGGTTGTTATTAATGAGAAATAATGGTCCTCGGCGAGATTGCAAACACTGATCTGTGTCGAAAATAATTTGCTGTGGGAGAGATCAAGTTGCCTACATTCAGTATGAACGTGTTTCTAATGACAAGTGGACGTAATACCATTCGAAAGATTGGCAGGTTAGATTGGAAGTCTGTTCAGTGACTGATCCAAGGTAGACTGATAGTCTGTTCAGTGACTGATCCAGGTTAGACATGTAGTCTGTTTATGACTGATCTAGGTTAGATTGGTAGTCTGTTTAGTGACTGATCCAGTTAGATTGATAGCATATCCAGTGACTGATCCAGGTTTTTACTGGTATTCTGTTTAGTGACTGTTCCAGGTTAGATTGGTAATCTGTTTAGTGACTGATGTAGGTTAGATTGGTAGTCTGTTCAGTGATTGATCCAGATTAGATTGATAGCATGTCCAGTGACTGATCCAGGTTAGACTGGTATTCTGTTTAGTGACTGATCCAAGTTAGATTGGTAGTCTGTTCAGTGAATAATTAGCCCGAATGGCTGATGTATATAAAAGCCATTTGGACTCTGAGACCGACTTTACGGAAGCCGAAAGCGCCCCCTACATTAGCAAGCAAGGAGACCAACTTTTAGCGCGAAAGGTGTAGTCTAATGGGTTTTTCAATTGTAGTGATGTGGTGTCTGTTCTAATTGTCTGCATTCTGGAGTAGTTTGATGGAGAAGAATAAGTTTGTTATATGGACAGTGGTAGTAGGTGTGGGGATGGTGGTAGGGGGAGGGGGGAAAGAATGCGGTGTTTACTTGCATGAGTGTTTTCTGTGTGCCTACCATCTCTGTAGATATGTCTGTGTGTGCGCGATGTGCAGTCCCTGTGCCTGTGTGTGTTTCGGAAACGTCTTTGATAATGGTTTGTGAGCTTGTGTGTAACTATTCCAGTGCAGTCTGATTGATTCCCCTCTCAGCAGATGTTGGGTCTGAAGGAGGATCCTACCGGTTTCCATTGCAAGATATATCCGGTTTCTCTGTCTTATTTCTTTTTTCCGTTCTGAGAGTTGTAGAGCTGCGAGAATTGGGGCTACCGAGTCTGAGGCTCAGTCACCTCTAGCGCGCAAGTTGCAACTGTCCTCGGTACGGAGTAGTTTTGACCTTGATATAGTGCTTGTGTTTCTTCTTTCTGCCGTCGGTGACCATGCTGGCTTGGTGTGTGAGGTACTAGTCATGCATAAGAGGAAAAAAGAAAACCTCATACGGTACTAGTCGTGCATAAGAAGAAAAGAAAACCTCATTGGATACTAGTCATGCATAAAAAGAAAACCTCATATGGGTACTAATCGTGCATAAGAAGAAAAAAGAAAACCCCATTAAAAAGGAAAAAACCTCATACGGTACTAGTCGTGCATAAAAAGAAAAGCCTCAAACGGTACTAGTCATGCATAAAAAGAAAAGCCTCAAACGGTACTAGTCATGCATAAAAAGAAAAGCCTCAAACGGTACTAGTCATGCAGAAGACGAAAAAAGAAAAAACTCATATGGTACTAGTCATTGATAAAAATAAAAAAGAAAAGCCTCATATGGTACTAGTCATGCATAAGAAGAAAAAGAAAACTTAATGTGGTACTAGTCATGCATAAAAAGAAAAACTGCATGTGGTAATAGTCATGTGGTACAGGTCATGCATAAAAAGGAACACTTCATGTGTTACTAGTCTTGAATAAGAGGAAAAAAGAAAAACTTCATATGGTACTACTTACTAGTCGTGAATAAGAGGAAAAAACAAAAGCTTCATGTGGTACTAGTCATTAATAAGAGGAAAAAACAATAGCTTCATGTGGTATTAGTCATGAATAGGAGGAAAAAACAAAGACCTTGGATGGTACTAAGGTAAAGAAATTCACAGCAGAAACTCACACAGTAGCAGTTATGTGTAAGAGAAAGAAAAAAGAAGAAACTTTTGGTACTCAATATTATTAATATTTTTTAATTTAGAAAGGGTGGGTTAGTTTGGGAGAGAATTCATCCTAATACATTGCAATTTGTAGTGTAGACTTTACGTTGAAAACTTATTTATTGACATCAGTTTTATATTTGACAGCTCACACAGTAGGGTTTGAATGTAAAAAAAAGACAAAAATGCTAACAACAAAAAAGGGTAATTTTACAAAAGTGAAAGGATTAACTTAGATACACATATATATGCAAATCCATACAAATAACAAAAATTATAAAACAGTACAAACAAATTATTCATTTGTTAAATACAAATAATATACATCATTTGCATCAGCTTTTATGTTTGTGTGTTTATATATTACATACACACACATAAACATTTCTCAAGTAGCAGACTATTTTATGGAAGAATATATGTAAAAAATTGAGCTAGTTCTTTTAATTAAAAAAGACAATTTCAGTGGTAGATGAATGTGTTTGTAAAACATTAAATATGTTAATCATGTCTCTTTGAAAGTAATCATTTAATAATTAATTCTGTTCCTAACAGAAATGGTATATTTCATAGAGATGTCAAGCCAGAAAATATTTTAATACGGGTGAGTTTTTAACCTGTTCCACTAAAGCAGTTCATTCATGTGTTCATTTTTCTTCTTATTGCTCTTTTTATTTTTAATTATTATATCCACTTGTTTGAAAATAATTAGTATTTTAAATAAATATTTGGTTGTATAAAATTAGTAAATTTTTATGATCTTCTGTTTATAAAGCCAATGTCTTGTATGATTTTTCTAAACATATCATTCTTTTGTTGTATATTTATTTAATTTCTGCCAGGCGAATTGTTTGAACTTTTAAATTATTTTTCTTTTACCTGTCTGTAAATTTAACTGTTTTTTTCTCTTTGTCTTGTACATTTCTGTTTTCTTCTTTATTAGAAATTCTTCATCATTACTTGTGTTTTGTCTTCCCATAAACAATGACATTTTTATGTTTATGTCTACACCATTTACTTTTGTTATGTTTCTTGTGTTTATCATGTGATATTATTAAACAAGTCTGTGTGCTTTTCCATATATTTGTGCTTGATGTCTACAACATTTACTTTCATTACATTTTTTTTGTATTAGTCATATGGAGTATATAGTCAAGTTGTGCTTTTCCCCATATTTGTGGCTTGGCATCTACATTTACTTTTGAGATGTCTTTTTGTATTGTCAGGTGACGTTATTTAAGTCTTGGAACATTTTTCCTTGATTTTGCTTGTCAGGTGATGTTACTAAAGTCTTGGAACATTTTGCCCTTGATTGTGCTTGTCATGTGATGTTACTGAAGTTTTGGAACATTTCCCTTGATTGTGCTTGTCATATGATGATACTGAAGTCTTGGAACATTCTCCTTTGTTTGTGTTTGTCATGTGATGTTACTAAAGTCTTGGAACATTCTCCTTTGTTTGTGTTTGTCATGTGATGTTACTAAAGTCTTAGTACATTCTCCCTTGATTGTGTTTGTCATGTGATGTTACTAAAGTCTTGGTACATTCTCCCTTGATTGTGCTTGTCATGTGATGTTACTAAAGTCTTAGTACATTCTCCCTTAATTGTGTTTGTCATGTGATGTTACTGAAGTCTTGGAACATTCTCCCTTGATTGTGCTTGTCATGTGATGTTACTAAAGTCTTGGAACATTCTCCTTTGTTTGTGTTTGTCATGTGATGTTACTAAAGTCTTGGAACATTCTCCTTTGTTTGTGTTTGTCATGTGATGTTACTAAAGTCTTAGTACATTCTCCCTTGTTTGTGCTTGTCATGTGATGTTACTAAAGTCTTGGAACATTCTCCCTTGATTGTGCTTGTCATATGATGTTACTAAAGTCTTGGTACTTTTGCTGATTCAGGATGATTTGTTAAAACTTGCTGACTTTGGCTCCTGTCGAAGTGTTTACTCAAAACAGCCTTACACTGAATACATCTCCACAAGATGGTATGTCCTTCATTAATATTCCTGTCTATCATGACTGGCTTTTACACATTTGTATGCAAGCTATAGAATGTCTTGTTCTTGTTCAAGTGTTATGAGCTAGAGAGTTAAAATGTTAACAGTTTTCACTATTCACATACTTTCATCAGCTATTATTAGAGGTATTGCTTTGCCACTCCATTCACAGATTGTACAGTCATCATTGAGACTGTCACATATAAATAATATTGCTAATCATTAATAATATTGTAGTAAAAATCCATATTTATTCTAGAGATACCAGATTTTTAAATAATGTTGCAAATTAATTTTATTTATTATTCTTTATTTAGATTAATCCAAACACCTAAGAGTATTAATTCCAAAAATCTTTTAACAGCTGTTCATTTGGCAGGCTTCAACATGACTGTATACTGAAAATGTACATTTAGTGTTTAAACAAACAAGAAAACATTTAAAGAACCACCAACATATCTTTCAGCAATACAGTACTTTGCTGTGGGCCTGGGTCAGCAGTACAGTATTTAGCTGTAGGCCTGGTTCAGTAGTACAACATTTAGCTGTAGACCTGGTTCAGCAGTACAACATTTAGCTGTAGGCCTGGTTCAGCAGTACAACATTTAGCTGTAGGCCTGGTTCAGCAGTACAACATTTAGCTGTAGGCCTGAGTTACTAACAGAGTAATTAGCCATAGGCCTGTGTCAGTAGTCAGATGTTTAAGTCTGTTATATTACATGATAATTTGAAGTAGCAACATGACTTTTATTTAATCTGATTAAATTAGATTAAATAAAAGTCATGTTATAAATTATAATTTATACTAGCAACAAAACATTTTAGCCTGAACTCTAGTATGGTAATTTATACTAGCAACATGGCTTTTATTTAGTCTTAACTCTAGCACAATAATTTATACTAGCTACATGACTTTTATCTTTTATTTAGTCTGAACTCTAGCATGATAATTTATACTAGAAACATGACTTTTAGTCTAGCTATACTAGCTACACAACATTTAGTCTGTCAGCAATAAAATATTTAGGATGAATATTAGGCATTTATTCAGTACCTGTGTCAAAATAATTATTTTATAATAGCAAATTATCTTTGAGTCTGTCTTTTTAATTACTGCAGTAAAGATGTAATGTGAATAAACAATCAGATGTTTAGTCTGTACTCTAGCACAATAATTTATTTTTGCAATATGTTTTTGTGTGTATTCTAGTTTAGCATGATAATTAACACTAGCAACGTGGATTTTATTTAGTCCTCTACCATGCTAATTCATACTGGCAAGTTGACTTTTATTTGGTCTCTACTCTAGCATGACAATTTGTACTTGCAACATGAATATGTAATCTAGCATGATAATTCATATAACAACATGACTTTGTATCTGTCATCATCAGGGCTTACATTCAGTATCGACTGCATGGTATTTGTGGCATGTAGTCTATGTAAGTGTTTAGGCTCTCTGAAATTAAATATTTAATTTGTAGCGGCAGTGTAACATTTGTTCTGATCAGCAACAAAATGATAACTCAGTGCTAGCAGTGTGGCATCAAAAGTCATAATCAGCAAGAAAATGATAACTCAGTACTAGCAAAGTGGCACTAGAAGTCATAATCAGCAACAAAATGTTAACTCAGTACTAGCAAAGTGGCATAAAAATCACAATCAACAACAAAATGTTACTCAGTACTAGCAATATGGATCAAAGGTCACAATCAACAACAAAATAACTCTGTACTACCAAATGGCATCAGTTACAATCAGCAACTTTGCATTTAAATCCACACAGACAACTTACCATTTTGTGTGTACCATCAGCACAGTATTTAATGTATAACAGAAACAGGCTGTTTAGCCAATGTTAATGTTGTGTTTAATTTGTATGAGCATCTTTGCATTTAGCTTGTATCTGGTGCTTGATTTTCAGTCCAAATTAGCAACACATCCTTCAGTGTATACCAGAAACATAATGTTAGTACAGTGGAACCCCACGATAACATGAATTTGGATATAATGCAGTCATGGCATGGCTCCCAAAATATATTTTTAATAATGCATTCTATTGCAAAACCCTGCAGTACTGCGACCTTGCTATTAACTCGATTTGATTTTATGGATCCCAAGTATTGTGTTATAGCGAGGTTTCACTGTATGTACTGACTGTATTAGTAACTAGTGTGTATTAGTAAAACAGCATTTAATACCAAAAGCATGATATTTAGTCATTACTAGTATTTTGGTATTAAATGCTGTTTTAGTAATCACAGTAGTATTGTGTTTAATTTGTTTGAGTATCTTGAAATTTATCTTGTATCAGATGTGCAATTGTAATTATGTATTAACAACACAGTATTTAGTATCAGCGGCATTATGCTTAATTTCTATCAAAATTTATTAGTTGCTTTTCTTCTAATTAGTTTGATTTGATGAACTGGAGATGTTTCACCTTAAAATGAAGTAATGAAGGTGGATGTAGAGTGATTTCCTTTAGTGCTGTCTATTCGCAGGTACCGAGCACCAGAGTGTCTTCTTACAGATGGTTACTACACATACAAAATGGATATTTGGAGTGTTGGTTGTGTCTTCTTTGAGATTCTCAGGCAAGTCCAGTATTTAAGCTTTGCTTGTTGATGTAGTGCATAGTCTGTTCCAAACAATTATTATGTGAGAAATGAAAGATTTGATGCAATTTCTTTTGGCACTGTTGGGTAGAATAGATTGCATGGTCATCAGAAATATCTAACTCTGAAGCCATTGCACATTTAATACACTTGCAAGTGTTGTCACAGACGGATGCTTGCTCACACATGCTTCAGATGACTCTTAGTGTCATTAGTAAATACTTCAAAAGTCATATTATCAGTAAATATCATTCTTAGTGTCATCACTATATACTTCAACAGTCATATTATCAGTAAATATGACTCTTAGTGTCATCAGTAAATACTTCAACAGTTGTATTATCAGTAAATATGACTCTTAGTGTCATCAATGAATACTTTAACAGTTGTATTATCAGTAAATATGTTGCTTTCCTAACTGTCCTGCTTTTATAATCTCACTAGCACTCTTTGTATTGATTCCACTTCATTGCTTTGTTTTTGCAGCCTACACCCCCTTTTTCCAGGTTCCAACGAAGTGGACCAGATTGCCAAAATTCATGATATCATGGGCACACCTGATCCTGTCATCCTCAATAAGCTTAAGAAGTGAGTTGACATTTGATGATCCCTAAAGGTTTTATATTGCCTTGAATGTGAGAAGGTCGTAGGGGTGGAAGGGGATTGATGGAGTAATGTTCAGGGACTGTCATGAGATTATATCATGGCTAAAATGGTAGAATCCTAAAATCTTTTAGAATACAATTGTTTCATGCAGTGCTGGATCCATCTAAGTGGTTGTTTGTCACTTAGCACAGGGTCTAATAGTAATCACTCTGGGATGTTGGTATGAATTATATCTAGGGGGCTGCATCAGAGTGATTTTATATCAGATAGCATATAATTCATAAATAATTTTGTGGGATCTTGGTATGGATTATATCTAGGGCACTGGTTCCCATACTTTCTCAGTTCACAGCACCTTATGTTTCATTGCTTTTTCCACAGCACTTAAAAGACAATTAATGGTAGGGGCAGTTCTGTTTCCCTAAAAAATTTGGAATATCCCGTGACACCCCTCTGAGTTAGCCACACTTTGGAAAACACTGATCTAGGGTCTGTGTGAGTGATTTTGTATCAAATAGCACAGAATCTGTAAGCAGTCACAATGGAATGTTTATATTCATTATATCCAGAGTTTTTAGAATAATTTAATATTAAGTTGCATATTACTTATCAGTAATCACAGTGGGTTATATGGATTTTATCTAGGATCTGTCAGAAAGAATTTATATTTTATATTACATAGCATATAATCTGTCAGTAATGGCTGTGGGATGTCACTGTGGAATTATATCTAGGGTCTGTCAGAGGAGGATACCGTAAATGACATGTTGCAGATATAAGTTGAAGAAAAATTATTCTTTGGATGAAGAGGTGGGATCTGCATCTAAAGATTTTTTATTTTCTTTGAGGGAAGTTCTGTGTAGTGTTACTGCTTATAGTTGAATTGCTTGATATTACTTTAAATTGATTTGTTACCACCATGTCATTAGAGTCCTGTTAAGCCAGAAGATTTGTAGTTTTAAAAAAAATAAATAACCAGTGATTTGCATTGCACCATATTCCTTCCAAAGCACTTAGCCAGCAGCATGGGCCACTTATAGAACTGTTGATTGAACTGAATTAAAATTTAGAATTATTACCCAATAAAAGGGTGGGTACTGAAAAAAGAAAAAAATGAAAGAAACAAAAAAGCTTACCAGCATAATAAGAAAGAAAATTAGAAATCAATTTAGTCTTAATTCAAGATATGATTTTATCTGTGTTTAATTATGTAATACTGATTTTGTTTTTTTGCAGTGGTTTTTGTCTTTTTCTTTATTGTTGTTATTGAGCTAAATTTTTGAAACAGCTTTCTTTATAGCAGCAAGTAATGCTAACTACTGCGTCTAATAAAGACTTGGCAGTTAAGATTCTTGTTTGAATTGAAGGCTTACTTAACTTTCTAACTTACAATTAATTAACTTTTCTCTTATCTCTAGAGGTCAAGAGGTTTGTTTGAACTTTAGGTTTATGTGACTTTCTTACTTAAATTTGTTTTATTTACTCTTATATTATTGAAGTCAAGAGATCTATTTGAGCTTAAACACTGAGTTTCATACAGTAAATTAGTTCATTTTACTCTCATTTTATATAGTGACCTAACATTAAATTATTGTACTCTTGTTTTATTCTATGACCAGTTTTCTTAAATTAGTTAATTTTATTCCTGTTTTGTGTAGATCAAGAGGTATGAGTTTTAACTTTCCAGCAAAGAAAGGGTCAGGGATTGAACGTTTATTGCCACATGTATCCCAGGAGGCAGTGGAGCTCATTTACCAGATGTGCACTTATGACCCTGATGATCGGATTACTGCACGCCAGGCCCTCAAGCATCACTATTTCAAGGATCTCAGGTCTGTGCTGTAATAGTTGTATTTTCATGCCTCACTATTTAAGGACTTTAGATTTGTTTTAAAATATTTATATTGTCAAACCTCTTTATTTAAGAACTTTATATTTGTTTTCAAATATTTGTATTGTCAAACCTCACTATTTAAGGACTTTAGATTTGTTTTAAAATATTTGTATTGTCAAACCTCACTATTTAAGGACTTTAGATTTGTTTTAAAATATTTGTATTGTCAAACCTCACTATTTAAGGACTTTAGTTTTAAAATATTTGTATTGTCAAACCTCACTATTTAAGGACTTTAGATTTGTTGTACAGTATTTGTATTGTCAAACCAGACTATATAAGGACTTTAGATCTATTTATATTTTGAAACCTATTTCAAGGATCTCTGGTTTACTGTATAGTATTTATATTTTCAAACCTCACAATTTCAAGGATCTCCTGTTTGTTATAATAGTATCTGTATTTCCAAGTCTCACTGATTTGTTATAAAGTATTTATATTTTCAAACCTCATTATTTCAAAGAGCTCTGATTTTGTTATAAGTATTTGTAATTTCAAACCTCTATTCAAAAACATTTGCTTGATAAATGCTAAGATTTGAGCTACATCTTAAGTATCTTAAGTAGTTTCAATTGTATCACAGAAGACACTGAGAAAATGTGTAATACATGTATATACCCTGATAAGTCATTGAAACCCAGAAAGACCGAAAGATTGTCTCACAAGCTTTCAGCGTGTAATCTAATAATAATTGTTTGAACTTTATTATTAGATCTTGCTATCTGAAGCATTTCCCACTTTATATAAAAACATTCATTATTTTTAAAATAGATATTAATTTTATAGTTTATTTGTATTGCATCAGCAAATGTTCTCATAATTCAAATTTGATCCCCTTGATTTTTTTTTTGGGGGGGACCATAAACTGTAATATTATGAAATCACTTCCTCAGGTCACTCCACTAGGTGTTTGTTGATTTTTTTTTAAAAAAAGCTTATTAACAATTTCACCTTTTTCAACCTTTGTTGTTTTTGCAGACAAGAACAATTTGTACTCTTTCACATTTTCAACTGCCCAAAGATCTTCATGTTTACATTGAAACATGGGACCTTTTTTATCATCCCCTATGATACTCCACTATTCTAAGGGAAGTTTAAGAGCTGTCATTTAATTTTTTTATTGTTGGTTTTTGTAAGATGATGGAAACATTCATTAACAGGGATTCAGACAAGAGGGCAATAGCTATTGCCAAACAGCGGCAATTACAAGAACGGACAGTTGAGAAAACAGCGGAGGAGGATGCCATTACTGCTAAGACAGACATGGAAGCCAGCAAAACTCGACAGGAAGGAAGCAGTGAGCTTAGCAAAGACACTGAAGATTTGTCACCTGCTAAACCTCAATTGACAGAAATCATGTACCCAAACCTACCCAAGGCACAGTCTTTGCCAGCTCAATCACAGACGTTCAAGGAACGTAGACGGGTAGGTATCAGATACTTAAACTGCTGTGATCTTAATATACTTCTTGTAAACAATGTTTCCTCTAAAGTGTGCAGCCATGCAGCTCATTAGAAAATGCTGCAAAGCATTTTCAAAATTCCATGCACAAGTCTGGTAGCAAGCTCAAACAGCTGCCAGTTCTGCGCACACAGGAAAGAGTTCAGCACGCACAAGAAAAATATTAGAAGGAACATTGCTTTAATGAGAGGTGACAGAATTTACTTTTCCTTGTAACGAGAGGTGACAGGATCTATTTGTACTCATAATGAGAGGTGACAGAATGTATTTTTCCTTGTAATGAGAGGATTTACTTTTCCTTGCAACAAGAGGTGACAGAATTTATTTTCCCCTGTAGTGGGAGGTGATAGGATTTACTTTTCCTTCAATGAGAGATGACAGAATTACTTGTACTTATAACAAGAGATGACAAAATTTCTTTGTAATGAGATGTGACAGAATTTACTTTTCCTTGAAATGAGAGGTGACAGAATTTTATTGTACTTGTAATGAAAGATGTCAATTTACTCTTAAAGAAAGATGACAGAATTTACTTGTACTTGTAATGAGAGGTAGCTGTTGATAATGAGAGGTGACAGAATTTATTTTCCCTGTAATGAGAGGTAACAAAATTTACTTGTACTTATTACAAGAGATGACAAAGTTTACTTTTAATGAGAGGTGATAAAATTTACTATTCCTTGAAATGAGAGGTGACAAAATTTACTATTCCTTGAAATGAGAGGTGATAAAATTTACTTGTACTTGTAATGAGAGGTGACAAAATGTACTTGTACTTGTAATGAGAGATGACAATTTACTTGTACTTGTAATGAGAAGTGACACAATTTACTTGTAACGAGAGGTGACAAAATTTACTTGTACTTATAAAGAGAGGTGACAAAATTTACTTGTACTTATAATGAGAGGTGACAAAATTTACATGTACTTGTAATGAGAAATGACAATTTACTTGTACTTGTGACAAGAGGTGACAAAATGTACTTGTAGCAAGAGATGATAATTTACTTGTAATGATATTTTCAACATTCTGAAGTCAGGAGTATGAGTTGTGTGATGGATGTTCCCATTCTTATCAGTGTCCTGTACCTGGAACTTTCTGCCTTTTGAGCTGAGGAACAGAGACCATAACCATTTTCAAGACATCTTTTTCATTAGCAAAAAGTTCACTGACTCGTTTAAGTTGTCATTTTTAGTTCTAGCTGTCCGTTTGTATATTCATCTTTAATTACATTTCTCTTTTATAAATACACTTATTTGTTATGCTATTTGTAAATTCATTTTATTTGTTTTTTCTATTGTAAATACACTTATTTTTATGTCTTTTTTATTTTGCATGTGGCTTCATTTAAAAAAAATATATACTTTCAGCATTCTTTTGTGTTTAAGTAGTTTCTGTATCAAGTTTTTGTGTATTTTGTGTATAATTAATTATTTTTAAATGCTGATCTTTTTTATAAAATATGGAGCTTAATCAAACTTTTTTTTATTATAATTATCTCTAGTCATGCTTAGAAATTACTAAAAATTTGATTTTTTTTTTATTTGGTTTGGATTATGATTTTTAATCTTTGAATGTTAATGTTTATATGCTCTGACTGCCAACATTTATTTATTGTGTAGCAAGCACTTTTAATATTTATGAATAATGTCTTTAACAGTGAGCTGCAATTTCTGATAAACCCTAGTACCAGTTCTGTGGAGGGAAGTGGGGATTTGTTTTTTCTCAATAGATCCTTATGTCTATAAATCTTTGGTGTATTTTTAAGCTAAGGACTATCTTTACCACTGACTGTGAGAATCTACACCACCTCAGTAGCAGACACAGAGAAATAATGAACTTCCCACAAAAAATTCCCTTTTCTCCATATTATTTCTATTTTTGTTTCTGGTGCTGACAGATTGCCCATGCTTACCTTAACACTTCATCTTCTTGTGTTCTTGCAGAGACGCCACAAGCGCCAGACTGAGAGTCATGGCTTCTCACACCATACGGGTTTGCTGCCAAGGGTACCCATGCACCCAGCCACTTTCAACCCCACCTTTCATTCCTCATCATTCTCCACAGCCTTCAGCAAAGTACCAGATAGTGGCTCTACTGCTCTCCTGCCAACTATTGGCAATTCTTACAAACCACATAAGGTATGAAGTATATAAAGCTGGACTCTCATCCTACATAAAATTTGTGCTGTGTCACAATATGCGAATGTAGGAATATGATAATAATAAAGTTCTAGTTTTTTTTGTTGCTAAATAGTATACATACTGTATCATAGCATTGAATTGATAGGTATGATTTTTTTTTTATTTTGAGCAATTGAAGTGAATGGTTTGGTGTAAAGTATTGATGTAAACAGTGTGCAAGTACCATTGCGAGCTTTGTATTTTCATGATTTGGTTTTATTTTTCCCTGTGTTTCAGGCTGCTGCTACAAAAACAAGTAAAAGCTTTTTAGCCAACTACACCCTCCCCTCCTTAGAGAGACACTTCTGAGCTTGAATGCTCTCCCTTACATCTATTGTCCATGAGGCTTTGGTGCATGCTCAATTTGATTTCTCGGGTCTCGCTGTGATGCACTATTGTTTTCAGTATATTCTTATACTTTTTATACCAAAGTTATACAATGGAATTTTAATTTATGTGTACATAATTCAAGGCTGATATCTACAACTGGAATAAATATAGTATTCTTGACAGGCTGTAAGTAGATATCATAAAGCACTTCATGATCTGAAAACTTTAAAGAGGGAATAATGCTACGACTTTTCTTTGGAAAGTTTTGATTTTTCATTCCATCAAACAGAAGGCATGACAAAAGTGGATCACTCACATACCTCTGATGCTAGGTTTTATGAAAAAGAAATCAATAGCATATTGCATATTTATGTGATGTCCCTTTCATGATGTGTATAATTTTAGGGTGACACATGTCTTTTTTTGGTTGGAGAGCATTCATTCATTCATTTGACAGTTTAGTTTTTATTGTTTATTTGCTCTTGTATATTTATAAAAACCTGTCTACCTTGGGGTTTTTTGTGACTGTTAACGCTGGACACTAAGTGAAAGCAAACACAATTGACTAAAATATTCTTGAAGATTGCAATGATCAGTATAATGACATACCCCTGGAATTATTCTAGTTTGCCATGGAAACTGTCATTTGGGGTCAATTATTTCTGGATAAATATCCAAACCAAGCAACATTAAAGTAATATTTGTGTCATTCTACTTTTGGTAAATTTGTAGGTTAAATGGTGCATGGGTTAGGACAGCAAGAGTGGGAAAGCTAAATGTACGGTAGAATAACGAAGAAATCTGCTTCAAGCTGGAAGGTACTGTTAGGGTTGGGAGTGAATTTATTTTGGGAGATTCTATAATTTTTTAAGTGATACTATTAACATGATACCCTTGATTACCATAAGCATGTTGAGTGAACATTTAGATGGTTATGGAGTTATGTGCAGATGTTCAAACAAACATTAACAACACTACTCTAAGATGGTTTGCACTGCTTTTATTTGTTTTTCATCACATAAACTGGAGTCTGCCCATTTCTCATAGGACTGGTCTTCAGATAAAATGGTAACAGGTTGCTAATGAACTGGTTCATAAAGCTTTACTTTTAAGGACAAGACACAGTGCTTTTAACAATTTTGAGAGATTGTGAAGTTATTATTTAGAAATACCATTTGATCAATGCATGTAGTTATATCACAAGAATATGTAAATTGCCATTTTTGGTATGGAAATAGAAAACTAATACTGAACATGCTGATGAAATAGGTGTCACATCTACTCCATTATTTGTTGTTTTTGCAGATAAAACCATTCGATGTGATCAGGTTGCACATTTAAAAAGTGTATATACCACTCAACTCTTGAGCTCCACGGGACCTTTTGTTATGCACTTTTTAAAATGTTGCCAATTAAAGATATACAAGATTTCCCCTGGATTAGAAGATTGTTTTCACTGTAAATCTTTTATTAATTTGGGGTAGGATTAGGAAGAGCCTGGATCTTAGTATTTACAAATATAACTTTAATAATTATTATAGTATGAAGTAAATTTAACACACAAAAAAATTAAAAAATTAAATGCCAAAATATCAAAACTGTGTGATATGTTTTTTAGTGTTATATGTTAGGGTGGTCAAGGGAGACACATTATACCAACACAGCAATATTGACTAGTCATTCAAACTTCTTATGTGAAAGGTCATAATTATCATAATGGTCTTAGTCTTTGTTGTTGTAAAACATTCCCCCAAAACCTACTTTTTTCATTTACCAATAATTCAGACAAAACCAACTAACAACTGTTTTGTCAGAGCAGCAACATATTTTGTGCGTGTGTGTGTGTGTCTGTGTGCGTGTGTGTGTGTGTGTGTGTGTGTGTGTGTGTGTGCGTGCGCGCGCTAGGCTCAGAGACTGTGATAAGTATACAGATATTTTTTTAATTACTGATGCTCTCAAGGGTATTTTTGTTTAGAGCATGCATAAAATTTTATTAATGTAGAAATAATATATAACTGTCTATGAACAATGTACAAAAGGTGAAACAGGGCATATTTTTAAAAAGTACATTTGAATAAAGTACATATAACTTTATATTTGCCTGACACTGAACTGTTCATTTGCTTAGGCCATTTGTGTTTTGTATTATTATTATTATTATTATTATTATTATTATTATTATTATTATTATTATTATCTGATAATTATATTCATTAAGATAACAAGCAACCAAAGTCTGCAAAATTTTGTTTGGTGTGTGTAGAAAGATGAAAGTATTTGTGCTGAATGCCTGCGTTACTATGGCAACTGCATGTTTCTATTCAAAATT
The DNA here is from genome assembly GCA_028829895.1 of Sinotaia quadrata. Lineage (NCBI taxonomy): Eukaryota > Metazoa > Mollusca > Gastropoda > Architaenioglossa > Viviparidae > Sinotaia > Sinotaia quadrata. Next base: position 106,954,149 of record CM054177.1, on the reverse strand, counting down.
ATTACAGACTTAGACCTATGTAAGTTAGATCTAATGTTCTTCTCACCTCAGACAATGTAGAGTTTTCTATGTGTGCAAGTTTTGATATTTGGGGGTTTTGTATTGGATTATGTTAGCAAGTTTGGCACTGATTTTGACTAGTGTGCCTTTTGCAACATATTTCCCTTCATTTTATTATTTTTATTTGGGTAGGGGGGATTTTCATTTTTTTTTTTCAGCTTTAATTTGTTTCCCTTTGATTTTTAACAAGTCTCATATTCTGGACTTGTTAGCTATGATTTTTTATTGCAGAGAATGGTTTTGTAGTTTAAAGTTATCTTCCTTGGCCATTGTATTCATCTCATATCTGTTGTTTCTATATACTAGAGAAGGAAATCAATGATGATGAGTGAAAAATATTTAATACTGTAGTCATAATCTTTTTTTAATAACAAAATTAATTAAAAAATCCAAAAAACCAAAGAAAAAGAAAGGAAAATAAATGTGGACAACACAAATACATTAACCAAAAGAAGAACATAAATAATAATTTTATTTCACAAGTTGTAATTGTTCAGCCGTTAGATATTTTTTAATTATATTTTTCTATAGGACAAACTGTACTATATATAACTTTATTAGTAAATTGTGAATTATTTAATATTAACATATTCTTATTTTTAATATTATTATTGATTATAATCTTACTTTTAATATTATTATTACTTCACTTTATGTATTAACAAATCAGTGAAAGGTGATGGACTTCCATGTTAGCAAGAAGTAATACAAAGTAATTTTTTTAAGTGGTTAATAACAGTACAAAATCAATTTTTAAAGCAGTTAATAATGGTACAAAGTCATTTTTTAAAGCATTTAATAACAGTACAAAATATTTTTTAAACAGTTACAAACAATCAACCAATTAAGTATGTTTTTACCTTTCATCCATTTTAATTTTATATTTTTTATTTTCATAATTTGAAGCCAGTCATTTCCTTTGAAGACTTTATCAAAAGAGGCTCTTTGAAAGTGTAGTTTTATAAAAACCATATAATTAACATTTCATTTAAATCCTCCAATTCTTTAATTTTCAAATTCAGTTACTAGTATTTTTTCAGTTCATTGCTTAATAATTCCAAATGCTTGTGTTGTAGTTGAATGATTTGGCTCCCTTTCAGATAAAACCACTACAAATAAATGGCACATCACTTCCAAATGTTGAATTGTCCGTCCATTTCCTGTGATAACATTTAGTTCAGTATGTAATCATTATTTTGTTTGTATGGAAGGGTTTTTTCTTTTTTTTATCATTCTATTAATTTATTCTTTATTTATGTTACTAATTGTTATCAACATTTTAATCTTTATTATTTTAACCATACCTATCATTTTATAGATAATTAGTATTATACAAAGTTAAAATAAAATCCATTTTGACAAAGTCTTGTGTGCACTGTTCATTTATTTACATTCCATCCTCTTCATCAGCAAAGATTGTGTGTTTTCGTAGTGGAGGATTTGGGGTCATTTTCTGAAAATGCAACCTGCAGTCTGAGTTATCTCCACCAGACTTCCACCAAGGAATGAATCAGCAATTATAATTATAGCATTTGCTGTTTGAGTGAAGACAACTGGGTGCCCTTGCTCAGACACAGTAAATCTGAGTTCACTTAAATTTAGTGAGTAAATGTGAATACACTTGAAAGAGTAATCGGAGTTCATTTAAGGTTAACGAGCAAATATGAGTACACTCGAGTGTGTATATATCTAAGTGCACAAGTTAGTGAGTAAATCTGATTACCACTGTGAGAGTAAATTTGAGTACACCTGAGTGAATAAATATGGGTGCATTTGAATGAGTACATCTGAGTAACTTTGGTGAATGTGATTACACTTGAGTTAGTAAATATGAATAGAACTTGGGTGAGTAAAATCTGCATTCACTTTAGTGGGCATATATGAGTACAACTAAATAAATAAATCTACGAGAACTTAGTGAATGAATAAAACTGAATTTCTTGGATAGTTAAATATGATTAAGTTGAATGAGTAAATCTGAGTACACTTAACACTGATGAATATAATATGATTACATTTAAGTTTAATTAGACAATTTAAGTATACACGAGTGAGTAAATCTGGATGCACTTGAGAGACTAAGATTTGTGTATTTGAATAGATAGATTTTGGTGCATTTATTATGAATGAATAAATCTGAATGCCAGTTAAGTCTGGTGAATATAATGTGATTGCATGTTAGTGAGTAAATATGAGTGCACTTGAGTGAGTAAATAAATCTGAGTGAATTGAGTGTGCTTGGATGTGTTAGAAAATTAAGAGTGTGTGGGTGTGGGGGTTGTGGTGACGAAAGAAGACAAAATTAAAATAAAGCATAAATAATTAAAATTATATTATTGAAGTACAGCAAAATCCCAAGGCTTCTTTCTATTTGGGAGTGTTGGAGAATATTTCAATAGTGATGCTGAACAAAATAGTGAAATAAAAAAGGTGTGTGTGTAATTGAGTGAGAGAAAGTCTTAAGATCAAACAAAAGGGCATTTTCATTAATTTCAATGATAATTATATTCCTAAAGTTTTCCTCCTACAAACAAATCTTTTAGAAGATGAACTCAGGAAATTTTGTCTTTTACACTACATTACAAGTTTTATATCTGACTTTCTCTCTGCGACTGCATCTTTCTGAGCAATGTATAAATATCGGCCAGCAACTCTCAAGCAAATTAATTAAAGCATAATCATGCTATCACCTTGCAAAAAGTGTCATAAACACAGTGTCACTTTCAAATTAAAATGAAGCACTGACACCATATTTGCTAGCTGAAATAAAGCAAAAATACCACTTTCACTAACTAGAGTGTGAAACCAGGCATGCGAATGACCTTAACTCTTCCTTTCTTAGGCACGAATTTGTCTCTTCAGGATTCTCTTGTATGAATTAATAGTATGAATTATTAACATGCAATCTATTCATGTTAGTATGGGGCATACATGTTTCATTCACATGGTATAATTGTAAACACTTTTCATGTCTTTAAATAAAGGATTATATTTCACAAAAATATTTTGTGTAAATGGCATGATCAATCTTTCTTTCTTGTGTTTGTGTGTGTGTATTGAATATACAGAAATGAGAGAGTGTATGACACAAGCATGTACACATATATGCACACCTGTCCACTATGCATCTGGAAAGTGAACAAAAAATATTCTATTTGATACAGCTGATAATATTAGTTCTTCAAAAGGATATATCCAGTCATTGTGTTGCTGATTAATTCTTGGAAGTGTGAGAATAGATTGATAAATTTGTATTTAATTTTACTGGAGAAAAACATGGTCAGGGCTGTCTTAACAGCATTATAGACCCACAGGCAAAGCATTGCACTGGGGCCCCTAACACAACCACTCACAGGAATAAAAATGAAAATGGTCGATAAAATGCCCCTATGCTTGTGAGGCCATGGGCAACTGCTCAGCATGCCCATACATTCAAACAGCACTGTACAAGGTCAATGTGATTTTGACCGATACTTGAAAAAAGAGATGAACACATTGATGTTGATTTTTCTGAGTTTTTTAAGAATTTGTTTTATAATACTCTGTTGACAACATTATAATCTAAAATTGTATTTGCAAACCACTCTCAACTAATGTATCAAAGATAAAAATATATTATTTATACTTAATTATTATGTTAAAACATTTAAATTTCTTACACACTTACTGATTCACTACTGAGGTTTCTCATTTGCTGCCCAGTTCTCATTTGTTTTTCTGCTGTGTCAAGTTCTAGTTTCTCATTTCTTGTCTTGTTGTCAAGTTCTTGTGATTTGTTGTACTCTTGTTAAGTTCTAGTTTCTCATTTCTTATCCTGTTGTCAATATATAATCTCTTATTTCTTGTCCTGTTGTCAAGATCTGGTCTCTTATGTCTTGTCCTCTTGTCAAGATCTGGTCTCTTATTTCTTATCCAGTTGTCAAGATATGGTCTCTTATTTCTTGTCCTGTTGTCAAAATCTGGTCTCTTATTTCTTGTCCAGTTGTCAAGATCTGGTCTCTTATTTTTTTTCCAGTTGTCAAGTTTAGTTTTCATTTCTTGTCCTGTTGTCAAGTTTTCATCTCTCATTTCTTGTTCTGCTATCAAGTTCATCTTTCATTTCTGTCCTATTGACAAGTCCTAGTTTCTCATTTCTTGTCCTGTTGTCAAGTTTTCATCTCTCATTTCTGTCCTATTGACAAGTCCTAGTTTCTCATTTCTTGTCCTGTTAAATTCTCATCTTTTGTTTCATGTCCTATTGTCATGTTCTAATTTTTCATTTCTTGTCCTGTTGTCAAGTATTCATCTTTTGTTTCATGTCCTGTTGTCAAGTCCTCATCTCTCATGTCTGTTGTCAAATTCTCATCTCTCATGTCTTGTCCTGTTGTCAAGTTCTCATGTATCATTTCATGTCCTGTTGTCAAGTTATCATCTCTCATTTCTTGTCCTGTTGTCAAGTCCTCGTATATCATTTCATGTCCTGTTGTCAAGTTCTCATGTATCATTTCAGTCCTGTTGTCAAATTCTTGTCAATCATTTCTTGTCCTGTTGTAAAGTTTCTGCTTATCATTTCTCATCCTGTTTGTCAAATTCTCATCTATTATTTCTTGTCCTGTTGTCAAATTCTTATATATAATTTTTTGTCCTGTTGTCAAATTTTCACCTATCATTTCTTGTCCTGTTGTCAAATTCTCACCTATCATTTCTTGTCCTGTTATCAAGTTTCAGCAATATGTAGTCAGTCTCAGTCCACAGTCACAAGTTCACAAATATATATTCATATTATAATTTTACAGTTATGAGAGATAAAATTACACTGACAATTTTAAAAAAAATGTTTCTTCACATTTTAAATCACAACTGTACTGTTGAAATAAATATAACAGTTTGCTGGACATAAATAATTTGAATAAAGCAAATATTATAATAGCATGGCTGATAACAGTCATCATGAAACAGAAATTAATTATGTGTATAGACAGCATAAATATAGAATCAATAGAATGCTGTAGACATAGCGCACATTCTTTCATGCATTAAAATTTTTAGAAAATTTTCTTATTTTATTTTATATTGATTCTTTTCAAATAATTATATACAAGTTATTCAAATGATGAACACTTGCATAAACTCTTCAAATAATTCTTTGTTAATAATCTGAAAGTTTCATTTATGAAACAAGAACACACCCATAAAAAACTCCGTTAAGATAAATAACATTAATCCGCATTTAAAGTGTATCTTCTTTTAATTCTTTTTAAGAAAATCATAAATAAAATAAAAGTTAAGGTCGATGTATTTTATTTGCAATACAAGTAAAAGACTGAAGATAACTATATATACTGTAAGAAGTTATATGTATGTTTTACATTTATTTTTAAATTACCATCCATCTAAAACATTAGTAATAAAATATTTAATTAAAATGCTCAATTAATGCACATGATTGAAAAAATCTTTACATAAAAATTATTATTTGCCAGTGAAAAGAGTTATATTATTTTCATAATTTTTTAAATCTAGAGACAAACATTTTCTGCCATTTGGGTGGCTGGACATCTCATTTCCATACCACTTCCAAACTATTTCTGTATGAGCAAATTTAAAACAATAAAAACCTAACAAACAAAAATATAATTGTTATTCCATGAAAATTTGTACACAAACATTTTTCAATTTCATTTCTGCTCAAAACTGAATATAGAGGATTAACAGTAAGCAATTAACAAGATGAAAGAAAACAAAAATAAATGACAGGAATTTTTAACTTTAAAGAAAAAAAAATAAAAGACAGGAGCCTCAGACTATAAAGTATAAATAAAAATAAATAAGGATTTTTTTTTTAACTACTTTTTAATTTAAAAGAAAAACTAAGACCAACACATTATTTACAACAGTACCTGCATTACTGTTGCTAGTGTTCTTCATGTTTTTTGTTTTGTTTATTTATTGCTAAATTTGTTTGTATTATTAATTCATTAAAGGCATTATCTTTATTTGCCACACTTAATCCATAAAGACATTTCTAGACTTGCTGAATGCTTCCTGTTTACTAGAGTTTTTGACTTATTTTCTAGACTTGCTGAATGATCCCTGTTTACTTGAGTTTTTGACTCCTATTTTCTAGAATTGCTGAGTGATTTCTGTTTACTAGAGTTAATGACTCCTGTTTTCTATACTTGCTGAATGATTCCTGTTTACTGGAGAGATTTTTACTTTTATTTTCTAGACTTGCTGAACGATTCTTGTTTACTGGAGTTATTGATTCCTGCATGTCTAGATTTGCTTACTACATCTTATCTACTAGAGTTAACAATTCCTGTTTCCTAGTCCTGCTCAAAACTTCCTTCTTACTAAAGTTTTTTATTCCTTTTTCTTGTAGACTTGGTTACCAATTATAGTCATTCTAGATGTAGCTACTGTGTCTTATTAATTATAGTTATTGCTTTTTGTTTTCTATATTTGCATACTTGTTTCTGTTAAGTGTTCTCAACTTAGCTGGTCATTTGAAATGCACTCTGATTTATAGCAGCTTTCAATTGTTAATATTCTATAAATAGCAATCCTAGATACTCAATATTCCATCAACAGTTGACATATAGGTCGAAAATCTTTTGATATTCATTTTCTAGAGCAAAAAGATAGTAATGTGAACATATCTGTAGTGTTCAATTGATATACTGATTAATTAAGTAGAAAAGGCACAAACAAAGCAGATTTGATGTTGATGCATATACACAAGGGTAGACAGAGTGTAGAAATTATTACAGGTCAGCAATGGTGCCCTAGATAGACCATACAGCTACTATCCCCTAGTTTATAAACTGAATTCACCTCATGGAACTAGATATAATTTGGCACCCTAGGTAACATCACATCTAATTATAAATGTGAATATTGTTATGGTTTTCAGCTGAGGCAGCAATAATGTTACTATAGTATTCTGCAATGACAACTGTAATTAATTTTACTACAGTATTCTACAATGACAACTGTAATTGTTTGTTCATTGCTAACTTGTCAATCATTCATGTATGAAATATAAACTTTCATACTTTAACGCTTATAATACCAACAACTCTGAAATGGCCATTTTTATAAGACTATTACCATTATACTCCTGTAACACAATAGTTCTGTATTTACTTGACTGAAACTTACATGACATCATAGTTCTTATATATATGTGTGTGTATGATGATGCCAAGTTATATCTAGTTATATGTGGTCACTTGAATTTTGCTACAGGAGAATTAATTTAAATATGCCACACTAATATACACAACCCCACCACCACCAATCTGATAAAAGATGTAAGTTTCAAATGATAATAAGAACAAGATGGCAACAAGTGCAGCCAGCACCGCGATCATGCATGTAAATGAAGTGAAATGTAATTTGGTATGCTGGATGGTGAAAAAAAAAGGATGTATAATAATAAAGAGAGAGAGAGAGAGAGAGAGAGAGAGAGAGAGACAAGCACAGACAGACAGATAGAAAGAAATACAACTGTTCTGTTTTTGATGCTCCTAGTTGAGGAATTACTCTGTGATTGTGTAGCTATATCAATTTTCTTTTCTCAATGATTTTAAAAGTGAAAGGAAACAAGGCAGAACCTGACAATATCAAACAAAAATATTTAACCTTTGTAAGATATACTTTTAAATCCTCAAATGCCATGAAGAAGAGAGAGAAAGAAATCAAAAGAATAGAATAGACCAATGGCTAAAGGAAACAATATGCACTATTACTCAAAATGTCATGCATCCGGGCAAATGATCGTAGCATGTACATCATAAATTAGGTACAAAATTTTGAAACACTCTGGATGAGGGTGGCAACCAAACAGTCCACCATTGCATTCAGAAGACTTTGGTAAGAAGTAAATAAGTAGAAAATTACAATCTTTGTTTCACATCTACACTCCACCATTGTAGTTTTTTATGAAAAAGAATATAAAGAAATAAAACTTTCATTTTTTAATTGTTATGAATGATGTAAAAGGTACTATAAAAAAAGAGTAATTTAAATAAAAACAACTTACTGGTAAGTTCAAAAATTAAAATGATTTGATTTCATAATAAATAAAACATTCAGTTATAGCTTTAATGTTTTTTCCATAATGTTCTACTGGCACAATACTTATGTTTTCAATATGCAGTAGTTTTGTTTTTTTTTGTTCTATTCTACACTTTAATTCACTGAAGTCCCCTTTACATTCTATTGACACAATACTTCAGTTCCTATTATGTTCCTTTTACTTGACACTTTAAATCTTCAATGTAAGTTTATTGTATAATCATCATAATATTGAGTTCTTTATGTTCTAGCTTAATGATACATCCATCCAAATTAATTTCCCTTGTGTTCTAACTATATGATATTTTAAATTCATTTTCATTATGTTCTAACTAAATCAGTACATATTATTTTAATTTTTATTGTACTTCTTATTATGTTCTAAGTACACAATATCATAATTTTAATGTATTTTTTATTATGTTCTAGTTACACAATACTTTAATCTTTAATCTTGTTCTTATTATGTTCTAATTACACAATACTTTAATAGAGTTCTCATTACATTCTGATTACACAATGCTGCAATCTTTAATGTGGTTCTTATTATGTTAGTCATACAATATCACAATCTGTGTCACAGGTCCCTTTTTGTCCTTTCTAATCTTCAATATAATCCCCATTATGTTCATGCTGCATGATACTTCAGTCAGCAACATAATTTCCTTTAAAATCTACAAAATAATTAAGTCATTAATTGGCATTTCTAATTATGTACTCTTTAAAATTCCCCCTATGTTCTCAATTTTATTTGAGCTTGTTAATGTACACTTTAATCTTTAAGCTCCCATTATGTTCTACAGTGTATTCCAGTCTATTAATATATATAATATATATTTCAATAATCAAGTTCTCATTACATTCTACAATATTTTCATTCTATAAATGTACACTTCAACTGTTAATTCCCATTATGATGTTAACTATATTTCAAACAGTATTATACTTCTCATATTTTTCTACTTGATACTTTAGTCTTCAAAAAATATTTCCCATTAAGCTGTCATTATTAGCTTTTCTTGACAACTTTAATGGCACTGAATGACAAAGATGACTTTTAAGCATCATTTTTAAAGCTAAAATTACTTAGAGCATTTTATGATAAGCGTGGGGAGTGAAGCAATACATATATTTGATACTCAATGATAAATGTGGTTGTATCATTTCCAAACTATATATACAAGGAAGAAAAGAAAATGCACATCCCACACTCCAAGATCACATTCCAATGTTCATGCCCGACTGAAGTGGAGCCACCATCCTGACCACTGACTGATGCCTGAGGATGGAACACAGCAGAACTTGCATTGCTAGAAAACTTTCAGGAAACATGTTCCAAGAGTTTCATTCTTGAAAACACTGGGTGTGCATAATTTTTCAGGAAGGATGTGAGTTATTTCATCATCATCATACCATGAAAAGATCCCAGATTTAATGAAAATACTTTGTCAGTCTGCAGAATTTCAACATATTTTTTTTGTAGCATGGGTGAACTTTTAATGTTATTCCAGCATCAATTTTAACTCTTGAGGCAAACTGAATGATTCTCATAACTTACTTATAATATTATAAGTGATACAATCATTATTCTTCTTTCATTAATTCTTCAAGTCTTTCGCTAATATTTTTCTTGAATGGCATCTGGAAATCAGTAAAATCCACCTCCCACCCAAAACGCTCCCTTTTGACCACCTTTTTGTGAATAAGTTCTTGGGTGTTTGGTGGGTTGGTCCAAGCTTTAAGTGGGGTGTATGTAATGTTTTCACGTTCGTCCATACCACCAGCAAGAGCTGAAGCAGCACGCAATATTGATCCTTTGCGATGTCTGGACATCATTGAATACTCAGATGATGTTGACACACCCTGTAAAGAGTTCCAAGATGGTGTCAATTACACAAGCTTATTTCAGAACTGTACTTTTAACAAAAACTATTTTTAAAGCAAAACATAGTAAAGAAAACAGCAGGAAAGATTGGGAAATGATCAGTCAAGAATATACCAACATTTTAGTATGGAAAAGGGTCTGAAAGGCTAAATAATTATTAAAACATGCATTAAAAAAATCGATCATTCTATTATGCAATACATGTAATATTAATAACAGCAACAGTAACAATGACTATTTCTCACACATGCACGCACATACGCGCACACACACACAAGCACGCACACACGCACGCACGCACACACACACACACACACACACACATTAGTAAAGAACTGTAGTATAACAAAATCAGTAAAAGACTTTCATCTGGTAGACCTAAATTAGCATATGTAGTATATCTATGAAAAGTAGATGCTTATAAATTGACATATTTTAAAACTAAACAATGATGATATCTCTGAAGACATAGATCTGCATATATCTAGAAAGACTTAGGTCTAAATGCAGAAATTCACTTATTTATGCTTGAACATCTAGAATTTTCTTGCAGCCTGAAATTCCCTCATTTACAGTTTGTGACAGTTATACAGATAGTGAGTCATGGTGGCCTATTTTAAAATGTCTGCAAGTTCCAATGCTCAGTGTCAAACAGCACTTCTCCAGCCACTTCAAGCATATCAACACTAACACTATTAAAATATAAATAATCAAAATAACTGTAGCATAATAATGCACCAAAACAGCCTCATATGCTTTGATGTAGAGGGTCACTATCCATAAGCAGGCTTTATTTGAAATTTGTACTTAATCATGTGTATGCTAGCATATTTAACCACAGTTGAGGGGCATATACTGTAATGTTGGCATTTTTATATATTATTTCACTGCATATTCAAAAAACATTTTGCAATTATTTTGTATATTTCAGCTAACTAAGTAAATCATTAATTGCTGACAGAGCTTTGTCAGCATATCATTTAAGAAACAAACTAAATAAAGAATCTTAAAGTTCTACAATTTGTAACATCACTAAATGTTGAAAATTCATGTACAAACAACCCCTTCATTTGTAACCCCCAACTCTTGACCATTTTATTCAAGCAAACTATTCTATGAAGCCTTCCAATTTTTTATGTATGTCTGCAATTTGCAATTATGACACAAGTTTTAAACGTATAGTTTTTAATTCTTGTTTTCCTGAACGTTTACTTTCATTTCATAACTATTGTATTATTTTGATTGTTTATTTGTTTTTCTCCCTTCCCCCCCCCCCCCAAAAGGAACCAAATTTTGATAAGTATGTGCATAAATGGTACGAATTATCACATTGCTCCAGAAAGTAACAGTTAAATAGCAATGGAAACCAGTAGTGAAATAAATATACTGTTTGTCAATGTTAAGTAAATCATGCATCATAATAAAAACTGTGTCAGTCATCTACATAACAACTAAATAAATAAATTGTTTATAAGCTCTAAACTAGTCATTTGACAGCAATCAAAGAAACAAAACACAAAATGAAACAAAATTTAAACAAAAGCAACTAGTTAACAAATGGAAAATGAACATATTAACTATGTCAACGTTCACTCTTTCTCTTATTAGCAGATGAATGTAAACATTGTTGAGATAAGATATTTACTGAGCTTTAACTACAAGTTAAAGACATGTATTAAGCTACAACTATAAGCATTCACTTTCCATCTCTTGATATAATTGTACAATTTATAAGTTACACTGTTTCTTACACAATGTTCAGCAGTCTTTCTAGATATGAGATTTTATACTATAATTGTAAATCCAGTCATTCTGCAAATACATAATCTGCATCATACGCTAACAGTAACAGCATGAAATGTATGATCAGATTACATATACTGCAGACTGCAGATTCACACTACAACTACTTCATAATGAATCTGACTCCATATGATTTCTGAATCTCCAATCAGTACTGCTTTACATGAAATCTTATTTCATCTGTAATGTCAGCTGACTTCACATGTAATGTGATGTTTCATTTTATCCATTTCACCTAATATATGTAATACCAAAGTAAACCCAAAACTCCGTTTAATATGCACTGTGATGTCACATTACACACTAATGTCAACACAGACTCTACACTGGAAATGTTTTCACTTTTATGGATCAAATATAATGTGTAATTTATATTTGTGCTTTATTTTTACCATTTGTTTAACTTAGGTTCTTATATTAGCATTTAAAAATATTTTACTGCAAACAAATTCCATGACAAAGAGTGCACTTTTCTTTGCTCACACTATGAATACTTGAGCCCCAAATATTTCCTTTTCTGTTTTTCATATATTTTAATTAACTGGGGGGGGGGGGGGGGGGAGAATTATAAAGGTGTACTTTAAATTTTTTCTAATTACATGGTCACACTGACCAACTATCATTGCTTACTTTATATTTTTGTTTATATATATTTATTTACTAAAAACGTACATAAAAGCTTTAGCTGATATGTATATTTGAAAAAGTTAAATATTTTCCAGTTTGTGTTTAGCAGCAAGTGCAGATATGGATATTATGTAGAGACAAATTCCATTTGTGTTAAGAAACAAGAGAGTTTATGAAGGAAGAAAATAAAATTCTGCAGTAATCAGTCAAATAAGCAGAAAAAACCCTTGTACCAACTTTTTAGTTAAGACTTAAAAAATGGCACGTGCAACTCTAAAACTACAAAATCTCTTGATTTAGTAGTGTATATGTATATACATGTGTGTGTTTATGTGTATATGTATGTACATGTATATGTATATGTATATGTGTGTATTCATGTTTAGGTGTGTGTATGTGTATATATGTATGTATGTTTTGTAAAATAAACAATAAACAAGTTAGTGCATATTGAGTACAGACTGCTTCATTGATTTATTAATATATATATATATTTTTTTTTTTTGTTTTGTAAATAAGCAAGTTAGTGCAGATTCAGCTTCATCTTTGCAATTTGTATCCATACTAGAAGACTAAATTGCCTAGCTTTATGTTTACACATATTTCATATTACTGCTATTAATTTAGGACAATAATAAGAAATATTTATTTTATTTATTACAGCTGGATATAATGATTTCACCAGTGACTGGCCTTCTTTAATTTGTTAAATAACATATTGATGGTCCATTAGACTGACAGACAGCTTTAGCACAAGTGTGCACATCATCATTTCATTTTAATTCATTTGTCAGTTCTTATTAATCCTTATTCTTACTTTTATTCTAACTTATTCTAATTCTTAATTGTTGATATTCTTATTTATTTTAGTTCATTTCTATTCTTATTTAATTGCTTTAGAGAAGAAATAAAAACAACCTAAAGAATACTTACAAGTTGTTAATTAATAAAATTCTTATTAACTAACAAAATAATAGCCTTTGAACCAACTTAATAAAATTTTACATGAGGTTCCTATTTTCAATTGTATTAAGCATAATATTTGTAAAATCAACATCTGCATTTATCACTAATGCATCCCATGGAAGTTAGGGTTTACTCTGCTAAGGGTGCCATTTTAAATTTTAGGAAACATATGATATCAGATTCATATATACAGTAGAATCACACATGATAACTATTTCTACATAATCAGAACGTGATACCTTTTCACGTGCAGTCAACTGTTTTGCATGCAGTCACAACGTTAGCCTATTTCACCTTGGCCCATACCTGAGCATCATCTTTCTTGTCACCAGGGGCAGATGAAGGGCGTTTGGCTTTTCCTCCCCCTGGCTTTTTGCCTCCCTTGCCTCCTTTCTTCTTGTCAGTGGGAGGAGGGAGTGTGTCCCACTTGCGCTGTACTATCTCCACAACACGTGGGTCAGCCCAGGCCTGTGCAATGTCCATTGGAGTCATACCTGTTTAGCATAGAAAAATATATAGGTCAGCCCATGGCTGTGCAATGTCCATTGGGTCATATCTAGTTAGGGTAGGAAAAACATATGGGTCAGCCTAGCACTGTATAATGTCCACTGGGGTTGTACCTAGTTAGGGTAGGAAAAACATATGGGTCAGCCCAGGGCTGTATAATGTCCACTGGGTTTTACCTAGTTAGGGTAAGAAAAATATATGGGTCAGCTCATGTCTGTGTAATATCCACTGAGGTTTTAACCTACTTAGGGTAGGAAAAATATATGGGTCAGCTCAGATCTGTACCAATGAGGTCCATAAATAACCTACTTAGGGTATGAAAAATATATGGGTCAGCTCAGACCTATACAATGTCCACTAAGGTCATAACCTACTTAGGGTAGGAACAATATATGGGTCAGCTCAGGTCTGTATAATGTTCACTGGGGTAAAACTAGTTAGGGTTAAAAAAATATATGGGTCACCCCAGGCTTGTACAATATCTACTGGTTAGAGAAAGAATTTTTTTTCTACAAATAAATTGTTCCTGAATACAGTGGTGTCATATCTTATGCAGAGTATGTGTCTGACATCAGTGAGTAAATCAAAAATGCATATTGTCAAAATAAGAATGATGACTAGAACAACATAGTATGACAAATGATGAGATCTCAATAAGCATCTCAATATGTCCAACACAGCCAATTTTTCCTTCAGCACTGAAGAAGAGATCACTGTCTCATTGACAAAACATCAGATGAAATACATGTGGATGCCTTATGTATAGGGACCAATTAAATATAAAAACTATGCACATATGTTTAAATACTGAAATCACACTCTGTAAGGCAAGGTTCTGACACTATGACAATTATGCAGGAACTGAGATCGATCGAGGGAATAGCAGATTTATGTCTTTCATCACAAGGTTCATTTCAGAGAATTATGCACATGTGGGTGACACTTCAGGTCATGGAGGTCAGACTATTTCCAGTTCACTTACTTGAAGCTTTGAAAAGATCGCATTTAATGTTACACTACTGATTTCTTGACTTACAAATAATTGCCATGATATGTGTTTCTATTTGTGAAACTGTCAAATTCATGTGCCCAAATTTATCATTCCCCATACATTCCTAAGAATGAACTGAATAAACTTTGGATTGTAAAAATTCACAGAGATAAAGGTGCTCTCTTTATTTTATCTTATTATTTAACTGTATGTTAGTAATCTAATATTTGTGGCTCATCACCCATTTTGCTGAATCTTGTGAAATATTACATGACTTTTTCTTTACAGTAAAGCACATTTCAATAATTTAAACTTCATTCTCCAATATACTGTAATCTGACCATTGCAAATATCATGTATACTTTTAGTAATGATGCTAATTATTGAGTAATGAAATGATAATTACATGATATATGATTTCATACTAATCATAATAGTGATTTTACATACCATGTGAATGCATCAATATAACAGGCCTTCTTAATTAAAAAAATATGTGATGAAATACCTAAATACATTATTCCTATTCAGAATTAAACATCAGTGTTAATTTAATTTGTAAATTGCAAACAATAACATTACAGCATAACTAAGTCTTCTAGCAATAACAGGAAAAAGTTGCTGCTTTTTTATCAAATAGATTAATTTTAATTTGAATAATTATAAGAATAGATCAATTTTGCATATTCGATGATGCATTCAGGACAAATACATTTTTCTTTTGGATATACTCTTTTGGATATATATTATATTATATATATCTAAACACTAATACTTAAAAGCAGGAGTGATGACTTCAACTGACCATAAGTATCCTACTAGTACTAGCATAATTATACTATTACACACACACACACACACACACACACACACACACAAATAGAGAGAGAGAGAGGGAGAGAAAGAGGGAGAGGGGGAGAGGGAGAGAGGGAGAGAGCCAATATAACTTTGTGTTGTGTGCACTATGCCAACATACCTCATTAACATGGATGAAATGAATTATATATACAATAGTCAGCAAGTCATACAAAAATAATATTGGAAGTAGGTGGTGGCTATGTCTGAGAGCATGAAGGCTTGTGGTGGAACTGCAATTCTGATTGGTCAAGTTAGTGTCTAGTAAAATCTAAGAAGCATAACTTTTATGTACCAAACCTCTTGTTTAGAGTTTTACTTTTTCACTCTACTGGAAGTGAAGACAGCAACTGTACCAAAGTCTCTGAATCTGGCAAGGATGTTTTAATAAAATATTGGCAGAGAGACTGTGCAGTCTATCAAGATTTGGACTTTTTTCTCTTACAGAGAAGTTAACAAAAAAAGCTAACAATATATGAGTGAGAATGACTGTTACTAAATTGTACCATTTACTGCATTGGAATGAATTATGAAAGCAAGAGTAGATTGTTTTTGTTAATACTGATTAAATGTCCAAATGTCATGCATTCTAATCAATGCCATTAACTGGAGATAAAAAAGACAGAAGTGAATTATGAAGTGCTGATAAAAAGGTGAACTACAGATGCATAAATGATTATGTTTTTATAGGGAAAGCTATTTAGGGGAGAAAACTCATTGTTGAGGATATCATTAGAAGAAATTCTTTTGAAGAGGGATGTTATGGCAATCATGACTGAGCAAGATGTGAGCATTTTAGACAGCACATTCACCTCAAGTCTTGTCACAGTCAAAGGCAATTAAAGTGTCACCATACCATCTAGTGAATTCAGCAAAAGTGGCCATATGTTGCACAAATATCTTCAGTTAGATTCTAATCAGCATTGAGGCTACTGACATACCCTTACTAAAGGACATGCTACAGGAAAAGTTCTGTTATCATTTATTTCTCCTTGGCATATGGGTCACTATGGGCTCTCCTTTGAAATGTTCAATACTCCTCATGATCATGTGGTAATATGATGGAAAATGTGAGTTAGTCCTGTGTAGTCTCCATTATAGAGATGTATCTAGTTATAATAATTTTTAAAAACACATGAGTTAGTTCTGTGCTATCTCCAATAAGGACAATTTTTACAGAAAATATTTCAAACTGCATGCATTATCAAAGTGCAATGTCACTGTTGTTTTGATGAAATGGTTTAAATAGAGTAATGATGGTAAGGATAATGATGATAATGGTGTTGGGGTGTAGCTGAAACATGGATGAAGATAATGTATATATAATTCATGTATAATCTTTAAAAGATCAAATTTTATATATGAACAAGTTTTCAAAAACAATGTAAAATAACATAATAAAATCATATGAGTGAAATAAATTTAATTACATGAGCACATAAACTACTAAATCAATTAAACTAGGAAATAGCTAAAAGTGAGTTTATAAGACTTTTGGCTAATATCACAGAGCATTTAGATCTAAAGGTAAATTGCTCTAAGTACCTGAAATCTGGTATGAACTAGAACATTCTCCATTGATCTAGACATGGGAATACTGCAGACTTGAGTGACAAAGATACACCACCAAAATACATTCAGACACATTTTTAGTTTTCAAATAAGAAGGCATCATGACCTTTTCTATTTTCTGTCTGGATCCTGGCACCATGCTCAATCAGGTACTTGACAACAGAATCACGTGAGCTCTCTATGGCACGTGTGAGAGGAGTGCCGCCATTCATGGTGGATGCATCAATCTCCCCACCATGCTCCACCAGGTACTGCACAACATCTAGCTGTCCCGAGTGACAAGCATGGTGCAGTGGAGTCCATTTGAAGTTGTCCCTTGCATTGACCATTGCCCTGTGAACAGAAAGGGGACAAATACTTTGACTGGTTTGCTCCTTGTCAATGGCCAGTTCTTGGTTTACTGTTTTCTCAGAGATGAAATAACAATATAAATGTACATTGTACATTCAAAAGTAGTTTGAGAAATTTTCTTAATCAATAGTCAGAGCAGAGAAATATTAAGTGTAACAGTAAATTCACAAGTAAACAGGAGAGTGAAAATTATATTCTTCCCATTAGGACTGTCAATTTTTCTAAAATGCTGCCCAGGTACCCATTCAAATTTTGAACGGGTACCCACTTGAAAATTAGCATAATATCCATTGCAACTGGTGATCTCTACACAAAGCTACTTAACCATTAAGCATGCACTCTATTTCGCACAGTAGCCAAAGGTATGCATCAAGTGACTTACTATTAATTATGATCTTTATATGTACAACACGAACTTTAATTTTAATATGATCAATCAGTATATAAACTAAATCTAAATAAAATGTCAACAACAATAATGTATTTAAAAATAGGGCATCAAGTTCAATCGTCCTTTGCTGACAGAATTTCATCACCCAGATTGCATTTTGCCATGTCACTATCCAATCACTTGGGCATGAAGATGATGTCTTACCCATATTAAAAATATTAGAATGTTATTATTTAATTTATTGACACTAAAATACTGACAAATTTGTTTACTGAAGTCTTATTAACATGCTACACTTGTTAACGAACACAGGAAACAGCGCAAGCTACGGTGATCCATGTAGTTCATAATTAGATCTAGGTACAGCGGCTGCCATGGCTGGCACGATTTAGCATGCCACCATCTACAAACAGGATGCGAATGTGACTGGAGGGGGGGGGGGAAGTGTGCTAAATTGAGACAACCAGTATCAGTTCTCTCATCTATCGTGTGATTGGCTTGCTTCCTGTCGGTTTCCCTTGTACCCCACTCCACATTACCCATTTCTGTGCCAATGGCCATGTTATCATGGGTACCTGGTCCACAATTTTACTACCTGGGTATTAGCATGGCAATGGGTACCCAGGTACCCGTTGACACCACTACTTCCCATGCATAACAGGAAATATAATAAAACACATAATAATAAACATAGCATGGACTTACTGTTATAAACTATTGTAAAGAGGGAAAATGTTGTAGAGAAAAACTTTCAAGCAAATACCACCTGAGTACGCATTAAGAAATAAAGATGCTTACCCAATCAATATATGCCATGTTTCTTCCTAGAAAGGTCACACAGAACCAAATCAGTTTAATCCCTTTACTCTTGGGTACAAAATAAATTATTCCATTTGCTTTAGAGTATACTATTTAATTTTTTATTTACCTATGGCATTAAATTCACATCTGTGTAATTTCATAAACTAATATCAATATCAGTTTACAAAAGTGGTGGGGTCTGTTTTTGTTCACCTGCAACTTTTTTTCCTCCTTAAAATATAAAAGAACAGTCTGTCAGATATTTGCTTATGCGGTATATCATGAATAAAAGACTGGGAAGAGTTAATATAACCCATGATGCCTTAAAAAAAAAAAAAAAGAAAAGAGTGCACTGACCCACTCTCCACTAAAAACTTCACCATATCCAAGTGCCCCCCTGAGGCTGCCACCATGAGTGGGGTCTTGTAAAACTTATCGCGAGTGTCTACAGGAGTGCCTCGCAAAAGCGCCATCTTGAGGGAATCAAAGTCACCTATCTTGGCCGAGTCATTGATGTTGATATAAGTGCGATCTGGATATTGGAGGTACCATGCTGAGTCATCCTGCAAACAGCAAACTGAAGGAATCAGTGACAAAAACTCATCAATAAAGAGTTCTTAATACCTTTCTATTGAAAGAAACATTTATAATTCTATTTTTTTTAAGGTATACAACTTCTATTTTAATATGCATTTTAAACAAAGTACTCCACATACCTTATGTCAAACATTTCATTTAAGCAAGTTTTATTTGAGACTTCCTGAAATTTTGTGACCAATAAATGAATATATTATATCCATCGAAGTATATTCAATCAGCATATTATATTTTTTGGTTACAGTGCTCTAACTGCAAGATTTGGAATTTTGAAAATTATTTCTTTGATTCTTAAGATGACCATCAGTAGAATTCTTACAACAACAAAAAATGTTTTCTATCATAGTACACAATCTCTATGTTAATGATTGTGTTCTGTGCACTTTGTATGTCTTCAATAAATGCATGATCTAACCTGAATAGGGTGTTTGGGTGGGTGGTCACGGTCAAATCGCCCAACATCTGTAAAGTGCACTTGGTGTGGGATGTACAAAGATGGTGGGCCACCACCAGGGGTCCTTGGTCCCTCTTCCTGTATGCAAATTGGCATGACCAACTTAAATTTCCCTTTCTTCTTACCTCCCTTGCCTTTCTTTTTCTTCTTCTTGCCTTCGAATGCACTCATAAGATAATTTTTGTTGATCCATTTCTTAGCAGCAAGGAAGTCATTGTAATCAACTTTGCCATCTTTTGACTTGTCATACAGAATGACTAACTGAATTTTAAAATGAAAAGAAGAATATTTTTTTAATTATTACATGCACGCATACACATTGAAATAATGAGGCTAAACATCATGATATTTACTGTTGCTCTTTTCTTCTGAACATGAATTATATATGCCATTTAAAGTGTGCACTAGCTTTGTGCATGCAGGCTTCCACCTCCAAACCATCAACATAATCACAAAACCATCTTCCCCAATTCCCACCCCCCATCCCCACCAAAAAAACCTCTACAAATAAAACTCACCTACACATAAAATAAAATCTTAAGCCGATATATTATAATAATATAATATTACAATTCATAAAGGAACAGACGTGCAAACAATAGGAATGCATGTTTTTAAGGAACAGAACTGTAGGCTAAGTAGAGAATGGCTGTTTTTAAGGAACAGAACTGTAGGCTAAGTAGAAAAAGGCTGTTTTTAAGGAACATTTAGACATTTAGGCTTAGTTGGCTTAGTTGGGAATGGTTGTTTCTACTGTTTCTTACATAATATCAGAGGGTGGATGATATATTAGTACATGTATATCAGAGGGTGGATGATATATTAGTATATCAGAGGGTGGTTGATATATTAGTATATCAGAGGATGGTTGATATATTAGTATATCAGAGGATGGATGATAGTATATCAGAAGGTGGATGGTGTATTAGTGAGCTGGATAGGTTGGGAGATAGATAATGAATGTACAAACGAAACAAGAATTATAAGATCTAGGCTTAGAGGATCATCATATACTGTTTGGATCTTTTTTTTAAGAATAAATATCTATAAGCTCAGTGTTAGGACTGTAACCAAAACATTGGCTGTTTACAAAATTCAAGAGATGCTCCAGAATCTGGAACCTGTTTAATTTCGTAATGAGTGTGTGGAGATAGAAGTACAGCACATTCACATTATGGAGATGATACATTAATCCATGTACTAATATTTGTACTATCACTTCACTCAGTAAATTATTTTTAAATAGTATTTTATTAATATGTTTAATTTTTATTAAGAATTAAAGGACCACAATACAAAAGCATGTTGTGCTCTTAGATGAGTATGTCATTTAAAATTCTGTCACAGACATGATAGAAGGAATGTGACACAAAGAAAGAATAGATTAATATACACCATATGGTTTTAGTTCTTCTAGTTACATGAAGAAAAATTAAACAATTACTGAAATGTTTATATTAGAGCATAACTAGCTAACACATCACTTAAGCAATGCTACAAATACAAATAATAGATTTTCTTCCATATTTTTCAACTATGATTGCCTTCCTCATTTTTAATTGACGAGTTTTAAGATTTTAATAGCAAAGATGGTCTATATGTGAAAAACTATAATGCACTAAGCAATAATTTGTTCTATTTATTTATTATAATAACAAGATAGTTATTTTAGTAAGTACTTCTAAAGTCTCAATAACATGTAAAATATCTGTGAGTTCACTGAATCTTATGTCTCTTTTTCTGCTTTTGTGCATCATTGTATACAATAGTGTCAGGTTTTAGCGTCATGTTACACAAAAGATGCCAGGTTTCAGGTATCATTACACAACAGGTTTCAGGTTTCAGGTGTCATGTTATATAAAAGGTATCAGGTTTCATAACAGCATTTCGTAGTTCCTGTTATAAGTTATGCATCACATGATATATAATAATGTGCAATGTACATACAAATTACATAACATGTTATATATCATAGCATATAACAGTGTGTCATAGTATTTAAAAGTGTAGTTTTGCTCAAGGACAGTACCTTCACAAGTTCAGCTTCCTCCACAGGTGCCTGCATTCCATTCAAGGTTTCACAGAATTCCTCTCTGTTGACAACACCAGTTTCATCAAGATCGAAATTTTTTTTAAGAAGCTCAATCAGTTTACCTTGGTGTGAAATCAGCCAGTCATACAGTTGTATTGCCCATGGCTCATTGTTCTTTCCAACCTAGAAACACAATAATAGTACTCAATGATAATAATGACTTTAAGGACCATATGATTATTATAAGAGTAAGTACATTACAATACAA
This sequence comes from Sinotaia quadrata, assembly GCA_028829895.1. Lineage (NCBI taxonomy): Eukaryota > Metazoa > Mollusca > Gastropoda > Architaenioglossa > Viviparidae > Sinotaia > Sinotaia quadrata. The sequence continues at coordinate 106,931,931 of CM054177.1, read as the reverse complement.
ATACCTGTTTATAAACATCTAACAAACATCAAGAGGTACTAGGTATATATCTACATAAGTAGATTACAATACAAATACCTGTTTATAAATGTCTAACAAACATCAAGAGGTATATATCTACATAAGTAGATTACAATACAAATACCTGTTTATAAACATCTAACAAACATCAAGAGATATGAGGTATATATCTACATAAGTAGATTACAATACAAATACTGTTTATAAATGTCTAACAAACATCAAGAGGTATGAGGTATATATCTGCATAAGCACATTTAGACCTCGGTTGGGTATAGGCAAGAGACAAACAGTGCCTAATGTCTTCTTAGTTCTCTAACAACTCACTTTGCCAAATGTCCTCTAAGTGTTGTAACAACTTACTGTGCCAAATGTCCTCTAAGTTCTTTAACAATTCACCTTGCCAAATGTCCTCTAAGTGCTTTAACAATTCACCTAACCAAATGTCTTCTCAGTGCTTTAATAACTCACCTTGCCAAATGTCTTCTCAGTGCTTTAATAACTTACCTTGCCAAATGATTTCTTAGTGCTTTAACAATTCACCTAACCAAATGTCTTCTCAGTGCTTTAATAACTCACCTTGCCAAATGATTTCTTAGTGCTTTAACAATTCACCTAACCAAATGTCTTCTCAGTGTTTTAATAACTCACCTTGTCAAATGTCTTCTCAGTGCTTTAATAACTCACCTTACCAAATGATTTCTTAGTGCTTTAATAATTCACCTTGCCAAATGTCTTCTTAGTTCTTAAACAACTCACCTACAATATTTTCTTAGTGCTTTAACAATTCACCTAACCAAATGTCTTCTTAGTGCTTTAACAACTCACCTTGCCAAATGTCCTCTCAGCTTTCCGAAGTTCCTTCATGGCTTCTTTGTGACCATTTTCCTTGGCAATGATCCTTGCTGTATTGCCTTCATTGTTTTTAGGCTTGGGGTTGCAGCCTGGATGTGAGAAAATAATAAAGATGATCAAACAATTATGAGATTCTTGTGTGTGTGTGTGTGTGTGTGTGTGTGTGTGTGTGTGTGTAGTGGGGTGGTATAAAAATAATTTTATAAAACATAACAACTGAATATTCAATTAATCACTTATCAATGAAATATTAATTAGTACAATTTTTTTAATAGATTAATACTGAAAAATATCCTGGTAGATTTTAATTTAAAGTTATTTTACACTTACACTATTGATGTGCAAAGACGTGAACATTCCAACATACAGAGTAAGCCAAAATTTAATTAATGGTGGTACTGTACACAGTAAAGAGTCAGCTTAGAAGATATTTAATAATTTATTAAGTAAATTCTATTCACGAACAACTAAAAAAATAGAAAAGTTAAATGTTTGTCACTATGCCATTGTCTGTGGCATACATATCAACATTTACAGCAGACAATATTCAGTAAATAAATGACTTGTAAAGACAGTTATTTAAAGTAGTTACTAGTGCTCTGTTTGGAGTAAATAAACCTATCACAGTAGTCTAGATAAATAAGTAAATGGTATGTAGATATTTTTTTAGCATTAAAAATAAAATATTATTTTATAAAAAAACTGACTCAACTATTTCATTTAGATGGTATATCATCTCTTTTCATAGTATTGTGCTATTTCACAGCGCACAGAGTTCTAATGTAGGATACAAACTGTAAGCAAAGTCTGAAATAATTAACTAAAAATAATGCTGCTATATATGATAAATGGCTGATACTCATAAGAAGGTAACAATTTGTTGGACAAAGCTGCAGCCTAGCCTTCATTGCTTACAGCAATTACAGCTTGGTAAAAGAGATTGATTTTCCTTGACAATAACTGAACTCTTAGCATTAGACTGATTTTCCTTGATAAAGACCGAGCTCTTTGATCTTAGACTGACTTCCCTTGACAAAGCATTAGACTGTCCTCTATGACTTAGACTAACCTCGCTGTGAAAGGTATTTGCAGCACATGGCATGTCCTTCCTTTGCAGCCAAGTGTATAGGGGTGTTTCCCTCTGCATTGACCTGATCAAAGTTGGCTCCAGAGCCCCCTAAGCATTTCAGAACTTCTAAATGACCACCCTGAGCAGCGAAGTGTGCTGCATGGTTTTTGCGGAAATCAACAGCATTAACATTGCCACCTTTTTCTAAAATGGCAGCCACTACTTTTGCACTTCCACTGCCTGCTGCTCCCATTAAAGATGTCCGTCCAATTTTCTGCGCACACAAAATAAACAGACATGGAATTTTAAAGAACATTATTCTTGCATTGAACAGGTATTTAGTCTAGCAATAACAGACATTAGTATAAAAAAAGAAATGGAGAAACAATACAGCTTTACAAATATCTCCTACAACTATCTGGTTTAGCCTCCAGGAGAATAGTAATATTTTTATCTATAATTTCCTGCCTAATAATATTAAACTATTGTAAATCCTGATGTATTTATTGTAATTCTGAATGGTATTAAATATACTTCTAAATGGCATTAAGCTATTGTAATTCTAAATGGTATTAAACTACTGTAGTTGTCAATGGTATTAAATAATGTAATTCTTAATGACACTAAATATTTCAGTTCTTGATGGAATTAAATCTCAATGATAATAAATACTGTAGTTCTCAACAGTATTAAATTATTGTAGTCCTCAATGGTTATTAAAATACTGTGCTCAGGGCATTTTAAATTAGCAATATTTGTTTTTAAAAATGCAAATCATTTGAAAGTAGTGACTAAGTTTTGTGATGGCAAAAACACCATCTTAAAATGTGCACATACAAGAAATAGTGTATGGAAGAAAAGAAAGAAAAAAATTTACAAAAACATTTACAAGATTAAATTAAGAAAACTCACAGTATTATAGAAAGAAAATCTGCAAATGATAACTAGTATATAAATGAAAAATTCTGTATGATTTCTTAGCTTTAGAAGAGCCTTACTTAAAATAAGATAATATTTTAATCATTAACTGATTGATTAATTAGTTTTTAGTTGAACAAGTCTTATATTTACAATCTGGTTTTGTTAAATTTGCAAATGAGACAAAGCATCATTGTAGCAGATTTCAGTCTAAGGTAGACAAATAGCATTGTGGTCTAGTCATAAGGTGATAAATTAAGAAAGTTTTCCAGAGAAAATCTTTGTGTTTGTGTTGTCACTGCCAAGATTTTCACATTAAAAGAAGAAAAGATAAAACAAACTTACATTAATCATGATGTGAGAAATAAAACTGCAGAAATAAGAAATACTATCAACAACTGGAATGAATTCTACAGGAAAGTCAATTAAATAAAGTAAAAACAGAAAAACAAATGACAAACAGCCATAATTCAATATAAAAAGTAAATGTAATAACAATGTATAAACATATGAGCAAAGCACTGAAATAATGTTAAATGAACAAAACGTAAAAATTGTTTCCAGTGGGAGGGTGATAAAATGTTACCAGTTCTTTGCTTCTGACCATTGTGCGCTGACTCCCCGATTGGGGTTTAAGTTGGGACTGAAACAAAACCATTAAGATTGCAGAATCCTGCAAAAGTCATGGACTCCTTACTGAAAAGTGCTATGTCTTTCAAAATAATGAAAGTATCTACTGAATTTTGTTGCTGGTACATTTATCTTCAATTATTTCATTTGATAACTTTTAAAATTTTAAATAGGACATGCAGTTATTTTGTATTTGCATAATACTTACAATTTAAGTCAATTATTTATATTATAATGACATTTTTCAAATGTATTTTCTTATTTCAAATTAGCTAATTTGTCAATTTATTTAAAACAACCAGCATCAAGCAAACAAATATCAATAAATACCTTAAACCATGAGATGCATAATTAAAAATTATTTTTAACCCATTTTATCTGTCTGTCTATTTATCTGTCTGAAAGTGAGGTAACAGTACTGTAAAAATTAAAATAAAGATAGCAGGTAACAATGATCTAGCAGTAATGATACCTAAGGTGTTGGCAGAATTATCAAAAAGGGCAATAGGGCCCTAGTGCTACTGCAAGGTAGATGGAATATATGTGAACAAAAACATTCGGGAGTACAAGACATACACATTTAAAAAAAACAGATCTGCACACCCCTATGTGGATATTTATAGGTATTCAAGTACCTCTGTGTGGATATTTATAGGTATTCAAGTGAAGTCTCCAACTTTCTATTTACTGCCAGTATCTAGCAATAACATTTTTAAGTTTCCAAAAGGTCATAGGGTCTTAGATCAAAGGCAATTGTCCTGCTTGCCCCCTATTGCAGTCCTGAGCCATAATTTACTCTGTATTTAATTAACTCAAATTAAAGGTATGTTGTATGTAAAGTAAAAAGCTGCAGATGTGGTTAACAAATTCCTTTTGTACCTCTTGCTTAGCATTAGGGTCTGCCCCTTTCTCTAACAGCATCAGGCAGATCTCTTCATTGTCTGCAGCTGTCTCACATGCTTTCATTAAGCCAGAAATACCGTCTCTTGACACATTATTGACATTGGCATTTTTAGAGAGGGCCAGTTCCAAGCATTTCTGATGTCTTAGTGTTGGGGCAATGCAGTAGAAAATAATACCTGTAGAAAAGTAAGATAAATCTAAAAATTCCAAAATATATTCACAGCTTGTAAATATATTGAAATCAAAGATTCTATTTCTTAATTACCTATGACATTGCTAATTTATTTATACTGTAATGTTGACAATTTTCTGATGAGAAATTTTTAGACCAAAAGCATGATCTCTTGTAGATGTTTTTGTATTGTAAATATATAATTCCATTTTTGTTAAATATTTATAAATAATGTAACTCATTAGTGGTGTTGATAATATCACTGACAAATGAACAACATAAAAAACCTATTTATTATCATGCAATAATTATAAAAGTCATTTTTTCAATATTTCATCTACCATCTCAGTCCCAGTGACAAGTGATGCTGAACTAAAACAAAAGAAAAATTTACAATACATGCCAGTAATGTCATTTAGTTCAAAACTGAAACTGACCTTGACCATCTAGGTCAACAAGGCTTGTGCTAGCACCAGCATTTAATAATTTTTCAAGGCAAGTGAAATTTCCAAACTCTGCAGCTCGCATGGAGGCTGTACGTCCCTTGAAGTCCATGACATCTGGATGAGCACCCAGTCCAAGCAGAAACTCAATCATGTCATCATCATTGGCCAAAGCAGCCACAGCCAGTGCTGTGTGACCTGCCAAACATCAAGATGTTAGAATTTTCAAGACGGCTTATAAGGGAATGGGATCAAGATCAGTATAGTTTATTATTTGTGAACACATTTCTTTAAATTTTATAATGAAGATAGAGTCTAAGCTGTATTCCATTTGCTCCCAACTTTATTGAACAAACTACAACTATTTAGGTTTATAAAAAGAAATTATATAGGAATTTATTAATGAATATTTTATGTATTATTTAATTTTAAAAAGCACAACATATTACTCACTATTCAGTTGGACAGTGCATAATGCATGAATTAGTTTTAAACACAAAACAAATTCTATATGTTATTAAAATAAGAAAGAAAAGTATCTTAGATATATTCTTTTAATAAAATTAAAAAATTTATTTTATTTTATATAAATGCATTTTTTTTAAAACTTCCAAAAAAAAATTTAAAATGTCCACTTTCTTGTCTATGAAATTTTTTTCCCATGTATACAATAACATAACAGAATTCAAAAAGAAAGAACTCTGCAAACAAAGTCAATGAAGTTTTTGTAATGAAACAAGCATAATTTGGGATTATTTTGATACTTTACTAATGAGACAAGACAAAATATATGTTTTACAAACAGATATATAAACCTATAAAAAAATTTTAAATCTGTGCCCACTTATGCATCTTCTGATATACTCTTCAATCAATGTTGTATATATAAGTCTGATTTTAAATAAATTATTTATTTTCTTGTAACTTAATCTAAACTTTCCCCAAATACACAATATCTACACCTACTTCAGCATTTTTTTTAAATTTTTGTAATTTGCAATTATAGTAAAGCATTCCACTCAAGTTATAATACTATTGATCAAATTAATAGTATTATAACTTAATAGTATTATAACTGATCACTCAACACTGAATATGTGCACAAGTGTTGCAGATCAGTTTATAACTGCCTATACCTGATAATGGCTATATTCTCAAATCTATATTTGAAACAATACCAGATTTTGTTTTAAATGGTTGAGCACCTGGTCAGTGACTTTGATTTGTGTTTGTGCTAAAAGATGTTTGATCTATATTAAGTAATAAGGTTTTGATGTACTTATAATACTGACATTTAAACAAATTGAAAACTGTTTTAGTAAAATGAATTTAAATATTTTAAAAGACTTTTTACTTCGTGAACTTTTAGTAGTTAAAATGAACATGTAACAATATATGAGATACATTTTAACCAAATATAATGATTAAAGAATGGTATCCAACTATCTATCCATCCACGTATTATTTAGTCAAATAAACAGTTCTTTTCACTGTTTACTATCACATTATAATCACTTTCAAAAGAATATGTTATTACACCTTCAAATGTCTATATTATTATATTTTAAAATTAAGATGAATAAATGTTTTTGTGAAATTCTAATATTCATACTTATTAATACTCAACACAATAAGTGTTGGATTTTTAAAACAAGCTGTTGTATTACTTTGTGAAATAGATTATGTTACTTACCCTCATCAGGATCATTGTAATTGACAAGGTGTGGAATACCACTAGTAGTGAGTTTTTCAATTTGATGTTTATCCTTTGCTCGCACACACTGCAGGAGTTTACAAACCTGTAAAACTTCTAATCTAGACACTGCCTTCGGCATTTTATTCCCAAATAAACTGTTAATCAAACTTATGAAAGAATGTGAAAATGCAAATCATGTCAGCGTTTTGTACTTCTGGATATGTAATTTCATTGCCTAACACAACAAAATCGGAAGAAAATTACACAATGTGTTTTAGTGTCATCCGTTTATAATAATTTTAAGTCACAAATGAAACGAACTCCTCCGTTTTTCTTTCTTTCTTTTATTTTTATTATTTTATTTGGGTTTATTTTTTTACTTACATCTGGAAAAGTTAGCTAATGATTACCAAGAAAGGTAGTATAATATGTTCTACATCTGAAATAAATAAATTCATTTGTCGAAGGAAGCATAAAATGCATTCAAAGTTTTACTAATTTCCGATCAAAGTGAACGAGTGAGCTACTGCCAACTAAGTGCACCAGACTTTAACAGATAACTTCAAGAGGCAGAAACTTCTCCAGAGATTTAGAAAATCGATGTTGTTCACGCCATTTTATCAAGCTGCTGGGTGTCCAAGGAGACCACAAAACAGTGCTACCTTTGACTTCCGTTAAGGGAGACTACTACCAAACTGTTCGAACAAGATTTTACAGTTAAATATTTATGGGGATCTGAGAGATCTCTTGATTCTTAGCACGCCAGGCAGCAAAACATTTGCAGTTTTGGTTTATTAATGGATTTTTTAGAGAACATCTGATCAGCTAGCGTTAATGATTAAATAGCCATTATAAATCATTTTAAAGTTGACTGAAACAAAACGATTTGTGTACGTTTAATAATAAATAGGCCTACATTAGTACATACACAAAAAATTTAATCTACAAGTAATTTTTTGAGCCACCTTATATTCATATACTTTTTTTCTTACATAAGTATTGTTGTTAATAACTGTATGTTCTATTGTCGGTCATTTAGTCGATATGTCAACCCTTGTAATTTACTTTTGTAGTGTATATTGTAAACTTGTCTCTTAAACGCGTATATATAGTTGAGGGATGTTCATATACATCTGAAACAATTCAGTGGAAAACAACACGAAAGAGATAGGTTAATAAGAATTAGTGCCTTTTTTTTCTCACTTACACCAGTTTATAATTACGCAATAGCGTAAATTATCTCCTTTAATCAATTCACCGCTAGGGTTAGTTGTTTCCTAAAGCGAGTGTTGATCCACTGACATTGTTGACCCCCTTTCTCCCCCACTCGCACGCATAGGCCCGATTTTAGGCTCCTCGGGGCCCAAGGTCGAGTAAATTGCTCTCCTCTTCCCCAGCGCAGAGTAAAGGCAGTTGCCCTGCCCTTGGGCCGAGCCTCACACACACATAAAAAGCCAACATTTTAAACTGCATTTTAAAATAAAAACTGCCTTTATTTGCTTATTTAAGGGAGTCGATAGTCAATGTTCGATTTGCTGCATTTAAAAAATTGACAGTAATTTTTAATCAGCAGTCACACAAACGTCATCAAATTGTTTACGTTTATAAATCTATATTCCACCACATTTAGGAATTTCCCCTCCTCCCCACCCTCTCCGTATGTATTTTCTCAATGGCAGCTTCTGTAAGTGATGAAAGAACACTGCAGCATCAGTAAGAAAGAACAAGAACAACAACAATAAATATTAGGAACATTATTTTAGTTTTAAACCACCCATCTTTGTCTCAGTGGATGATGTCATTCTTAATTACACTGATACCCTTTCTAATTATGTTTGATAATAAGAAAGGGCTCCCGAAATATATATCTTAATAATGCAGTCTATTGTAAAACCCTGCATTAGGAACTTAATAAAGCAGAGTTATCATAGATAATATCTCTAATTAATTGTGAATTTCATCCTTATTTTCTAAAAGTATATTTTTGCAGTCAAAAAGACTTTTTTTTTTTTTACTATGGAATTTATAGTGTTTCAATATATATTGAAATAATGTTTGTGTTTTTAAAGAATAAATGAATGGATGTGGGTAGTGGTGGTAAAATATCTGTTGCAAAATTATATGAAAATATTTGCTGCATTGAAATGTTGAAACGTTATCATATTTGAACTGAATTGATTCACTGAAAGGGTAAACAAAGTGATAATAAAGTTAAAGTGCATCTAATAAAATGTATACTTTTGAATAAAAATGTATCACTGCTTGTGTACTTCATTATCAGTTAATGATTTGTTACAGATGATTTTGGGACAGTGGAGTGCAAGCTGCAACAGTCAGAATATATATATCTGATCTCTGTACTTCAGTAAGAAATGAAACATTACTACTAAAAGGAAAAGAATGTAATATGATGATTTTTTGTTAAATTTATTTTCTTGTAGAGATTTTATATTGTAAGGCTGTATTCCAAACATTCTGATATCTTGATTTCAGAATTATAATTAATTATATTGTTTACACTATTATACTTTGAATTGTATTTAAAATTTAAGTATTTTGAGTAAAATTTTAAACAGCTTATAAAGAAAATGAATGAAAAAAAATTGAATCCTAATAATATTATGTTGTTGTTTTGATAACTTCTTTGCTCCATAGGAATTGAGTGAAAACCTTTTACCTTCTTGATGTTCTCAGTTTTTGAATGATTCCCATGAAACCTTCCTCCCTTCTCTTGTATTCAGGAGGGTAGTTGGAAGCATGTTCTGCTGCTTTTGTTAGGGTTTTTTCCTTGCTTCTTTTCTCTCTTTTGTTGGTCAATTCGCCCCCCCCCCCCCTTTTATTTTTATAGTTGCAGGGCTACAGCCTATTTCCCGATGAGTTGGATTTTGTGGGCAGGGTAGTAGTAGATGGGGTAAATTTGTAGATTGATGGAAATGTGCATTTGTGAATTGTTTATTTTCATTTTTCTGGAATTTTGGTTTCTTGTAAGCATATTATGTCAGGTTTGTGTTCTTTGATGAGGTTGTGGATGTTTGTTGTTTTGTTTCTTATTCCATATAATTTTTAGTTGTTTTGTTTGCACGTTTGGATGAGTAGTTTTCTTACATGTTTGTAGCCATTGTGAAGGTAATATTTGGAATTTGTAATAATAATAATAATTTGTAATATTAATACAATGTCTCTCTCTTAAATGATGCTATTACGAGGCTTTACAAAATACCACCATATGCTTGTCTTTTATAATAATATAAAATTTATATTTATTATTTTCATTGTGCTGGATAAGAAATTATGTTTTACTGAAACAAATTATCTGCCTCATTGATTTTTGTTGCAAATAATGTGCATTGTGCCATTTACATTAAACTGAAAAAGGCACATGTAAATAAAGTATCTGAACTCTTATAATTGTGTTATCTTTCAGACTGATTTAGTACTAATGAAAAGAATTATAAAATCCATCTACAATGTAATTACATTGGCCATGTTTCAACCTCCTTTTACTTTTTCTAATTCATCATGGATAAATTAAATCTATCAGATTTAATGATTCATCACTTTTTCTATTTCATTTTATATTTCAGTAGTCACAGGTGTACAGTCTCCAGTGACTCAGAAGACATGGCAACAGTATATAACTCTGACTAATCCCCAGTTCTCCACCATTTTGAATCATCCACATTTCCTCCCAGGTCAGAGCCACTACATCTAGAGTGCAATGTGCATCACTTAAGGCTGCTATCTTTACTTGCCAGTTAGATTCTAGTGAATCATCTCAATCAGGTACCTATTATTTTATATTTATTAAATAATCTACAGTTAGATGGTAATAAAGTTTTACAAGTTTGAGCAACTGCAATGTAAGAATGATTTAACATCATATTACTCATTCATCAAAACAATACAGTATATAGGCCCACAATAATACTTTTAAAATATCTTGCTAGTATATCTTATATACTGATAAGTACACACTATGGACAGTAGATGATGAAAACAGTTAATGTTTAGGTTTTATTTTAAAATTATTTAATTTTCATTACTAAGGCTTTAACCTTGTCTACTCCAATTAATCACTATATCAAAACTTCTTCACTTTAATGCAGAACAAATAATTTAAATTTTATTTAGGTATATTTGAAAATTTCTAGAGATCCCAGCATGTTTAATTGCAGTAATAATTCATAACTCAGAAAGGAAGACATACCTTTGCAAATTCATACAAGTTGTTGCAAGTTCCATATGCACCTCAGAATTTACACTTTTGGCACATCTATAAGAATCATTTAGTTTGTTTAACAAATTGGAAGTCTATTTAAGTGGAAAAAGTAATAAATATCACTTATGTTATAATATTAATTTTTTTTTATCACTCCAGATTAAGAATGTATCACTGATCAGAGGGACATCTATGCCAGAAATGGTGAAGAAGGTAATGATAAAGATCATAATTTCTCATCCATTATCCAGCCTCAACTGGCCTATTAAAGAAGGCATTTTTGAACCTGTGACTGAATGGATGTTTTTAGTATGTGAATAACATATACTATGTTAAATAGTAAAATATAAATCCTGGATAAAACAGTAATACTTCAGTAAGTACTGAATCAGTCACAGAGAATAATTTGTTTTATTTTAACAAGATTACTCAAAGTTAACTCTCTGGTACATCTTGAATTTAAATAATTAATTGGAATAGCCTTCACATCTGTTGATTTTACAAATATGGACAACTCTTAATGATATTCTGAAGAATTACTCTTCCTGTCCGTTAATAGATACAGATAATTTCTTATATTTATTTAATTAAATGAAGTACACACTTTTAATAATAGTTTTTAAAATGTTTGTGGAAAGAAAAATAGCTATTAGATTTATGCACTTCTGAGAGTGTTTTTTTAAGAAACTGTTTATGAAAGTGTGATAGGTCAGACACTAACACTTAACAATTACTGACTGACCGTTATCACAGGAAGAACCGAACACATATGCATTGTTTGTTGCTCATATCTCTGTATAGCATTTTTCACTTACCTCTGTGAGCCTTGACAAACGGGATCAAGAGGTGGTGCTGCTACTTTTGTATGCTAGTTTATATTATTTTCTTTGTGTATTTTAAGATTTAATCAAGTGAGAACAGTTTTTACATAGCCCACTATAATATACTTATTTTCTACTTTATCTTTTAAATTATACATTAGGAAAGAGTTGTATTTAAAGAGTAATTAGTGAAGATAGTAAAACCATAATATAACTCAGTTGTTTAGGGGTAATTCACATCAAAACAAAAGTAAGAAAGCACAGAAGAGTTAATTAGCACTGGTGTCAGTTGTCTGTGTCTGAGTTGTCTACTGCAGCTTTCGTCGATGCCAGTCTTCAGAATATATTGGCATATTAGTAGTGTGTTTGAATGTCTCTGAAACAGCAGTGCTTTACATGAGTTGAATAAAGGTGAGAAACTAATAGAAGTGTTCCTGCACCCTTTTTCACTGTTGCTGCCCATTAGTATAAAAACATGTATTTTCTTTTTTTCGCTTTGCCAGCATCTTTTAGTTAATTTTACAAAAGATAATCTATGAAGTGTCTGTTTTATTTTTGAAACTGTTTGACAAAACAAAGACTCAAGATGTGAAACCACCCATCAAATTGAAAAAAATCAAAATTTATTTGTTCTTCAAAAACAAAGTCTTAATTTGGTGTAAATTGTGTTTGAGTTCTTGGTTATTTTTTTTTTGTAAAGCAATTAAATCAAGTTGAACCTCTAGCAAAACAAACCAATCAAAATGTACATACTCAAAATAGCAATCCACGGCCTTAGAAATGGTATATGATAGCCTATATATATATGAGTTCAGTGTAGTAGTGTGTACCATGTAAATTTAAATAGTGGTTTTAGATATGTATTATTTCAGAACCCATCATTAGTTATAACTCTTGGTTAATAACATGTTTATTAAATCTTTATATAAAAGCAATTTTTATACCTACTAATGAATGGGGGTTCAAGAAGCATAATGCAGTACAAATAACTATGACCATACCCAGGGACAACCCAAAATATTGGTTTATCAGGATGGGGATAAAATCTTATCAATGTAACTGCTAATATAAATTGTCAAGTCAGCCAATATTCATATCTCAAACACAAAATTTGCCTCAAATTAGTAATCTGTTTGGTTAGAACAAGTAAAATGTGATTATATGTACATTTTTTTTATGAATCAAACTTGTTATTCTAGATGCCAAGACCCCTAATAAGAAAGCTGTCATCCAGTCAATTGTCTACAAGTACAATAAAATATTTGGTATTCATGGATTAAATTATAAAGAAAGATACTAAATGTAAATAGTTTTAACATTGATCAAGTAATGGACCTCCTATCTGGAATCCATAAATTAAGGATGACTATAAATTCAAACTGAAAAAAATATTTACAATTTGCAAAAACTCAATACTATAATAATAAATAAATAATAAAAGTGTCATTAAACAACTGAAAAATTCAAATAACAATTCAATGCCCATTACAGGTTTTGTTACTTTTTAAGAAAAACATTGTGAAACTGCAAATAATAAACATATACTTCCAATATATATAAGATTCCTGCAAACAATAATTCTCCTATTCCTACTAACATTTGAAGCATTATCTGAAACATCCATGACAGTGTTTCACTTTCCAGTAAATTATCCATAAAGACATCTTATAGAATCAAAGTTTTAAAGATCATGTGATCATTGGTCATCATTAATTATGATGGTCTTTCAGACATTTTTTCCCCCTTGTTTTTATCAAAGAAAATGGTTGGTAGAAATTTGCATGATGTTTGAAGCAAAACTCTGAAATGACAGGGTAAGAGCCTCATTAAATTGCAGAGCTCATAATATGAACATGTTATATAGTCATAAAAGGTAGTAAGTTACAGTATTAGGTAGATGACAGAGCAAGGATGAGAAAACAGAATAATTTGGAAAAGTTACAGTACCATGTATTAAGCGGTCCATTAATTGGATAATTTGAAAGAATTGTAAAACATGCACCTAATAAATAACTCTATTTTTAAAGTATACTAGAAATATGTAATTAGAAAATTAACTTATCTCAGAATCAGTAACTTTCTGAATCCTAAATTGAAACTTTAGCTACTTTATCTCATATTTACTGATAGATATGCTATGTTGTCATTTTGCAAGACAAAATAAAAAACAAACAACAAATAATCCTCTCAATTTCATAGGTTTTTAACCCATACCGCAACTTTTTCAAATGTTTTTAAAAGACGTTCCAAACTCAAAACAATCATCAAAAGTATGTATAGCTCATTCTATATATAGTCACACAGTAAGCAATTACTTAAAACAAATTTCTACTCTTAAATGAATGCACAGAAAATTAATTCTATTATAATGAATACAAATTTGATTTTCAAAGTTAGTCTTAAAATTCAGTAAATGTCAGTACAAATAACAAACGAAAAATATTAAGCTCTTTTATTTCTGAATCAACAATGCACAATAATCTTAAAGAAGCTTGAAAGTCAAAAAAAATGTTTTCTCAATTCTGACCATGGAATTGTTCACTGGTACGATTGATGAATCAGGAAACATGTTGGCAATCTACTCATCTTTTTTTTTTTTTTGCATATGCTTTAAAAAAAAAAAAATGAGTACACTTCTGAAGGTTAACTTTTAAATGTTGAACATTATGGTAAAGTTCATTCAAAAAAAAAAATCTAAACAAAGCACACAACTCTTAACACCACCAGACATCATACTACATAGCCAGAATCCTCTCTGATTACTGAAGTAGGTGCCTCCTACTTTTTGGAAGGGAAAATCATTTTGTAGAGGACATATAAAGCAGGGATGAAACCAAATGTGGTCAATGCAAGTGTTCCATAATACATAACCTCGTCCCTTTTACCCATCTTCTGCCACACCAAAAGGCCATCATCTCGCTAAAAGCCAGAAGAAAAATGGAGGGAAGTTTTAAAATCATAGTATTATTAAGTTTGTTTAATTATAAAAATATAAATAAAAACTTATCAAATTATAAAATAGAATGTGTACAGTATACATTTAAGCATAGGTGAATCTGAGTATAAGTAGAAGGCTAAATTTAGAACCTGAAAAGCTTAAAAAAATTAATGACCCAAGTCAAAGTAAAAAAAAAAAATTAGTTAAACATTTTCGACAAAAGTTATACTTATACTATTTATAGAGGACAATTATAATATTCAACGACTGTGATTCCTTCTAATTTTACTGTATGTCAAACCAATGAAATCTACAAGTAGCAATATTTAATGCTCTCATACAGTCACAGTTACAGTAACTGAGTAAGTGTAACTTATTTCAAATACAAATTATTCAAGTTTTTAAAAAAGTCTGACAATGTTAACTTGATATTAAAATCTAAAATGTAAGTATTGTTAAAAACTTAAATATTAGTCATAAATACAGTACAATGCCAAGTCTATTCAAATCTAAACTAGAAACTATAAAGCATGCCAATAATTAGTGATGTTTACACTCAGTGCAGGGTATGAAGTCCATAAATGTGATGGAGATGCTGATATTTTATTATATAGTATATATTTTTTCATTATAGACAGGATGTTTCTGTTTTAAATATCATATTTAACAACTTAATCACCACGAGCAGAATGATCTTAAATATTTTGACTTAAAAAAATAATTATGCATGACAATGAGTCATAAGCATAACAGGTATTGTTAAATGCCATTTACAACATACGGTCTTTAGCTATAAACTACTGAGAAGATGTTTTTTTGTCTTTATTTTAATCAATATCATGCTTAATAACTTAATTAGTTCAACTTGTGCTAGTAGAACTTTACAAGATGGGATAGTTATAATTCGTATGCAAAACTGAAAATTCTGAAAGCATGAAAAATACTGGTACAAGTACTTGCTTGTTTACATCATCTGTTATTATCAGCTATGGTATTTTTTTAATGTTAATTATTAATAACTACTATATTTAATAACTTAATTACAATTATTATGATATAAGATTGTTACATGAAAACATTTTATGGATAACACACTTAAATTACAAACTAACAGTATACATTTGGAAGATATTAACTAGTTATAACTTATATGCATGAAAGGAAATCTGAAAGCATGTATTGTCAGTGGATACTGAGAGGATGTGTTTATTTTAATAACTACCGAATTTAAAGAATGAATCACCATGAGAATAACATTTTCATTTATGATGATTTAAGATAATTGCATTTATATGCATGAAAGACAGTCTGAAGCATGATTTTTCCTTGTTTACCAGGAATATTATCTGCTATTCAGATTACACTAAACAAGTTAATCAAGTAGAACATTTTCATACATTATAAGTTATAACTTAAGAATGTGAACTGAAATAATGGGGCTTACAGCAATTATGAAGCAACAAATTATATATGAGAGGAAGCAGATATACACTGTATTGGCATATGGCTGTATAACTTTGACATAAATATAAGTCATGGGTAGGTTGTGTTTCTGATGATCAAAAATCTAGTTAAGATTATAAATATTTATTAGTGAAAAAAAAAAGATATCTAATTGAGTAAATTCTTAACTAAACAGAAAACTTAATGTTAACATTTCATTTTCAGCAATAATATATCCTATTATCTTCTGACTAAGATATTTATTAAAAATTGGATGTTTATACAAAAATTATGTAACTTGAGGATTTATCTCGTGTTAAAAGAGAGATAATTTATGAATCACAACATTGTGAGGCACTTGCAAATATGTATATGCTCTTGGGATATTAAAAAAAAAACTAAATCAAATGTTAAAAAAGTTGGGAAAAAAAGAGATTGGAATGGGACAACAACAACAAAAATATTCCTGGACATTATATTTAATAATTACTGAATGCTACATAAAAATCTTAATTCTATTAAAGGTAATTATCTAGATACTTTTATTAGAAATAATAAAACAACACCTGGATTGTTCTGATGCCTTTTCTAAGGTTTTATTAATTTTCAAAACTATTTTTTAAGTATTACAGTAAAGAATCACATTCATTAAGTATTCCAAAAATCACTGATTGGCTGATTGGGACGTTGTTTAGTCAATTTTTCTACATTTTCAACACTCACGTTCCCTTTGTATAAAGCTTTGTAAAATAAAAGCACATGAAACAAAAAGTTTGTTCTCTGTCTTTCTGTGTTTTGGAAATATTTGTTAAAAAGTAATAAGACATTATTCAGAAGTTACCAAACGAGCGACTTTTTGACCAAGATGCCATAACTTGTCCAGTGGTAACACTTAACACATGCACCCTTTCTCGGTCCATCGGTAGCATGCAGTATAGTAATCTAAAAATAATAACTGTTTTTATGTAGGGGAGAGAATGAGGTCCATTACCATACTAAATAATGTGTGGGAATTTCAAGATAAAGTGTGATAAAGTTAAACTTAAATTTTCTTAAAATTACATTCATGGTGATTTTGATAAAAAAGCAGCCTTAAAAGATACCAGAAAACAGGAAAATTCTTCATCTATATAGTTTGAGACTAAAAAATATTGTGCGCATACTGAATTGCGTTGAAAGAACTGTGGTCAGTGATCGAAATCACCGAAGACTGTCAACAACAATGGCAGATTGTATCGAGTACCTTTGCATTCCATTTGGCGACACTAAACTAGTTTCCACTTGTGCATCACTCTGTTTAAAATATGGTCGCAAGAGGGTGATGATTTGTTATGACAAACTGCTTATATTAAAAACAATCCTATACACAAAATACAGAGTGGAATTGATTAAACGATGATTCATGATTAGACTGATTTTTGTTGTTGAAAATATATTAACTAACCGGCGATATTTTAAATTAATTTTATAAAGCACCAATCTAAAATAAAGGACAACTCTTAATGCTGAAGGACTTTTATCTGTGTTCGTCTGTAGCTGACCAGTACTTTTCGTTATTTTATTATAACTCGGACCTTAAGAAACAATCTAGTAAATGATAATTAGAATTTGTCACTGAATGACTGATCAGGGTTAAGATATATATATATATAATAATAAGTGTACGTGTTAGTCAGTGAGTGAATCGATGTATGATAAAAAATGAGATCAGGACAACGATGAAGAGTAACATGCTACTCACACTACAGACATATAGTATACACTAATATAGTACTAGAAGGCATATAATAAGTAAAACTATGAAAGACTTTAGCTTTCAATTTTCAAGATATTTTTAGAATGTTAATGTCTTATATTATGAAACAAATAGACACCTATTAAAACTAAAGATACTAATAATTACAATTGCTGTTGAACTACAAAAAAGTAAACTGTAAATAGTAACAACTAACACTAATAGTATTTTTTTATTAAATTAAAGAGCATCAGTTTTACTAGTTTTGAACTGTTTTTTTTAAATTGTTAAAGTACATGCATATATTGTGAAAATATAATTTTTTACTTTATTTAGTTAGAATGATCATGCTGTCAGTTACAGAAATTAGAAACATTGCCTTATAATAAATGCATTATAATTTTACCTTTTTTCCTCTTCAACAAGTGTACAGATTTATTGCATGAAACTACATTTTTGAGATGTTATATTTCTAAATCTATACAAAAAGATTGTCTAAAACTTCACCCTGTAAATGTCTATTATGTGAAGAGTCTAAACTATATTGTTTATCATTTCTTCATTTTGTGGACCTTCAAAGTGAGCTATTTGTACAATTTCATTTTTGAGCATAAAAGTTTGCAAAAAATTAAATATAGAAAAATTCATAACTTTGGTTCTAATTGAGTTACAAAATTGATTTTAGTATCATTGAAACCAGCAGAAAAAGTTATATCGGTCTATATACTTTTAAATTATTAATGTTAGTAATGATTTTGCAAAATGTTTGGAATACCTACATATATATTACATTAATAAAGCATTACTCTTCCATCAAAATACAGCTTAAGCAGCACAAAAGATTAAGGAGAAATTCTTAACATTAAAATGTTATATATTATTTATTTATTTGTTTTTATATATATATATTATATATATAAAAGCGCACTCACACAGAATATAGTTTGCAGCTCCTGGATTTTCTTGTAACCTGGCTTATTGGGGACAACGCCTCCATATTTTGTAGCAGGTGCTGTTGCCAATTTTCGCAGGAAAAAAAGTCGAGAAAACATCTGGAGAAATAAGATTAAACTTGTTATATTCAACTTTTATTAACTATATTATATATTTTCAAAATGTTAACATGAAAAAAGAAGAAAAACAGTATTAAAAAAAAAAATCACATACAACTGCCCAACTTAAAAAATAACTGCAACACTTGATCATGATGATGCATATTGTTTAGAGATTTTTTTTTTTTTGGGTGGGGGGAGAGTTGTAACAAAAGAAATAACTTATAAACACATTCACATGTTTCACTATAGTATAACACTACTTTATTAGACTTGCAATTTTTATAGAAAGAAAAAATAAACATAACCACTATAGTACTACATAAAACAAAAAGGATGAGACTGGACTCAAAGGTGATGTACCAATGAAGGCTTCTTCACTTGTGACCATAAGCTTAGATTTTAGAGGATTATGACCATTCTGACAATGTTAATTTGTGGAAATTAGTACTTGGATACCCATTCCACTATTATGATATTGATAAAAGAAAAATGTATTAGGTGTACTCAAATTTATTGGTGACATGAAAAGAATTTAATTATATCTATTTAACCCCAAAGCAATCATATTATAAATATAATGTAAGAATTAATTCTGAATTCCTACTTTTCTGAACTGATCAATGAAATGTCCAAGTTAGTGACAGAGTTTGCTATAATGCTAATATTTTTTTCCTTTTTAACAAATACTCTTTTTTTTTTAATGGCTATAATGAGGGATGCAAAAGTACTTTAAAAGACTAAGTGAACAAGAACTAAATGTCCTGGCAAAAATTTAAGAAGCCAGCACCATTCATGAATGTTATTATTTAGGGTTAAAAGTGGAATAGAAACACATATTCTTGATCATGCAGGAGATCGCCACATGGTGACAAACTGGCTAAAATGCTCGGGGCTATAGGTAGTATAATCCAGCTAAGGATGTTTCTTTCTTCTAAATGCAATTAAGGTCTGCAATAGCATGAGACAGATAGAGAGAGATTGGCCTCAAAAGATTTATTTCAAGTAAATGTACCAGTACCAGAGTATGGGTACTTTGTTGCTGCTGATAGAAATTTTATACTTATTACTAGTCAAGATGTAGTCACTAGTACCTGGCGTTACTTGTACACAGTACAGTTGTACTTTTGTAGTTGTAACAATGTAAGTTAAAATGTTGCTGAGATTGAAACTAATGAAAGTAATGAATAAATTATACATATTGCTGTCTTTAATTATTATCATATACATATCTAAATAATGTAATGATGAGCTTTAAAAAGTATATTTATCATTATTCAAAGACAGTGCAGGTGCATATAGGCCTGGCTATTGACTTTTATTTTTAAGTTATTTATTACGTAAAAAGAATAAAATCGGTTGAAAGAAATGTGACAATAAAACTAATAAAAAAACCACAAATTATTAATATCTCCATAACATTGGTGTTTCAAACTCAATGTCTGTCGGTTGAATTCATAATTATCGTTCAAATGCTGATGTTACATTTGAAATAACTACAATACAAAAAAACTCTTATGTATCACGTACGCCATTCGAGTCGATTGAAGGTCACAAACTTTACACTAAGCTCACTCATTTCTAAGGTACACATTATGGACGCAAAAGTACCTGTTTATAACAATAATGAACGTAATATTATTTTCTGTTGAAGTTTTGTTTCATAGATTCTAATTATGTACAAACCTTGCGTATTGTAAGTGTGTTTTGTGTCCACGCCGGTACAAAATACTCTACTGGCAACTCACAAAGCCGGACGTTACTGCCCAAAGAAAGGTAACTCAATGAGTTAATATTTTGTAGTCATAGTTCGAGCCCTTGTTCGATCTTGTATCAAAGATTGCTTCTCTAGTCAACAACTGTATCAGTTACTATGGCATTTTAGCTTTATTATTTTGTCCACTTTCAACATGTGCTGATTTCGCAGACAGGTCGAGTGTTATTATTTTTTAGTAACATTTATTTTTTTAGGATCCCACTCCTCATGTCATTACCTCACCTCCATGTAATATTTTAGCTTCTTTGCTCTCCCTTATACATGTATTAATAATAGCCTATCTTATATGTGTGGATGGAAGGTTTAACCCTAAACCCTATTTCTGTCCTGAAGGAAGTGATAGTGGATAGATCAACTAAAATAATAAAAATAGATCTTGTGTACTAATGGCTGCGCATATTCCTTGCCTATTATAAATTGGAAAACACACTTGCAGTTCGAATTGCACGGAGAAAGTTCCTTCCCCCCAAAAAAACAAAAAACAAAAAAAAACCAACCAAAACCAAACCAAAACAAAACAACTCAGACCGAAGGTTTTGATCAAAGGTTTCGAAAATGATCCACCATAGAGAACTAAAAGTCTAAGATGGCTTTAAATACGGTAAGGGAAAGAACGCAGAGCGTCACAATTCTTTGTGAAAGACTGCGTTGAGATCCTAATTTTTGTCTTCATTCGCGTACTTTCTGGACATGTGACGTAGTACACGCGCGTAAAAAGAGGAATACGATCTTTCAGTATATCCTCAGTATAAAGTTATAAACTGATGACATGACTCACAAATAATACCTCCATCTTCACATCTGAGGTGATGCTCAAACTGACAGGCCTCATTCAAGCTACCAAAAGCAAACCAGACAACACTATCTTAAAGCTACAAACTCCTCTTGGCTGTGAAAGCTCTAGAAAAACACACACGGGGCAGATCAGACATTACTTATCTATACTAGACCAAGTGCAAACACTAACTGATAGAGAAAATGAAGTTAAGTTCATATGGATCCCTGTCCACATTAACATGCCAGACAATGAAAAAGCAAATAAAGTGGCTAATAAGGGACAGACAGAAAATAAAGACTAAAAATTATTACACCACAAGAAAATGTCAACATCTTGAAAAAGCAAACTTTAAGAATCCAATATGTAAACTTGCAAAAGGATGAAGACCCCAGAGAGATAAAACAAGAAATAATATACCAACATTTTATAATGGCACTAGAACAGCCAAGAATTTTTATACTTGGACTAGGAAGTACAAGACACTTAAGTGCAGTTGTAAGCAACTATCACAGGGAAAGATGCTTAAAATTACTTTTTAAGCATCTTTCCCTGTGATAGTTAATTATTATTATTATTTTTTAATTATTTGTTTATTACGACTGTCCAGTGTCCAGGTTGCCAATCACTACATTCATAGCCAGTAATTGTTTCTTTTTGAAATGATAGGTTAGAGAGTGCAGACAGAAAATTCACCTACATTTCAAAGCAGTGTGATTGAGAAAATATGTTTGATGTTTCATCCATAATATATATTCTGTGTATTTATGCATGTGTGGATTGTTGTGGTGCACAAGTGTGTGAAGATCAAATTAGAAAGATTTTATATATCATATGCTATTGTGGTAAAAGAATTATTCATTATGTTATATTTATGATATGAGAGATATTTAACTGAGAATTTATTGTGCACTTGAGGAATAGAGATGCCTGAGATTTTTTTTTGTTTGTGTATGTGTAAGACTTTCATGCTATAGCTAATTCTAAGCAAGTAAGTGACAAGTAAGAGAACTATGGACTTTTGACAATTTGAGTATTATGTGCTGAAAAGTCAACTCAGCAGAATTTTTATATTGAAAACTTAAACGGAAATAAAAAGAGAAAGAAAAATTAGATTGAACCAGATACAAAATATTCAAGGAATACAGTGGTGGACAATGGGAAAGAGTCTTGTCTCCCCCCCCCCCCCCCCCTTTGCGTTCTCTCTTGTCACCATTGTTTTTTTTCTAGTCATGAAGGCAAAGAGACTAGCAATATTTATCCAACTCAATGCAAGTTCACTGGACTTTGATATATTTTCCCCACTAATCTTGTCAAGATACACAAGCCAATTTTGGTGTGTGGATAAAATAGTCTACAGGACATTTAACCAGGAAATAGTGGAACTTCGATCCATTCTATCCTGAGGGTGGAATGTTTTGCATCCGAGCAGCCATTTTGATGGATGGGCAAAGGGCCTTGCCATCAATGACACAGCATTGCAACAGCAACCCGCGACATCAGCATTGTCGCAGAGTGGCAGTACTGGGACCATCTCTTGTTCAGCTTTTAACCTACTGAGAGGCAGACCAGTTCTGTGGGACAGAGTATGGGTGATAACTCATCGCTAAAGGCAGTGGCAGGAAGGCTGTGAGATTTTTGACACTAGGACTTTGTGTGACAACACAATCATGTCAAACAGCATTCATAACTCAATATCATATTTAGAAAACCTCAGTGCACATAGGTAGACCTAGGTTAGGAATTTGAAATACTTTGTCCAGAACATTAACTATCTTCTATCAACTTGATTGACTTGGAGAATAATTATTTGTGAAACTGTTAATACCAGAACTTTTAAGTAGACAATTTGAATGTGATGCTATGATTATTAATAATGGGAAGTACCGCTCTGTTTGTAAAATCTGAACATATTGTTTACTTTTTTAAAAATTGTATTTTTTATTCATCATTTCCCACCCCAGAGTATATGTTTGTGAATGTCTTTGAAGTGATTGATTAACCATCGCACGAAAGAGAAGAAACCCCTCAGACAAATAAACACAAATTTTCACTCTTCAAATTCATAAGCTTGGCTATTTTGTTTTGAGAGTAAGTGCAGCCTGTCCCATCTGTTTTTTTTTATGTTGTATTGTCTGAACTGTCTACACTCTAACAGCCCCATTCACATGTCAACAAACGTAACCCTGTACACCGAATAAAATGACACTCTACATAGGCAAACATCTATGGTGTCTTCTGTGTGTGGATCCTGTAATTCCACCTATACAGTTTTTTATGTTGGTGTTGGCAATCACCCACCCCACTTTCGCAAGAGAGCAGAGGGTGCCATAGAACACTTTATAAAAGACTGCAGACTAATAGGAATAGAAATATCACTGACAATATTTAATAGAAAATGACATACCAACAATGTCAGTACTAACTCTACCCACCACAGCCAAGTGACAACAATGTGAATAAATGGGCAGGTTGAATAGGATGGTAGTGAGCCATCCACTATTATAAATATAAAGTTCCCAAATTAATACATCCACTGTCAAATATCTGGGTGGTACGAAGCCCCACAACATAAAATAGATGACTAGTGGTGGGAAGC
This sequence comes from Sinotaia quadrata, assembly GCA_028829895.1. Lineage (NCBI taxonomy): Eukaryota > Metazoa > Mollusca > Gastropoda > Architaenioglossa > Viviparidae > Sinotaia > Sinotaia quadrata. The sequence continues at coordinate 106,907,865 of CM054177.1, read as the reverse complement.
TAAGTGAATGGACTACTGCTCCACAGCCCAAGTCCTGACAAAAGTCTAAGGATTAGGCACCTGGAGGAATACCTAAATATCAAAACTTGAACCAATTAAAATAAAATAACAGACAAATTTATAAACCCAACCTCTTTCATAAAATTAGATGCTCTCAGAAAATATTTGACTAATTAGAAATTATAATTGTCAAGGACTGATTTGTGTTTAAATCTAGAAATTAAGGGGCTCCCTGCCTCATACCAAGAGATTCTGCTATAACCGGCTGGCAACCAGTTAAAGAGCACTTTTGAACACTGTAATAGAGTGCCAGATGTCTACTCGGCTGTATTTTTAAGGCGCGCCGCAAGGGCCATCAACAGATCAAAATGGACCAGCCATACGGGCAGTCATCTTGGGTTTTCTAAAGACTCTGTGCAAAGACCGTGGGTGATCGGCTATTTTCCAGGCAGTAGGATAGACTGGTGGAAGTTTAGCATCATGGCACTGGGAGATATCGCAAATAGGCAGTAGGCGACCATGGAGGCATGTCACAGTATGATGGCGAGGATGACCGTTAAGAGAAGAGATGAGAAACGTAATGAGAAGAGAAGAAATGAGAAACTTAATGAGATGAGAAATTAGGAACGAAACGAGAAGTAATGAGAAAATGTAAGAGTTGAGAAATAGGCCTAGTGAGAGTAGTAGCGGGACAGCTGTGTTGGGTTCCAGGGAGTGAACCACGTATCGAAACGTCAACGGAGTTTTGTGTATCTTCAAACCCCCCAGCACGAGGAAAGAGTGACAATGACTATGTGAATAGAAAATTACTAATTAGGGAAAGAATCTCAGAGCACAAAAAACTAAAACTAAAGCTTAGAATCTTAATTAAGAATTAAACCTCGAATTAAAGATAAACTTTAAACTTAACTTTGATCAGGAAGAGTCATTTTAAAAATTAGTTAGAAAATACTGATGTGACTGTTGAAAGGACTGTCAAGTCGAATGACATTGCTTTTTCTTTTGAACTATTGGATTTTGATATAGGGGCAGTGGCTCCAGAACTGTTATTTTATGTTGAATAATGCTTAGCCTATTTTAGAAGTAGTACTGCATGAAGAATCTTGAGTTTTGTATATCTTTTATTTTATTTCATCATTCTTTTCTTTTTCCCTACCCCACGGGTGTGAGTTGTGGATGGCTGACTAACTAACGTGTGAGAGGAAACCCATAGATCAATAAATTTGAATTTATATTTTGATATTGAGACTTTTCCTGTCTATGGTTTTGAAAGGGTGGTTGTGGTCGTTGTTACACATTGTGTCGTCTGTGCTGTCTACACTTCACCCTTACCTGTATGCAATCACACATGCAAACATGTTGGCAATATGTAACCTACATGCAGAATAAAATTCGAGCCAAATAACCATCTAGGTATTCTGTGTGTGGATTTGTAATAACATCTATGCAAGTCCTATCTGGTGTTGACTAGCCACCACCCCCTTTCTTCGGAGGGAAGGGTAGCGGTGACAAATATTCATGCACTTGCATTTTGAAAAAACAACATTAATTTAGACCACACAGGATAGATGTCTTGAAAGCTCTGGCTCCTGTTCAGAACCATTAACTTCTGGACATACATAAGGGAATCTAAAGTCAGTACACCCAAGTAGCATGATTTGTGTTGCCAAGCATCGTTTGAGTGTGATTCAACAGGCCAAAAAGTTTACATCACTGAGTCAAACCATTTGTGTTTTTCTGAGTAAAAACTATTCATTAGCTTGTACTGTTCTGTTAGTAATAGATGAACCTAGTAATAGTCGAACGTGACAAGTCAACAGATTTTTTTAGCTTGATGAAATATATCAGTTTGCTGGATATTTGACGTTTCAGTTTTGATACAGACTATGGTGACTGTTGATGACATATTGGTGAACTATTCTTTCTTGAAAAACATTTGCAGTTTTACAAATAAATGTCAGCATCTACTACAGGATGATTAGAGCATGCATTTTAATTAAACAGAGTTTAATCTTTCATGATTTATTTGCATTAAGAACTTTAAAAAACAATTAATAGTAAAAGATAAGTACTTTAGTTTACTTCAGATTAAATGGATATTTGACACAGTTGTGTCCAAAATTAGTGTTTCACTATTTCTTTCAGTCTCTTAATAATACGGGTCTCCACTATATTAACAGGCGATAGAGAATCACATTTTTCTATTGAAAGTGTCCAAATTACAAGAGAATTCTTTCCCAGTAGAATGAGTCATTATCAAACAAGCTTGCCAGCTTTAAAAAAAAACATTCAAAATAATAAAGTTATCTTCCTGTCTTTTTCCAACAACAGAGGGGCACAATAAATTAAAATTAGAGTCAACACTATCCACACACATCAAAAACGAAATAATTAAAATAAAAAGACTAATGCAGTCAATAATACAACATGCAATTATTATTTATAGATTATAACTTATATACTTGTAACAGAACAGATTTTAGTCACTGAAAAAAGAGCTGTCAGGTAAGTTGAAACCAATGTACCACTTCCTTTTGACATGCCTCGCTCTCCTAGTAGGAAAATCTGATTATCTATAATCCCAATGCTATAAGAGATAAACAGACAACTGACCCCAAATTGACCTTCAATTTCAAATTAAGACAAACACTGACAAATAATTTTACCTACTCCCCCTCCCAACACACACACTTCAGCAGCAAACTCCATGTTAAAAACAATAAAGGCTACAAAATATGCAAAATAAATGTATTTTAGGGATTGCAAAATCACAATGACATCTAACAGATCTATTTAATTAAATACAGTTACAGATGTATCTACAGTATAAAACATAAAGAGCTTAAGCTTTATCAGGTCATTTTAAATATATACAAATATATACATGTGTACATTTTATATTTATATCTAGACAGAAAGAATGAAAAGCATTGCTTGAGAAACATCAAGATGGAGCTTTTCTTAAATTATGAACTTAGTTTCCTTCTTGTTCGTTTCATTTACTCTGTACTTAGCTAAACCTTATGCACCTTTTATTTTACACTTGGTGAAACTAAAGTTGTTTTTTTCATTCTGTGCTTAAAAAACAAAACAACTAAAGCCACACAATCACTGGCTCAATAGAATGCTATATTTCCCATGTGACATTAAGGAATGCTAGAAGTAGAAAAGTTAAACTATATGACATCATCAGCAAGTGCACAATATTTATCCTGACTTCAATACATTTGCTACCACTATCTACTTGCTGTCTCAAAGTCTCTATCACATTATCATGGGATTAAGCCTCCTCATGTTTTGATTTTAATTCCAAGGACAGATACATAAGAATGCTATTAAAAATTCTACATTTAATACAAAACCATATAAATGACAACATCACAGTGACACTCCAATCTAATAAAATAATCTAAAGAAGTAAATGGTAAATAAAACACGCCCGAGGCTAAGAGACCTAAAATTTCAAAAGCTATTGAATATAGTTGCAGACAATAACACAAATGCAATTTTAAAAAAACCCTGTGTAATGGACCTTAAGAGATAGGTTCAACATACACTATTACTAATACTGAAGAAACCACCAAATTTTTAGTTGCTATCAGCTTATGTGACTAAAATTAAATCAAACTTAATATATTTTGAATCATAAATTGAAATAATTCTATATAGTTTATGCTAGTTACTGGTTTAGAGCTATACTTTGAGTATATGAATACTAGAAAGTTTGTCTTACTTTTGATGTGCATATCCATAATTGTGTCACTGAGCCTCTTGGTAGCAAAGAACTTGATTGAATATATGTTCTATCCATAGACCCTCTTGTGCATGATGACAGTTTATTAAGTACATGTAATTTCTTTCAAAGTATACAACAATGTGTGTATCAAGTGGATGTAAGTAATAATGAAACTTGAGTGAGTGTTTATGAATCATTTACATTGAACAATAATCTTATAAATAATTAGCCCAATGCACTACTAGTAACTGTTCTGAATAATTTCAAATGACACTCTTTGAGAAAAGTTATGGCATATTACATATCAAACCTTTGGCAACAAGCTGCAATTCTTTTTTTATTTTATTTAACATAAAAATAAAATAAATACATTTAATCTTTCATGAAGAATTCAAAGACAAATACCAGGGAGTACTGTATGTCAGTACATGAAATTACACCACAGCTCTATGATTCATATGAGAAAATTGTTTTGTTAATACTCATACTCTAGTATTACTTTTTTTGTTTTGTGTTTTAAATAGTATTTAAAAAATTATATACCAACTGAAGAGGAGTCTAGATTAAAAGGAAATAAATGGAAACCTCTGAGGGACAAATCTGCTGAACTGATATGATAATAAATCAAGAGTCACAAACTTCAGATAATTCAGTCAAAAGCATATAATTACTGATATAACAGAGAGAAATGCTATTTTTAAAAGTTAAATTAAAAAAGTGGCAAGTTCTTACATTTAAATTGACAAACTAAAGATATTCCTAGACACTCTATTATCAATAGTTCTTCTTTCGATTAGCCAGTCTATAGAACTGATGAAGGAAGGCTGCTGAACCAAACATTGCAAAGCCAACAGCCGTGAGAAAACCAGACCTGTCACGGGTTCCTATCTTCTGCCATACCACTAGTCCATCTTTCTGAAAATGAAACAAGAATTTTTCTTGACAGAGCTGAAAACAACTTCTAGTATCTACAATACTTAATAACTGACTTAAACAATAAGATTATAATTATTTAATTTGTAGATGGCACTATAAAAAAAATCTGTTTTCCCCCCAAAACAAGCTTTTTCATTGCTTACATTGGTTATTCTAGTAAACTTTAAAATATGTCTAACCCTACAGTAATGTTTGCTTAAACATGGTTTAATACGATTATTAGTAGTAATGAAATCTCACAAAATAAAGCATAAAAATCTAGAGTCCTTTTATTTTATTATAGTTGATTAATAGTGTTAGAGAGAGAAGAGAGATTCATTTTTCTGCCTTATTTATATCACTTTATCATCTTTTAATTTTAATTCTTTTATCTAAAAAAAAAGTACCTGTTATCAAGGTTGATCAATAAAAAAAAATTCATATAAAAAAGTCATGATTGAAGATGAAGTGAGGAACCTAGATCAACACTGAAAAAAATTAAATCAATAGTGGGAGTGTTTTGATTATGTATAATAAATTTCAGTCATTGTCCTAAAGTATTTTCACTTGGCTTTCAATGTTCCCACAAAATTTCCAAAGCATGACTGCCATGAAATAATGGACACATGATCTTATTTCATCTAAGTCTGGTAGTAAGAAATAAAAAAGTTTTATTCTTTTAAAAGTCTTAAATTATAGAATTTTAAATCCAATCTAGGACCAGGCCAGAAATCCAAAAAGGGGGTTAGTACAGTATCAATCAATTGTTTCAGAATTTTTTGTTTTATATGAGGCTCATTCTCTGGGCAAGTGTACCAACTACCATAAAGGGTGGGTACATTTAAAATGTTTTCTTAAAAATAAAGCATTGAAATATCAAGTGCTTATATTCTATATAATCAGAATTGATGAGAGATACATGAGATAGTGGCATGAATTTGTGTTTATTTATTTTGTAATTATTTGTAATACAAATTCGTTTGGAACTGAAAAAATGCACCTCTTATTGTGATTTTGTGATTGATATGCTTACGTATAGAACAAACTTGATCAATATTAGAAATAAAGCATATATAATTTGTTGATATAATACAAGAAATATAACTATTTCATTACTGTTTAATAAATTGTAAACTATCCTGGCTTAATGCATTATTTATGGTTTAAGACAGTGTACACAAACTGAATACTTCATTTTCACATTATAATTTAAATCACAAGCAAGAAATAATATTCATTCTACATGTATAATCAAAATCATAAAGAAACTTGTTACTGATCAGTATCTTTGTTCATGTAATTTAAAAATAAGACTTCTCTTTCTTCATTAAAAAACATACCAAAAACATATTCTTAAGTTTTTGGATTCTTTGATAACCTGGACTTGCAGGAATACCACCATGACTTGCATCAGTAACAGGCTGACCATGGGAATTAGCTGAACTGACTGCATGTTCAGGAGTCACTGGACTCTCATAGACTGTTTTAGTCTTTACTGTGTCGAAAAAAACCTGTGAAGGCTGAGGTGAAGTACTAAAACCCTGAAGAAACAGAAATTAGCAAAAAATACTGTGGGAATAATATGATGTTAAAAGATTACACTAGATTAAACTGATTTTAAAAGTGTAATGGCTCAATAAAAAGAAAAGTTTTAACTGATTATATTCTGATAGAATAGTAAAGAAGGAGAAACTTGTAACTTATTACAGTATTTTCTTATTTATTCATGTTTAAGTGGGTATCCCAATTTCACACTCAGGTTTTTCTAAAGTTCACAATCAGAAATGTCACTAAATCTAAATGCCCTCCCACATATAAGAACTTCCAATTGCTCCAAATTTCCATTTTAAGGCCAGATATTTTACCTAAAGTCCAAACATTTCACAGATTTCCAGGATAATTGTTTGTTCCAAATTCAATATTTCAATTTTTAAAAAAAAAGTTTAATTATTTTACAGTCCTTTCTTCAGATTTGAGTAGGCTTAGATCTATATACTGACAGGCAAGAAATATATGCGCATGCAATTTTATATGTAAAATATGCATAGTTGCTCTGGAAAAAGAACCACTGATACAACATTTTAAAAATATTACTTCTTATTGCTTTTAGACAGTGCTATGTCGGTATATTTCTTCAAAGATGAACAATTCTTATGGACGTACTGAAAATTAACCACCCACTCACATCCACAAATTTTCTAAGCATAAAGATTTATTAATATTACTCTTTTAGGTTAACATTTTGGCAAAATGTACTAATTCACCTTTAAAATAAGTCGATCTAAAATAGTTTGTTATTGACTCACTTTAGATTTTCGATAAACTGTTAAATAGTGTTAGTGTTATACTTATAGTCCAGCATTGTTCAGAGTCAAAGTTCGATTAATCCAAACTTTCATAAAAGTCCTTATAGTGATGTGCACTTTCTATATAAATATGGTTTAGTTTTAACTTTTATATTTATCTTTATATTTTGTGTCATACATACAAAGAGTACGCAAATGCAAGAAACCCATCAACCGACACAACTAAAAATAATGGGCAAAATACCCTCTTCGAAACGGTTTTAGCTGAAATCATGAATGGAAAGTATTCTGAAAATGAAACATACCTGTGGAATATACGACTCTTCTTGCGAAGACACCACCATTCGACCAAGCATATTGTTAAATTTGTAAAACATCTTATAAGCTGATAGATCTTCTTTCAAATAGTCCGGTTTTTCTTCCACGGTTCCTTCCGGTCAAGGTCAAAATAAACCTTCCAATAACTCGCGAGATGGGGAGCGTTTCGTGGCCAGTCGAGTTCTCAAGCTAAAAATACCTTTAATGACTTGAGCCACCAAGTGCGGGCGTAACTGCATTTGAATGCATTGCATTGTGTTGACACTGTTGCTACGCATTACACACACAGAGCAAGTGGGAGAAATATTTTGCTCAGATACACACTGTCACTTGAGGCAGCTCTCTCGTATCTTTACCAGAGGCATCTTCATCATTTCATTTAGGACAAATTCAAAGGAACAGCAATGAGTTATCTTCGACCATTAGAGACTGACACCTTACCGCTGCTTAATGATACAGCGAGAGCCCGACATTTACGAGCTTTAGAAGAAGAATTGGCTGCATATCGAAGACCAAATTCCACGCCGAGTCCTGGTATCCTCAAATACGGAGACTTTGACTTAAATTCTGGATCACAGACTCGGAGGGCAGTGGCAGAAGTAAGTTTAAAATAAAAGCAAACGCCTGTTTTGATTAAAACGTTTCATATCGATCTACCTGTCTCTCTCTGTGTATGTGGACTAGAATCGTGTATGTGAAAGTAAAAACAGGTTGCTATTTACTCGTGTTTATACATGTACTATGGGCGGGATAAATGTCAAAGGGATATAGTGTTTAATTTAGTAAAATAATTTTGGAACACGAAAAAGACGTACGTTTCTTTTGAAAGAGTCATAATACTAATTAAGTAAATTTCCAAATAGCAATCAATATTTCAGATAAATCAGTAAATATTATGTTATTTAAATCCTGAAATACCGTATAATAAACATAGGCAAACATTTTTAGGGGACATGTTCAGAATAGGAATTCGATGTATTTAATTTACGAAGTTACATTTAATAAACATTTTACTCAATAAGTCAATTTCTATTGAAAATTAATTGTTCGAATTATAATGACTTAGCAATTAAGTACATTTTATCAACATTAGATCTTTGTTAAACATATTCTTACATTTTCTGTTGACATTACTCATTAGACAATAATCCATATTGCATTTGAAGTTGACTGTACTGTGGTGTGATATTTTAATTTTTTATTAATGAGAGTTCTTTAGAATGCCTTTCGTCATTTTAGATAAATAACAAGCAGGTTGCCTAACTTCATCTTATTATAGAATGAACCACAGAATGGTGAGTTACATTACAAAATAAATCACAATATGGTGGTTTACAGCAAAAATGAATCACATTATGGAGAATTTCATCATAGAATTAATAACACTATGGTGATTTACATGACAGAATGAACTATACTAAGTGATTATATTACAGAACAAACCACATTGTGATGATTGAGGATCATACTCACAGATGCAAACATAAAGATACAATGATATATGCACATTATGTTTAGTACTGTCTACACTCTACAGTATCTTTCAAATCCAATACCAACTTAGGTTGTCCATCTTGCCATCTGTAACACAAATTGTACTAAATCATTCTAGGCATGTTGTGTTTGCATTTCTTTTAATTTTCTTGAACACAAAGCCATGTATCCACACACACTCACATGCACACACTGAATTTATTATTATTATTATTTAGCATTTTCCCATGACTTCTGCTGACTATCAGTTGTGAACCAAAGTCTCAGAATCCAAGATTCTGGGAGATCCAAGGTTTACAAGGATGTTAGCACTTCTAATGAGTGCTGCATTGAGTAGTGGGGTGAGTCTGTGGTTTCCAGGTAGTTTATTCAGATAGCCTTCCAACTCAGATGTTATGTTCCCCAGTAATCCTGTCACTATAGGTATCATTACTGCTTTTACATTCTAGAGTATCTTGATTTCTAATCTGAGATCCTGGTATTTTCTATTTTTTCTTTCTTTCTTTTGTTTGTATGTTTCTATCACTAGGAACAGTGATATCAATGACTGTTGCTATTCTGTTGGACTTATTGAGAAGTACAATGTCTGGTCTTCATGCAGGAATCACTTGATCTCTTCCTATCTTGAAGTTCTACATCATTTTGATGGACTGCTTCCAGGTGCATCCATGCTCTTTCTGTGATTTTCACTCCATAGTTTTCCCACTTTGTTGTCTTTTTGGTTTATTGAAATTATTCTGTTCCAGCCAGAAACTGACACCCAGACAGTAATGTTCTGTTATTACTCCATGGTTCTGCAGAGTCTGCATTTGGAATCATTTGAGATTTTCCATGATTTTGTGTGATTTTGCACAGTTGTTATGAGTGCTTCTGTTTCTGCTTTCAAACCTGCCTCTTTCAACCATCTGTGTGTGGACTGTTTTGTTGATGTTTTAGCAGCTTTTCACACATATTGGCCTTTGAGAGGTTTTGGGCTCCAAATATTTGCTAAAGCCTGTTTTGTTATTTTCTTCCATGTTTCTTTGTCTGTTTGTGGGGGTGGATATAATTCACTCATTTTTACTGCTTCTATCTTTGGCTATCTTTGTTGTTGTTTTTCTTCTTATTATTATGCATTTGTCTGGGTTATAGTGGTCTCAACTTACATCAATCTGCTGATATGAATGAGCCCAAAGGACCCATTATTTTTTAATTTTTCACTTTCAATTCTAATGCTGAGGCACATAAATGTGTTATTTTGCTGATGTTTCATTAACATACTTGAACTGAGGTATACAAATTCTGACCTACATACCAAATTGGGTTACACCTTTAAGAAGAGAACTCATTTGCAACCCCTAACATAAGTGTTATTTATACATGGGTTGTAACTACAGCTACACCTTGTATACATTTAAAAAAATAAACATGGAAACATTCACTTGCTTTTATTGTTATGACATCAGAGAAATATGCTTTTTTGATCTCTGAAGTTTGTGCCACAAAGCAGAATGAGATTAATGAATTATCATTTTCTTCTGTTAAAAGCATATCATCAATCATGGTTAATACTCAATTGTTAAATAATTTTTATAGTTAACATTCATATGTTAAATAATTTTCATGTTTAACATTCATTAGTTATTTAATTTTCATGGCTAGCATTCATCTATTAAATAATTGTCATGATTTTCTGTCATCTGTTAAATAATTTTTATTGCTAATGTTTCATGATTAACATTCACTTGTTAAATAACTGACATAGTTAACTTTCATTTGTCAAATAATTTTCATGGTAAACATTTATCTAATAAGTATTAAATAATTGTCATGGCTAACTTTCATCTGCCAAATAATTTCATGGTTAACATTCATCTGTTAAATAAATATCATGGCTAACTTTCATCTGTCAAATAATTGTCACGATTAACACTCATTTGTTAAAAATTGTCATGGTTAACATTCATCTATTAAATAATTGTCATGGCTAATTTCATCTGTCAAATAATTATCATGATTAACACTCATTTGTTAAAAATTGTCATGGTTAACATTCATCTGTTAAATAACTGTCATGGCTAACTTTCATCTGTCAAATAATTATCATGATTAACACTCATTTGTTAAAAATTGTCATGGTTAACATTCACCTGTTAAATAATTGTTCTGCATGTATCTGTGTAGTTGCAGGATCAACTGAGACTATTTCGTGAGGAGCTGAGGAAGAAGGATTCCATGATCCAACATTTAGTCAGGTATGATCCAGAATTTAGTTGGGTATGATCCAGCATTTAGTCAGGTGTGATCCAGCATTTAGTCAGGTGTGATCCAGCATTTAGTTGGGTATGATCCAGCATTTAGTCAGGTGTGATCCAGCATTTAGTTGGGTGTGATCCAGCATTTAGTTGGGTATGATCCAGCATTTAGTCAGGTGTGATGCAGCATTTAGTCAGATGTGATCCAGCATTTAATCAGATGCAATCCAGTATTTAGTCAGGTATGATCCAGCTTTTAGTCAGGTATGATCCAGCATTTAGTCAGGTATGCCAAGTCTTAAAAAATAAAACTCTGGTGAGTACCCATGCAATGTGGGATTTTGTGCTGCTCAAGTTTGAAAGTAAATAAGTGTGTCAATAAAATAAACATGCCAAAAAGAAAACTGCACTTAGCTAAGAAAACAAAACCAACGCAACCATGCAAATTTGCTCCTCACCCCCTTTCCTGATGATCAAAAGTTTTGTTATTACACTAAACTAAAATTTAATATGAAATGGTTAATTAAAAAATTGTATTTCTATGGTTATTTGTGTGCATGCAGTTAATTGCATTAATAATAATAACAATATCAATGATGAAATAGAACACCTGTAAAAGAAATAAAAGCTGCACAATATTTAACATAAACTACGCAAGCTAAGACATAAGAAAACTAAAGATCAGCACATAGAGCAGATGATTTCTCATGCAACATGACAAATATATAACCAATAAATATAAATGTACAAAAATAGTCAAGCACATAAAATGGATTTAATAATGCAGAGTTTGAATAGTCCAGATGTCACAAATAACATATTGCCAGCTAAAACATAGTCATCATTGCAGACTTGTTATTTATTAGATAGCAGACTTGTAACTTAACAAATATATATACATGCAGACTTGTAACTTAACAAATATATATACATGCAGACTTGTTACTTAACAAATAGATATATATGCAGACTTGTAACTTAACAAATATATATATATATATATATATATATATATATACATGCAGACTTGTTACTTAACAAATAAATATACATGCAGACTTGTAACTTAACAAATAGATATACATGCAGACTTGTTACTAGATATACATACAGACTTGTTACTTCTCAAATAGACATATATGCAGATTTGTTACTTATCAAATAGGTATGCTTCAAGCAGTGTAATAGAGTGAGTTTGAAACTCCTGTAATTGATGTTTGGTGAATGAAAATGCAGAATAGCATTTTATAATTATATCTAATTTATGAATATAGTATTTGTTTTATCATTACACACTTTAATCTATGAACCAAAGAATAAGCATAATGAATTACTGTATGGCTATCTAAAAGTCTGGTAGTAAACAGAACAAAATATTATAGAAAACCACTTTAAGCAGAGTTTTGAATTTGATCTGTAAAACCCACCGATAGGAACTCCGATATACACACTATTATTTACCTCAGCCTTGATTCTGATTCTAATTGAAGAGATTATTTTTTTTCTTTTACTGACACTGATAGAAATTGTAAGTGTATTAAGATTTTAAAGGCTGAGTAAAGATCATAGTGTAAAAATTTGTATATTAAACACAAGAGTATTCAGTGCACAAAAGGGACATGATGGATTTAGTAATATATGTGTGAATGAGTGTTTTTCTGTTTTAGCTTGGAGTCTGCACCACGAGTCCAGCGTTCTTCAGATGGAGTCAGGGTGAGAGAAATTTATTTATAATATATTATGCAGTCTAAACACATAACAATTTTTTAGTTAATATGATTGTAACATCTATGATGCAACTAGTCCCCCTCCCCAAAAGTGAACATTTTAAAGAGAAACTCATGCAGTCAGTCAGACAAATGTACAAATGTGGGCACGTCAGAGTGTCTTCATGTTTCATACATCTTTCTACCTCCACCCCATTTATATAAAATGAATATACTTGATAGAAAATATGTAAAAAAATGCAGTCAAGATATACTGATATTCTATATGAAGGCACAATTACTTGTTTTAAAACCCTCCACAGAAGTGCACCTCCCAAACCACAAATACAACAAATTAAAATTGAATTCAGAATATACTTTGACTTTTGAAATGATGGATCTTTTTACTAGCACTCTTTTAGAACCATATATTTGGAGATAGCTAATGTTCATAAAAAGATGCAAACTAAAGTATGATTGCCTTAACAGTTATGGGCAGTTATGCAATTTAAATAATAATAATAATAATAATAATAATAATAAATGTAGCTTTTTAATACATTCATTTATAGACATCTCTAAGAGTTTTACAATACTAAATTGACAGTTAAGAACACAAGTGAATATATTGAATTAAAAAATAAAATGAAACCCACACACACATGTGTCTTTTCAAGCAGATACATTTTACAACTAACAAAACAGGAAAAATTTTCAATGTACAAACAATTATGCAAACAAATCGAACAAATAAATAAATACCATGCATGATCATGAAAGAGTTTACAAATATAATTTGAATATTTTAAAAAATAATTTCTTTATTGCAAGATTCATCAACTTAAAGGTGCATTTAGTGTTGGATTGTTAAAAAAAACTTAGAAGTGATTTAGTGTTGGATTGTTAAAAAAACTTTGAAGTGCATTTAGTGTTGGATTGTTAAAAAAACGTTGAAGTTCATTTAGTGTTGTATTGTTCTTGGTCTAGTTTGATACCTTGTACCATGGTGACCGGACAGCACTTGAAAATGCACGCAGTGAACTTGCCAGCCTGCAAGTTAGATTTGAAAAAGTTAGCCAACAGGTAAATTAATTTCAATACCCATAGTTTGCCACGATATTTGAGATTAAAATTGTTACTCAATAGTTGTACGTTGATTGCTTATTTATTTACACATTTCTTATTTGTGTAAGTTGTATGTTACTCTCTTTTGTTTTCACTTTGAAAACAAGTATTGTTATGAATATTTTATATCATTAAATTAATATATGCATTTTTGTTGACTTGGTCTCGTATAATTTTAATTAAATTTTTCATGAAAAGTTTTATCACGGGTTTTCCCCCTCCATTTTTCCTTATAGTATTTTATTCATTGTGTTAGTGTACAGTGATTGTGGAGACAGATAACTCCCTATTGTTTCAACAATCCTGAATATAAAATTGATGTTAGATGTTTACTTGTCGTTATTGGAACAGCTGAAGGATGCAGACGTCCACCTCGAGGCAAAAGACATCAAGATCAAAGAACTACAGAATTTACTTGAGACAAATCGTGAAAACGAGGCACGCCTTGCTGACCATGTGCAGACCCTGCGTGATCGCATACGAGAACTTGAGGACCAATTTGGATCTTTTCATACTGTTTCCAACCGTGGTGAATACACCATCACTACTCTGCAGCGTGACCTTCGGGAGTCCAATGATAAGATTGTAGAACTTGAAGGTCGTCTTAGGTAAAGTTGACCTTGGTTAATAATTAATTTCTTTAGACCTGACCAAGTGGTGTTTGGGTTTGATACTGGATTTATAAGCAAATGTTTTAGTATGGAGCTTGTTACAGTGTAGCCTAAACTAATACGACACTACCTGTCGTTTGTCTTTCAAAACATATAACAGTGAAAGGTTATTTTATTGTTCCTATTAAAAACGATGTCCTACTCTTTACCTGTGTGAAGTAAATCTACCCTGAGATACAAAAAATTCCCGAATCCCCGAAATCTAGGTCTGTCCATCTCATCATGTACTTCAAGGGAGAGAATCTTGCACGTTTTTTGAGTGTATGTTTATCTGAATTCTATCCCTTTGATTAATCCCGCTTGATTCTCCCACTTCATAAATGTTAGTCTTTCAAACGCTTACTGGTCAGATGCAATGGCTGTTAAGTTTTGAAGTGGTTTGTGAAATTCCTAAGATATACATATATGAAATACATACATTTATACAAATATAAAATAGATACACTTATTCATATACATATATAAAATACATACATTTATACATATATAAATTAGATACACTTATTCTAAAATACATATATTTATATACAGAAAACAATTGGAGGAACGAGAATCAACACAGTCTAAATCCGAACAGGCTGAACGGCGACTTGCTGACCTACTGTCACACCTGTCTAGCCTCCTGCTTACAGATGATATACGTGACACATCTTCCTCATCTATTGACATCCTAGTCCGAAAGGTATTCTTATTATCCCCCTTTAAAGGCTAGGACACTTGCTAGGAATTGTAACATTAGCCAAATATTATAATGTTTACCAAGTGAAACATACTTCGCTCTAATGCAAGTCTCGAGATTATCGTTAAATATTTAGGTTATCTCGATGACCAGAAAACAAATGCACGCAGTCCTGTTTTACTATACTTCAATTTGTCTCCATTTGACTTATGTTCTTGTTTGTCGTGTAGATGAATGACCTTGTCCAAGAGAATGCACTGATGAAGGGAAAGATTGTGACCTTGACCGAGACTTTGAACAACACACAGATCGAGAGTAAAGCAAGCCGCGAAACTATCATGCGTTTGGTGTCCGAGATGGGGAGGGAACAGAAGGTGACCACGAAGTACACAAATGAGGTCGAAAACTTGCGCCTGGTAAGACAGCCACTTCCGCAGGAAGAGCTGGGATGGGTGTGGGGATTGAAGGGTGTGGGGGGCAATTGTTGTTATTGACAGACTGTTGTGTCATCCCAGACAACGATGGTGCAGTTTTTGTTGTTTATTACTTTGATAATTGTTTCTGCAACCCAGCTGAGAGTGTTTGATCTGCTCATGTTTTTTTATAACTTGACTGACAGTGTGAGGTTTAAATTTACATAAATGACTCCGATCATCCCTAAACAAGCATCATTTCACACAGCTACTGTGAAACTGAATTTCTGAAAAGATTGCATATGTAGTGCCTCTATTGTTCTGACAAGTTCTAGAGTTTATGAGAGGACTGAAAAGAGACAAAGCAAAAACACAAACACAGAAATGTTTTCCAATCCTGAAACAAGTTATGGAATGTTGAATCTGTTCGCCAGGCGATAAATTAAAGAACATTTTCATGAAACCATTTACACATTATTTAGGGTGGTGACATACAGTGCCTTTTGGATCAATTTTTTGTGTGTGTGTTGTATCCATAGTAAGTCTAACAACATTTTGTTTATTCTTGCAGTCATGTCTGCTACATTTCACCTGTGACTCATGTGTCTTGATCTTTGTTACTGCACGTTTTAGGAACGCGACAATGCAGTGGCTTCAAGACGTGACCTTGAACGTGAAATTGAGTTACTGAAAGAACGCTTGGAATCAAACCAGAGAGCTTTGGATGCCACGCGAGCCGAACTTGAGCTTCGTAATAACCGATTATCTACTTTGGATCGTGAGGTAAATCAGTGTGTAGGACAGTTCTTTGACCTTTCACCTTAATTAATTTAGAAAAGAAATGAAAACATTTAAAATAATTATTATATATAAAATTACAAAGAGCCTAGTTGATTATGTAAACTTTTAATATGGTACAGTTCATTGACCTTCCACATTAATTAATTTAGAAAGAAATTAAAGCATTTAAAAGAATTATTATATATAAAGATACAAAGAGCCTAGTTGATTATGTAAACTTTTAATATGGTACAGATTCTCTCTTTTGGGAAGGACTGCAGTTAGACAGACAATTAAGAAAAAAATTGTCTTGCATGTACATAACAAACATCGAACTGAAAAAGTACATTGTAAACAAGCTAAATGTAAAACACTTTACAGAGAACGTACCAATTTCTTTATTTTACAGAACCTTGATGACATGTACTTGAAGTTTTTATTTGGTGAATAATAATAATGGTTGCTGATTAATTTACTGATATTCTAATCCACGACACAGGTTCGTAATACGTCACAGAATGTGCATACAACGTCAACTGCTTTCAGTCTGTTCCGTGAGCAGCTTGCTAACTTGATGCGGTCAGTATTTGAGAACTTGGATTCCAGTGAGGAGGGAATTAGAGAAGCAGTGAGGAGATTGGCAGGCAGCCACCGTGAACAAGCGCTGGTGAGTCAGTGTGGATATTTATCAGAAAGTTGACCATGTCATGGGGTTATAGGTCAGACCTATTTTGGAGATGACATTCAATGGCAGTATCTTCTTGTCGAACAGTATGTTTCATTTGTCAAGAGATCTTTTCATTTTCTTTAATTCTCACCCCTCCACCCAGAAGCCAGTTAGGCCTATATTCATCAGATACATTGATGTGTACACTTGCAACAAGTACTGACACCTGAGAATAGATTACAAGTGCACAGTAAATGTATGTCAGTGTTAACACTCGTTTATTAACACATATGTCTTTGTTTTACACTGGGCATAACAAATGACTTGCACAGCGTAATTTCAAAGCGTGAATGATTTCCCAGAAACCCTAATGGTTTAACACACATTGTCCCCTTGTGCCCCTCTTTCAGTGACCTAGGACGAGCACTTCAACATGTGCCTGTACAGACCAAATTTGCAAAGGGGTCAACGTTACAATGTGGGTCACGGTTGTGGTGCATGTGACTACCCCGAGCATAAGTCATTCATAAAGAGATGTCAGTCAGAAACTTGTTACTCACTGCGTTTTGTGGAGGTTTTTCAACAAAATATGCACAAATTCTGCTACTGCACAAGAGTTCACAAAAATTTCACATAAATCATTAAATAAAAAAAAAAGAATTCCACACACATAAGGCAAACCTTTATCCAGAGAGGGAGAAGAACCTTTAAAGAAAAAGTAATCATTTGTTTAAACTTACTGTGTGCTTTTCTCCTTTAGATTCACAATAAACAAAGGGCAGTCACTCCGAGAAGAGCGAGTACAAAATGATTTGTAGTTTGATTAATTTTCTTTTATTGCTGTGCAGGTCCTCCCACATTAAAAAAAACAAAAACACAACAAAACGAGAAAGAACAAAACCCAAACTATTTGTTCACTCAAACATACAAAAGAACGTTCACAAATTATTAAATACAAATAATAATTTATTTTAACCTAATTTTTATAGTTCTCTCTCTCTCTCACACACACACACACACTTGTGACTTAATTGCCATCCAAGCACCTCAAACATCACATCAGACTATGTATAGAACAACATTGTTCTCAGAATTTAAAGCTAACACAAACTCTTGTCCCACCGATGATCATCTCTTCACTAAAGTTAATGTCATATTTGTCATGACCTCGTGGTGTGAAATCTAACTTTAATAACAGCTTTTACGTTCCCCATGAGATGTAGTTCACCCTGTAATACTCTCACCACTTCTCCAAAGTCCTTGACATTCACAATTTCTGCCTAAAGACTAAAGTATGCAGCCTTGACACTGATCATAATTTGACTGTGACTGTCATAAATCAGGTTAACAAATTGGTGAATGTCTTAGACATATATCAGGTAAAATGGTAAATGTCTTAGACATAAATCAGGTAAAATGGTACATGTCTTAGACATAAATCAGGTAAAATGGTAAATGTCTTAGACATAAATCGTAAAATGTAAATGTCTAGACATCAATAAGGTAAACTGGTAAAGGTGGTAGACATAAATTAGGTAAAATGGTAAATGTCTTAGACATAAATCAGGTAAACAAGTAAGCTGATGGATGACATAAATCAGATAAACAACAAGAGATTGCAGATGAATTTTATTTGCTGCTTTGTTGCAGATCACTTGTCAAGTGATTAAAGTACACATATATTCGTATGGCAAGAGTGATACATTTACATAATTTACAAATTAATTTTATTGCAATAAACTGAGCTTTCTTATTGAGTGTTGCGTGCAAGGCCTGAGAAATAAACTGAAATTCCTTACATTGTGTATGGTGTGTATATAAAGCCTTAGAAATAAACTGAGATTCCTCACAATGTGTATGTTTTGTGCAAATTAGATTCTTTACAGTATGTATGGTGTGTGCTCAGGGTCTTAGAAATAAACTGAGATTCCTTAGAGTGTTTATGGTGTGTGCATAAGGTATTAGAAATAAACTAAGGCCTTTACAGTGTATATGGAGTGTGCATAGCGTCTTAGAAATAACCTCAGGCCCTTTTCAGTGTGTATGTGTGCATAAGGCCTTAGAAATAAATTCAGGCAGTTTACAGTATTCATCGTGTGTATATGAGGCCTTAGAAGTCACCTAAAGTTTGCTTTGTGTATGGTGTGTGCACAAAGCCTTAGAGGTCACATGAATTTTATAGTGTGTATGATGTGTGTATGAAGCCTTTGAGATCAACTGGACTTTACTAAATACAGAGACTGGAGGAGTGCGACTCGCGTGTCAAACATCTCACTGAGCAGCTTGATCACCAGCTGGAACTTCACCGTGACCTTGCTCACCGTGCCAAGCGCTACGAGACAGAGGCTAACGACCTTGAAAGTAAATTGCGGAGTGCGGAGGGGGAACTTGCTGCTGGTGACGTTTTGCGCGATGGACTGAAAACAGATAAACATAAGGTGAGGCAAACGTGTCTCCATTAGTCGGAGCTATAAATAGCATGTTGAGTCTGTCTGATAGTTTGATGTGTGATGATTTATTTTATTTTGTGCCTCTTGTGGACAGATTTATAAAAGAGATGGCGTTCTATTGTTATTTTCGTTTACTGAAGTTTAAATATTTTTTTATTTCAAAACCTTTAGAATTAAGCTTTGATGCCTCTGAAATGGGACACCAGAAGGCCATGTAATGTTTTTCCTAGCAGGAAGCCTTTAGTTTAAAAATAGAAAACAAGTTTTATCCGGTAATGCTATTTACGTATGTATTTTTGTGCAGTTTAATTTGTAGAATTTTAGCTTAATTTAGTAAGGTCAGATTTGTTTGTTTTTTGTCTTCTTGATTTAAGACTATTTATATTTCAGTATAAAGTTTCTCAACTTATGTAGACTAGACCTTTCATATAAACAAACTTTAAGTTTAAATCATTCCACAGTGAGTTGATTGGATTATTGCTGTCTGCTATGATAGTTTGTGTTTAGTAAACTGCATTATTATTCTTTTGATTAAATAAAAAATATTAATGGTTTCTAAAAGAAAATGACATATTTGTCTGAGTACCATATTGTTGGAATTTGTCAAGCAAGAATATATATATTTTTAAAAATAACCATTAAACTGTTTCAGTATCTGCATGGGTTGCAAAAACTTGCTGAGGTAATGAAGATGGACCGGATCTCATTGGATCTGGGTCTGGATATGACGCTGGATGCTTTGGTTTCCAGAGCAGAGCAGTTAGCCAAGTTAGAGGGTGATGCTGTTGCTGATCGTACCACCCATGTTTACAATCTCCAACGTAAAGTGAGCATGAAGCTGTCATTTCACCACACTCCTAGTCCCCAGCCCCTCTCTCCCTTCCCCACTCACATACACACACACATCTATATAACCTGAAACGTAAGTTAAAGCATTTTATCTGGGCAGTAATTAGTTGTATCTACTTTCCTTTGAATAATTTGATTTTGTGTGTGTGTGTGTGTGTGTGTGTGTGTGTGTGTGTGTGTGAAGTCCCAAAGTTACAAGTGAGAGACTTACAAACATTCATTTATGTGAACACATGCAGATTTTTTGGATTCTGCACGTTTTACTCCCCACTTGTTCAGTTTACTTTTTCGTTCCCTTTATCTAAGGGCAGGAGATGTATTATGTGTAAAATGAAGAAAAGTCCCATAATCATGGAAATGAAATACAAGGGAGACAAATCATAGCTCATACAAGTAAGAATGTTGGAAGTAATTCCTCAGTGATTACTAAAAAAGACGAAAATAAAGAGAGAGAGAGAAAAAAAATGTGTTATCTGATCAGTGACAAGGGTATTTGGCTATGTCATAAATTCAGCACCAGTGCAAAAAATCAACCACAAAACAAAACTGTATTAGGCTATTATTTTTCTTTTCACTTCCAACTAACACTGTGCCAATAGGAAATCTTGTTTCGAGTACTAAGCACATGAATGTATTTCGATGATAAGACATTCGTAACTTTTATAGGACTTTCTATATATAAGTGTGCAATGTAACGATGTGTGTACCTATCTGTTTGTCTGTCCGTCCGCATACACATAAATGCACACTGTGCTGTGTCATGTATTACTTTAAGGTGAAAAGCTTAAAAGAACAATTGGAGTCCAAAGATCTGCACATTGACTTGCTACGTAAAAAGCTGACTAGCCTTGAAGAACGACTCCACGGTCAAAGGGAGAATATAAAGGATCATGAGTCAGACTCCTTGCGCATGCGTAAACTTGAACGCTTGGCTGAAAAATATAAACTGCAATTAACGGATGCTCGACAGGAAATTCAGAATTTGAAAGCCCAGCTTCTTGGGACTACTGAACTCAAAGTAAGTAGATTCATCCAAACGCTTTTTAAAGCTTGTTCACTGATGGCTGAACTCATTGTAAGTTTTTCACTGTTTGCTTGTACTGAACTCATTGTTAAGTTTGTTCACTGTTTGCTTGTACTGAATTCATTGTTACGTTTGTTCACTGTACGCATGTATTTAACTCATTGTCGGCTTGTTCAGTTTGCTTGTGTTGAACCCATAGTAAGTTTGTTCATAACTCATTGTGTAGTGTTTTGTTACATGTCTGAATGCAAGATAATTTTCAGTGTTTTGCTTGTACTGAACTCATTGAATGGTGTTTTATTACATGTCTGAATGCAGAATAATTTTCAGTGTTTTGCTTGTACTGAATTTGTTGTGTAGGGTTTTGTTACATGTCTGAATGCAAAACCACCACCACCAAAACTAAACCATCACCACCAAGACTAACCAACACCAAACTAACTACCACCACCACCAAAACTAACCACGAAAATCACCACCATAACTAACCACCACCACACAAAACTAACCATCACTACCATCATCACCAGACACCTTTTGTTCTACGGCACGAGATGGTGGGTATGCTCTGCTGCTGACCACACCCATCCCGTTCTTTTTCAGTTGCGGACCATTGAACAGAGAAAAGAAGTGGAAGAGCTCGCCCAGCAGGTGCAAGAACTGGAGGATATTCGGCGCAAACAGGCGCACAAGATTTCGCACTTGAAAGAGGAAGTGGCGTCGACCGAGTCCCACACTCAGGAGAAACAGGTGGTGGCCGAGAACGCTGTGCAGGCGTTGTCAAGCGAACTCCGCACCACCAAGAACGCCCTGGAGTCCATAAAATACCGAGAGAAACAGGTGGGTGCCGACTGAGCCTGAAGTTTGTTGTGGCTTTCGTTGATCACGTGTTACACAAGAATCATCGTGTAGCCGTTGTGAAATGCTGTCTGTTTTATTTTGAATGTACTAGTGAGCATTTCTGTAAGCCAAATACATACTTCAAATACGGTGGGGAGCTGGGCATTCTTAGTACTTTCTTTTCTTTTTAAAGTTGACATTTTGTTTGAAAATACTTTACCGACAGACTAAATAAATAAATTTGAAAGGCTTTAAAGAAACTTATTTTAGATTTGTTTTAAGGACAGGAATAGAATTTTAAAAAAATAGTAGTATTTCGCTTCTATTATCAATAAAATTAACGATAATAATGGTGATTTATCTCACCCTTAACATCTTTAAGTACATCGCAATACTAATTGAACATTTAGTAGCACAGAAGGTATATAATGAAAAACGTGGTAAAGAAATTAATTTTGCACCAGAAACAAAACACAGAGAAGATTGGGTATATCTGCATATTTACTGCCAGATGGGGCAATAATTGTATAAGGTTTCTATAAAGCTTAATTGCACACAATTAAATTCATATTCTAAAAAGGCATGTCATTTGATAAAATTTGTATATAATACATCTTATCCCACAATTAAATTTAGTTGCAAAAATAATCATTAACATGTGCATGCGTGTATGTGAATGCACTTATTCAATCTTGTTTGCAGCTGGTTGATTTCCGTAACGTCGTCTCCCGAATGCTCGGCCTTGACATCAACACATTGGCAGTGCCAGACTACGAGATCATTACCCGGCTTGAGAAGCTCATCAAAGCGCACCACACTACTGCATTGACCACCATGGGGCTGGAAGAGGCTCTGGCTGATGTCGAAGATGGATTTGTAAGTGGACTCGAAGCCACAGACCCAGTGATACACAGGTCACGTGAGCGCTCCCGTCGCAAAGCGGCCCATGCTCGTGTCCGAGCTAGATCTCTGTCACCAACCAAGAGAGATCCAAGAGTCTATTAGAAGTATGAAATGCTTGTTACATAATTTATTATGGTAACTGTCACCAACCAAGAGAGATCCAAGAGTCTATTAGAAGTATGAAATGCTTGTTACATAATTTATTATGGTAACTGTCACCAACCAAGAAAGATCCAAGAGTCTATTAGAAGTATGAAATGCTTGTTACATAATTTATTATGTTAACTGTCACCAACCAAGAGAGATCCAAGAGTCTATTAGAAGTATGAAATGCTTGTTACATAATTTATTATGTTAACTGCAATCGAGTGTTTCAACTGACAGTAATGATGATGATCATGATGTTGTTGTTGATGGATGATAACTCTTAACTAGTGCTATTTATATTTTTAAGACACTTTCTCAGGGTCTTAGTACTCTTCAAAGCATTCACAGGTTGTGCCTGAACAAGCTGAAGGTAATTCTAATAAATGAACTAGATATAAGACAGCCACGAGAAAGGATTTTTCACGAAAACGAATCAGCTTAAAAAAAATCAGTTTCATGGTAATCACTAGGAGCCAATTTATATCAGCAGTAGCATGAGCAACTTTAAACAATGCTAAAGACCCATTGTTTATTTCACTAGTGTATCTTTGTCAGTTAACCCTTTCCTTATAATAACAGGTGCAAATGTCATAAGGGTTCTAGCAACACAGTCATAAGAAGTACAATGCAGCAATTCTTGCAGGGTTTTCAAGATGCCATTTGCTTTAATCAATCCTCCCCCTTCACTCTTACTTTACTTGGAGTAATTTATTCAAAGGTGACATGAATTGAATAGGTCAAAGTTCAATGGTTAATGAGCTAAATGTATTTTTGAATTGTTTGACATAACATTTTCAACGACTTCTTGGGTATGGTAAAGATTTTTTCTTGTCATTTGAATTAACACCTTTGTGGAAAGACATTGCAGTCTATAATCAAACTCTTTTCACTAAACTTTTTAGTTGTTTACGGGTTTACTTTCCTACAATATTCCAAAGCTGTTTTGAGGCCTTACTGAGAGTTAAGATTATGATGTTTTAAGGGAATGAGGTTTTATCTGTGATATATTTTATTTCAAATTTTAGTCCATTTCGTTTTAATAGATGATTTATTTAAATATTTTACCAGATACATTTTTATTTTGTAGTTTCACATGTACATAATAGAAGTATTTTGTACAAATATAACTGAGGGCATCTGACACTTTCATTCTGTAAAGCATCATACATTTAGAGAATAGTGGTATGTGAACGAAAATGGGTGTGGGTATCTGACATTTTGTGAATTCATAACCTTTCAGCAAAGGGTAGATTACATATAAATTCACTATTTTAGTTTCAAAGATTTTGTTTTAAGCAATCTGTAACATTGTAACATTTTTGTTATCATATTATTCTCACCAAATTATTCACTTTTGGTAGAAAAGTGTTGTCCTGCATGAGTAATATATACATTCTATGTCTGATATATTTTTAAAGATTTAAATGAAATTAAGTCATGAGAAAAGTTGGTAGGTGTGTTAGAACAGCTGTTAATTAATTCCCTTTACATGATCTCTGAGTCAAAAGTTATATACGTATTACGTGTGTGTGTGTGTGTGTGTGTGTGTGTGTGTGTGTGTGTGTGTGTGTGTGTGTGTGTGTGTGTGTGTGTGTGTGTCCATATTTTACTGATTAAGTGCTGTTTAACTCGGGTTTGATGTACAAATAAGCTTTCACAAAAAATGTGTAAGTTGAAAGAATTCTATCACATTGCATTTACAGCAGAAGTACTAATAAATAGAACCCTAACTACCTGATAGTGACTTCCTCAAGACTGAATATTAGTTGATCTAAAGACAGGTAATATAAAAGCACAAAAGTAGGAGAAAATTATAATCAGCAACAGATAAAAATTGAGGTGGGGCATTAAGCACAAAGGGACATAACTATCAACATATTCATTTATTAAATTTTAATAAAATACTGCACCATTGGTCGTGTATGGTAGCTGGGTTAATCTGACTTCAGTAACAAATTAAAACAATTGCGTCTCTTTGTTATCATAAGTGCACTTCTCTTTACTTTCATCATTGTTCACTTTTATTAATTGTCCAAGAGATGACAGTAATAAGTGGGTGAACAAAAATATCATAATTTGCTGTTGTCCAAAGGTGAAGAATGTGCAGCTTAATTTTACGACGGTGTACATTTTTCTAAAGCTTAAATCTGACAGTCATAATTATTACATATGAGCTTTATTGAGATTTTAAAATAACACCCTGATGCTCTTGGGAGCACACAACGGTGACAAAATGTTAAATGGGATATGCTATTTTTGAAATATTTATCTACCATTGGGCTTAAATATTAGTTGCACAGAATGGTAACAGATAAAAGTGTGTGTGTGTGTGTGTGTGTGTGTGTGTGTGTGTGTGTGTGCATATTATAGTTAGATAAATAATGTTCATTGTGTCTTTTTGTGTGTGCATGCATATGGTTGGTTGATATATTTGACAGTGTTACAGTCGTAAGTGTGACTGTCAAAATTTTATTATGGTTTGCACATGATTTTGCTAGTATGTGAAATGAATAAAAGCTTTAACTGTTTACATATAATGCACTTAACAGTGCTTATTAAGATTGTTATGTAGATTTCCTGGATATATTTGAGGTCGTTTATTTTTGTTTATTGTTCATCTTTGAAAATTAAAAACAGTTTAGTTTTATTGTTATTTTTTATTATATATATTATGTATGTTGAACTTTCTTATGTTTACATTATTTACCATTTTAATAATATAAAGATTTTTCATTGCACTTAATTATGTATGTGTTTTACACATATGACATATTAACTATTACATGCATATGTGAGAGAAAAACAGTCAACATTTGGTGATTATTTTTTTGTATTTGATTACCATTCTTTGTAAAATATTTTTATTATAAAAATAAATATATTGATACATGTGCTATCGTTTGAGCTATATTAATACTTTTTGTTTATCAACTTAAATTTTGGAACTTTACATATGTCATCTTCCAAGGAAAAATATTGTCTACATCATTGCACTCTAGAAATAAATGACTAAAAGCACATCTTTATCTCGTATTTGTCTGTATCTTTTCAAATATTTATATGATTAAATTATTTAAATTTTACTTGGTAAAGGTGATATGAATTTGTAGGGTTCTGGTCACTTAAAGATTAAATTATGCTAATCTAAAGTTTGTTGATTGGCCAGGTCAAAATTAAATTATACTAATCTAAAGTTTGTTGATAGCCAGGTGAATATTAAATTATATTAATCTAAAGTTTGTTGATATCCAGGTAAAAATTAAGCTGTACTAATTTACAGTTTGTTAGCCAAGTCAAAATTAAGCTTTACTTATCTACAGTTTGTTGATTAGCCAGGTCAAAATTAATTTATACTAATCTACAGTTTGTTGATTAGGCAAGTCAAAGTTAAGCTCTACTTATCTACAGTTTGTTGATTAACCAGGTCAAAATTAAGCTGTACTTATCTATAGTTTGTTGATTAGCCAGGTCAAAATTAAGCTCTACTTATCTACAGTTTGATTAGCTAGGTCAGAAGTAAGCTATACTAATCTACACTTTGTTGATTAGGCAAGTCAAAGTTAACCCGTTGCCTGTTTGCGGTACAGGAGCTGTACCATGTCAAAGCATCTAGCCATTGTTTGCGGTACAGAAGCTGTACCCGCACGGATGCTCGCTCAGTCTCGGTTATACTAATCATTCAAAATAACCAATCAGAGTGAAGGAAAGATATGTTTCAGCAGCCAATCTGTTCTAAATTTTATCATTGGATACTTTTATTAGAATGGTCATATCATTGAAAGGACACAATTTCTCCACCTCCCCCACTTTTGTTCAAGTTGAGCAGCCATTTTGAACCGAATTTTTTGTCAGGCATGGCAAGTTTCGAGGCCGATTTATTTTTATGGCGAGTTGTGTGGTTGATCCTACCTAATGAACTTTATTGCGTGGTTGATTCTATTCTAATTAACTGTAGATGAAATTCAACCAGCCCTTACTGAAATTTTAGATGTGACCATGTGATAATAATAATAATAAAAAAGAACCTGGTCATCCTTAAAGCATGCATGTCTTTCGTGTGACACTTTCGTTGTGTGCAAAAGATTGAAACTTGTCCAGGAAACAGTGAATAATTACAAAACATATTAAAACATTTATATTATATTATATTCAATTGCGAATTCAACAAAGTGTGTGGATTTATACAAGGAAAAAACGATGCTGTTCAACACAACAAAATGGTATGAAAACTTTTTATTATTTATTTATTTTTGAATTTGAAATAATAAACATTGGAAAACAACACATTCAATATCCTAATTAAATTAAAATAAATACTTTTAAAATGTCCCCCATAATACTTATTTTGAAAATCTATTTAGAATTATACTTGCTTTTAATTTTTTTTTAGTAAACTTGTAAAAAACAAAACGATGAAAAAATATACACAAGTTCAACTAAAAGATTAAAAAAAACTTTTTATTATTTCTTTATTTTTTAATTTAAAATAAATTTAAATAAATACTTTTAAAATTCCTTAGTATGTCTCTAATATTTATTTTGAAAATCTTTTTAGAATTATACTCGCTTTTATTTCTTTTAGTAGACTTGTTAAGAAAAAAACACGATGCTGAAATTCGCAAGTTCAAAAAAAAAGATAAGAAAACTTTTTATTATTATTTGAAATAAATTAAAAATAATACTTTAAAAATTCCTTAGTATGTCTATAATGCTTATTGTGAAAATCCTTTTAGAATATACTCGCTTTTAATTTTTTTAGTAGACTTGTTAAGAAAAAACACGATGCTATATTCAGAATTCAGCTTGTCTACTATTCAAGAAAAGCTAACTCCTGTGTCTGATTGCACAATTTGCACATACATTTCACAAATAAAACTGGGGTGGGTGGGCGTCTTTGACACACGTTGACCAGCAACAAATTATCTCCTTTAATGAGATAACACGTTTAAGATAATAAATCTTGTATCTTTCTTAAATTAAAAAAAAATGTTTTATATAGAAAACGGCCTATTTGGGCATTGCACAAATAATAATAATACACAATTGACAACACTTGAATTTAGATCTGTTTTGCCCGACCACCAGTGATGTTAGATATTCTACTAAACACAACGGTAACATGAACATTCAAGCCAATGGCGTAGCAAGTTTGTTTTGGGCCGTTGTGCTGAGCTTGGGTGGTAGGTCCCTTCTATTTCAAACGAGAAAAACGCTGTTGTAGACAACATAAATTGTTGTGGCACACCGGTCGGTTACTAAATCGCGCATTTGAGCATTCAACCTCTTTTAACGTAAATTAAAATATTGAATGCATGCATAGATGTAGATTTGGACTTGAGTTTGATTACAATCTGAAAGTTAAAAAAAAAAGACTCCGCTCCAGCTAGTCCCCCACCCCCACCCCAACGCATTGCACAACCTGCGCAATCCATTGCTATGCCAATGATTCAAGCCGCGTCGCACTATCGCAGAACCGTTTGTAGGACATGTCAACGTGGAGAGAAACAAAAGAGCAAACATTTTTTCGATAGTAACAGTTTCTCATATGAATAATAAAACCCAGCAATTTACTAATGAATATACTGATGTGTTCGCTGTTTTTTTTATTTTTTATTTAGTCACAATACCTATTTATATTATTGCTTTTCCATTTAAAAAAAAGTTCCAATAGCAAGGGAAGTAACTATGCGCATATTTGGCAATGAGTAATGTGATTATTCCCCTGTCAACCATTCCCGAAAATTTTCACCTTTAGACTTAATTTCATCATAGATTATATATAATCGTTAATTTTCACATGCACACTCCGAACATATACATACTCATAAAACCTCGAGTGCCTCGCTTGTAGTTTCTTTATCTATACTGTTTATATTTCAAGTGAATCGCATATTCCCAACTGTCTCCATGACACCCTTTTATTTTAGAAGCTTGTAGTTTCCAGGCCTTGCACGACGCTTAGGCTAAGTAATATTTAGGATTAAAACTAAATTATTAGTTTTTGGCCTTTCAGGATGCATTACAATTATTTATTCATTCGACTGCAACCATAATGCAATGCGACTGAATGTTTTGAAAATGCTTCGGAAACGACCTTACAAACTCAAACTCACGTGCACTTCAGCTAAAATAAAATAAAATAAAAAACCCAAGACATTCATCTTCTACCGGACACTAATCATTACTGATTGCAAGTCATTCATCTTCTACCGGACACTAAACATCACCGACTGCAAATAATTCATTTTCTATTGGATACTAAACACCACTGATTTCAAGTGATATGCCTCCTGTCGGACACTAGAAGTCAATGATTTCTTTCAAGTTTTGTAAATTTGATTTATATGTAAGGAAATGATGGACTTCCAGTAAATAACTTGAAGTAGAAGTCTTTGAATCCCATGCCAACACCTTTGTCATTCGACACTGCCGGAGTTCTGTTAACTAGCGGAGAACTCGGATTTAAGTGGCACATAACGGTCACGCTACCTCAATTTGCGACAGGAAAGGGACGAATAAAGAACTGAGCGTGACACTCTGCTGCTGAAGACTGTTTAGAGAATGGAATTTACTGGCCGAGTGCCAAACAAATCTTTGGAGTACCATTTGGCCCAACTGCCGACTACCCCAGCATCCAATCTTCTGCGTACATTGAAATTGGGATTCATTAAAAAAATATATATATATATAAATCAGATGCATTTCACGGATATTGATCGCTTGGTAATGAAGTGTGTATGTGTACGCCGTGTATGTGTGTATATGTATCTACATGTGCATTCATATGTCTGTGTTCGTGTGCGTATGTTTGTGTTCGTGTGCGTATGTCTGTGTTCTTGGGCGTGTGTCTGTGTTCGTGTGTCTGTGTTCGTGTGCGTGTGTCTGTGTTCTTGAGCGTGTGTCTGGGGCCGTATGTGTACGTCTCTACCTTCTGTGGGAAGCATGTGTGTCTGTGTATGTGTGTGTGTGTGTGTCTCTCTCTCTCTCTATATATATATACATATAAATGTGTGTCTCTTATATACATATCCGTGCGTGTTTGTGTGTGCGCGCGTAAGTGTGAGGTACACCTGTTTTGAAAAACGAGTTAACACGGACTAAAAATTTCACAGAATTAAAATAAAACAGATAAAATTAAACAAGAAATCTCCTAAGTTCCACATGCACACTCCAGACATACATACACTTATGTCTCACACAAAACCCATGCAAATATTTAAATTTTGTAAAATTAAAGAAAAAATCTGTGTAATTGAAACGGTAACGGGTAGACTATTAACAAAAATTCTAATTGAAACTAATTACACTAAGAATATAAATTTTATAAAATTAAAAAGAAAATCTTTGTAATTGAAACGGTAACGGCAGACTATCAACAAAATTTCCAATTGAGACTAATTATATTAGGAATATTGATGCGAACTATTGAAACAAAAAGTGGCGACAAAGAATCTTTCGGTGAAGCGTAGCAAACGAGACGGGTGGGTATTTTTTTTTTCTTACGTGTATTTGGGTATATGATGATGAAACTCTTTTTGCTAAACGCCCCACCCATGGAATACCTGTCTGCAGTTTGGTACATTTACTCCACTTTTTGACAACGCATGAAAGATCTAAATATCTAAACCTTCTCGAGTTTTTAAAGAAAATCATCAAATTCGTTTGATAGTCATCGATATATAATATTAGGATGTCAGCTTCAGTGGGCAGAGAGTTTTGATAAATTAACAGACAACGAAACGTCAGGTTCAGATGTCAACTTAATTGGCTATAGAGGACTTATAAATTAATAGAAATCGATGGCTCATGTTAAGACGTCAAATTAAATGGGTAGAGAGGACTTATAAATTAATAAAGACATTAAAATTTAATGTTCAGATGTCAAATTATACATATGAAGATGACTTATAAAGACAATTATCGATTTATAATATTAATGTTAATTTATATTTCTGGAGAGAACTAATAAATCATTCTGTAAAGTTAAGATGTCGACTTGGACACCTTGTTTGATTTATCTTCTGATACGAGTCAGAGACACATTTGACATCAAACACAACAATATGTGACAGAGAGATGACAGGGAGTGGGGGTAGCGTGTGGGAAGGGCGAACACTATCAAATTCTGTGTGTGAAAAAAAAGATCAATAGAAATTGTTTACAACGTTCACGGATATCAATATTGTGTATGAGAATCAGTTCTAATGCAGCCAAAAATAGTCTGTAAGTACGTAATGATGAGATAGCTATAAACGTAATAAAAAAAATATAAAAGTTCTAATGCAGCCAAAAATAATCTGTAAGTACGTAATGATGAGATAGCTATAAACGTAATAAAAAAATATAAAAGTTCTAATGCAGCCAAAAATAGTCTGTAAGTACGTAATGATGAGATAGCTATAAACGTAATAAAAAAAATATAAAAGTTCTAATGCAGCCAAAAATAATCTGTAAGTACGTAATGATGAGATAGCTATAAACGTAATAAAAAAAATATAAAAGTTCTAATGCAGCCAAAAATAATCTGTAAATACGTAATGATGAGATAGCTATAAACGTAATAAAAAAAATATAAAAGTTCTAATGCAGCCAAAAATAATCTGTAAATACGTAATGATGAGATAGCTATAAACGTACCTGGAGATGGTTAATAAAAAAAAATATAAAAGAATTATCAGTCGATATTCTATAACATTAAAATTTCAAATAAATGTGTGTGTGTTGTGGTGTGTGTGTGTGTGTGTTTATGGGTGTGTGTGTAAGTGTGTATGTATGTGTGTATGTGTATGTGTGTGTGCGCGAGCCTGTGTGTGAGAGAGAGTGAGCGAATAAATATAGTTATCTATTTATAATTATATCATCTCTGTGTCCAAGCTATGAGGACTGCTAGCCATTTGTAGAAATATTACGCCGTAAACGGAGAGGGTGAGTGAATAGTTATCAACCACTAAAAGTGTAGTATCAACCTTTCTGCTTAGAGAGGGTTAATGAAGATGATCTACCCCTATAACAATTATACACCAACCTCTACAACAATGTGGTGAGGGTTAATGAAGATAATCCACTCCTATAACAATTGTAATCCAACCACAAAGAGTGTGACAAAGTTGTTTAGCAGAATGAAGAATGTGTACATTTTCATCCTAGCTACAGAAAGACAAAGTTGTTTAGCAGAATGAAGAATGTGTACATTTTCATCCTAGCTACAGAAAGACAAAGTTGTTTAGCAGAATGAAGAATGTGTACATTTTCATCCTAGCTACAGAGTGACAAAGTTGTTTAGCAGAATGAAGAATGTGTACATTTTCATCCTACTACAGAGAGACAAAGTTGTTTAGCAGAATGAAGAATGTGTACATTTTCATCCTAGCTACAGAGTGACAAAGTTGTTTAGCAGAATGAAGAATGTGTACATTTTCATCCTAGCTACAGAGTGACAAAGTTGTTTAGCAGAATGAAGAATGTGTACATTTTCATCCTAGCTACAGAGTGACAAAGTTGTTTGCAGAATGAAGATTGTGTAAATTTTCATCCTAGCTACAGAGGACAAAGTTGTTTAGCGGACTGTAGATAGAGAAAACCCTTTACGTGTCACCGCACAGGGTCATTTTGTTAGACCCTTAGGGCAAAAGGGTGGTTGTCCAAGTATCCTTCACCATTATCCCCACGCTATCCCCACTCCCCGTCATCTCTCTGTCACATATTGTTGTGTTTGATGTTAAATGTGTCTCTGACTCGTATCAGAAGATAAATCAAACAAGGTGTCCTCACGTATGCGTTGGTGCAGAACGCCCACAGGTGTTTCAAGAGATTTTTTCAGTTTTATTGTTTAATTCAGAGTGGCTAGATATTTGTTTTTAAGAAAATCCCTTTTAATGACTGTAAAAAGACTGATAAAGGCAAGATGTGTTTTTGTCTTTCTTGTAGTTTTTGCTTTTCTTGCTTTGTTTTTCTAGCAGATGCAGGCTAAGCGTGCTTTTCATGGCTGATAAAGGCTAAGCATGCTTTTCATGGCTGATAAAGGCTAAGCGTGCTTTTCATGGCTGATAAAGGCTAAGCGTGCTTTTCATGGCTGATAAAGGCTAAGCATGCTTTTCATGGCTGATAAAGGCTAAGCGTGCTTTTCATGGCTGATAAAGGCTAAGCGTGCTTTTCATGGCTGATAAAGGCTAAGCATGCTTTTCATGGCTGATAAAGGCTAAGCGTGCTTTTCATGGCTGATAAAGGCTAAGCGTGCTTTTCATGGCTGATAAAGGTTAAGCGTGCTTTTCATGGCTGATAAAGGCTAAGTATGCTTTTCATGGCTGATAAAGGCTAAGCGTGCTTTTCATCGCTGATAAAGGCTAAGCGTGCTTTTCATCATTGACAAAGGCTAAGCGTGCTTTTCATGGCTAATTAAGTTTAGATGAGATTTAAATATGGGGTGTTTTTTTAAAAGATGTTATAAAAATACTTAAAACCCTAACGTGGCCAAACACATCCACTCACACTTCAGTGGTGTCAGGTGTCACGAGTATTGAACGTTTAAAACAACATTGAAAACATCACAATTATAAATGGCTACAATGATACCCTCAATTCCAGTCTGACATAGATACAAAAACAAACATTAACATATAAAGAAAACAAATACACGTAAACTTGGAGATAAAATTAAATAAAACTTTATAGGAAACAGTAATGATGGTGGAAAGAATTTATAATGAAATTAAATCATGAAGTCACGAGTGCGACATTAGTGTTCACGATTTAACCATGTTCACAATGCGGC
The DNA here is from genome assembly GCA_028829895.1 of Sinotaia quadrata. Taxonomy (NCBI): domain Eukaryota; kingdom Metazoa; phylum Mollusca; class Gastropoda; order Architaenioglossa; family Viviparidae; genus Sinotaia; species Sinotaia quadrata. The sequence goes on along the minus strand of CM054177.1, from coordinate 106,873,837 downwards.
TGAAAATAAGTCTATGCATATTTTCTTTTTGGACTTGCCAAACTGCAACCATGATATTTTGGCTGGTGGCATGGTGATTCTCGTGACCCGGATCAGTCAGGCATGAGGTGCAGGCTGTGAGCTTTGCAATTGTCTTTGCTCTGTTATGGGGGCATTGTCATGAGCTGAGATAGGCCCTGTGAAATTTTCTAGCAAGCAAAGATTTGTGTGTAGGAATGTTCCTCTGTACACTCTCCTCTCACCCCATTCCTGATAACTGCCAGCCAGCACTTAGTAGTGAAATGCCTCAGTTCAGCTGTGGCACTGTGGGATGTAACAAAGTTAATTAGGTTAAATTTCTAGCTCGACCCCCCCCCAAAAAAGTATATAACTGGCGATTTGGCACTAGATGCACTGTCCCAAGGGCCAATAATTAGCCAACCCGGTCATCTTACTTGCATTTATAATGCATAGCTTTCCCAGTTGAGATGAGTATGAACTGGTCTAATTACAAGTGTTAAAACTTGCTTGTTATTAAATTTCTTTGTTATTATAGTAAGCAGTAATTGTTTAAGGATTTGTATGTGTATAAATAATCAAAGTGCATCACTTAAAACTGTGATGTCTGGAAACTATCTAATCTATTTCTAATATTATTACTTTAGGATTAATTATCTTTAACCCATTCTTATTATGTCTAAATAAGGACTTAGTAACACAACTATTGTGGACAGAAACTTATTTGTCCACTTGTTAATTTAGCATCTCAATAAGCACTATCATATCTGAAGGCAAGCCAGTTAAATTCTCTGTTTGGGAGATGTTCAGGCTTGTATTGAACAAGGGGTGACTGACTCTTGCAGATCGGCACCCTGTAAGTCTGTGACTGACTCATGTTGTGATAGGAAGAGCACACAACTAGGATGAATGTGAACTGAACTTTAGCAAACTAACAGCCATCATTTACAGGCCAGCCAAGGGCTAGCAGACTCAGCCAGAGACACATCACAATTACCTACTTCAGATAAGATGGCTTCAAAAACTATCACATAGCAGATATATAGCATTTACCCGCAGGATTAAGTAATATCATTCAGACAGCAGGCAACTCTTATTTAGTTTTTCCAAATTATTATCTAATACTATACATTAAATTTATATCCTAAATCGTACTTCTCTGTCCAGGTTAATTTGTGTAGTATTGCATAATTGTCAGAGTAAGGGGACATAACTTTGGGAGCTCGTTAATTAGCCAGTTTCCTCTTTCCTTTTATTTCTACTTTGTTCAGTAAATCTGATGAATGATTGTCCTTTAAGTGTGAGGGAGGCTGTGTATGTTGCCACATAGTTTGGGTGCTTCTAACAATCTAGAATGTTCTTACCTGGAGCTGCTTACTTCGACTCAGACACTTTCAATAATAACACCATAAATGGTGCCCAAGGTCAGGTTACTCTGAAGATTTAGCAATTTATATAACAATTTAAAAATAAATTAGAGAGAGTTAAATTACTCTGTAACACAGATATACATGTAACAAATATAATGAAAAAAGCATTACTGACATCAATATTTCCATGAAATCACATTCAATTAATTTTAATATCTATGCAGTCTTATATTCTAAAACACAATTCAATAATTTAGTGTCAATACAAATTACAGGATAGTTCTTATCAGAGAACAGAAATGGAGTTATTAGAGATAAGCAATAATAGTTTGCATATAATCTTATTTAGGTATTGACTCAATAATCTTTCATGCACTTTTTGCAACAAAGCCACAAGTTTATTGTTCAGTTATTACTGTCAGTTTCACATGATTCCCTCCTCACGTTGTAGAACACTGATCTGCTGCTATTCCCTTGAGGTTAACCCGGCGCTCCTTCACTGTATTAGCTCCCTCAAGCAGAACAACAATTATAGCAATTCCCAGTAACTTCCTTGTACCAGAAATTGCTCAGTCAGCATTCCTTGCCACCATACACCAAAGGCAATCTCTTTTTTGCAAAAGTCAAGAGAGCTCAGAAAACCACAGAAGAAGCAGCTCCCGCAACGCCAGCTAGACACATGCAACAACAATAAGAACAACACCTACTACCACCACTGATGATAGCAACAATGGCAGCTCAGAGAGCTGCAGTGTCCACAGTCCAGAGGTTCATATTTTCATAATTGTGTCGTACATTGCATTGTGAATAAGGGTTTATTTTTCCACAATCGTATCGTACTAAATGTACATTGTATAATTTTGTTATATTTAATTTACTTAGATCTTTGAAATGTTGTAATTTAGACAAGGAAAGGACTGGCAAGTGCTTGCAAAATGCAGGATCTAAGGTTCGGGTCTACTCTGTTGAATTTAACAGTTTTGGAAACTAAAAGACAAATTAAGGGTTGCGAAGCTACCCCTCGTCCTGCTACAACATCGTCCATTCAAAATAAAAGATAGATCATGACAGATATATTTAAACATATTCAAATCATACAACTCGTCCAAATAATGTATAATATGCTATATATTTAGTGTACTTTTATTTATTTATATATTTTTGTATTTTGTAAAATAGAGAAAGTATAATTATTAAGTAAATTAATTATACTTTATTTACTTTCCTTCAAAGAAAATTTATAGAAAACAGAGATAATGATGTTTCGACTTTCTAATATTTAATTTTGTTTAAATCGCAAATTAAAAATAAAATAAAATAATTATAAGTTTTAGAAACTAGGGCCCAACCCAACACACCACTGCTTTCTTGCTCCCTCAAAACCTTCAATTGTCCAAATTCCATAAATCAGCGAGGAGACTGACCGGAAGCCATTTGCAAGAGTGACATATTATCTAACAATACTTAAACCACAGCTACCCATTCTTAGATATTAACATCAGTCTCTTGAACCTCAGACTCACCTGAGATTTGTACCCCAATCTCATTTTAGACAGTGTATTTTAACCATGTTCACCCTAAACTCACTGCTCTCATCAGGTTTGTTTTATTTTACAAGCATTTGTATTTCGTATAAGAGCTCATTTTGCCTTACCACCACGTCTGACCCGATGACCTCAAAGGACAAACTAAGTGAGCATTAGAGACATGATTAAAATTATTTTATTTTGTATGTTACGACCAATAAGATATCTACATACCACAATAAGCAGATATATAAAGATAAGCATTCCTTCAGCACAGTTAATAAAAAGGCTAAATATAAAAATTAAAAATAAAATTATATTACTGAGTTCTAGAACACTTATTGAGGAATGGCTGGCAGAATGTATTAAAGGGCATTTTCAGTTACGAAACCAAATGAAACACAAAAGAGACTTTCTCCCTGATAAGATTTGTGGCCCTCAAGGGCCGCAATCCTGACAAAGACTGTGATTGCATAGTGGCTAATGTTAGGAGATGGACAAATTTTAAAAAAAACCTCTTAGAGATAGAGAGACAGAGAGAAGCAGAGACAGAGACTAGAGATAGACACAGAGAGAAGCAGAGGCATAGAAAAAAGAAAAAGAAAGGGTAAGAGAGAGAGAGACAGAGAAACAGATAGAGTGAAACAGGGAGACAGAGGGAAAGAGACAGAGACAGAAAGATAAACAGAGAGAGGCATAGAGTGAGATAGAGAAAGAGAGACAGAGAGAGACAGATAAACAGAGAGAGAGAGAGAGACAGAGAGGGACAAAGAGAAAGAGACAGAAAGAGATATATAAACAGAGAGAGAGGCAAAGAGAGAGACAAAAGAAAGAGACAGATAAACAGAGAGAGAGGCAGAGAGATAGAGAGATAGAGAGAGACAGATAAACAAGAGAGAGAAAGAGAGAGAGAGAGAGACAGATAAACAAGAGAAAGAAAGAGACAGAGAGTTGGGAAAGGAGTTTAAGTGTAGGCCTATCATTCACTAGTTTGTGGTTTTCTAAACCTTCATCTGTTGGTCTCGCTGACAATCAGGCAACTCACCATTCTTGCACGTGGATTCCGTGGAACTGGTATAGTAGAAGATGGATTTAATGACATCCCAAGGAATACACTTCCTTCACACTAATCTGTCATACTACTGTCTGTCATGAGGCATTACTCTTAGGGTCTCAGTTGAATCAAAAACTTAGATCAGATTTTGAGAGATTTCTTCTTCATCCTCATCTCTCACCCTCACTCCCCACCCCAACCCTCTTACCTCATTGTTGGACCCAAACTGTCCTGCTTTAATGTTCTATGAAACATATTTTTTTCTGCTGAGTTGCAGTTTGTACACGAGTATCATCTGATATAATTTCAGGGGAGATTTGAGGGTCCCAAATCCAAACTCTTTGTTGCACTTGCAAAATCCAAACTCTCGGGTGTCAGTCCCGTCACGCCTTGCAAGTCCTGTCCTATTTGCCTGATAGTGCAGGTTAAATCTCTTCTCGGTTAGATCGTACATTTACGGGTAAGAATAAAGAACAACCGTTGTATCAAACAGCCGACAGGCATGCGGCACGTAGAGCACATACTAACACTTACACGCTTGACTTCAAAATATCCGTCAGCTTGCATAATTATAATCGATGTGCATAAAATACAACTCAAATCATGATTCCAACCCCTCTCAACAATTTAAATATCACATTTTTATCTACCAAGATAACTCCTGCCAGCAACACTATCACCACCCTCCCTCCCGGCACACAAGCCCAAACTTTACTGTAAACGTTCAAAATCAAGACGAGGGTGGGGAGTGGGGTGGAGATAAGTGGGAATGTTGCGTTCAATTAGTTGTCTGTCAAGAATTTATGATTTATCTTGCCCTCTGAGTACCTTCTTTGTGCTTCATGTTTTGAGAGTGCTCTTTCTTTACTTCACGTCTTGAAAGTGCCCTCTTTGTGCTTCACGTCTTGAGAGTGCCCTCTTTGTGCTTCACGTCTTGAAAGTGCCCTCTTTGTGCTTCACGTCTTGAAAGTGCCCTCTTTGTGCTTCACGTCTTGAGAGTGCCATCTTTGTGCTTCACGTCTTGAAAGTGCCCTCTTTGTGCTTCACGTCTTGAGAGTGCCCGCTTTGTGCTCCACGTTACGTCGTGATGTTTGGATCACTAGTAGAAAATTTATAATCTAACTATTAATTTCTTCGATGTCATATTGACAGAAAAATTTCATAGCGCAACGTGATTATTTCCCTTGTTGATTGTTCTAAAAATAGATATGGGGACAGGTAAAAAAGGCAATTCTTCAAGTCGTGATATATGAGACAAATACAGTAAGTCATTCTTAAATTTACTCTGTTGTGGGTGTTTGGAATCGATGACTCATACTGGGGTGGTCTTAAATAAGAAAGAAATAAATAAACTACCAGTAACGTAATGAGGTAGGTGAAAAGGGAAGAGAAAATTAAAGGAAAAAAACCTGTTACCAAACAATTGAAAACTGAAATGTTTAGAAATATAGAACATTTCCACGCTTATACAATCGGTAACTCTCTCTCTTTTACACACACACACACACACACACACACACACACACACACACACACACACACACACACACACACACACACACAAACACACACTAACACACGCACACGAATTACACAGAATGTCTCGGGATCAAAGTTAATTAATTAAACACTACATTTTTCAAAGTTTGAATATAATGGGGCCAAAATAATAAGGTAAGTCTCTGTAATCAGAATGAGTATCTTTAAACTAAAATAAACATTATAACACCTCTTTAAACGAGATCTTTAATTAACAAATTGATTTTAAAATAGTTATTACATATTTATTCAATGCAAGTAATAACAAATTGATTTTAAAATAGTAATTACATATTTATTCAAAGTAACTACTTATTCAAAAGTAATATATTTTTACAAGATTAAATTTGTTAAATTTATCAATAAATTTAATTGCCAATCTTCTGTCATTGCATATAACTATAACCCTGAGTATTGTTTTCATTGTCATATTGACAAATATACCTCACGGATATATTCACTAGCATATATTTCAATTCAACGGCGTATTCAAAAGATGTCACAACTCAGCTACATATATTACAGCCCAGCGATATATTCACAAGTATATAATTCATCGATGTATTCACAAGTATATATTACAAATAACGGTATATTCACAACTCTATATTTTCATTTTGTCCCAAATACTCTTTTCATTTTGTCCCATATACTCTTTTCATTTTGTCCCAAATACTCTTTTCATTTTGTCCCAAATACTCTTTTCATTTCCTACAAAATACTATTTTCATTTCCTTTTAACACTTTTCATTTCATACCAAATACTCTTTTAATTTCCTGCCATATACACTTTTCATTTCTTACCAAATACTCTTTTAATTCCTTACCAAATACTCTTTTCATTTCCTAACTAAAAATCTTTTCAATTCCTGCCAAACTTTTTTTCAAACTGAAATCTCTCTCAAAATGCCAAATCAGAGAACGCTGGAAGTGAAACAAAACATAAAATAAATAATTAAATAAAATGTTAACTAACTGAATGTTTTTCATACTATTTTATCATTTTAATTAAGTGAGCTTTAAGAATAAACTCCTCGCTAATGTCTTCATTGTGCCATCGGATTTTAATTTTTTTAAAGTACAAGAATATTTTATTGTGGTGGTAAAAATGCAATACTTTCTTTCAGCTTGCAACGCGATATCTAAACATGTGCAAACAATTCTGTTGTCTTGAGGTGTAAAAGTGTTTTCGACAACTTGTAGTAGAAACACTGATTTGTTTAATAATGATGACACATACTGAAATATTATATTTACCACAAAAAAAATGATGTGGTTTACAACAAATCAGAATGAAGTTAATGTTTTTCAGAAGAATCGATACACTTGAAGTAAATGTACTTACATAAATTTATATTACTTAAAATACAATTCTTAAATTTTATGCATGATATCAATAAGTACAATGAAATAAAAAATGATACAAAAACTTAAAAATATTGTGAATTAAGTGTACATTTCAGGGAAAATGTCATGGTGCAACAGAGAGGCCATTAACTAGTTTACAGCCAAGAGCCATGCAAGCTAAACTATATATCAAAATTGAAATTTGTGATGCATTTATTTTTCACGGGCTAAAGAAGAGCACGTTAACTCGTCGTGTGGAAGATGCATTCGTGTATTTTCACAGTTCTGCTTGTCCTTGTGTCAATTGTGTGTCTGATTGCTGCAGCTAATAGCACTGCAATATCTTGGATCTATGATTGCTGCAGCTAATAGCACTGCAATATCTTGGATCTATGATTGCTGCAGCTAATAGCACTGCAATATAATGGGTCTATGATTTGTATTCGTGTATTTTGTTTCATGTTGACTTTTGGCGATTGTAATAGATCGTGATTTTTTGATTCCGCAAATATAACGTATTCTTTTCAGTACTAGGAAGAGACAAAATATTATACTTGCTGAATGTAAACAGTTTGATCTTAATGCTGATTAATACGTAGTACACAATTATTGCTTTTTATCATTTATTTCAATTTGATTTCAGTGGTTTAAAATAAATGGTTGTTTAATTCTTTAGAACATATTCACCCTTTTCCATTTACAATATAATTAACGATAAACGGTACAGTACAAGTGTAACTTTGGGGGATTATAAGTGACTTTGTCCTTATTTATTGTACTATAGATTATCGGCCCCTGATATTTAAAGTTTACTTATTCATAAAACTATAAATTACCGGTTGTTACTATTAATAGTTTGCTTATTTATAACATTTGTGGCTATTCATTAACTGTGTGATGCTAACGCCACCTAGTTAATGGTTATTATTATTAATTAATCACTCATAACTAATTACAAATGATGAGGATCTTAATTTATGTCATTAATAATTCTCCAGAAGACACCTCTCGTCTCTCTCACTTGGCGAATATGCGGGCACTGTAAACTTTTTCTCTCTTCAACAACATTAAAAACAAATATTTACTCACACAATATTTCCGTAGGTGGAAAACTTCTTACTAAAGGAGAAGATAAATCAATCTTTTAATCTATATTTAGCAAGCCCCTTCCACCCACTTTCTTCTCCAACATATGGTATCAATATCTGTAAGAAGATCAATATATTTAACAATAAATTTATTAAATTAATATACATATAACACATACAATGAAAATGATAACTTGACATCGATATTTCCATGAAACCATGTTCAAATAATTTTAATACTTAAGTCTTATATCCCAACACACAATTAATTAGATTAGTGTCAATACAAATTATAGGATAGTTCTTATCAGAGAAAGAAATGGAGTTATTAGAGATTAGTGATAATAGTTTGTACATAACCTTGTCTAGGTGAAACTGCAATAGATTTTCCTGCAGCAGCTCAACAAAATCACAAGTTTATTGTTCACCTTATTACTGTCAGCTCCATGTGTTTCCCTCTCACATTGTAAAACACTGATAAGCTGCTATTCTCTGGAGGCTAGGCTGGCACTCTGCCATCTTAATTCCTTCAAGAACAATGTAGCAATATCCAGTAACTTCCAGAAATTCCACAACAAGAGCATAATTTACCAACATACATGAACAGAGTACAATGCATTCCTTTCACTTACACACAGTGGATAGGTACTTCTCACTTTTACAAGAGTCATAGCAGTTTATAAATCAGTAAACTGTGAGAAATCCGGTTGAAACAAGAAAAGGCTGCTTATTCCCTGTAAAATATAATCAGGGAACACAACGCTAAGTTTCTAGTTTATTCATCTCCATTCTCTTTTACATTCAAGTCTCAACTTACAATTTCCTGCAACGGTATTTATAAGCTCGATACACACACACACACACACACACACACACACACACACACACACACACACACACACACACACACACACACACAAACACACAAACACACACACACACAAACACATATGCGTGCGCGTGCACACAAGCACACACACACACACCATAATAATAAATACAGCATAATAGTTCATGAACAGGTTCACTAGAAACAATGTCAACTGTTTAGCAAACTACATATATAGCATCGTAGTTTACAATTTATAGAAATAATAGTCTACTCACATAAAACATTTCTACACAAAATGCAAATACAGTATAACATATCAATAGCAAAAATGCACGAAATATTCCTTTCTAAGTCCATTCTCTCTCAATCAGTCAGTTAACTCACCATTAAGCTAACGGCCACCTTTCGTGAGTGGATTTCTTGCCACTCCAAATTCAAAGTGATTAGACAATAGAATTCTTTACAGTAGGTAAAGTTTTGAACTCAGCCCATTGGCTGGTCTCGTTCTTGTAAATCTTAACCATTGGATAATAAAAAATAATCTTAAAACCTAAAGTAGTTTAGATTACATCAACAAGTCTAGCACATTCTTTACTTGAATTATTTACTTCCAACTTGACAATTAAAAATATCAGCACAAGCAGTGCCCAATGTTGGGTCACTTTGACATTTAAGAACTTAAGAACAATCTAGTTTAGAAATAAGGATAGGCAAATTTACCCCACCACTGTTTCTTCTATTTATGGATTTGCTCATTTCTATCACTTGCTGTTACAGAATATGTATTTTAAAACGCTTAGTGCTATTAGAAGATTTTATCTATCTATCTATCTATCTATCTATCTATCTATCTATCTATCTATCTATCTATCTATCTATCTATCTATCTATCTATCTATCTATCTATCTATCTATCTATCTATCTATCTATCTATCTATCTATCTATCTATCTATCTATCTAATCTTTGATATACCTAATCTATGTAATGGATCCAGAAAACAAGTTTGGCCTTTGGAGAAAAATTAATACTGCAAACATGTTTCGGTTTTCTATATCTTGATACTTCCAAGACAGTTATGGATTTTAACCCTGAAAGTAGTCACATAGGCGCAATTGACTGGCGTATTTCACTGTTAATCTCTAGAGTGAAATGTTTACAAAGATAATATTACCGATGTTCCAACTTTGTATCGCCAATGACGAAGTACGCCACTCTTTTATTTATTGTATCGCCAATGATGAAGTACGCCACTCTTTTATTCATCCAAGCGCCAATGATGAAGTACGCCACTCTTTTATTCATCCAAGCGCCAATGATGAAGTACGCCACTCTTTTATTCATCCAAGCGCCAATGATGAAGCACGCCACTCTTTTATTCATTGTATCGCCAATGATGAAGTACGCCACTCTTTTATTCATCCAAGCGCCGATGATGAAGTACGTCACTCTTTTATTCATCAAAGCACCAATGTGCCAATCTCTTAACTTTATGAAAAAGTTAAACAGTCAAACATGGGATGGGAACCGTAACACACAATGACACTCAACACGCGCCCACCCACATACCTCATCCACCCACCCACAAACATACACCCTACACACCCACATGCGTACACACTAACAAACACACACAATAATCGGAATAATTAACTCATAAATACTGTGGAAGCCGGAAGAGTTGACTCCCCTCGCCGCCTGGTCTGTGCCAGAAACTGATCGGTCATGCCGGCCAATCAGCTTAACAAGTTCAATAGAAGGGGCGATAATTATTACAGATATGAGATTAACCAACCTTGTTTTACAAGCGGCTGGACCCTACAGCAAACAAACTTTCTCGTCTCTACCAGCCCAAGCGTGGTGCGGTCTCACTCACCGCGACACATGCAAATCAGCTCGCGCGTAGACGGCGAGCGCGTGCCTGCCAAGAACAGTTTGGAGAACTCACCGCCCGAGGGCTTGGGGATGTGAAGCAGACGGCAATTTGGTGATAAACGAGCGCAGGCGCTGGGGGTGCTCGCATTGTGTGCTCGCTTTGCTTCAGTACCCTCGCGGGCTAAACGAATGTGTAGAAATTATTCTCCATATTTGCCCTGAGCGCAAGAGCAAATAACTACGACGAGGGGAGAGTAATAGCGATTATGTCGAGTGCCACTCTTTCCCCTCCCTATTAGTTAAAGGCGTGTTATGGTCAATGAAGAAACAACTAAGTGCCGCAAACAAGTTGTTGGAAATAGCATGTCATGTACATTGTAAATACCGTTGTGAATTTGTTTGTTTGTTTGATATTTGATATTTTCCTTCGTGCTCAACCCGAGTCGCAAAGAAACAGAGTGAGAGAGTGAGAGAGAAAGAGGGGAAATTGTTACGGTTTCAGAATGAATGAACAGCCGTATTTTCACTGGGATCTTCTGCGGCAGCCGATCCAACCGCCAAACTTTGGAATGGGTGCTTCTTTCTTTGACGTAAACAGGTAAGAGATCTGATTGAAATTAAATATTCAGTTTTTAAAAAAAGAAAAAAAATGTCTCATATATTGCATCATAATCATATTCGCACGCAATTTCTAACAGGAATAATTCTCACAATCCACTTTCATGCTTGTCTGTGAATGTATTTGAGAGAAACACACCATTATTATTATTATCCACCGCTTAAATAAATGTTGAAATAAATAAATAAAACAAAGAATGATGACAACATTTAATTGATGAATTAATGCCAAGTATATATATACTACAAATGTTATTTATTTATATCTTAATTAGGCTTGCGTACTTCAGGCTTTTAATTTAAAACATTATATAATCTAAACTTTCTTTTTTTTCTTTTTGATTGTGGTTTTTGCTTTATTGCTGTCCATAAATAGTCGTGATTTTAAATTCTTGCTATTTATTTTATTTATTTTAAATTCTTGTTATTTATTTTATTTATTTTAAATTCTTGTTATTTATCGTCGAAAACATCACCCTCCATTTCCTCCTTTTTACTTCTCCTTTCTTAAATTTCTTTTCTGGGGTGGATTATACTTTTTTGTTACACACACGTTGTCAATGTCATTGTAGAAATTTTCAAATTTTATTCTGTTCTTGGGATTCGCAAACGTGGTGTTTGTCTGTTTTCTTGTAGACAGCTGATTGCCAGGCTTCAAAATCCACAACAGAAATCACAATTATACCCGTTATGATAACAGAAATCACCATTATACCCGTTATGATAACAATAATGTACTGAGTATCAGAAAAAGAATAACTGAATATTTAACCGACACGTCCTTTCCCTTTTTTCGCGCCACTTGGTATCCACCTCATTCTTCCGTCGGAAAGAACAGATAGTGCCAACCGAACTTGCTAGTATATCGTGTGTCTACTATTTATTGTCGCCATTCAACGGGTTATAACTAGAAAGTTTTGATGCATATTCTTCTTTTTGAGCTTTCATATATGTCTGGATTTCAACTTAAATTTTTTTTTAAAATGTCTTTAATTAGATTTAATTAATATTACTGCACCAGTGTCGCCTAAATTGTCATAGTCACGTGGTGACAGAGAGTTACTGTCAGTCTATTCTATTGTTTCCTACATTGTGTTTCTAGATTTTATCGTTGCTTGTGTTATTGTGTTTCTAGATTTTATCGTTTTTGTGCTACTGAAATTCTAGATTTTTGCTGTTTGTATTATTGTATTTCTAAATTATATCGTTGTTTGTGTTATTGAAATTCTAGATTTTAGTTGTTTGTATTATTGTATTTCTATATTTTATCGTTGTTTGTGTTCCTGATATTATAGATTTTTATTTGTATTGCTGTATTTCTAAATTTTAGATTTGTATTGTTTGTATTATTGCATTCCTATATTTTATCGTTGTCTGTATGATCTAGATGTCTAGATTTCAGTTGTTTGCATTACTATAGTTGTATTTTAGTTTGTATTTCTGTAACTCTAGACTTTTCTTGTATGTACTGCCGTATTTCCATATTTTGTCGTTGTTTGCATTATTGTAATTCTAGATTTTTGTTTGTTTGTATTACTGTAGTTGAAGAATGATATTTTGTTTATTTCAGTATTTCTATATTTTGGTCGTTGTTTATATTATAGTGATTCTAGATTTTTGTTGCTTATTACTGTATTATTATATTTTGTCGTTGTTTGTATTATTGTAATTCTAGATATTTATTGTTTGTATTACTGTAATTCTAGATTTTTGTTCTTTGTATTGCTTTATTTCTATATTGTGTCGTTTTTATTATTGTAATTCCATATTTTTTGTTGCTTGTATTACTGTTATTCTAGATTTTGTTGTTGTTAGTATGCAGCATTTCTATATTTTGCCGTTGTTGTCTTACAGTAATTCTATAATTTTTTTGTGTACATTCATGTATTTCTATATTTAGCACGATCTGGTTAACTTTACAGTCATTGTTTCAGAATTGTTTTACTTTTAATCATGCAAATTGGTGTGAAGTATTCTGTCGGATGGAGTCAGATTTAGTCATTTCCACACCATTATTCTGTCTTCAATAATATGTAAGAGTCCTTTCTATTCTATTCTACGTAATTTAGTCAGAACTGTCGTCATTTCTTTACCATCGCTGTATTTTAAAGTTTTGGTATTTGTCTGTTGTTGTTTTCTTTTCAATTCTATATGCACTTATTACGTGGCCATTGCACACTGTTATTATAAAGTTACATTTAATATTTTATCTGATATAGTTAGATCTATTTGTATCTCGTACTGCATCTGATTTAGTTAGATCTATAGATAACAACGTGCTTTTAATGATAAAATATGTAACTCGCTCGTTATTTAATTTAGTTAGATCTATAGATATCAACGTGCTTTTAATGATAAAATATGTAACTCGCTCGTTATTTAATTTAGTTAGATCTATAGATAACAACGTGCTTTTAATGATAAAATATGTAACTCGCTCGTTATTTAATTTAGTTAGATCTATAGATAACAACGTGCTTTTAATGATAAAATATGTAACTCGCTCGTTATTTAATTTAGTTAGATCTATAGATAACAACGTGCTTTTAATGATAAAATATGTAGCTCGCTTGTTATTTAATTTAGTTAGATCTATAGATATCAACGTGCTTTTAATGATAAAATATGTAGCTCGCTTGTTATTTAATTGTTAGATCTATAGATATCAACGTGCCTTTAATAATAACATATGTAACTCGCTCGTTATTTAATTTAGTTAGATCTATAGTCACCTTAGTCACACTCAATACTCGCACTCGACTTGTATCTGGTTTTTGTTAGACGTATTTTACTAGCGCACTATTTTTTTTGAAAATGTGATTTTTTTAAAACAACATTTGTATTAGTTTGATTAAGAAAGAGATCCAGTATGTTTTCCATCTTGAATTATTTCCTTATAAACATTGTTTTGTATGTCTTGTCCAGAAGTCATTTTCTACTCAATGCCTTTATTTCTTAATGAGTTGCTTAATTTCTTATTTTTCATCAATTTCATTTACGTACACACATATGCACACACGCACTCACGCACGCACACACACACACACACACACACACACACACACACACACACACACACACACACACACACATATATGCGCGCGCGCGCACAAGAAGTATTGTTTCAGTATAAATATATTCCACTTCTTCTTTTCTTTCCTTCATATCTTATGTATATTTTACTATTAAAAACATTGTTACTTTTTAATTAGTACAAAAGTTTATCTCTCAATATTTGTTCAAAAAAACCCCCGCAGTGTTATGGGCCTTTCAAGATGGACCGGATGTATCGAGTATATTACAAATGGTTGCAACTGCTGAAAAGATGAATGATACCAATCGGTTAAAAAAGGAAAAAATAAAAATAAAAAGATGTATTTCCCCTCTATACTTTTAACGCTAATCGTCAGATCTTAGCTCGGGGCGCATAAAATTAAGTTCTACAGATAATATTTTTCCCCATGGTGATGATACATTATTTCTAAATCTGACCAGAGTAAACAACAGTATTCAATTTTTTGAAGCCATCAATATAGAAATTTGAAGGAAGTGCTTCAGGGCATGTACATACATATCTGCTTTCTAAATGTACGTCAAAGACAGTTGTAAGTCCATATAGGGGTGATGGTGGCTGGGGTGGAGAAAAGAAACGAGTAAAAAAAGATTTTTAAATTCTTCTCCTGTGCAAACTGTCGATATTTATATGTAAATTAAATTATATTAAAAACGTTGCAACTGTTTGGTTTTGCACCAAAATTGCTTTATTTTTTTTTTTTTAACTTTTAGTACTGGAATGTTTCAATTGTGACATTGAATCCTTGGTTTCTTACTTCTGGCACCACAAATGTCTTTTTCTTGGTACTGACTTCTGTTTCTCATTCCTGACACCATGAATTTCTTTTCTTGGTACTGACTTCTGTTTCTCATTCCTGACATCACAAATGTCTTTTTCTTGGTACTGACTTCTGTTTCTCATTCCTGACATCACAAATGTCTTTTTCTTGGTACTGACTTCTGTTTCTCATTCCTGACATCACAAATGTCTTTTTCTTGGTACTGACTTCTGTTTCTCATTCCTGATACCATGAATTTCTTATCTATAGTACTGATTACCTTTTCTCACCTCTGGCACTAATTCTGCAGTTTCCATTATCTTCGGTTTTACTTTTGCAGATTCCACAGGCTTCTGGTTTTTATTCTTGCAGTTTCCACTTGCAATTGTGTTGTACTCTTGCAGTTTCTACTGACTATTGAGTTTTACTTTTGCAAGTTCTATTGGCTATTGAGAGTTTAATCTTGCAGTTTCCACTGGCTACTGAATTTTACTTTTGCGGTTTCTACTGGCTACTGTTGAGTTGTACTCTTGCAGTTTCCACTGGCTACTGAATTTTACTTTTGCAGTTTCTACTGGCTACTGTTGAGTTGTACTCTTGCAGTTTCCACTGGCTACTGAATTTTACTTTTGCAGTTTCTACTGGCTACTTTTGAGTTGTACTATTGCACTATAAACTCTTCTTTCTGATGTCAGTGTTGTCTGCTGCTGCCGGTGATAACTGGGTTTTGTTCTTACCTCTCCTTACCCGTCAGTATTAGATTTTGTTTCTCAACCCTGACACTGGCTTTTGTCCTTATCTCTAAGTATTAGATTTGTTTCTCACCCGTGACACTGGCTTTGCTTTTCCCTCTCAGCATTAGATCTTGTTTCTCACTCGTGACATCGAGTTTTGTCCTTACTTTTAAGTTTTAGATCTTGTTCCTCTCTAGTGACACTGGCGTTTGTCCTTCCCTGTCAGTCTTAGATCTTGTTTCTCTCGAATTTGCTTAGCATTTGCCCATGTTTCCTTAGATCTGTGTGCGGTCAAATTAATCTGTGAATACCAACTTCTGATTTTCATCTTTTGAAACTGAGCGGTGCTTTTACCTTTGGCCGCTGGCTTTTCGGATTCCCTGAAATCCCCCCAAAAAAGTCTGGTGCTTCTCCTTGGCAATACTTTCCGATTCTCATACGATGAAAAGGCATAGTGCCCTCGTCCGCTCGGCTGTTGACTCTTTGACTTCAGTCAAAATACTCGTCATGATTTTGCTGCCTGATTGCCAGTGTGTTTAGGACTAGACCCACGCCGAATGCATGGGTAGCTGCACATACCCAGAGTGAATTAATGCAAGATGGTAATGTAAACTCACTAGTAAACTCCGGCCTTTAACCCCAAAGATTCGTATCTCACTTTGATTTAACGGCAATGCAAAGGAACGGTGAACACTATCTGTTCAAAGGCCTTTAGATTCTGACTTCTGACTTCTATAAAGAGATTAGTTTTCGATGCACTTTATTGAACGCACGTTCGCAAGCATGCATACACGAACACACACTTGAAGGTCATTATATCACGCATTTATGTAAGCCGAATAATTCCATGATTTTTGTATAACGTTTCTTTTCCTTTCTTTTTTTTTATTTTTAAAATGGTTTTATATTTTTTAAAGGCATTTGTATACTGCATGGTTATGAGACCAGGTATATGCACGATTAAAAGGCCTTGATAAAAAGAGTGGCCTCCCTGTGCATACTCAGATTTAAAAGGCCTCCATGTAAATAGCGTGATTTAATGACTTTGTAAAACCCGTTAATATTAATTGCATTTGGATGCAACAAGTTTTACAAGAATGGGCCTACCGCACTAATAAGAGTTGATGGATGTTTCACATTTTAATGGTGTTGTATGCTGCAGTCTGCAATGTGTCGTAGTTGTCTGCAAGTTTTGTGAGCCTTTAAACCATACAACCACTACATGGTTTAATGGGTTTGGACACCGCAGGTTGTTATGATCTAATGGATGATGGATGTTTTGCAAGCGTTTTAAAATGACGGTTTAAAGGTTTTAATTACTACACTTTCTAATGCTTATCATGGATATTAAGGATTTTAACATTTACTTTTAATAGGTGTATTCTACACGTTTAATGGCTTTTGGATGCGACACATTGTAAAAGAATATGCAAATCACACGTGTAGTGAGCACGACACAATACAACATGTGCAAACCACTGGTTTAAATGTCAGTACATAAATAGCTCATGTCTAATATACGTGCACACGTTTAAAGGTGTATACATGTATAGCGCACGACGTAATATAATATACGCACACGAAGGTGTATACATGTATAGCGCACGATGTAATATAATATACGCACACGTTTAAAGGTGTATACATGTATAGCGCACGACGTAATATAATATACGCACACGTTTAAAGGTGTATACATGTATAGCGCACGACGTAATATAATATACGCACACGTTTAAAGGTGTATACATGTATTATGATGTAAAGCGCACGACGTAATATAATATACGCACGCGTTTAAAGGTGTATACATGTATAGCGCACGACGTAATATAATATACGCACATCGCAATTTTTAAAGGCCTGAACTTGTATAGACTGCAAGTGTTTTGACGAGCGATTTTCGTTTATACCGCGTGGTTTAATGGGCTTTGTATACCACAGTTTAGTTTTTAGTGGCTCAGATATGGGAAGCTTTTCGATCCTCTGTAAATCACAGATTTTAAAGGCCTTTATTTCTAACAAAGTAAAACGGCAAAACATAATATATATGTTTAAGAGCTTGGACTACTGCAGGTTGTAATGATCTATTGTTCCGCTTGCTCAATGATGGACAACTCCTTTTAAAGTCTAAATAACGAGTTACCTTTTAATTTAAAGTTTATAACGAGTTACCTTTTAAAGTCTATAACGAGTTACCTTTTAAAGTTTATAACGATTTACCTTTTAAAATCTATAACGATTTACCTTTTAAAGTCTAAATAACGATTTACCTTTTAAAATCTATAACGATTTACCTTTTAAAGTCTATAACGAATCAACTTTTAAAGAGCCGATTTTATATATTTCTTTTATATGATTTCTAATATATAATATATATTTAATTTTATCCATTATTACGTTCCTAATCGGTATTTATAGTGTCCAAGATAACTTGTTGGGTGTAAGGGTACCTCCATTGAAAGGCTTGGTTTTTTGTTGTTGTTGTTTTGCTTCAACTTTAGTTCATATAAAATACATATATTCTAAATTTTTACTTCTATGGTAATTTCTAATATATAATTTAATCTTTTACATCTTTTAAAATCTGTATGTGTAGCGTCCCAGATAAACTGTTAGATTTGCGTGATCTCAGCCTTGAAGGGGTGCTGTGTTATGCTCACGAACACGTTCTTTTGCTCTTTTAAGCGACATAATGAGAGCCCTATAAGGTTCCGTGTTTAAGCGACATAATGAGAGCCCTATAAGGTTCCGTGTTTAAGCGACATAATGAGAGCCCTATAAGGTTCCGTGTTTAAGCGACATAATGAGAGCCCTATAAGGTTCCGTGTTTAAGCGACATAATGAGAGCCCTATAAGGTTCCGTGTTTAAGCGACATAATGAGAGCCCTATAAGGTTCCGTGTTTAAGCGACATAATGAGAGCCCTATAAGGTTCCGTGTTTAAGCGACATAATGAGAGCCCTATAAGGTTCCGTGTTTAAGCGCGCCTTTAAGGGCTTAAGTTTGTTACTGCTTTCGCGTAGGAAACCAGGCATCTTGTAAGTTAGGATTTACTAACTTTTTCTCTCACTCACACTCCCCCCCCCCCTTCTCTCTCTCTTTCATTAACTTACATAAAATATTTAATTAAACCCCCAACTAAATACAAATCTACTACAATACTGCTCATTGACTTGGAGAGTGGGAGTATAAGTGTGTATGTGTGGGTGAGTGGGGGGGGGGGGGGGCAACGACCCAAGAATATAAAACTCGTTTTGTTCTGTACATATGTGAACATGAAGAGAAGTTAAATACTGTTGAAGATGCTGTACTCTATGCACACACTGGGTCGTACTGTAACAGACGTCGTGTGTTAATGGTCTAAAATAATACAAATGTTATTGTGTTCTTTTCACTTTTCACATTTTTTAAAAAATCACTATGCAAATAAATAGCATTAGTTTGCATATTACAAACTGATGGGAAATCTACGTCCCACCCCCCCACCCCCCGACATATGGAGCTCTCCCTAATGCATTATGTAGGTCAAGGGTATGGAGAAGAATAATTTACAAGGTTCACTAAAGAAATGTGATAGAATCTTCATCTTTTAGAATATTGAAATTATTATTGTTATTATTATTTGTGTGTGTGCGCGCGCGCAGGAGAACCATAATTGTGTAAGTTAAACAAAGTATATTAAAATAAAAATTTAAACTCAGAATAAACATGAAAAATAAGAGTAAAGACTATTTTTTAAAAAAAATGCTGTATATTTATTTACTTTTCTTTGTTCCTTTCATTTTTGTCTTCCCGCCTTTTCATCTCCTTTATTATCTCTTTCTCTCCGCCACTCATACACACCACCACCACCAACTTCAACCACTTGCACAAACTCCCTGTTTAAAATTTCTAGTAGTCTTTTGTAGTCGTTTGCATTGAAATATACGTGTAATTGTATGTGAGTGCGTGTGCTAGTTTTGTAGTCGTTTGCATTGAAATATACGTGTAATTGTATGTGAGTGCGTGGGCTAGTTTTGTAGTTGTTTGCATTGAAATATACGTGTAATTGTATGTGAGTGCGTGTGCTAGTTTTGTAGTTGTTTGCATTGAAATATACGTGTAATTGTATGTGAGTGCGTGTGCTAGTTTGTGTTGGTGTACATGAATGTCACGTAATTTCGCAGATTGTACTCCAGAAGACGAATATGAAAATCAAGGGCGTTAACTCTTTTTTTTTTTTTTTTTTTTACAAATGTTTTTAAAAAAAGATTAAAAAAAGAAGCATGTAGTAAAAGCCACCCTTCTTGCAAAATGGAACAATGTTTGTTTCACATTTCTATTTTAAATCAAGAGCTTGAAAAAAAACTGAAACATACAACAAAACAAAAAATAGCCAACAGACGCCCAGAATGCACCAAAAACATCTTACGTAAATGCTACAACAGCTTTCGCACGCACGCGTATGCAAACTCAAAAGCACTTAAACGTAAACATATGTACGCGCAAGCAGGCTCATATAATCGCGAGGACACACGCGCAAACACATGAATCATGACACTCTAATTCAGGCATGGATTGCAGAAAGTCACACTCTCACGTTCGTCTGATCTCTGTGCTTCTATTTCTAATTGCTATATCTACTTTAAGAAAAGAATCCGGATGTAAAGTCCACACGGAATGTCAACTTTTATTGTTACCAAATATTACATAGCTTAGGGGGTTTGTTGGTGTTTTTTTTTTTAATTTTAAATTTGAAAATAATGCGTTTGTGTTTCACTAGCAGCTCATTATGCAAATACACTATGGTGTTTGTCGCTGTCTGTAATAATTTCTTTAAAAATAATCTTCTAGCCATCTGTTCAGTCTGTTCAAAAAGTATTATATATATATATATATATATATATATCCGTAGGTTACACCGATCTGTACATTTTTAAATTTCTAATCAGGTATCGTTTCATTCCCTGAAACAGGAAATATAGTCATAGGCTGTCTAACTCTCTGAAAGATGGAGCAGTTTTAATAGTATTTTAGTTCATAAACCACCCAAACATTTTTTGGGGTTTTTTTGGAACAGCGAGATTCCAAGCTCTGGCCACTCTTGCGAGAGGCTAGTGGTCTATCGTGTGGATTAACTAGCGCATGTCTAGAGAACTGCATAATTATGACTGACTTTTGCGCGTAGCATGTCTTATTTACTGACCTGTCTCTACAAATATTTTTTTCTGCACAGCTTGATTACAGAACAGATTGAAATTTTACACAAAAGCAAATCATAAGTAAGCTCGTTTACAGAACAGATTGAAATTTTACACAAAAGCAAATCATAAGTAAGCTCGTTTACAGAACAGATTGAAATTTTACACAAAGGCAAATCATAAGTAAGCTCGTTTACAGAACAGACTGAAATTTTACACAAAGGCAAATCATAAGTAAGCTCATTTGAAACTTTCGGAAGATGTTATGCGCTTGACCATTCCAAGGAATGTTAATTTGCTTCTGAAATTAAACTTCAACTAGCTGTCTGATTAATCAGGCCAGTTTAAGAGTGAGACAAATATACATAAGAGCTGCAGAATAGGAATCATAGTGTGAGACAGATTTACATAAGGGCTGCAGAATAGGAATCATAGAGTAAGACGAATATACATAAGGGCTGCAGAATAGGAATCATAGAGTGAGACAAATATACATAAGGGCTGCAGAATAGGAATCATAGAGTGAGACAAATATACATAAGGGCTGCAGAATAGGAATCAAGAGTGAGACAAATATACATAAGGGCTGCAGAATAGGAATCATAGAGTGAGACAAATATACATAAGGGCTGCAGAATAGGAACCATAGAGTGAGACAAATATACATAAGGGCTGCAGAATAGGAATCATAGAGTGAGACAAATATACATAAGGGCTGCAAAATAGGAATCATAGAGTGGCACAGTAGTTTCTACATTAGCGTACGTAATGACATTAAAGAAAATTAACAGAGCAGTTAGATTCACGATTGTCAAGATCTAATTTATTTTACTCTATAATAAAAATTTTAAAAAGTAATGCCGCTTTTCATGAATAAGATCCAAATAAAAGTGAGATAAATGAGACATTTCTTTTTTTTTAAAGTGTGAGTCATGTCTTGGAACGTGCGTCATACGAACTCCCCAAACAAAGTTATATACATTTAAATTGTATCTTCTTAAATTAATGTACTGGATGACAATAGCTTGTAGTCAATAGAGTTATCCTGCCTGAAGAAAATATATGTAAATATAGTTAATCTGCACTGATTTAAAAAAATACCATTCACCCATCCCTCTTATGGGCGGAGATACTAAACCTATATACACTTTTATACACAGATCGTTCTTATCTGCTTCTATCAAGGATTTATTTTGACGTAGACGTCTGATTAAAAACATGATGAAAACGCAAACCAGCCCCAAGGGAATGAACTCTCAGTAAAAATCAACCAAACCAACCCCAGGGGAATAAACTCTCAGTAAAAAATCAACCAAGCATTCTGTTCTAAGCTCTCAGATCTTTATGCTTTTCTACATAATTTCTTATAAAAATGTCGTTTGAAATAAATATTAACATTTTTTCATAAAGAAAGAAATATTAGAGAAATATCAACATTTGGAAAAACAAGAAAAATGATAACATCTTAGAGAAATCGAAATATTATAATTAGGTAAAAGAATGAAATATTAATATTAAAATAAAAGGCAAGAAATGCTACCGCTGGAAAAATTACAGAAAAAAATGTAAGAATTGTTTCACATTTAAAAATTAAGAGATAAAATAATTTAATAATCACAACCCCCCACCCATCCACACCCACCCACAAGCACAAACACAAACACAAACACACACACACACACACACACACACACACACACACACACACACACACACACACACACACACACACACACACAAACACGCAGAGTACAAATCACACCAAACTGACAACGTAAATGGCACACCGTATTTATAATTATGGCAGTAAATATATTAAATATAACCAGGGCAGCCCATTTTAACGATTAATCTTCCGATTAATCGCTACAAAATTTTTAGCGATTAATTTATTTCACGACAATTAAATTTCAACTCATTTTCTTCCTTACTTACTGAAGCAATGCCGATATTTAGTTGCACCGGGAAGTTCTTATTTGTTATTATTTTTTACTGCCAAAAATGGCCGATTCTAAGAGGAAAGATTATAAACCGGTTAAAGGTAAATTGCGTGACCATGTTGGTTTTAAAGTAAACGATAACAACAAAGTTATTAATGGTGGGAAGGTATACAGTTTTAGTTGGATTTTTAAAAAATCTATTAATTAATTGTTGTAAGATTAATCGCCAAAGAAATCATTAATCGTTAACAGCCCTAAATATAACATTTATAGTTTTAAGTAAAAATGTATGATTCTAAATAAAACTTAGATTTCAGACTTTGAGTTTTAAAAAATGCAAACAATTGATAGCAATAGTACAATTATTTAGCGCTTTTCTTTAAAAAAGAAAAGAAGGAAAAATGAAGGGAATTATGGCATCTCTAGGTTTATAAACACACAGGGTTCCTCTAGATTAGTCTAGAACCTTTTTAAAATATGAAAACTTATAATAATGTTTATTGTCCTAGAAATTTTTGAAAGAGATAAGCATTTCGTTTTAGTTTTACCTAAAACTGTAATGTAAATGAACCTCCCCATCAAAAGAAACAAAATAACAACAAAAATGTGTTGATTGTACATTTCACTGTGTGTGCACTATAATAAAAAAGTAAAACTTTTAGTAATTTAAGAAAAACTGGGGAGAAAATTCTTATGAATCTATATTTCTACAACTTGAAAAGTGATGATCATATTGTTTACTATTGCCTGGAAAAGCGATCGTCATAATGTTTACTATTAGCTGGAAATGCGATCGTCATAATGTTTACTATTGCCTGGAAATGCGATCGTCATAATGTTTACTATTGGCTGGAAATGCGATCGTCATAATGTTTACTATTGGCATGAAGAAAGAATAAAGAACGTCATAATGTTAATACTGGCAGGAAAAGGAATGATCATAATGTTTACTATTGGCTGGAAAAGGAATGATCATAATGTTTACTAGTGGCTAGAAAAGGAATGATCATAATGTTTACTATTGGCTAAAAAAGGAATGATCATAATATTTGCTATTGGCTAGAAAAGGAATGATCATAATGTTTACTAGTGGCTAGAAAAGGAATGATCATAATGTTTACTATTGGCTGGAAAAGGAATGATCATAATGTTTACTAGTGGCTAGAAAAGGAATGATCATAATGTTTACTAGTGGCTAGAAAAGGACACTTGGGATCAGGTAAACGTTTCTTTTAATGTCAGAGTTAAACATGGCGGTAGCGCTGTGGGTAGGGTATTAGCCTCTTGCTCTACACAACGCTGGTGCCAAAACGAAACAAGAAATTACCAAACCCCACTATTTTACGATTCAACTGAATAAAGATTAATCGAAATATCTTGTAACTTTCAGGAATATGTGTCTATTAAGAATTTTGAAAATCAGATTTTGTTTGACAAGTGGATGTGTTCAGTGCCAAAGTACGTTTCTAAGCATTTGTTCCTTTCGTCCATAGAAATCAATTAATAAGTCAATTTTATACTGCATACAATTTCTGGAACATACGAAAGTCAGTACTTTGACTGCCTTCTTAGAAAATTTAAAACTACTCTTAATTTACTATTTTAAAATTTTCTAAAAAGGCAATCATTTATTAGTCGTTTATTCCAAAATAATAAATATTTCCAAATTAGTGTATTTAAATTTTTAATCCAGAGGAGGGATCACGTATTTTTCGAGCATGGGGGTCAAACTTGCTTCCGCCATGTTGAAAAAATCTGCCAAGTGTGCCAAGAACACAACAAGAATACGAACCACTGCTCTATCCTGAAATAAGGTCATTGTCAGGTTTGAAATAAACATACCTATCCTTTACCGCATACGCCATAATAATGCCATTGTCAGTTTTGAAATCGGCACTCCTAACTTTGCCTCTTACCGGTTTGAATTCACCATCCCTAACCTTAATAAAGTAATTTTCGGGTTCAAAATCACATCCATAACATTGCTTCTTATAATAAGGATATTGTCGGGTTCAAATCACCATCTTACCTGAACCATAATAAGTCATTGCCAAGTTTGAAATCACCATCTTACCTGAACCAGACACTTAAACAACAAAAAACCCTCTAGGTGTGTCACTTAAATTCGCGTCCACAACAAAAACCCTCTAGGTGTGTCATTTAAACAAGACACTTAAACAAGTTCGTGTCCACACACACACAAAAAACCCCTCTAGGTTTCACTTATACAAGACATTTAAACAAATTCCACAGCAAACAAAAAAAATCAAATATGTTTTAACAGCTAAGAAAACTAATGTGTTCTCAATTTTAAGGACATTATCTGCGTCCATTAAGTCTTCATGCTAAAAAAAAGAAAGAGTCAGTTTTAAAATAAAGTCTTCATAACACAGAGCGCGTGGATGTTAATCATTTAAATATAATTAACTCTAAAATATCTTAACTGAAAGAAACAAACAATATTGAAACAAACAAAATTTACGAGACCTCGTAAACTGCGCGTGATTAAGCATCGTCTCACAAATAACGAGACCTTATCACAGATAACCAACTGTGAATGAGAAATGATCACAAATATCTCTTTTCGTCTCATTTAAAAGATCGAAATGTCGCTTAAAAAATACCCCCCACCACACCAACCCTCTTGTTCCATTTGTACTGAAAAGTGTAACCGACTGGGCCTTCACGAGCCCCTACAAACAAATAATATGTTATTTTCCTCCCACGAACTTGTCACATCCAGGTATAGTTACGCGCTGCATAAGTTCATAACGCGAGCGACTGCTGATTACAAGGGCCATGATTTATCTGACAGGTGCATGATTTACCTTCAAGTTCGTAGCAAACAAACTAAACAAAACAAAACTCATTGTCTACAACTTCGCAACCCGAAACCAGTCGGGATTCATCAGTGAATGAGGTCTCGCCGTGTATATTTTATGGAAAATATATTTTAATTCGTTTTCTTTTCTTTCAAATTTTTAAAACAACATAACTTTTATTTTTCTTTCCGTCATGCTTGTCAAGTCACATTTCCTGTCTAATTTCCAGAGTAAAACCAAAACTTGTCATCATCTAAAGTTCTTAAGTAGCTCTTCAGGACAGACAAAAGCCACATTGTGCAAAGAATGTAAAGTAATGCATCCACCCACATCTATCCACTTCATGACGACGAAAACCATGCATAGTCCCACACCGGATCAGACGTTGACCGGTACACAAAGTCAGCGCTGGACACTTGATGTCCCTGGGTACTCTGGTGGAAAATAAGTCATTGGGTCACAACCAAAACCACAGAGGACTTGGACTCGAGAGGAACATACTCGTAATGGCTTGTGACTACGAGAGTTAACCGTCAGTCATGTGAATCTCAGAGTTAACAGTCAGTCAAAGAATATGATAAGAGAATGCATGGGAACATGGCTCAGTACAAATCGTTCAGGGGAAATCGTTGAACAAATGCTCTTGGCCCAGACAAGACCAGTCATGCAAAACACAACAATACAAAACCAAAGTGTTCAGATTCTTCTACAGGAGAAACATCGCAGAAAAAAGCAGCCTATTATATTCCACAGCTATAAGTTCACGTCATGTCATGTCATGTCATCTCACCACATGTCACAGCTGTTGTAAGTTCGGGTGAACAAATACATGCCTCGTTTATTAAAAGTTCATTTGAACTATTGCATACCACAGCTGTGATAAGTTCGGGTGAATTCATTCATGCCTATACAGTTTAAGTTCATATGAACTGCTGCATGTCATAGCTATAACTTCATGTGAACTAACACATGCCATAGCTATAAGTTAATGTGAACTAATGCATTCCATAACTGTAAATTTCGTTTGTACCAATGTATACCTCAGCTATGACAAGTTCGTGTGAACTAATACATGCCTCATCTATAACTTCATGTGAACAATTATTAACAATCCAGTTTGAGTATACTGGACTCAGTAGATGTGTAAATTCGAATATGACATAAGGGTGTAGCAGGTGAAGGTAACTAGAATATATAGCTCCTTACACAGTGTCACAGATCATCCTTTGCAATACAATTAATTTCCATTTAGGATATTAGTACATTGCAATACATTAATTTCCATTTAGGATATTAATACATTGCAAAGTATGATTTATGACTTGTGCAAGGTCAGAATGGAAACTGTAATATCAGTTTAAGAAATGTATTTAATAAAGCACCAACAAATAAACAACAAACAATAAAGTCACCAACTTGTCGTCATGCAGTATACACAAAATACTAGCATCACTCTGAAGCAGATGACTAAACATCCTCTGATCCTCTTTATATAGCAGAAACCTTAAAGCGCAATGTCAAAAATACTTAAAAACATTTCAACAACAAAAAATTAATTACTTCTTATACTTTACATTTCACGCTTGAAGTTTGTTCGGTTTTGTTTATAAGTTACAAACGGAAATATTTTCAGGAGTCCAGTGTGTTTGAATTATTTATTTTATTTCACTTAAAGCAAAATCAAATATTGAAAGTGGGATATATTCTTGATGCTTGCATTTTGTGGAGGTGGTGGTTGCGGTTGGGCTCAAATTTAATCAGGCCGTGTTACAATCCTTGCTACAGCGAGCTCTGATAAATTAATAAATGACCAATCTCCACCTTCGTGGTTTAACAATACAGAGCTGATCGCTGATTGGGCTGCTGCGTCCCGGATTCTGAAGCCGAATTTCTCTTCACACAGGAAGTAATTTTCATACGTTACTTTCATTCTAGAAAACAATCTAAACCAACTACACAATGTTAATGTTTGTTCACTTCCATCTTTCAAAGTTCATTAATAAAATTTAATTTGGAAAAAATTATCTAAAGCATATCGGGGAGTACTTTCTAATGATTGTGACCTACGATTTTCTTTTAACATTGTACAACCTAATGTCAGTGAGCTACGATTTTCTTTTAACATTGTACAACCTAATGTCAGTGAGCTACGATTTTCTTTTAACATTGTACAACCTAATGTCAGTGAGCTACGATTTTCTTTTAACATTCTTTGGGTCTGGGACCTTCAATTTATTTTAACACTATACAACCTAATGTCTGTGACCTATGATTTTATATTAACATTGCACAACTTAATTGTCTGTGACATAATATTTTATTTTAACATTGTTCAACCTAATTGTGATCTACGATTTATTTTAACACTGTTCAACTTAATTGTCTGTGACATAATATTTTATTTTAACATTGCACAACCTAACTATGATTTTATTTGAACATTATACAACCTAATGTTTGTGACCTACGATTTTACTTGAACATTGTACAACCTAATTGTCTGTGACCTACAATTTTATTTTGACATTGCAAACCTAATGACGGTGACCTACGATTTTGACATTGCAAACCTAATGACGGTGACCTACGATTTTGACATTTCAAAACTTAATGACGGTGGCATACGATTTTATTTGTAAACGATTGACCGTTACGTTTTTTCACATATGTAACAGTTCCAAAAGTACTGTAAGAAAGGAAAGATTAAACAGAAAATTGCTTCATAAACACTCTCCTCGGAGACTCTCGAACTCCAAACTGAAGAAGTACAATTCTTAAGTCTTTACTCAAGTACTTTAGCTAGGAAAGCACGATCTACACACCATCCAATCATCTATTAGTCAACACATCTATGTTTCTATCGATCTATCTGTCTTCAGTACAGTCGGAAATTCCACAATTTGTCCTCAGGTACCGTTCTACATATACACACAGTTCCTGGAATATTTTCTTTGTTGTTGGAGGTGATACCGGTTACAAAATGCCAGTGGAACTCTGTCTTCTAAGCCCAACCCCCACACTCAAGCTGTGTACGTGTGCAGTGCTGATCCGTACCTAATCTCGCTACAAAGACATGGAAATTAAGCAGGCTTGCGTCGGCACTCCGTGTTGACATGAGGCGGATTCCGGGTACCACGTGCGTCTCATGCAGAAGGCCGGTCGGTGCTGGCAGGTCTGAGTAGGATTGAGTCAAAAATGCAGCCGAAACTCTATCGTCCACAACTCGACTCTTAAATCAAATACATTTTAATCTCTGCAAATCAAACAGCCCTGTCCGAATCGCGTGCGCGGGTGCCTTCAGGTGTTGATACAGCGCAGGTCTGAATGCGGATGCCTACATATACCCGCGCATAGTGGTGATTACGCCCCCCATCCCCGTGCCGTTCGGCGGCGAAGACGGGCAACCGGTGTCTTTACCTGCTCAGGGGTTCTTTCCCTTTGCATCCGATCCTACAGTGCTTCACAAAGAATTAATTCACTTAAGAATGTGAATCCGTGTGAATCGTCACTTGATGGGAAATGCAAAGTTATGTACCTGGCTGGAATGCTGAGCGTTTTGATGATGACTTAGAAGAAACAAGATCTTTTTTTTTTTAAATTAAACAAAGCAGTGTTTCTACGGGAGAGAATTACAAATATATTACATCTTCATTGAAACGCTTTGTACGTACTCTTGAATAAGTGTCATAGTTAGAGTTGTTTCTAAGTCAATTTTTGTCGCTGTCGTATTTTGTGTTTCATAGTTAGAGTCGTGTTTAAGTCAATTTTTGTCTCTAAGTCGTATTTTGTGTTTCATAGTTAAGTGTCATGCCTAAGTCATATTTTGTATCATGTCAAAGCCATATTTTGTGCCTAAGTCATGTTTTGTGCCTAAATCATGTTTTGTGTCCAAGTCACGTTTTGTGCCTAAGTCATGTTTTGTGCCTAAGTCATATTTTGTGCCCAAGTCATGTCTTGTGTCTAAGTATTATTTTTGTCCTAGTTACATTTTTGTGTCCTAGTCATGTTTTGTGTCTTATTCTATGTCTGTCGTATTTTATTTCTAAGTCATATTTTGTGTCATAATCATATTTTGTATCTGTTTTAATTTGTGTGTGACATGGCTAAGTCATATTTTGTGGTTGTCATATTCGCGTCCTGATCATATTTTGTGTGCAAGTAATTTTTATGTTTAAGTCTTAATTTGGTGTCTAAGTCTCATTTTGTATCTATTGACATTTATGAGGGTTTTTCTTCTTCTTGCTTAAGAAAAGGAATGCAATAGTTATTTATACTGAGACTGCTTCCAAAATTTCGAAAAACTTCCAAGAGAAACTACCTTGGCATCGATGACGTCATCATGTTTAAAATTAGATTATGGCGGCATATAATAAATTAAAAATATTATGATGGCATGCTAGAGATAATGTCGCAGGTGATTTCGCAATAAATCTGGAAAGAAAAAAAAAATCTGCTTTTACTAGTTGGCTGTTGCTAACCTTGACTCTACTTGTTGCATAAAAAATTATGCTCGCTTGGCGGAGCTGTTTCTATTTATCTCCCCTGATTTAATATTTTGCCTTTTTTCGGAAAAATAAAAGTGACTTGAACTAACGTGTAAGCTGTTCTTTCGTGACATTTTCATCTAATGTGATGTGAAGACATTTCTACTCAGTACCGTTCGTCGCAATGAGCCTTCTTAGAAAACATGTAACTACTTCATTTGTTGTTCAATGGGTTGTGGAGGCTGCATAAGTAATTGCCAGTTTGCCCGCCGTCAGGGTTCAACCACCGTCATGGTTCAACATTCTATGGTTTACCTGTACGCACTAATTTGACACGCCGGTGACCCAAGGATAAACTGAGAGGAAATGTCATAATAAATTCTGTAGAAATGTTGATGTTTTCATCCGGGCTTCTTTTGTCATCCACCAAAGCAAGGCACACCGATATGTGACATAAAGCTTGCGTTGTGTTTTGCTATTGCAAACAATGGAGTCACGTGGTTTATGACTTTTACTCGCAAAAGAAACAGTCATGGGACAAAGACAGACGCGGGAACGAAGTGGTCGGATGACTGGCTTTTGTGCGAAATGTTATGCACTTCACGCTGATTGCACATTGAGTTGTGTGTGTGTGTGTGTGTGTGTGTAAGGGTCAACTGACTTTTTTCACAGCGATATTGAAATGCTAACTTCTTTATCGAGAGTCGTCACTTGCTCCTTAGTGTCTGGCTGACTGTCCTTAAACATGTACAAATAAATAAATATGAATTTATACATATAAATAAATACATATGAATTTATACATACAAATGGTACAATGCTAATCTAACACACTCATCCCTTATCTCCGCCATTCTCTTCCTCGTTAATTCCCTCCTATCCATGTCTTTCTCTTTCCTTCCCAATCACCATTCTGTTAGCATTTCTAAGCAGTTTTTAAAAAAAAATCTTTTGTCCCATCGTCCGAAAATATTTCATTTCCCAAAGTTTCCCTCGTTTTTCCTCCACAAACATTCGTTGTCTTGCAATTGTCTGCTTACCTTCACTCTAGTCTATGTGATGTCATTGTCGTCATTGCATCACGCCACATTATTGTCGTGTCATTGTGACGTAGCCAGAGTGTCATTGTGATGTAGCAAGTGCCATTGTGATGTGTGCCGTCATAACTTCTAAAGTCACATTATCCTCATCACAATTTTAATTAAGAGTGCGATAATCATCTTCACTGACATAGAATTATGAGCGAACAAAACTTTCCCGTGAGCATGCAGCAATAATACAACATAATATTCCCAAAACTGGTACAGAATCATTGACAGATATAATCACGGATCAGAAGCATTTTCATCGTCTGTTGACGCAACCTCATGACTGTCAAGACTGAACAATGTTATTTGAAGGGTTAACTGCGTTACTTGAAGGATTAACAGTGCTACAGTAAAAAAAAAAAATTATATATTGGTTTTCTTGAAAACAATGGTTGGCAACCAAAGTCTTTAGTGTCGTGTACATTAGAAACTAGATTCGATTTGATATTAACACTTTATTTGTGTCCATGATATTGCATGCTCACTAGATTTTATTTGATATTAGCACTTTATTCGTGTCCATGATATTGCATATTCACTAGATTTATGTAAGGCAAACGCTCAGCTATAATTGCGTGTTACTGGTCTATGTAGGCGTCAACCTTAATTGCGTGTTACTGGTCTATGTAGGCGTCAGGACAAGTGTTTAATGCATGAGACGCACTTCTGGACAACAAAACCCTGATTAAGTTCGCTTTGAAACGCTGTCGAAATATGACTTCTATTATCAAATAGTTGTAGATTTTGAAAAAATATCTGTGATATCCGGTAAAACACGTATTTGAGTTTTATGAATTAGAAATTAGTGTGAGAAAGAAAGCTCCAGTGTAACTGTAAAAGTTTCGAGCGATGAACACATTTACGACGTAACCACTAGGGAAAAAAAGTCAACCGCTGCGTCTTCTAAGTTCTGATTGGTTGAAGCGGAAAATTAATTTGACCTCGGATGGTAGTAAGTTAGATTCATAGTTTGCTGGTTTATTATGAAATTACAAAATTTACAATTCCTCTGCATAACCTATTTGCACAAATTCTAAAATGAAATTCAAATGATTACATACACACTTCGATGGCTTGCCCAAAGCTGGCAGAATGCCGTTAGATTTCGACGGAACTTTTAAGTCGACCCAGCGCATGCGCGCTGCCCATGGGTTGCTAGAATTCTTCACGTACGGCCAGAATTCTGAAAACGAGGACGGCCATTCGTAAGAGATATACATACTGGAGAGCTCGTGGTCCTGCTCTTTGCTGGAAATTTTAAAAAATTGAAATCTTGGTTCAAAAAAAAAAAGAAAAAAAAGAAGAAAAAAAAAAGAAACCCAAGAAAACCCACCCCCGAGCGCTCGCCAATATTTGCGCACTCGCAGCTAGGCAAACATGACGGTCATACCACGCGTGGCAGCCATGTTGTCCGAGGCAAGCCGTGCGTTCCCGACGGTCTACTCTTGAAGATAGATGTTGGGGGAGGGGAGGGAGGTTAGTGTCCACATCTCTTGTGCTTAGAAGCAGCTTTCGATTGGTGGTAAAGCCCAGTCTCTATTAGAGAGTGCCCACGCACACACACACACACACACTTCCCCCATCTCCGAAACGCCTTCTCTCCAGACTACATTGTTTTTCGGTATCTTTTGATATCAATAGTTGGTGTCGTTTAGACAAAGTGAATCTGCTATTTGTAGGATGGATCAGCCTTGGCCTTGCTGCTTCTGATAGGTCAGCTCATAGAGATGATCTTATGTGAGGAATTAATATAGACTTTTTAAATGCTGGACCGTGAACTGGCCACCGATAAAAGTTGACAGTGAACGTTCAGTCGAAGAAAGGAGACAATCCCTTTTCCTCCCTGAAGTAATCAACGAGTCAATCATTGTACTTGCAGGAGCCATCTTGTTTAACGGAGAAAGTATTTCGCCTGATTGGACCAAAAGTTTGTCACTTCTGCCGTGACTAACTAAAAGTCCATATTTAGTTAAAGATTAAATGCTGACTAATTAAAAGTCCATATTTAGTTAGAGATTAAATGCTCACTAATTAAGAGTCCATATTTAGTTAGAGATTAAATGCTGACTAAATAAAAGCCCGTATTTAGTTAGAGATTAAATGCTGAGTAATTAAAAGTCCATATTTAGTTAGAGATTAAACTGACTAATTAAGATAAATTAACGTATTCAGTTAAAGAGATGGTCTCATTTCAGTGTATGGCTGACGCAAAGCATTTTGAAACCAAGCATTTTAGTCAAGTTAGTTGTACGTTTTTGTTGCAGTCGACTGTTAACTGTAGGCATGTTTTCAAGTCATTGGCAGATTTACCTCAAAACCACAAATCAAATTTGTGGCAGAGTAAATTAGCCTTTCCCCATTTCTAGACTTGGTTGTTATGTAAATTGTTAAATTGTCGAAGTGACACTCCTTTTGATGGTATTTTTGTGTCAGAGTTGAAATAAACACTCGAGTTGAGAATATGCTAAAAATTGCTGATGCAATCCAAACCAGTTCCAACTGGATGAGTAGTTTTTATTATCCAATGGTTACGATTTTTGGGAAAAAGACCAGCCAATGGGCTGAGATAAAAAGTTTTCCTTTTTGTGCTGTAGAGAATTCTATTATCTAATCACTTGAATTTGGTGTGGCAAGAAGTCTGGTCATGAAAGGCAACCATTAGCTTAATGGTGAGTTAATTGACTGAGAGAGAGTGGACTGAGAAATATTTCATGCATTTTTGCTATTGATATATTATACTTTCATTTTATGTAGAGATTATTATGTGAGTAGACTATTATTTCTACAAATTGTGAACTATGATGCTCATGAGTAGTATGCTAAACACTTGACATTATTTCTACTGAATCTGTTCATAAAGTACCTACTGTATTTATTATGTTGTGTGCACGTATCTGGCTAATAAATACTGTTGCAGGAAACTGTAAATTGAGACTTGAATTTAAGAAAGAATGGAGTTAGGAATAAATTGGAAACTTAGTATTTGCTCCCTGATTATATTTTACAATAAAAAGCATCCTTTTCTTGTTTTATCTGAATCTCCTGGTTTACTGATTAAAAACCCGTACAACCATGGTAGATGAGAGAAGATTCTATCCCCAGTGTGTAAGTGTACGGAGTACACTGCACTCTGTTGGTGTATGGTGGCATGGTATGTTGACTACATTGAGCAATTTCTGGTACAAGGAAGTTACTGGAATTGCTATAATTGTTCTGCTTGAGGGAGCTAATAGAACGAAGAAGTGCCCAGTTTAGCCTCTAGAGTCTAGAGAATAGTAGCAGTTCAGTGGTCTACAACGTGAGAATGGAAACTTGTAGAATTGACAGTAATAACGTAAACAATAAATTTTGGCTTTGTTATGAAAAGCATGTGAAAAGACTATTGCGACTTCACCTCTATAAGGTTATGTAGAAAATATTATCACTTATCTCTAATAACTCAATTTATGTTGTCAGATAAGATCTATCCTGTGCTTTGTATTGACGCTAATCTGTTGTGTATTAGGATATAAGTCTGTATAGATATTATAATTATTTGAATGTGGTTTTGTAGAAACATTGATGTCAAGTAATCTTTTCATTGTATTTGTTATATGTATATTTGATTGTTGATTTAATAAATTTATTGACCTTCTTAGCTATATGAGGACACTAGATAACTACACACAGTCACAGATCAACAAATGTGTGAATGTAGACAGCTACAAAACATAGAGACAGGAAAATAAGCGACCAAATGAATAATCTGAACAGCAAAGTTTAAAAATTATTAGGAATCATGGCCATTCTCTTTAATCACACTGGCTAAGAACTAATTTTGCTCACATCCAACTCGATAGCAGTAAGAATGTGAACGGATTCGAGTAGCATCAAATAGAGAATAAACAGTGTTTAGATTTCTTTGCGCTCACACGCACGTACCGACAAATTTTCTCTTCGTATAACATTCTACATAACATTGGAAACTTAGGATCGTTTGTGCTCGTAAATGTACGGAAATGTATCTCTGAAATAATAAGCATTTTAAGGTTTTATACATATTCATATTGCTAGTATGTTTCCTGCTTTTTAATTCCCCCCAGACTGACAAATTAACAGCAGAACAATGATAGGTTTATGGAGCGCCAAGCTTGTCTGGCAGAATCGGCCTGTCAGCGTTAGAATAATCTTCGTGACCGTGTGTGATTGCTGGAATTTTGTACATTTCATACTGTCTTCTGCATTACAAATTTTCAGCGTTTGTGAAGCAAGAATGTTGAAAACGAAAAGGCCACTTGGCTAGCAGTGAACATCCCGTGACAATTTTAACACGTTTACATGTTTGTGACATCATCGTACAAGCTTCATATATGTTTGACACGGTTCGCACTGACATGAGAGATTACGGTTTAACGCGTGCCTTCAGTTTCACGGCACAGTTACAGTATTTGACGTGCAGGCTTACAATTCGTGTTTACACACAAGCTTGTTTTGGTTTATCTAAAATGTGTTACGTTTGAACACAGACGCGGTTACTTTTGTACAGGTCAACTGTTAGTGTATGCGTTACATTGATGCGCAGTCTTACATTCTGATGTATTAAACGTGTATTTTTACAGGCTTACAGTTATATAGGACACTTAACACATATGTGCTAGCAGGTAAATCGTATCGTATACAAACGCATAAACTTAAATAGCTGTTTCAGTAATGCATGCTGGGTTACAATGAACGTTCTATAAGAACACTGGGTTACATATATTACACTTTTACGCACACACGATAGTTCTCGCTAGTAATACATTACACTTTACATTGAAACATATTGAGGTTCAAAATTAGTCTTGAACTTTGACATGTGCAAAAGTGAAACAGGGCAAAAAACCGCACTTACAAAACTACCGATTTACGGTGTTAAGGTTACACATTCGGAATTATCGGTTTACTGTGTTAAGGTTACACATTCGGAATTATCGATTTACTGTGTTAAGATTACACATTCGGAATTTTCGGTTTACTGTGTTAAGGTTATTCATTCAGAATTATCGGTTTACTGTGTTTAAGTTTACACATTCAGAATTAAAATGATTGATAATAATACTTATGAGGTACATGCGCACTAGACCTAATATGTGCTTTGCAGGGGGAAACCCCAGCTCTGAAACTCATTATATAGTAGGAATAACAAACCCCAGCTCGGAAGAAGTCAGGTCAGATGAAATAAGTTCAAAACGAACTTTGAACTCCTACCCTATTGAATCTTTCACTAGCAGTA
Organism: Sinotaia quadrata; assembly: GCA_028829895.1. Classification (NCBI taxonomy): domain Eukaryota; kingdom Metazoa; phylum Mollusca; class Gastropoda; order Architaenioglossa; family Viviparidae; genus Sinotaia; species Sinotaia quadrata. Next base: position 106,837,254 of record CM054177.1, on the reverse strand, counting down.
GCGTATTGTGCTCACCCTCCCTCCTCCAGTGTCATATTCTAACTACCACCTTCTGTACAATTATTTTTTTTTAAAATAAGAAATAACTGAAACTGCTGTTAGGATTTCCATCACACATAGTGTATGTGTTCTGAAACGGGGTAGGAACCAAAATTGAAAATCACATTTTGACCTTGGTGTCAATCATACTGCCATTCGACCTGTTAACCCCAAACAGGTGACATTCGAAATGTCAACCCCAAACGGGTGACACTCTGGGAAACTGGTAACGTGAATAGGCGAAATTAATTAATTCTCGGTTTAGAAAGGATGTAACTTTTTCTTGTTTCCATGATTTTCGATGTGCTGAATGAAAACTACGGTTTTAAGAATAGGATCCTTCCCATCACTGTCAGTGAGTGATATATAAAACTGCATTCACACTAACTACCATTTATTGTGACCACCATGCGTCACATATATGGGAGGCTAGTCTCAGGATTTCAATCATATACAGGAAACTCATTTCAAGAATTTGAACATTTATAAGAAATTTATACTGGGATATAAATTATAATTTTAATTCACATACAACTTCTGTAAAGTTTACAGTTAGTCCTATGACCTTTTGCAAAATAAATTATAATTTTAAATCACATACAACTTCTGTAAAGTTTACAGTTAGTCCTACGACCTTTTGCAAAATAAATTCGATTCCCCGGGCTAACGTTAAGTGAGATTGATTGGATTATACATGCTAAGATGTCAGTGTCAAAGCAAAGGCTGTATTTTGTTGTTTTATGTTTTGACTAGTTATTGATGCATTGTACCATGATAGTGTTTAACTAGTCAATTCATTGTGTGTGTCTAAGAATTTAGCATTGTTAAAAGTGGTAAATTCGTGTGTGTATTCTTCTGCTGCATCTCACTGTAAGAAGTACTTTTTCTCACCGATAAAGCATAAATAAATTCGCTACTCTATCACTTTGATGATTGAGCAATCATGGCATCTAGATCACGTGCTGAGGTATCTGAGGAGGGAAAAGGGTTAGGACTTAACTGACAAAGAAGTTAACCACTAAGTAGATAAGGAAATAGACAGACTGCCACTAATAGCTGAGCAGGTTGAGAGAGATAAACAAAGTGATTTTGAACGAGAAAAGAATAGAAACAAAGAGAATTTTGAACGAGAAAAGGAACAAATTAGACTAGCCCTTGAGGAGAAAGAAGAGAACTTGAACAAGAAAAAGAAAAGATCAGGTTAGAACTTGATCATTGATAAATTAGCAATGGAGCAAAAGAAGACTTGATGTGGAGGAGGAAAGAATCAAGTTGTTACGACTAAGAAAGAATCAAGTTGTTACGACTAAGAAAGAATCAAGTTACGACTAAGAAAGAATCAAGTTGTTACGACTAAGAAAGAATCAAGTTGTTACGACTAAGATTAAAAAGAGGGTTACAAGTTCGTTTAATTTCCCCTGCAACAGACATCTGTATAAATAGCATCCATTCTTTTCAATGGCCCTTTACCATGGAAATGTTCTCTGAAAAGCACTTGGATATAGATGTATGTTTAGAAATATTTGAAAGGCTAAATATAGAACAATCTCTCAGTTGATAAATGATCACTCTGAGTTGAATCGTATTGAACAGGACCGTGTTTCAGATGTTTATGGAACTCTGCCAGAGACTAGTGCAAATGACTATATTGCATTCAAAGAAGAATTGCTTAGAGTTTTCAAACTTACACCGGCCAAATATTAAAAAGGTTTTAGAAATGATCATAGAGAGAAAAGGGAAACTTTCGTTCAATTTGTTAATCGTCTTGATGTTACTCTTTTTTATATGATGGGGAATTTTCCCATATATTCTATATACATTTTCATGCTGCAATTTAAATTGAACGCTATTTGTAATTTGAATGATGTTGCATCATGCTTGTTTCGGCAGTGAGGTCCTGAAACACTGTCTAACATCCAACACCATCCTTCACCTTCCGGACCTTGGAAAAATTTCACCTTGCATACTGATGCATCATTTGTAGGTGTCAGTGTACTCCAAGACTCATCTTACCCTAATGGTGGACTTGTTTCCTATTGCCCATGCCAGTCGCAAATTAATTGGATCTTAGTGTAATTATGCTATTTCAGAACTAGAATGCCATGTCCGGCTATTGAGAAGTTTCAAGGTAGAGAACTTGAAAATCACGTTCTGGCCTTTGTGGAGTCAAGCATACTGTCACTCACGAATAGGTGACACTCTGGTACTGTGCATAGGGGAAATTAATTAATTCTCGGGTTAGAAAGGATATAACGTTTTATTAACGTTTCCACGCTTTGTCGATGTGCTGAAAACTACGGTCTTAAGAATAGGATCCTTCCCAGTACTATCACTGAGTGATATAAAAACTGCATTCACACTAACTACTATTTATCGTGACCACCCACTCCACCAGACGTCACATCCAGTTATCATGTAATATACAATATACAGACGTATGTAGGAATACAGTTAGGGAGTGTAGGCATACATGTGAGGAGTGTGGGCAGGCAAATAGGGAGTGTAGGATACAGTTACAATTTTATATTTATATATATTTTGCTTATATGTATATACTAGCAGTTTCCTATGCTTCAGCTAATTGTATATTGCTTTAAATTAAAGCCTGTTACTCAATATACAAACTTGCATACTCCAATATGGGTTACTTTGACTCCTGTCAATGCTATTAATATTAACTTTAATATTGACATGAATCCCTATTTAAATAGTTCAATATATAATGATTTTTGTTTAATTTACAAACAAGAAAGAGAAGAATAAGTGAATGCGATTACTCTGCGCTTAGCCTTACAGTGTCACGTGGAATGTATCCTGAGCCATTTTAACTCCAATACACGAAAATGTACCAGGGCTAGTGTCATTGTCTGTGTGTGATGTGCAAAGTAATTGTTTGCAACGGTTTTAAAACAAGTCACTTTGCAGCAAATCTTTTCATTCTAAAGCTCACAGGTTGAACGTAAATCAGAACACAGTAGCAAACGTATATACTGCCGTGCGTTGTATAGTCAGAAAGCTGGCTGTAAGTCTTGGTACATAGCGCCTTTAATATCTTTCATTCCTGAGATGACGTTTATGATGCGATAATGTTCGCGCACTCTAGAGGTAAATTAATCAAGTTGTACAGGTCGCATACCCTTGAACTAGGCCTGCTGTCCTCGCGGTAGTAGTAGTAGTAGTAGTAGTAATAGTACAAAATGTCCATTGTTCTTATTTGGACAAAGTAGGCTATATATGTGTGTATCGCGTGATGCCTGCAATATTTTTTTTTTTTTTTAAACACGTGGATGGAGGCAGTCTCTTCATTTCTGAACTTTTACACATTTTTGTTTCGCGCTTGTAGCTCATAGCTTTGACCCGACAACAACGACGACCTTCCACATTACCACATGCAGGTGACTAAAATGTGCAAGGGTACCATCACGTCAGACGCGAGCTCCATGCTGTGCTGTACTGCGTATTTAATACTTCGCTAACATGCGTCAAATTCGAGTATTTTCGTTAAAATTCTCTCACTCTCTCTCTCTCTCACACACACACACACACAAACACACACACGCAACGCATACGCAGTACATACACACACTTGAATTTATACACAAACACAAATACACGCCATCTTGTGCGTGTGTGTGTTCGTTTGCGTGTTTTGTGTGTGTTTCGATAAGAAGCTTTACGTCACCACTGGAGCTTGAAATGATTAACGCAAGCTCCAGTGTGACGTAAAACTATCAAAATACACATACACACACACACACACACACACACACACACACAAAACACATGACATGCTTGCACAAACGAACACACACACACACACACATATACACACATAGATACAAAGTATAATTAAGAAATAAGACCACATACAAAGAGATGAACAATGTGTGTACGTGCAGGCGTGACGTGTATGTCTGTTCTTGCAGGCGTGACGTGTATGTCTGTACTTGCAGGCGTGACGTGTATGTCTATACTTGCATGCGTGACGAGTATGTGTGTACGTGCAGGCGTGGAGTGTATGTGTGTTTATGTTTGTGTGTGTCTGTGTGTGTATGCGCGCGCGCGCGATAGGATCGACCGAAATGTCCATCCAATAGATGTAATGAGTTAGAAACATGTAATCACCCAAAAACTGAACACAAATCCATGTAACTATTATTTTATTTTATTTTATTTTATGAACTAAGGTCATAACGTGCCATTTCACTTGCCTCACAACGCATTCGATATTTCGGTCAGGTGTGCTGCAGTATTTAACAATGAATTGCTAATAAGCAATTTGGCTACCGATCCCCCTCCCCACCTCCACATTCTAATTCCTGAAAGCAAGCAGATGATACTGTGGATTAATACACACCAATACTAGAAAACGTTGAAGGATTTAATTGGATTTATAGAAAAGTACGTCACAGGCAGCAGAAAGGACATTCAAACTTAAAGACGCATATTACACACCAAGCATTTCAGTGTAATGTCCACGTCACTCACGCCCACGTCACTTATGTCCACGTCACGAGGCAAGAAGTTCAGACGGCACAGTTCATTAGACTTGCCAAATATAAAGCCCTTCTATAATGAGCTTCTAGACCTGCAAGTTTTTAATCTGGGGTCCATAGACCCCCTTGGGACACCACCCCCCACCCCACCCCCCAAAAAGGATCCATGGATAGATTTCAAGGGTTTCATGAACTTGGAATGAAAAAAGAAATTATCTTTATTTTCACTAACCTCTAAATGAAATTTGGCATTTCCTTCAATTATGAACGCGGACCCCAAATCACAGTGGTATTTAGTAATAGCGTAATTTTTGTCACCGAGAGTAATCACAAATATTTTCATATTTCACTCCGTTGTTACAGATGCCTCGAAATATTTGTTCAAGACTGCTTTAAAATTGTGAGAAGGGGTCTATAGTTTGCTCCAAGCTGCCAAAGGAGTCCAAAGGGGGGCACACAAAAACCCCAGGTTTAGTTAGGTTCATTAATGCCATCAGTAGTGTATAAAGCAGTGCACCAAATGCTACAGAATAAAGTGCCGAGCCTACACAAAGAAAGATAACTCCTCTCCCTAAGTTTAAAGTGAAATGAAAGCAGGTGTTTTGCGCACTTGGCATGACGTCATTCCTAACTTGAGAAAGACGAGGATGAAAGAAGACGTACGACAATCGCACAGTAACAATGAATGGAATGAGAGTTAAGACCGAAAAGTATATATATTTTATATATATATATAATTACTATTACATGATTTTACTTAGGATTAACCTGATAGACCTTTCTCGGCAGGAATTCAAAGCAGGGTTTCTATCTATTGAATTATGGCCGTTTTACTAATACTCGTCTAGTAAAACATTTTGGTACATTTGGTTTGGCTTCTTGGACGGCAAAAACGACTCTGAATTATCTGGCAGATTTTAGTATGCTGACGAATGAGTGAGCAGACCGATCCAGTTGGTTAGCTATTCATATGTTTAGTAGACTAAATATTCGGCTAAGTGTTATAACGACCAACAGTGACTTGGCCATGTTATATAAGCGCCAGCATGATCACAAAAAGACTAGGTAGTGTTTGGAACGTGTGTATATAATGATGCTGTAATCATAAGGGTCAAAGGGCACAAGCCTTTGCACATGAATTTATCAGTATCTTGCTCCCTTGACTTAAAAGATAAATCATGCAAGATAAATCTTCTAAGGTTTCGATTGCTTCAGTATCAATCTGGAACGTATTTATCTTTCATGAACCAGTCTGTATGATATCAATGTATTATGGGCCAGTATGTATGGTATCAATGTATTATGGGCCAGTCTGTATGGTATCAATGTATTATGGGCCAGTCTGTAAGGTATCAATGTATTATGGGCCAGTCTGTATGGTATCAATGTATTATGGGCCAGTCTGTAAGGTATCAATGTATTATGGGCCAGTCTGTAAGGTATCAATGTATTATGGGCCAGTCTGTAAGGTACCAGTTTGTTAAAACTAGTCTGTTGGGTACTAACGTATTATGAATCAGTCTGTAAAGTACCAATGTATTATGATTCGGTCTGTAAAGTACCAATGTACTAAGAACCAGTCTGTAGGGTACCAGTATATTATGCGTCAGTCTGTAAGGTACCAATGTATTATGAGTAAGTCTGTAAGGTACCAATGTATTATGAACCAGTATATTATGAGTCAGTCTGTAAGGTACCAATGTATTATGCCTTATTTTGTAAGATACCAGTGTATTATGAGTCAATCTGCAAAGTATCAATGTATTATGAGTCATTCTGTAAGGTACCAATCTATTACGAGTCAGTTTGTAAGGTACCTATGTATTATGAATGAGTTTATAAAGTATCACTGTATTATGAACCAATCACTTTTCACGACTATTTTACGAAAACAAAACTATAAAAGATGTTGCCATGTTCTTGATGTGAAAACTGAATGACACTCTGTGTTGACAGAGGAAAGATGACGTGTAAGTTCAGGCCAAACTCCTATTCTAACATGAGAAAAAAAATCTTGCCGGTTTTTATCTATCAACATTTACGATTGGATATCTGCCTTAGAAGTGCCACTTTCATTCGAAAGTAACAAGAGCTGGCCAAAGATCGTTAATGGCTCTCGAGATATTTATATTACTGCAGTGTATCTGGCAATTTTTTACTCCTTTAATTTTCTATTCGAGGGAACATACTAGTGCTTAAATGTCGGTGTCTGTCAGTTAGCACTGAAACCACAGCAACAGCCGAATGTGTCTGTCAGTACGCTTGAGCAGAAAGCGTCGTAGCTTAGAGCAGGGTTTTTCGACTAGGATTCCGCTAGAGGTCACTCTGATTATGCAGGCATTCTATGAGACCTGCAAATTATTTCAAGGGTTCCTTCAGAGTAAAAAGATTGATAAAGACTCGATTAGGGACACCTGAATATATGCCATTTGACAGGCATTATTTTCCCCCATCAGTTCCTAAAGGTGTAACAGTATACCATTTGGGTTAGAAACAAGGCATACAACTCACCTGTATATTTGTGCCAGTTAATGCAACAAGCTTGAGCTTACGACGCATTTGAGCGTGTCTCAGCTTGAACTAGAGTATGACACACTTTGAATGTATCTGCTTCTAAGAATAGCATGAATAGATCTGCAGTTTGGTGTGCAACAAAACTGAGTGTACTAAAGTTGGTACAGTGCGGACTCCGAGTGTATTGATATCTTCCAGAAGCGGAGATTATTAAAGCGATAGCTTTCTCAGGCTTGAGACGGGCAGGGAGAATACACTAGTACATTGACCAGATGATACAGTCAGACGTTAGAAAATGCATGACACCTAACATGTCTGCTAATTGGCACAACGAGGACTGGCCAGAGCATGCTAGCATATTGAACAGATGGAACAGTGTGAACTTAAAATGAACATATCTAACATGTCTGCTGTCTGGCGCAAATTGGACTGGTCGAGAGCGTACTGGTATATCTCCGTGAAGTTTATGCCAGTTAGAAATGTGTGTAATTTTTGGAAGTTCTCTCTCCCTAATTGTCTTCTTCACTATTTCTTAAGCAGCATACGGGATGACTAGAGCTGCGTGGGAATCTGCACTAGTCTTAAGTGTTCCCATAGAAGGCCCTCAAATCCAAGTGCTCACTTGTATTCTTTCGACTTGACCATTGGAAGTAACTTTTCTCGTCAAACGTTGTATCTTCTATGCCTATCTATGGGATTCTCAAGAAGGTTATAAAAAACAAAGTCCGTTTAAGAATTATCGTTAGGGTATCCAAAACTGATCATATCACTCCAATCCGTCACAGTCGTCACTGGCTGCCTGTTCACAGCAAAATGCAATACAAGTTCTCTTCTCTTTTTTAAGATTCACTGTCTTCTTCCTAAAGTGCCTGTCTGATCTCGCACGCGTGTACTCTCCTGCTAGAAACTTGCTCTCTTCATCAGACGGACACGTTTTTAATATTTCGAAAGCAGCGACAAAAAAGTAACTTGTAATATCAAAGTTCATTTGCTTGCCCTTGAACCGTGCGCTCTTCTACTTGCAGTATGTTGCCATTGGAAATGAGACCAAAAAAATCTTGGTCATTTTCTAGTGGTCTTTCAAAACATCTTTATGTGTGCTGCAGATTCTTCTACATATGCAAATTTAATGTATATATGTGGTGTTTGTTCTGTTCTGTTTTTTTTTTTTTTTTTTTTTTTTTTTTTAAAGAAACACCCATTTATTCGTTGTACGTTGTCATTTGACAAGTTGACTCGTCATTTAAGTTTTCGTTTTGTTTTGTTTTCTTTCGTTTTCCTTTGTTTTCTTCTCTTTTGTTTTCTTTCGTTTTTGTTTTTTTTTGTTTTCTTTCGTTTCCCTTTGTTTTCTTCTCTTTCCTTTCTTTTGCTTTCCTTTCTTTTCTTTTCTTTCGTTTTCCTTTGTTTTCTTCTCTTTTGTTTTCTTTCGTTTTCCTTTCTTTTCTTTTCTTTCGTTTCCCTTTCTTTACTTTTCTTTTGTTTTCTTTGTTTTCTTCTCTTTTCTTTTCTTTTCTTTCGTTTTCCTTTCTTTACTTTTCTTTTGTTTTCCTTTGTTTTCTTTCGTTTTCTTTTCTTTTCTTTAGTTTTTCTTTGTTTTCTTTTCTTTTCTTTCGTTTTCATTTGTTTTCTTCTCTTTTCTTTTCTTTCGTTTTCCTTTATTTTCTTATCTTTTCTTTTCTTTCGTTTTCTTTTGAGTCTTACACGGATAGACTGCATAAATCGTACTGTTCCTAAAACAGAGATGTTATAACGACTGACATTCTAGTAAATCAGCATCATTATAATTATAAGTTTTATTGTTTATGTATTATAGTTTCCAGGTGTGAACACACCTTTATGGCCGAATCTCCCACTTTCCGAACATCACAAGCATGTCCGAGTTTGCAAGTTGTTTGAACTGTATCTGTCGTCGCCATTACATTCCGACCAGTCACACAGTCATCTTCACTTTACTGGGCTTAAGAGTCTGAAATTTGGCGCTCGCAGCAATGCAAGATATTCTCTTTCCGACTGCATGCAGATTAGAGGTTGCAAGGGCAGACCATCGGTATTTGCTTTTGTAATCACACGAAAAAGTGCACACTGTGCGGGGACCTCTTTGAGGCGGCTCGACCCTTTTTCTGCTAGAATGAAGCGAGGCCTGTGTTGACACCGCGCGCTTCGCACGTGCACGCAAAACACGTGCAAATACTAAAAGGCCTGCCTGGCCAGTGATCACGTTTCCTTGCTCGTTCTCCACCTTAATCAGCGCGTGCAAACAGAAAAAGGAATCTAGACCAACCGTACTACAGTTGCATTCCTCCTCGTCGGCTGAGGACAAGTATGAAAATGTCTAACGCGCAATTCTGCGAGAGTGATTTCCCCTTGGACTTTACCGAGGAGAAAGGAGTGGTGGTGGTGGGAAATGCCGATACGTATGTAATACCTTCCAAATCTACTATTACTGCTCATCTACACCCTCCCCCCCCCCCCATACACACACCTCCCGATTGGTAACATGCGAAAACGCTTGATGACCGGATTTAGAGAAATTATTTTACTTTGTAAATAACGGAATGTTAACTTCAGACAAGGAAATAATCACGTGACTTAATCACAGTCACTGCAATCCAGGTAGATAGATGGTAACTGGAAATAAGTCTCCCTGTGCTTAGCACCCAAAGACGAGAAAAATGATAAAATATTAAATAAGTCACAAACACAATCTCAAATTTATCCCTGTAAAGTTTGACATTTGCAGGTGTTCGGAATCTAAAATGTGCCAGAGGTTGTCAGGGTGATTAAAGTAGTAGCAGTAGCAGTCAAAACGGAAAATTAAGAAAGAAAATTGTTGGAATTTATTTCTGAACGGCCGAGGCAATGGTCTGTTGGTCATTCGCGAAATCTAAAAGAGGTTAAGCCGGAATACGAAACACTCAACGGATCGATCAATAAATCTATTTATTAATTATTGACTGATGAAATTGTTGTTGAGTTCCGAATTTGATAATGACTGAAAGTTATACTTTGCGTTAAAATAAAAAGGAAAGAAAAAAGAAGGGCAAATTTGACTCAGTTTCAATCATTACAAGAGCTATTCTTAACTCATACATTTCCATTCTGATAGCGAGTTTGGAAGTGGTGTGCGTATGAACGTGCGTGCGTGTGCATGTATGTGAGTGTGTGGATGGATGGTGGATGGATAGATGGATGGATGGATGTCAAGACCCTGCATATAAAGGCGGCGAGACTGTTAATCAAGATTCCTATATTTGTACTAGGCACAATTCAGCTCCAAATACAAAAAGTTAAAACTCTGGAAACAGCCACTGAGTTGTACAAATCCACCATCCCAACATTTCGTCTGAAGTAGTGTCGAAGCATATTCTTATTTGTAATCTATCTATCTATCTATCTATCTATCTATCTATCTATCTATCTATCTATCTATCTATCTATCTATCTATCTATCTATCTATCTATCTATCTATCTATCTATCTATCTATCTATCTATCTATCTATCTGTCTGTCTGTCTGTCTGTCTGTCTGTCTATCTATCTATCTTATATGCATGTTTTAATAGTCATACATGTATGTCCTTTGTTACTGATGATCCACATTGTTATTAGTGGTTGCGCTAGAGAAGTGGGGGATAAGGAAGTCATGAAAATGATTTGTTAGTAATCATTCTTCATCATATTAAGGTGATCCGCCTTTCATAAGTAAACAAACAAGTAAACGCCCCCCCCCCCCCCCCCAAAAAAAAAAAAAAAAAAAAAGAAAGAAAGAAAAAAAGAAAAAAAAAAGAAAAGAAAAAAGATTCATTACACTTTATACTGACTCTTTATTAATTATTTTCTAAGTAGTTCTTGACTTCTAGCACTACTTACTGACTCGGCCTTGGCTTGTGACTTCAAAGTCTACTAAATTAAATTAAATTAACTAAACAGTTCTTGTCTTCTAGAACTACTTACTGACTCTTCCTTGGTTTGTTACTTCAAAGTCTACTAAATGAACTTAACAACTGTGTTAGTTTATATATATGTAATAGCAAAATATTGAATTTTTAATGAATATTTAAGAAATACTTCATTTTTCTTTAACGTTTTGACCAAATGCACATGCACATGCACATTTATTACGCTTATTTCCCTTGTTTATATTCATTTAAAATAATTATTTTAATATATATTTGCATGGAGTTAAGAGATTTTTGGATTGAAAAACTGATTACTTTAGTTACACTTGTGAAATATAGAGGATTTTTAATTAAACTTTACCGACCATGAAGAAATATCTGTACTCTAGGTGTTAAATATGGAAAAGTGCAATTTCTATTAAAATTTACTATCGGAACTGAGTTGGATAAATTATCTTAACTGACAAATGATCTCAATTGACTCTTGAGTTGGAAAATTTTGAATCAACATCCGACGGGCAAACTGCTTCCATGCATAGTAATCATGTAGAAGGCGTTATGGTTTCGTTCGTGAGTCTTTGTGTGTGTATGTATGCGTACTTGTGTATGTGTTCGTGAGTGTGTTCATGTTTTGCATTCGTATGTATGTGAGCATGAATTCGTGCATTCATTTGTGTGTCTGTGTGTATATTCATGTGTACGTGAGTTCCTATTGTGTGTACGTGTGTGTGTGTGTGTGTGCGTGTGTGCGTGCGTGTGTGCGTGTGTGCGTGTGTGTATTATTTTGCTCGTGTAAGTGAATGTGCACTTGGTTCGTATGGCATGAGCTCAAGTGTATGCATGTATGTGTGTTGGACTATGTGTGTTCGTATGCTTTTGTGTGTGTTAAACTCTGTACGTTTGTCTGTTCGTGTGCTTTAACATCTATTCATATATGTTTGTGCGTATGTATTAGTGTGCGTTCGTATTCATGTGTTATGTTTGTATATTCGTTTGTCTGATTTATATGATTGTGTGTGTGATTGTGTTTGTGGGTATTTGGATTTACAGATACGAGTACCAATAACTTTGGTTAGCGTTGACATTAAATTAGTTAATCAAATTTAATCAGTTAATCAAATGTCTTTATTCGGTAACACAGCAGGTTAAAACAATGTTATGTGGACCTGTCAATATTAGGCACTTATACCTGATTGGCTACACGTTTTTAACTCAGGCATCAAAAAGCAACTTAACCCACACACAACCATACGCGCGCGCACACATTAGCTCTAAATTGTCTGGCCTATTAAGCACCTCGTCCTTTTAGAAGAGAAAACTAAATTCTATGACAATATTGTCAAACGAGACAACATCAATCACTTCTGTCTTGGCAATGGCGAGTCAAACTTTTAATTTCCCCACAGTCTCGGCTGCACCTATATTCTCTCGCCAAACAATTTTAACCAGCACTCTGTCGTGGCAGTACATGTACCGAAGACTGAAAAACACGGTACAAACGGATGAAGAAAAATAAATAAAATAAATTCTACGAGAAAGGTCGTTCCATCAGAAAGACTATCGTCTCACCGAGAAGTCTTCAGCGAGTTATCCACTCCATTTCTGTGAAGAAAAGACAACTGTTCATATCACGTATTATGTATTCGCAGCTCCACGGAGGTATTTGCACAGCTATGCAAATGAGGTCCTGACGCCACCTACAGCCAATGGCGGTGACACGCCCCCTACCGGCGGTCTCATTTGTTGTGGGTCGATGCCAGAGCGGCGAGGCGGGGTCTAGCTTGGATAACTTATCTTAGTGCTTATCTCTCTCTTCCAGCCGGCATCAGTAACGCAGGGTTACAACCCACCGCACCGTGTGAGGTCTGTGCCCCTTAAAGCTGGCAGGCTCTCTGACTGCCCGCTGTCTTCCTGATTTCACTCAGGTGTGAATGCTAAATGGAAATGCTTATCTACAGGAGAACCGTCTTGTCAAAATAGGACGAAATTTTGTGACTCACAGTAAATCAACTGCACCTTGATACAGAGATAATACATCAATATTTAATTTTTAACTCTCTCTCTTCCTTCCTTCCTCCCTCCCTCCCTCTCTCTCTCTCTCTCTCTCACACACACACACACACAAGCACAAATATAAAACACGTAATATAAAATGGAAAATAAATTGTTGTGTAGTGCAAAGCGTTATTTCTATACTGACTGTAATGTTAGCTTATACATTAAAAAAAAATTAAATAAAAGTTCAGTTGTATTTATATCTGCACTGCTGTTTGTTGTGTAGATCGGTAAATTTTTACTAATGGTAGAAGTAAAAGAACTGTAGTGAACGTCACATGCGAACAGTAAAGAAGCCATTGTGTCAGATTGCAGTGATTGGACTTAAATTTCTTTTCAGTAAGCCAATGCCGTAAGTACCATGGGGAGTGTCTCCGACTAAAAATATATTAGGTCTTTATCGAATCACTATTTCAGCAATTAAAGAATGTGTTCTTGACTAGAATTATTCTGGTCTATATTGATGAATTAATTATTAATAAATTTGATTGTGTTACAAAATAACCACCAGTAAACGTCAATTAATGCACGTATCACTTGTCTTAAGACTCTCTCTTTCTTTCTCTCTCTCTCTCTCCCCTACTATATATCTAATACTCACTTAAGAGAAGGGGAGAAAATTAAATAAAAATGTCAGTGTTTAAAACTAATCAATTTGGGACAACAAAAAAAAACCCTTTAAATAATATAGCTGTTTAATTCCTACATTTTGTATTTTTTTTTGTTTTTGCCACTTCATTTTTAGATTATACCAACTATGAAGAAGGTGGGCTTTCATACTTTCTTTGTTTTCGAGCATACTATTGCTGTATTTAGGTCACAATAGTTCCCTCACGTACTCGCTTACCATTCAAAATAAACTTTCAAGATTTTAGTTTTTAATCACACTCTCCACAGCCACATGGTGCTTACAGCTAAAAGTTTTGGTTGATGGTTGTGCTCGTTCTTAGTGCAAGTTGTAAGCGCCACAAACATTTTCTAAATTAAATTGTTGGGGTGTGTTGTTTTGTTTTTTTTGTCTTTGCAATTCTGTCGTTAGCTGTCTGTCTTGTGAAATGGAAGTAACCGACGTCGTAAGATTCATTACTACTATCTGAGAAAACGCCGCACGATGCGTACTGATGGCTTTCACGCATGCGAACACTTGAATGCTGACATTTTTAGAACAACGCACGCGTACTGATGGCTTTCACGCATGCGAACACTTGAATGCTGACATTTTTAGAACAACGCACGCGTACTGATGGCTTTCACGCATGCGAACACTTGAATGCTGACATTTTTAGAACAACGCACGCGTACTGATGGCTTTCACGCATGCGAACACTTGAATGCTGACATTTTTAGAACAACGCACGCGCACTGATGGCTTTCACGCATGCGAACACTTGAATGCTGACATTTTTAGAACAACGCACGCGCACTGATGGCTTTCACGCATGCGAACACTTGAATGCTGACATTTTTAGAACAACGCACGCGTACTGATGGCTTTCACGCATGCGAACACTTGAATGCTGACATTTTTAGAACAACGCACGCGCACTGATGGCTTTCACGCATGCGAACACTTGAATGCTGACATTTTTAGAACAACGCACGCGTACTGATGGCTTTCACGCATGCGAACACTTGAATGCTGACATTTTTAGAACAACGCACGCGTACTGATGGCTTTCACGCATGCGAACACTTGAATGCTGACAACAAGCTGACATTTTTAGAACAACGCACGCGCACTGATGGCCTTCACGCCTGCGAACACTTAAATGCTGACCACAAGCTGACATTTTTAGAACAACGCACGCACACTGATGGCCTTCACGCCTACGAACACTTGAATGCTGACCACAAGCTGACATTTTTAGAACAACGCACGCGCACTGATGGCTTTCACGCATGCGAACACTTGAATGCTGACCACAAGAACAACGCACGCGTACTGATGGCTTTCATGCATGCGAACACTTGAATCCTGACCACAAGCTGACACTTTTAGAACCTGTCAAAAGGCACTGATGGATCCTCGACAGTTAAAGTTGTCATTTTATGTTTCACATCTGCCCTTAAGACATAAAAGAGTAGTGTGAAAGGATACAACAGTGTACCGACGCCCGCCCAGCCTGCTAACTCCAGTGACCTTATTCGGAAGAAAATGTGTTTTGTAGCAGTCAAGAAAACAGAAGAAAGTTGAATCATAAAAAAGTTACAGTTCTACTTGTCATTTATATATTTTCACTTTTTGCTTTTTGCTTTTTAGTTTTCTTTTTACAGCTAGAGTTATAATTGAAATTTTTAAAAAAAAGAAGAAAAACATGAAACCGACATAAAGAAACAATCAAACCGAACAATAAACAAATCTGATCAAATAACACAAAATAAAAATCTAACAAACTAAAACAACAACAACAAAAAGTAAATAATCATGAAACAAACAACCAAAAACAACGAAAACGTACAATTCCTCTGTCACAATAACAACAGTAATTTTCCTGTGTATGGGGCTGCTATGAAACTGTCCGTCTTGTTTTCTTCTAAGAGTAGTTTCCCTTAGCTCAACACCACCTAACAACTGTTCAAAATTATGAGCGTTAAAATGATTAAAATTGTATTGTCTGATTAAAAACAAAACAAAGCTAAACAACAAACTGCTATAATATTTGTTTATTCCAAAACTAATTACTTATTTTAAACTTTTGAATAGATAGTAATACTAAGATAGTCCGTTTTGGGGTGGTGGGTGGGTTAGGTATTAGACCCTCCTATTTTTTAAAATTTATCCTTCACCCACCGACGGAGGACGGTTGAGGGTGTGCGCCAAACTGGTGCGACCTTTTTCACCCCTTTCCGTCAGCACTCTCGCTCTCCACCTCGGGACGCAATGTGAGGCTGTGGGGTCCTACTGCAGCACTCCAGATCAGATAACGTCTTATGACGAAATGATCAACGCAAGCTCCAGTGGTGACGTAAACTGCTATCGATCCTCCCATGCACACACACACACACACACACACACACACACTTAATTTTATTTACCCACCGACGGAGGACGGTTGAGGGTGTGCGCCAAACTGGTGCGCCCTTTTTCACCCCCTTCCGCTGGCCCTCCCGCTTTTCACTTTGAACTCAAATGTGAGGCTACAGATCAGAAAACGTCTGATGACGGACAATATGATGAACGCAAGCTCCAATGGTGTCGTAAAACTGCTATCGATGTCCCCCCCCACACACACACTTAATTTTATTTACTCACCGATGGAGGGCGATTGAGGGTGTGCGCCAAACTGATGCGACCCTTTTCAACCCCCTTCCGCCAGCCCTCCACATCGAACACACGTGTGAGGTTGTGTGGACACAATAGGGCACTCCAGATCAGGAAAAAGTCTGATGACGAAATGATCAATGCAAGCTCCAGTTGTGACGTGAATCTGCTGTCGACACTCCCTCACACACTTAATTTTATTTTGTATTTCCTAAATAAATCGTTATTTTTCTTGTTATTATGATTTTGTATCTGTTCTGATAGTAATTTTGCTGAAATTTCTACAGACTACAGTTAAATTTTCTTTTCTTTTATCTACTGGAGTGTAGCAATAAGCCATCCACGCTTTATATTTTAATAAACTAAAATATTATTAATACATAAAAAAACAAGAAGCATAAACTGAATTCATTTGGGCTTCAAGATTCGAATAGTAGTATTAGCTTTGAATAATACAACACGCACAGTGCACTTGAGAATTACTGATTAAATTATTCTTAATGAAGAAAAAGCACATAACCCTTTCACCCCCAATTTACGGTTGTTCAAACTGGAACACCGCCTGATAGTTGATTTAGATTTGTTTTGGGCAATATCAATAACCTCCCCTTAAATCATTGTGTTACTTCCCCTTCCTCTCGGCATACAGCCTTGCTATAAAATTATAGCTACAACATCAATAAACATTTTAGCTGGGTTTTTAAAATTTTAAAAGTCAGGGTGTTTGTTCGGAAACAAGGAGAGTGTGTTGTGTGTACGTCAGTCGTGTATATTTACTTAGTAACACACTTCATTTTTGGCTTATCAGTGATTTTCATTGTGGGATGTGATTTCATTTTATTTTGTCCTTCTATTTATAATCTCTTAATGTGCCATTTTTGTGTCATATGAACTTTTAAGAAATGTCGTAGGCACAATTAGAGGCTTCTGAAAATGTCTATCTGCCATATATATGCATGTCATATCCGATTTTATCTGCCCTATCTTGGGTGCCTTTTAAGTTGTACTTGTAATTGAGTTAAAATAGTGGTCTCTGTCTGGATATCTTTTATATGGCCTTATCCTATTTAGTGGGTTTTTCTTATGTGTATTTATTGGTCTTCTCTTAACTATCGTTATTGACCCTATCACAGCTGTCTTTATTGGTTTTTGTCTTATGTTTTTATTGTCTTGTATTAACTATCTTTAATGACCCTATCACAGCTAGATTTTATCTTATGTGCCTCTATTGTTCTTATTTTATGTCTTTATTGTCCCTTATGTATCCTTATTGGTCTTGTGTCTATTATGTCTTTATTGAGGTAGTAGTATTTTTTTTATTGGCCTATCACAGTTGCCTTTATTGGTCTTTCTTTATGTGTCCTTAATGGTCTTTTCCTAGGTATCTTTATTGATCTTGTCCATGCGTCTGTATTGGTCCTATCACAGTTGTCTTAGTTGTCTTTATTGGACTTGTCTATCTTTATTGATCTTGTCCATGCGTCTGTACTGGTCCTATCACAGTTGTCTTAGTTGTCTTTATTGGACTTGTCTATCTTTATTGATCTTGTCCATGCGTCTGTACTGGTCCTATCACAGTTGTCTTAGTTGTCTTTATTGGACTTGTCTATCTTTATTGATCTTGTCCATGCGTCTGTACTGGTTCTATCACAGTTGTCTTAGTTGTCTTTATTGGACTTGTCTATCTTTATTGGTCTTGTCTATCTCTATTGGTCTTGTCTATCTTCATTGGCATTAGCTGTCTTTATTGGTCTTGTCTAACTATATTTATTGGTCTTGTCTTAGCTGTTTTTATTGGTTTTGTCTAAGCTATTTTTATTGGTCTTGTCTTAGTTGTCTTTATTGTTCTTGTCTAAGCTATCTTTATTGGTCTTGTCTAAGTTATCTTTATTGTTCTTGTCTAAGATATCTTTATTGGTCTTGTCTTGGCTGTCATTATAGTTCTTAGCTATCTTTATTGGTTATTAGCCATCTTTATCGGTCTTGTCCTATCTTTATTGGTCTTGTTTTAGTTGTCTTTATTGGTCTTGTTTTAGCTATCTTTATTGGTCTTGTCTAAGCTATCTTTATTGGTCTTGTTTTAGTTGTCTTTATTGGTCTTGTCTAAGCTATCTTTATTGGTCTTGTTTTAGTTGTCTTTATTGTTCTTGTCTAAGCTATCTTTATAGGACTTGTCTAAGCTATCTTTATTGGTCTTGTTTTAGCTATTTTTACTGGTCTTGTCTTTACTATTTTTATTGGTCTTGTCTTAGTTCATATTATTGGTCCTGTCCTAGTTATCACTACTGGTCTTGTCTTCGGTGTCTGTAACTATTGTGTTATAATTGACGTTAACTGAATTTAGGTATATTAAATTACTGACTTTTTTCATAAGTGTTCTTAATCAGAGACTGGCTGGGACACGCGTCATTCATATGTGTGAACAGAGAACGGTGTGTGCGTATGTGTGTGTGTGTGTGTGTGTGTGTGTGTGTGCGCGCGCGCGCGCGCGCGTGTGCGTGCGTGTGTGTGTGTGTGTGTGACCAAACGCGATCGGTACTGTCATCGGGACAAAGTAGGAAGAACGAATTCACTAATCCAGCTATTATGAGGTAGATGAATATATGTGTTAATTAATCAGTTAACAGTTTATAATAAGAAACAGAACCTCAAGCGATAGCTGTCCAACCGTTCAAAGGAACGTCTGGAATCAAACAACAACATTTCTGTTGCAAACATCAACATTTCTGCTGCAAACATCAACCTCACCACCTGTTGCATTTGGGGGTTTTGTCAAAAGTTGACGAAAGAATGTGAAATATTACAATCTAAAACCACAAAACAAACATAAAACAATTCTGGCTTGGTTCTGTCATTTGTCGAGTGACCTGTGTATGAATGAGACACTTTTGCCGACAAGCCAAATTTAGGCTGCAGTAGAATATCGCCACAAATTACGTCATGATTTTCCATGGCTAAGTATGGGTAATAAATTTGAAGAGAAAAGCCAGGAACGTATTGAGCGAAAGAGAGGTTCTAGTCATCTAGTGTGTTGCAATATGTAACGCACTTCTGGGCCGGGGTGGGGAGCTAATTCGTGATGGATTCTTTCCACGTGTAAGGAATATGATATACAAGCAAAGTTATGATTAATACTATATTTTGAGTTACAATTAGCATAGTATGTTTCTTGATTATTAAGTTTTTAATATGCATTTGTTGTAAGCATCGTCTTAAGCTTAAGTTTATTAGTGGGCACACTTGTGATTGTATTATTTAGTGGGCAGACTTGTGGTTGGGGTATTATTTAGTGGTCACCTTTGTGGTTGTATTATTTAGTGGGCAAATTTCTTGCTGTATTATTCAATGGACACACTTCTGGTTGTATTATATAGCGGATACATTTCTTGCTGTATTATTTAGTGAGCACATTTCTTGTTGTATTATTTAGTGGACACACTTCATGTTGTATTATATGGTGAGCACAGTTCTGGTTGTATTATTTAGTGGACACACTTGTTATATTTCGTAGACCCACTTCTGTTTGTATTATTTAGAGGGCACACTTCTGGTTGTTATCTTTAGTGGGCACACTTGTTGAAATTCATGGACCTGTTTCTGGTTGTATTATTTAGTGGGCACACTTGTTATATTTCGTGAACCCACTTCTGGTTGTATTGTTTAGTGGGCACACTTTTTGTTGTTTTATTTCGTGGACACACTTCTTGTTGTTTTATTTCGTGGGCAAATGTCTGGTTGTTATTTTTAGTGAGCACACTTCTGGTTGTTATTTTTAGTGGGCACACTTCTGGTTGTTATTTTTAGTGGGCTCACTGCTGACTGCATGCTGCTAGTTGGAACAAGTGTGATGGTGGTGGACACATTTCCTCTGTGTGTTTTTAATGGATACACTTCTTACTATGTGCTGCTAGTGGACATATTTGTGATTTGTAAGTTGCTAGCAGACACAATTCTTATGTATGTTGTTAATGGACACAATCCTTAGTCTTTATTGTGCATGCTTTATTGGCACAATTCTTACTGTGTGTGTTGTTAAAATGAGCACCATCTTTATTGTGCATTTTGTTATTATTGTGCATGTTGTTAATAGGCACAATCTTTGCTCTGCTTGTTGTTAATGGGCACAATTCTTACAGCGTAGGTTGTTAATGGAACACTCTTTTTATTGTGCATGTTTTTTATGGGCATAATTCTTACTGTGTATGTTAATAGGCACAGTTCTTAATGTGTATGTTGTTAATGGAACAATCTTTATTGTGCATGTTTTAAATGGGCATTATTCTTACTGCGTGTGTTGTGAATGGCCATAATTCTTTCTGTGTATGTTATTGGGCACAATTCTTACTTTGTTGCTAGTGGGGTACACTTCGTATTAATGTTTTTTAGTTGGCACTGCTTCTGACTGTATGTTGTTTATGGGCACACGTCTTGCGCTGAGGTTTTGTGTGTGCATTTCTGACTGTATATTGTTAGCGGACACCCTTCTTACTCTATATTATTAGTTGGTACTTTGTTGTTACTGATAGCATACACTCTTCTTACCGTATTGTTCTTAGGGAATTCTCTTCTGACTGTATTATTGTTAGGGAATTCTCTTCTGACTGTATTGTTGTTATAGAATTCACTTTAGAATGTATTGTTAGAGAGTACTCTTCTGACTGAATTTTTGTTAGGGAATTCTTTTCTGAATGTGTTATTGTTAGGGAATTATCTTCTGATTATTGTTGTTAGAGAATTTTCTTCTGACTGTATTGTTAGGTAATTCTCTTCTGACTGTATTGTTGTTAGGGAATTCTCATCTGACTGTATTGTTGTTAGGGAATTCTCTTCTGACTGTATTGTTGTTAGGGAATTCTCTTCTGACTGTATTGTTGTTAGGGAATTCTCTTCTGACTTCTGACTGTGTAGTTGTTAGGGAATTCTCTTCTTACGGCACTTTTGTTAGGGAATACTCTTCTTACTGCGTTATTGATAGGGAATACTTTTTTATTGTGTGATTTTAACTGGCACATTGTTGTGACTGCATGTTGAGAGTAGGTACACTTCTTATTGTAAGTTGCGAGTGAACAGTGTTTTGATTGCATGTTGACAGTAGACAATGTTTTGACTGCATATTGATAGTTGGCACAGTGTTTTGACTGCATGTTGACAGTAGACAATGTTTTGACTGCATATTGATAGTTGGCACAGTGTTTTGACTGCATATTGATAGTTGGCACAGTGTTTTGACTGCATATTGATAGTTGGCACAGTGTTTTGACTGCATATTGATAGTTGGCACAGTGTTTTGACTCCATGTTATTAGTTGTAGCCCACTTCTTACTGTATGTTATTAGTTGATCAAGTGCTTTGTCTGCATGTTGACAGTAGAGTGTTTTGACTGCATGTTTTTAGTTGGCCCACTTCTTACTGTATGCTATTAATTAACACAGTGTTTTGACAGCATATTGACAGTTATCCAAGTGTTTTGCTGCATTTTGACAGTTGACGCAATGTTTTTACTGCACGTTGCTACTTGACACAGTGTTTTGACTGCATGTTGACAGTTGGCACAGTGCTTTGCCTGCGTATTATTAGTTGGCCCACTTACTATATGTTTTAGTTGGCACATCTCTTGCCGATTGGTGAGTGGAATACATATGACCCCACGTTTAACTAGGTCTATAGTTCTTGCATTTTGCTCTTTGTGCTTACATAACACAGCACACATAGCTCGCACACCTGATAGTATATTAATTAGAGAGGCACACTTCTAACCGGTGCGCAGTTAACGGACATACTCCGGTGCTAGTGGACACACACACTTCCCGAAAGTCGCCGTGTGTGCGCTTCTGAGCGGAAAGATAACTCTGCGCCGCGTGCGGCTTTCCGGCATCTCTCGCTTATAGCAATCGGCAGTCAGCTGATTACAGGCCGAGAGAGGTGTAACATAACACGTCGATTTGTCAGACGTGCCGATAGCGAACGACCCACCACCACCAGCAACCCACCTCCCACCACGTTGTACCTTTTCGAAATGTTGTTTGTTTCTCTTGTCCAACGTCGGGACTCGGCGACCGAAGTTGTGCCTGTTTGCACTTTCCGTGCAGGTCGACGCGAAGTCCTAGTGCGCACGGTACTATAAAGTTTGTACCAGAAATTCTGACGTCATTAAAGTTGCCACATTTGCTTGATTCTAGTACCGGATTTATATATGTGTTATGCTGAGAAACTGTGGCATTACTTTCTTGGATAACTCTGGCCAAAGCTGAACTAATTTCTATACGCTTGCATTGCATATTTTTGATTTGATAAGTTGTTGGATGTCAGCACTTTTTTCACTGGATTATTATTTTTGCCGAAGTCTGAAATGAACAGTTAATATTTTTTATCACTTTGTGTCACACTTGGCTTTAAATAAGATTATTCTTCAGTATTATTTTAAACTAGTATTTTAATGTAAAAGAAACTTTAATTCTTTCTTACACAGTTTTGGGAGATAATTAAATTAACTAAACAACGGAATTTGTCTTAAATTTATTTTTAGTTTTACTTGTAAATATTGCTGTTCGATTATATATTTGTATGTACTTTATACTTTTACATAATTAATGTTTATATGTGGTATAAACGTGCTCACTTGCTTTGTTCATTTAACACTTCACAACTTTCAGGGAGTTGGGGTTCCCTCTGTGACGTAAGACATAACGCTATTTATGAGTTCTGAAAATTCAGCTACCGAGTTAGAATTCTGCGCGCTATCTTGGACACGAGGTCCCTTTTATTGTCGGCAATCGTTATCGCTCTGGGTATCGTTTGTCTAAGGCTGACATTGTAACGCCTCCAGTGTTTGCATGCTGGCCTTGTATGGCAGGTCAGAAGTCGTTAAACTAAGAACGCAAGAAACCTTGTTAGCTAATAATCATATTGTCTTCTTTTCTATCTGTCTGTCTATCTATCTGTCTGTCTACTTACCCATCCACCTTTATGTCTACCATTCTGCCAACTTATCTGCTTTTGTGGACTTATCTCCAGGACTTTCTGTCCACAAATAATTAACTCTGCAATGGTGATCAATAATCTCCATTTAATCGGAGCTTCAGCAGTTTAATTTACGTTATGAACTATGATCAGTAATCTCGGTTTAATAGGGGCTTCGACAGTTTCATTTACGCTAAGCACTACCGCCACATAAAAGATTGTTTCTGCACCCGTTGCTCAGCAAACGAGTACATAATTTCTACCTACTCAGTGAAGGACATTTGTTCAACCCCCCCCCTCCTCTCACTCTCTCAGAAGCTAATCTTTGGGGTAACACGAAGTTTCAAACGCTGTCTGTTGCACGTGAACTGAACATGATGGTGTCTAAGAGACAATGACATCCTAAAACTGACATCCTGACCGAATTCTAAAGTGGATTTTGTTGTTGTTGTTGTTACCCGAAATAGGCGGGGTGGGTGAGGTAAGATTTTTTAAACTGAAAAAAAATCAGTTGTTGTAAGGACAAATGTTTCGGGACATCTAGGTTACGTGACGTGTATTCTGTTAACGTAAGTATAAATTATTCTTTTGACAAAAACATTAAAAATACAATAAGTGTAAAACACATTGTGACAGACTCTTTAAAAATCCGAAATGGAGTGAAAGAGAAGATACGAAATATATTCTTTAAAAATAAAAAGTACTTGTAATTAGTGGTACTCTGAGGTCTCTGTGGACATTGTCTCCATTGGGAGAATGTCTGAGATAGTTTTCAGATACATTTTGGCTGTTTGTCATAATGTTTTAATTTATCTATCTATCTATCTATGTGTGTGTGTAATTGCGCGTGTTTGCAAATGCATGCGGGGGTGACAGAATCGCTACAATAATATATATTGCTACTTATCACGTCAATTGGCCCAAATCGCAGAATTCTTGCCTTGATAGCATAACTACTCGTGCTCTGCTTGTGACGTGAAAAATTAATGTCCCACATATCGGATTGCTCCAACATTGTGTACTTGTTTCCCTCCACCACATACGACACACACACACACACAGACCCCCTTCACCCTTTGCCCTTTCCACTCTTGCTCGTCAAGGATCGACTAACAGCTCTGAAACCGTGGGTACATGTGAACGAGAACTTGTCCGGGTGCTGACTATTTTTTTTTTTTTTTTTTTTACGACAGGCGAGTACGTGACACGCCCAGGAACACGTTCGTTGTCCCCGTTATCTTGGTCACGTGCTCTCGCTTGTCAAGGCGCCGTCCTAGATTTGTTCACTGCTTCGTGCTAACCTGCATCTGGGTCATGACTCCACGCGCGCGCTAAAGCTGCGTACGAAAAGAAGACAGAAGAAAGGAAATATAAACAACTAAAAATAGAAGGAAATTTGTAAATATATATAAAAAAAAAAAAAAAAAATACAGATTGAAACAACAGAAAATTAACAAGACAGGAAAACAAAGAAAAATACATGTAGACCTATTGAACAATAACGTCATATCCGGTCTTGCGTTGCTAAGGACATTGTTGACATTCCTCTGTTCGGAGTAATGGTTTCATGTTTGTCAGTGAAATAGCTCTAAGTGGAAAGCATTAAAGCATGGGAAATTCATGGCGTGTATAAGAGGATTTTAAAAAATACATAGTTGTGTTGCAGTAGTACTCCTTTCTTTTAGTTCGTTTCCCGTTGTTTTTCTGACGTCACACTGATTTTTACAAAAGTGTCGAAATAGAACAGCACTTAGATGTGTGGTTGTAGAAATGTTATTTTCGCGTGTTTTCTTACAATTTTCTTTATTACTACTTTCCTTTCGCTTGTGTTCTCTATTTATAGAAGAGCAGCCTGAACAAACACAACCAACACATAAAGTCAGTACAGCCCCCTAAAAAAAAAAAAAAAGAAGAACAATTGGTGTTGGGATGGGGTGGTTGGGGGGGGGGAGAGGAAGGAGAAGAATCCACTTCGCTTAGTATGGGTCAAGATGACCCAACGATAATAGTACTTACAGTTAATGAAAGTGTGCTCTCTGTGATGCCATCCCATTTATCTCCCTTTCTGCTTGCAACTTCTCAAGTGTTAGTTTTAAACTACAACCGAAGATGTGGTTATGGTTTTACCCAGATGGTCCACTAACATGGGATAAGACATCACCCAGATCGAACCGCAACACACACACACACACACACACACGCATGCACGCACACAATCTCCTTCGTTGCACTGGAGATCATTTACGTAGAATAAACAAAAGTCTTTTGCTTAAACATGGCCCATTTTACATGGTGACCTTGAAAAGACAGATGAAATAAAAATGTTAAACAACAAAATATTATTTTGACGCTTACGCCAACTTACTTATTAGTTATGATTATTATTTAATCACCCATAACTAATTACAAGTGATGCTAATCTTAATTTATGTTAATAATTCTCCAGAAGACACCACTCGTCTGTCTCACTTGGTGGATATATGGGCGCAGTAAACGTTTTATCTCTTCCACAACATTAAAGAAAAACACTTACCGTCACAAAATATTTCCGTAGGTGGAAAATTTCTTACCAAAGGAGAAGACAAATCCATCTTCAATCTATATTTAGCGAGCTCCCATTCACCCACTGTCTCTCCAACATATGGCTATCAGTATGTGTAAGAAGTTGAATAAATTTAACAATAAATTTATTAAATCAACAATCAAATTTACAATATATAAATGTAATCAAAGAGCATTGACATTTACATTACTTCACAACAATGTTCGATTAAAGCTGGACAATCATTCAGTTTATCCTAGCATAGACATTAGCAGTCACATTACAATTCATATATAATCAAGTTCATGGACAGTATTCATCATAGAAATTAGAGTAGAGTTTTAGAGAAATAATTAAAGTCAATGTACGTAACCTTTTCAAAGATGGCGGCTGTTGCCAGGACAATTACGCAATCCTGCAGTTTGCAGCAAGTCACTGTCTTTCTTAATTAGATGATGGTCCCACATGCCCTTTCTAGACACATTACACAACTGTTCCAGAATCTTTGATGCATTCACAAGCACACCATGAAGAATCATCTAGAATTTCACATGCGCTATCAATCACATCAGGAAGAGTGTTCCCGAATTTTCGTGTGCACTACTCAAGAACCACTGTTTAAAATAATCTTTGTGAATTCTCGAGACCAAACTCAGACCACAAATTTTTGCCATATTGGCTCTTGAAAGGAATTCACAGGAATCAATTAAGAGCAGCACAGTTTTACTGATAAGTTTTATGACTATGGTGGTTGCACACATCAACGTAATCAGGTAGAGCACAGTAGTCAGTGTTGCATGAAGTGACCAAAGAAAACAAGGATTGCTTTCTCTGCAAAAGTCAAATTAAAGTAGCACTACATTTCAGGCATAGTTCATCACTAAAACTCTTTTCCTTCTTACAAACATTCTCAACTTACAAATCCTGCAACAATTTCATTAGCCCGACACACATAGTATAAGAAATATAGCATTGGTCAAAAATTCACAAGTATAATGTACAACGTAATCGAATTAGTGAACATAGAAATAATGGTTCAATTATATAAGCATTCTCCAATTCAAATCACAGAGCAATAGCAAACGTGCAAATTATTTCTAAATCCATTCTTTCTCTATCAGTCAATTAACTTACCCTAAGCTAACAATCGCCTTTAAGACCAGTCTCGAGTTGTGTTCAAATTCAAAGTGATAAGAATAGAGTACTTTTTTTTAATAAAGACATTTTTAATCCATATGAACAAGTGTGAGACTGTTAAAAAACTACTCATCCAGTTAGAACTGGTTGGAATTGCATTAGCAGTTTCTAGCATATTCTCCACCTGAGTTGCTTACTACCAAATTTGACACTTACAACTAAAACAAAATGCCTTCATAAGGAGTGCCCAAGGTCGGGTCACATTGACATTTAACAATTTATATAACAATTAAATTTAGAAATAGGGATATGCAAATTTTTTCCGCCACAATAACTACTGTGGTGATAATTTAATCGTAGAAAATTATTTTTAAAAATTAGATATTAGTTAATATATTTACACTTTATACCTGTAATAAGTTTTGGTATTTCTGAAGGTTTGTTTCATGCAAAAGCTGTTCTTCAGTCTAATATTGACTGTACGAGCAATTAATAAGGAGTGAAACTTTTCGAACTGCTGACGTCAGTCGATTTAAATGCTGCATTGGAAACAAAGAGAAAGGTACCTCTAGCGCTTTGTTCTTCAGTTTTCCGTTTATCACGGCCAAAATACCAGTCCCAGAATCACCATCACTCCACAACAGTGCGAAAGCTAACGACCTTGCTATGCCCTTTTGTTGTTCACTGTCTCCATCACAGCAAATTATCTGTTGTGGATTCTAAATCAACATGCATTGCTGAAAGTACAGGGCCTACGTATAGAAATCGTTTATATAGGAAAGTAATTTATGGCGTTTTCTTAATATTACATAGTAGATAGTAAGTAAAAGTAGTTTTACACGTGATCAGATAGCATAGTAAAACACAGTTTTGTTTCACGAATATCAGTATTTGATCGGGTCTGTTATGTCATTATACATTATATATTACATTACAGACACACGCACACGCACACAATACAGACACACGCACACGCACACAATACAGACACACGCACAAGCACACAATACAGACACACGCACAAGCACGCAATACAGACACACGCACAAGCACACAATTCTTTTGACCTCTCCACTTCCCTACCCCCAATCCACTGCTACCATCACAGCTCCAACAGTACCAACCCCGATTATCTTTTAGTCTTGAAGGACTCTGTAAGTCACGTGATAAGAACGTGCTTTCAAGCGTGGCTGTAAAGACAGATAAGGAATCTAAAGCATTCTTTGGAGAAAAAAAAATAGGTGGGAGGGTGCTTGACACATGTTTAGTAGACTGATCCAAAAATGTGAAACTAGCGAAAAAAGAATTATTAATTTGATTGTGGTTCGAAGGGCAGAGATATTCTTCGTGCAAGAAACAATCTTAGTGATTTTGTGTTGCACACACAGAAACCCCATACACCTTTCTCCCTCTGTTGAGTCATCAGTTGGAACCGTTCAAGACTATCTTGCTTTTTAACCGGTCTTTGATGTTAGGGTATGTACTGCTTGTTCTCTGATTTATGGTATTGTTACCACTTGCGATTTCATAGTATGTGTTGCCATTGTTACCACTTGTGATGTTACGTTATGCGTTGCCATTGTTACCACTTGTGATGTTACGTTATGCGTTGCCATTGTTACCACTTGTGATGTTACGTTATGCGTTGCCATTGTTACCACTTGTGATGTTACGTTATGCGTTGCCATTGTTACCACTTGTAATGTTACGTTATGCGTTGCCATTGTTACCACTTGTGATGTTACGTTATGCGTTGCCATTGTTACCACTTGTGATGTTACGTTATGCGTTGCCATTGTTACCACTTGTGATGTTACATTATGCGTTGCCATTGTTACCACTTGTGATGTTACGTTATGCGTTGCCATTGTTACCACTTGTGATGTTACGTTATGCGTTGCCATTGTTACCACTTGTAATGTTACGTTATGCGTTGCCATTGTTACCACTTGTGATGTTACGTTATGCGTTGCCATTGTTACCACTTGTGATGTTACGTTATGCGTTGCCATTGTTACCACTTGTTACGGTATGTGTTGCCATTGTTACCACTTGTGATGTTACGTTATGCGTTGCCATTGTTACCACTTGTGATGTTACGGTATGCGTTGCCATTGTTACCACTTGTGATGTTACGTTATGCGTTGCCATTGTTACCACTTGTGATGTTACGGTATGCGTTGCCATTGTTACCACTTGTGATGTTACGTTATGCGTTGCCATTGTTACCACTTGTGATGTTACGGTATGCGTTGCCATTGTTACCACTTGTTACGGTATGCGTTGCCATTGTTACCACTTGTTACGGTATGCGTTTCCATTGTTACCACTTGTGATGTTACGGTGTGTGTTGCCATTGTTACCACTTGTTACGGTACGTATTGCCATTATCGCCACTTATGGTGTTACGGAGCGTCAGTTGTTATGGTAATATTACTACTATTTTTGATGTTTTGGTTACGTGTTGCCATATTTTTCTTGGGATGTTAGGTATTGTTACTACATTTTATGTTATGGTATGCATTATCATTTTTCTAATGTTATTTTTGTATTCCCACTTTCTAACATTTTGATGTGTGTAGTCACACGCTGATGTTACGCTAAGTAAATTAATGAAATATTTTTATGTTGCGGTGAAATGTAATATTAACAATTTTTATGCTAGTGTGTATATTAACAATTTCTGATTTAACGGTGATATTAATTATTGATGTTATGGTATATGTCACCAGTTTCTAATGTCACGATATGGGTCATCAATATTTTGTATATCACAGTGTTATTAATTGTTGATGTTTGGGTATATGTCGCCAGCACTTTGATTTTACGAAATGTTTCAACAGTTTCTGATATCACTGTATATGTCACCAGTTTCTGAATGTCACAGTGTGTATCACTGTCCGTGATCTCACGATATGTTTCAGCAGTTTCTGGTGTCACTGTATGTTTCAGCAGTTTCTGGTGTCACACTATGCCACCAGTTTGTGTTGTCACGATATGTTTCACCACTTTCTGATGTCTCGGTATTTCACCAGTATGTGATGTCACGTGTTATCAGTTTCTGGTGTCACGGCATGTTTCATCATTTTCTGATGTCATGATATGTGTCACCAGTTTCGGATGTCACGGTATGTCCCTTACCATTTTCTGATATCACCAGTTTCTGATGTCACGGTTATTCCCTCACCATTTTCTGATATCACCAGTTTTGATGTCACGGGTATATCCCTCACCATTTTCTGATATCACCAGTTTTGATGTCACGAGTATGTCCCTTACATTTTTTCTGATATCACCAGTTTCTGATGTCACAGTATGTCCCTCACCATTTTCTGATATCACCAGTTTCTGATGTCACAGTATGTCCCTCACCATTTTCTGATATCACCAGTTTTGATGTCACAGTATGTCCTTCATCATTTTCTGTCACGGTATGTCTCTCACCATTTTCTGATATCACGGTATGTCCCTCACCATTTTCTGATATCACCAGTTTCTGATACTTCGGTAATATTTACAACCTCCTGATATGAAAGCTTTCCTTTAACGGTTTAGAAGCAAACTGCAAATTATACCTGTAAATCTTTATTGTAGCATTCGGCATACCCAAACCTGCCCTGAAAGTTTTTCTTTTGTAGCTTCCAAAACATTTCATTCAATAAGACGTTTCATTTTTGCATTGTGTATTTTTCTATGTTGGCGATTGCAACCACGTGGTGCACGAACATTCATGGAGTGAAGGCAGGGAGAAGGGGGGCAGAATGCTCAGCCTCACACTCATTGACTTATGTTAGAGATATGTTTCCTGCCAATGACACATGGATTTGTATAAATAACAGGCGAATTGAATTAGAAATTTATTCATGACGAGACAGTGCCTAATTTGCAGAAAGGCCACATTTAATTCCGTGAATGAAGGACTAGCCCACTGTTATTCAGATAAGATAACATATCGAATTTTTAGTTATTGTCAAATGTGTTTTATTAAGAATGCTATAGTATAATCTTGTATTTTTTCCAGTGTGATTTCTGTGAATTGTTGCCCTTTTCTTGATGTTGTGGCCTGAGAAACAGCGTGAAATCAGATCTAACACATGTTCTGTAATTTGTAATGATTTGGAATTTATTGAGATACATAATGATGTTGTGGGATGCAATTTCATCTCCATTGAAGTGAACTTACTTGTGATAATTGTAAACCACATGTGCATGGTTAGGACATTTCTATTTGATTGTAATAATTGTAACCCGCATGTGAGTGGTAAGATATTTCTATTGTAACATGCATGTACATGATTCAGTCATTTCCTAATTTCATAATTGAAATTGTAAAAATACGATTGAGGTCGAGTTGTAATAGGGCACCTATTTGTCTGTGCCATGAAACATACGGATTGACGAGTTGTAATAGGACATCTATTTGTCTGTGCCATGTAACATATGGATTGACGAGTTGTAATAGGACATCTATTTGTCTGTGCCATGAAACATATGGATTGGTGAGTTGTAATAGGACATCTATTTGTCTGTGCCCTGTAACATATGGATTGACGAGTTGTAATAGGACACCCCTATTTGTCTGTGCCATGAAACATATGGATTGGCGAATTGTAATAGGACACCTATTTGTCTGTGCCATGAAACATATAGATTGGTGAGTTGTAATAG
Source organism: Sinotaia quadrata (assembly GCA_028829895.1). Lineage (NCBI taxonomy): Eukaryota > Metazoa > Mollusca > Gastropoda > Architaenioglossa > Viviparidae > Sinotaia > Sinotaia quadrata. The sequence goes on along the minus strand of CM054177.1, from coordinate 106,805,682 downwards.
GACACCTATTTGTCTGTGCCATGTAACATATGGATTGGTGAGTTGAAGGCTGATCACTGATAGAAACAATAATTGTTGTTTCAGAGTGGGTTTTTATTTCTTGCTTCTATCCTGATGTGTGTGCTATTCATGTGAGATGGTGGATATGAAGACAAGTCAGCAGATAACTTGCAGGAGGTACGAACTGATGTGTAAAATTGCCTGAAGGACTTTCTTTGGTGACTGATGCTGAGAGCTAAGTGGGTGTCTGATAAACTCTAAATCTGAAATTCATGTAACAATCCATTATGAACTTATGGGTGGTCTGAATAAGTGGTCTGGTCTATCTCGTATTTCGTGTGCTTAATTGATTGATACACTATTTTGTTGTTAAATATTAAAATTGTATCTTTGTTATCTTAATAACTGTAGCTGACTAATTATTAGTGAGAGAGAGACTGTAAAGGGTTGAGCTGGGGGGATGAGTCGTACAAATAATTTTCTGTGTGCATAATTAGTCATATTAAGATAATGTGTCCAACCTATTGTACCGTGCATTGTACACAAACTCATCTGTTGCTACATTTAAATGCCCGAGTTGAAAGTAATTAACTTGTATGGTCTGAAGGGTGAATCTGGCAACCAGTATGTCATCAGCATAGGTGTGGTGTTAAATTAATTATCTTTAAATCCTCTTGTTGAGACAGGGTCTATAAATAAAAGCAGGTATGTAACACACAGACACTATAGCACCTACTTAAACGGACGAATTTTTAGTATGAGTTAAAGGGATGCACTTGAATTTATAATAGTGCATTTCATACAGGCTATTGGCTGTATATTAAAATAAGTCAATATTTATATGAAACTCTGTATTATTTACATCCAGTCGATATCCGGTCATCCGGTCGTTGATGGTTTAGGCTGTACACTAGTGAGCAAGTAAGACTAAGTTAGGCTGTACACTAGCGAGTAAGTAAGACTAAGTTAGGCTGTACACTAGTGAGTAAGTAAGACTAAGTTAGGCTGTACACTAGCGAGTAAGTAAGACTAAGTTTTAGGCTGTACACTAGCGAGTAAGTAAGACTAAGTTTTACGCTGTACACTAGCGAGTATAAGACTAAGGTTTAGGCTGTACACTAGCGAGTATAAGACTAAGTTTTAGGCTGTACACTAGCGAGTATAAGATTAAGTTAGGCTGTACACTAGCGAGTAAGCAAGACTAAGTTTTAGGCTCTACACTAGCTAAAAACTAAGGCTAAGCGTGTTCATACGTCTTTCAACAGCTAGAATGTTGCAAATGTCTAAAAGTTAAAATGATCAAAAATAATAATAATTCATAAACAATTAAAAAAAAAACGTGGACGGCAATTGCTCTGGCACACATCCATCCATCCATCTGTCTGTCTACTTACACATCCAATCATCCATCCGTCCGTCCGTATTTCTATTTATCTTTGTATTAACTAAAAGCAATGAGAGTCATAAACACAATTTGTCCCATAAACACAATTTGTCCCACACGTCGGTCATTGACATAAAATGATCTTATCGTAGAGTGCATCCAAAGTTTATCGAATAAAGAAAAAATAACAATTAAAAATAATCTCTGCCACAGAGATACACACCATATGGAAGACAGAAATACGCCTTATGCTCACTAGAAGTTTAACTTGTTTCATCTTTAGCGCAACCACCCATATAACACAAAGAATACAAGAGACAATCATACAAAATTAGTGAAGAAAGAAACAATTGGAAGAGTAAAGAACAAGAGCTGAACAGTTCACCCAGTCATTTAGCCAACCAGTCAGTTAAATTAGTGACCAACATCACCCCACCCACCCCCGCTAACATAAATTCAAATAAACAGCCAAATAAACACAATAATTATTAAAACAATTCAAACACCTAAAATAAAATAACCGATCAATATTAATAAAACAAAACAAAACAACCTATACAAAAAAATTAACCAATCAAAGAAGCAAATTTAATCAACTAACTAATCAATTAACTAACCCATCCACATAAAATAGTAACAACCAAGAATAGAAAGAAAAAACAAGAAAGTAAAGAGTATAATTAACCCAGCTAGTCAACCAAAGAACAAACCAAGAACAGCTGAACAAAGCAGCAAGCAATCACAACCATTAAAATAAAATATCGAACGTAAGCAAAAGTCCAATCCATAAATTAACCAACCATAAAGCAACAAACTATCAGTCAACCAACCACACATCCAACTAGCCAAAGCTATCATCCATCCATCCAAAGACAAAAACCAAAAATAAATATTTGAAAGTTTTATGGAACAAACACGAACAGAAATAAACACATAGTGGCGTGATATTATGACTGAGACCAAAGAGAAATTCCAAGATATGTAAAACTTAGAACTAACACATTGAACAATTAGAACTGAACAAACAAGAAACATAAAGGAAAGTAGAACTGAACAAATAAAAAAACAACAACTTAGAACTGAACTAACAAGAAACACAAAGAAAAGTAGAACTGAACAAATAAAAAAGGAGAAACAAAACCTAGAACTGAACAAACGAGGAACACAAAGGAGAGTAGAACTGAACAAATAAAAAAAAACAACAAAACTTAGAACTGAACAAACAAGAAACACACAGAAAAGTAGAACTAAACAAATAAAAAGCATAAACAAAACTTAGAACTGAAGAAACAAGGAACACAAAGGAAAGGAGAACTGAACAAATAAAGAACACAAACAAAACCTAGAACTGAAGAAACAAGGAACACAAAAGAACACAGAACTGACCAAAAATAAGAACACAAACATAACTTAGAACTGAAGAAATAAGGAACACAAAGGAAAGTAAAACTGAACAAATAAAGAACACAAAGAAAACTTAGAACTGAACTAACAAGAAACACAAAGGAAAGTAGTAGAGAGTAAATCAGGAACATATAAACATTACAATTGAGAGAAAGAAATCATTAAGATGTATACAGTTATATAATTAAAGAAATAAGAATTATAATGTGCAGAATTAGTGATGAAATTCAATGTCATATTTATTATTACAATCTTTATGGATGTTCTGACTTAAGCAGATACACAATAACAACAATGTGTCTATCACGACACTGGTTTCAGGTTTTGCGATAGCTTGGGGTTAGTGGGTGGGGTGAGGTGGAGACTGAATGGGGAATATATAGTATTCAATTCGTGATCACCAGAAACAATTCTAAAATCTCTCTCTCTCTCTCTCTCTCTCTCTCTCTCTCTCTCTCTCTCTCTCTCTCACACACACACACACACACACACAAACATACACATAACACATACACATCTGAGTTTGAGGTCTGCAGTTCTGAATAAATAATCAACGTAAACAACACTCTCAGTGAAGATACACACACACACACACACACACACACACACACACACACACACACACACACACACACACACACACACACAAAATACCTCATATTTATTTATCTCAAAATTTGAATTATATCTATTTTCCACAATGCCTCAACTATACGTACAAGAATAATTGCATTACAATGCCTCATCTATACGTACAAGTAAATTACATTACGATGCTTCAACTATACATATAAGTATAATTACATTTACGAATGTTTTCAATTTCACAAATTTGTCCGGCCTCACAGCCGGCCTAAAAACAGTTGTCATTTGATTTTGTATTTGGAAAATTTCTTTTAAATTCTAATGTTCATGATAATACTGTTGGTAATAACGCGATAATAAGTCAACAGTAAATGAATAGCCTTGATAAAGAAAACACCACCACCGCCTTGATAAAGAAAACACCCCCACCCCCAACAAATTCTTGGGCTAGATTTGCTTTATTGAATTTTATTTTATTGAATATTCTAGTCACGTGTTAGATCTTTGCCGTTGTTTGGGATCTAGATAAGTGACTCAGTACGTCGATGGTAGCAAGTCTGCTATTTGCCCAAGGACGTTTCTCAGATGACCTTTGTGCACCAGTGTGACAGAGAGATTTATATTGGATAGTTATAACTTATTTTTGTTTACACGCAATGTGTGTGTGTGTGTGTGTGTGTGTGTGTGTGTGTGTGTGTGTGTGTGTGTGTGTGTGTGTGTGTGTGTGTGTGTGTGATGCTTTAAATTTATTTAATTTTGTTGTTGTTTCTATTTCACTGAAATTAATGTTTTATGTCTGATACAATATCTAATATTTGGGGGAGTTGTGAAATAATGCAAAGTTTGCTGTTTTGGACTAGTAAGTTTGGAAATCGTATGTTTGAGAATGTAAAGTTTGGGAATGTAAAAATAAGCTGAAAAATTCAATATTTAGTAATTTTATGTTTGGAAGTTTGGAATTGATACGTTTGAGAATGTAAAGCTGGGGAATATAATATTACCTGTTGAGAAATGCAACTTTTAGAAGTTTGGCTCTTGTAAGTTAAGTTATTTTGTAAATGATAAGTTTTATGAATGTAATGTTTGCTGTTTGGGAATGTTCGGAAATATGAAATTTACTGTTAACAATATCAAATTCAGAAATGTGACGCTTCTATGCGGGAATATAGTGTTTGCTCTTTAAGAATTTTGTGTAAATTTGAAAATGCAAAGACAGCTTTTTGAGAAAGTAAATTTCGAAGTGCCATATTTAAAATTAATCACCTTTTCAAAATGCGTTTATTGTATCTTTAACAGTAAAACGCTACTAAAAAGATTCTGTCAGCGTTTTATATTTTAAGATTATATCTTTCTTCCTGTTGTAAAAAGCATTATGGATAACCTCAGAAAACCCAGATGTAGAAAGCAGATAAAACACAAATAATTTAATGTTTAAAAATGCCCCATGAACTGGAGGTGATCCTGACCCCTATGTCCGTTCAGGGGTTAAAGCACGCTTCCATGCAAAATTTCAACTTTCTAGTTCTCTCCCTGCGGCCGTACTTACCCATCGTATTACATGGAAAGATGGATATTCTTTAAATATGGGTGGAGGGTGCCCCGGGGTGTGTGTATGTACACTCATCCCTATGTCCGTCCGGGAGGAAACCACACCTTCACGCAAAATTTCAGTTTCTTAGTTCTGTCCCCTGCCATCACGAAACATACTAATGGTCTACTCTATATGGTAAAATAATTATAATTACGCGAGTGTGGAAGAGGGTGCCTCACCTGGGCATCGACACACACACACACACACCCGCGCGCACACACACACACACACACACACACACACACACACACACACACACACACACACTCACATATATTGTCCCTCACAGCTACACCATTCTGTCGTGTAAAAAAATCTCTCTCCTACCACATATTTCAGCTTTATTTAGTCGAATTTGGTTTTTTTAGTTAAAAAAAAAAAAAAGAACAAATATTCGATTAATTTTACAGCGTTCCCGTAAAAGATCTTCTTAAAATGACGTATGACTTTGCTCCATTTTTGTAAATTAAAAAAATCAACCAATAACTTACTGCAATCTCCTCAGTGTACCGAATAGATGTCGTTTTCTTTATGAGAAATTATTGTTTCCGATTTAATGGCCCATCATTATTGAGATGTTGGTCTAATTTAATGAGATACTTGAACAAAGTAATTATGTAAGCTCATGGTATATTTCGCGGTCGGTGTCTCGCACACAGCACACCCAATTAGTCGCAATTTGTATCAGATATTGACAAGGAAATAAGAGCGTACGCACATCTGTGGCTTAGATTAAATTCATCTCTCTCTCTTTCTCTCTCTCTCTCTCTCTCTCACACACACACACACACACATTTGCACGCACACCGTTGGCTGAGCATAAATTCATACCTCTCTCACACATACATACAAACACACAACTGTAGACTTGTACTCTTACACACACCATACACCCATTCTCTCCCACATATACATACGCCCGCACACACTCTCACAGACACGCACAACCATGGACATACACACACACACACCATACACAAACACATATGATCTCTCAAATACACACCTATACACGCACGCATACACGCACTCATAGACACATACAGCTATAGACATACACTCTTACACACAATATTACTCAAACACACCCACACTCTTCCTCACACATACTCACAGAGACAACCATAGACATACACTCTTACGCGCGCCCACATATACACGCACTCACGCACACACACACACAACCATAGACAAATATGCTTACACACACAATACCTACACTATCTCTACACAAACACACACACACACACACACACACACACACACACACACACACACACACACAGGAGTGGACTAATCACTCGAATCTTGCGGGAGACAGCCGTTTAACCAGTCAATGATGCGACTTCAGTGTAACTCAGGCTATTTATCTGTGTCGCCGCCCTGCGGGGTTTTTAACAGCGAGAAAATTGACAGTTATGTTCGTCTCGCTGACACGGCTAAAAGACAACAGCTACACCTCAGGAGTAAATTAACGCGAAGAGATGAAAACAATCGATGGTGGTGTTATAAGCTTGAAAAACTAAGCGTCTTGGTGAAAGTCATGGATCTACACGAATCTTGACTTGGGTCGAGCGCAGGCGACGACAAATTTTGTACCGGGTCGCTTTTTGATGGGCCGTGTCTCTTGTGGCGAGTTAGTTGGTGGAAGCAAAGGTGATGGCACTCTAGGGGTGTCACTGACGGCTGCTATGGATTCCAACTTGGTGCCAGAGGACCGCTGTTACTTCTCTCCCATTTCCCGTGAGTAAGTGCTAATGAAAACATTAACTTATGATTGCGTATATTGTAGTTTGAAAAATTCATTTTCAGATTGTCATTATGGTTAAAATATAAAAGACCATCGAAAACAAAATATCGGATTAGAAGAGTTGTTTGAGGAAAGATTTTAAAGTTTAAGCAACAAAAATAGCCGGTTAAAGGATGTATGATTAATTTGATTTGAAATAACTTTTCATACTAATGTATTCATTGGTGGAGTAGTTAAAGAGGAAGGGTCTTTTGGGATCGATGGGGGGAGATATTTAAAGTCGGCTGATTACTAATATACGTTAAGTACTTAGGAATAATATTCAAATCAGTCACATGCTTAACAATCCAAATTTTACCCGGAAATTGTTCTTTTTTGTTAGAATTAACAGACACATCGATGATTACACTTTTGAATCGCATTCTCCTATTGTGTTTGTATTTCCATTGGATAAAGAAACCAAGAAAAATATCTTAGACTGTCAAATCTTACTTCCCTTCCAGTCAACGAATTCAAATAAAAATTATTATGGGATGCTCAAGATATAAATGATCTTGTTTAAATTTGATTTTACTTTAAAGCATGCCTATCCACATCCGTAACTGCAGTTCAGTAAAGAAATATATTGTGTGACCTTTCCAAAGACGTCATACATAATCCTCACGTCACCTTTCTAATGACGTCATATATACTAACAGCGTGACCTTTCCAATGACGTCGTATATTCTAACCGCGTGACCTTTCTAATGACGTCGTATGTACTTCCCGCTTGACCTGTCCAATTACTTCTTATATACTATCTGCGTGGCCTTTCCAAAGAGGTATATATATTTATACTACCTGCATGGCCTTTCTGAGGTTGAATAAAGTAACCTGGGAATTTGAGTTTTAAAAAATACCAGCAAATAGTCCCATAACTTTTTGTGTTTCCAGACTAGACTTCCAGTCAAGTTAATTGATATGCTCGGTGCAACTATTTGAATGATGGACTAAATTATTATAATTGCTAGGTCAATACTTCAGATTCTTCGAGTACATTCACACTTAGAATGTATCGAAGCCATTTGTTTGTCTTTTAGACGACGTGCAGAACAAATTCAGACATTTTAAAAGCATCCTGCCGAAACAGAATACGTCCCGGTGAAATTTAACCAGCCAGCAGCCATCCCGGTTATGGTCACCCCAAACCCGAGACTGTTTGTTTATTTACGACTCTGAGAGAACCTTTCTGCTGGAAATTTAATGTTTACCATTTATATTTTTATGTTTAATTGCCTTTTCCATTTTTACAACAATAAAAATTACATCGGCATAATAATAATTGCGTGTAGCAATACAACAATAATAATGCACATCAAAACAATAATAATTGCGTGTAGCAATACCAACAATAATAATGTACATCAAAACAATAATAATTGCGTGTAGCAATACCAACAATAATAATGTACATCAAAACAATAATAAATGCGAGTAGCAATACAACACTGAAAATGTACATCAAAACAATAATAATTGCGTGTAGCAATAAACAATAAAATTTTACACCTACTTAATAATAATTGCGTGTAGCAATAAACAATAAAAATTTATACCTACGTAATAATAATTGCGTGTAGCAATAAACAATAAAAATTTACACCTACGTAATAATAATTGCGTGTAGCAATATAACAATAAAAATTCACACCTACGTAATAATAATTGCGTGTAGCAATATAACAATAAAAACGTACAACACAATAATAATTACGTATGTTCCTAGCCACGTAAGTATTCGATGCGTTCTGGCTTAAACCGACAAGAACGACTCTTTAATGATGACAGTCTTTGAGGAACTACGTTTCCTTACATTGCTCATTTTTACTGACGTAAAATTGCTTTGAAAAATAATAATAATACTAAGCCGATAAAACACGTGTTCACTATGTTTTAGCGCGATAGTAAATGTCGCCCTGCTGTTTGCGAATTTAGTTTTCCTTGATTTTTTTAATAAAAAATTTAAAGCTGTTTTTCACACGTGACTAAAACTATCTTAACCTGAAGAGAGCAGAATAAGAGGTGAATCACGATTCGTGACAAGAGCTTTATATGTGAGAACAGAGTTATCTCATTTGTAAACTTCCGGCTGCATTATGTTAACGTTGCCGCCCACCTCCCAATTCCGCGTCCCATGGCTCTCTGTTGCCACGGCCGCAGAGATGTTACTGTTGGAACGGCGGGAATGTTATTCTTCAAACCATGTTCTTGAATTCGAACGCTTTTGCCGTCAGACAAACAGGGCGGCACTAGAGCAATTTCCCCGCGCTTTACCGAAACTGGGTCAGACCAGCACGACCCCAAGATCAGGCCGCTTTGTTGGGGGCGCCGCGTACACTAAGCTGTTCAGTGGAAAACAGCTTTGACCTGGATTTTTCTTTCTAATACTTTCAGAGGAAAGTGAAATACATATTTATTTTTTTTTATTAAGCACATGTTGTTTCGCTGAAATTAAAATCTGCCAAGGTTGTGGACTGTTAAATGTACTAATCAAGGTTGCGGCTTTTGTCTACTCAGTGACTTCTGAGTAGTCCTCAATGACCTCAGTTTAACGGAACTGTGAAGACTTTTAGTTCAGGCTAGTTACGACACAGCACTGAAATTTTAAATAGATGTGCAAGTGGACGCTTGCATTTATATACGATGTGACAGCAACTTTAGCGGAAATAAGCGTAACAAAATAACCAGGATAGGACAGAATGTGATCTAGTCGTTCGCCAAAAATTCTGTTTCCGACCCTCGTTCTCCCCTCACGTTTTCAGTTTAAACACTTTGTGCAGTGTTCTCTGCCACTAAAAAGCAGATACACCAGCAATGAAAACACCCCCCAACCCACCCTGCAACACACGCTAATTTCGCTTTAAAATTAAAAAAAAATTACAGAAATGAATCCAGTATAGAAGAATCCAAAACAAAATCACCACGTTCACCGTTGACATGTAGAAATAACTAATGGAACGGGGAGGGGAGGGGGAACAATGGGTTTCAGCAGTTAGGCTCGTGGCCGTTAAGTTGGTAGAACTCCATTCCACACACTGAGAGCGCCAAGCCACCCACCCACCCACTCAATCGAAAGCACGAACAGTGGTATTAGTAGTAGTAGTTACAAAAGACTTGCTGCACACGATACGCGGTAGTGCCGGAATTAAAAATGCACAAGGAAGTACCTTCATTTAGTGTGGAACAATTTTCGCGACTGGCTGCGTGCTAGCTGCATCTCGTGCTAGGCACGTTATCGCGGCAGGGTTTGTAACTCGACCCGCTTTTAGCGCCATTATACCGACTAGGAGCATGAGCGCAGTTTCTACAAGCTCTGAATGGAGCGTTGTGCTATACTGCTAACTGGCCAAGCCATTGTCAGTCAGGCGGGGGAGGGCAAAAACGGGAGATCAAACTCAACGCGCTACACAGCACTTGGGCTTCGGCCCTGAACAGAAATTCGAAACTTTGGTGCTGCGAGGTCTGAAACGCATTTGAAAAGTTCTTTTCCAGTCCTGTAACTGTATTTAGTGCGTCAAGTTTGGCAATGCACGTACATTAAGTTAATCTAATCTTTCTTTTTTTTTTTCTTAAAAAGAAACATCTAATATGTGAAAACGACCATTTATTTGCATACCTTCAAACTGTATTACAGTTAGGTGCATTTGATAGGTGCATCACGAATTTGTATTTGGACGTGGGGAGGTGGGGGGTAAGGAACTCGTACATTTCATGGCCTTTTCCCTAATAAACTTTTTCTCGCGAATGTCGCCCACCACTGTTCGTGCTTGACTTTGTTATTGTGACAAAGGCGGGCGGATGTGGTTACGTCGTCGTCTTTGCACTCCCACTGCTATCACGTTGCTCCTCTGTGAGCGAAAGCGTAAAGCAGGGGCCTACAACTCGGGACATGCAGCAGACGACTGTTGCGTGTCCTCTGTAGGGTCGTGTCCCTCCAGGAGGTCAAAGGTTAGCGGGAGGGTGGCCTGGGGACAGGCCATGTCCAAGAAAGGGGCGCACGTGCCCGTGAAAACAAGGTGGCGGTAAGTACACATCTTACTGCCAATTTCTCGGCCCGAGTTTAATGTTTTTAGCGACAGCACAGAGCCTACAGCCGGTTTGAACTTACCCGAGTCCCTGACTCCGAAGTTTTTGTTTGTTTTTCAAAAACAGGATTGACTCTTTGCTTGTTCCACATTATTTTTAATGACAGCACGTTTATTGTTATTTGTTATTCTTGGCAGTTGAAGCAAGCTGTCATAAGAAGAACATTGGGGGGGGGGGGAGGAAAGGAATTTGTCCTTTTTTTTAATTTTTAAACTGGCTATTATTTCTTGTTAGTGTGAACTATGTAATTAGGTCTTTTAAATCTTTACACGATTTTACATTACTCACTGTTCCCAGGAGGCCGGAGCCTCTAACTCATGTTTCCTTGTGTTTTATGTTATTAAAATTAAACGCCTACTTGTACACTATGCAGCACCATTCTCCACCTTCCCCATCCCCCATTCTTACGTCACTGTCATCGTAACAGTACGCTGGCTAATATTAGAATTTTTGAATGAGAATTATTTGAAAGATTATTTATATGGTTAAGTTGGAATTGTATGTATACACGCACGCCAGTTGAAAATCGGGGAGACATCACGAGGCTGGACTCCAATCGCAAAGCTTTGATTAATGACTGGTATTTCCCGCGGACAAGGGCGACTACCCATTGAAACACTATTCGTATACACAGGTCACGCCAGTGCAATTAGTCAGTAAGAAGTGAACGTTTGAATCAATGGTGTGTCATGCGTGGGAAAGGGGGTGGATGGGTGGAATACGGTACTCATTGTGTAAATAATCTCAAAACCAATTCTATCTCTTAATCTCACTTCTCTATCTCAGTCTCAAGAGACCAACCATTTAAAATCTGGAAAAAAAAACCTATCTCTCGCTTAATCTCTGAAACCAACTCTCTTCATCTCAACAATAACTCTCTCTTAATCTCTAAAACTCCCCCACTTTCTCTCGATACGTTTTCACTGTTGCCTTTACCCAAACAGGCAAAAATAAATGTTAGTGTTGTCAACACACGAGTTATGCAATATCCAATGCAAACACGTTAAAAAAAAAATATGACTGACAGTACAAGATAATGATTAAGGTCATACGCGGCCACGAACTAGTAAAAATGTCTTTGTAATCAGCTTTCACGCCATTGGGGGGGTATAGCTTTGACTGTTGTGTCCCCCCTCCCCATCGTACTTCATTCTCTATGTCGTTAGTCGTACTGTTTCACCTCAGTTGGGAAAGGACAAGGAGCTGTCATTCCGATCTAATGGAGCTTGTACAGCTCAGAACGCTGTTTTTACTAGCAGCCCACTGATCCAAGCTAGCAAATTCAGATGGCAAGAACCGTATTCCAAAGGGAAATAACCAATGCGTGCATTTTTGTTCTCCGTAAGAATCTCTGGCTTTCCCCAGGCAGATCTCGGAATCTGACATATGGATATGTAGCTGATAGTGTACGCTCTTTTTCACGGCACTGAAAAACTGCTGCCGGAAGTGAAACAGAGACTGAAACCCTGTAGAGACCGCCGAGACTAGTTACGTATCGTCAACTATCTGCACTCACCAAAGAACGGTGTTCTTTCTTCTACTGTCGAGAATGCCATAAATGAGGATCTGAAGCAGCTATAAAATCATCATAATTACATCCTTTTCGGTCTGCCACACATTAATCGACCTAGGATTGAAAACAGTCATTATTTCCAGTAATGGTGTCCAAGTATATTTTAAAAAAATATTTAATGGCTGAAAGATTTTCTATCGTCAACATAGATCGGTGATCGGTTCAGTTAATCAATCTGTCACTTAATTCGAAGACGTAATATATTTCTAAACCAAATATGTTCAGTATGTGAACACAACACTTTTCCATTTGTTTTCATTTTGGTTTAATCGTTTAAACAAATACAGTTCTCTGTCAGTTTTATACCAAACATACTGGTAGTAGCCACACTGTTGTGAAGATGATTAACTTAAGTTATAATGAATGTCGAGTTAAGATGACTAACTTAAGTTATAATGAATGTCGAGTTAGGATGACTAACTTAAGTTATAATGAATGTCGAGTTAAGATGACTAACTTATGTTATAATGAATGTCGAGTTAAGATGACTAACTTAAGTTATAATGAATGTTGAGTTAAGATGACTAACTTATGTTATAATGAATGTCGAGTTAAGATGACTAACTTAAGTTATAATGAATGTCGAGTTAAGATGACTAACTTATGTTATAATGAATGTCGAGTTAAGATGACTAACTTAAGTTATAATGAATGTCGAGTTAAGATGACTAACTTATGTTATAATGAATGTCGAGTTAAGATGATTAACTTAAGTTATAATGAATGTCGAGTTAAGATGACTAACTTAAGTTATAATGATTGTCGAGTTAAGATGAAGGCATGTTCACTTATTACGAAGGCGGCGATTACGGTTGTAGTAGTGAGGGTCAATCCTTGTGGGAATGAATTTATGACAGTTGTAGCGTATAATAAAGTCATTACAATCTGATTTGTGAGAAAAATGTGATCACTTTTAAGTCAGTGAACATTTGTAGTCTTGAATGGATCAGAATATACAGATTTAGTGGGCCAGCCTTCACTAACGTAAGTGGGCCAGCAATACTGGATGTACACTTCTGTTTGAAGTTGTACCCACTTGTGACATTTCTCGCGTGACCGTTGTTTGACAAACAAAAAGATGTCCGAGAAAATGCGTGTTTTTGTTTTTTTATAGTTAAATCTTTGGTACATAATATAATATTTTGTCTAAATACACTTTTAATACATAAAAATCTTACATTGCTCTTTCATATTTGCTTATGGTATGTTGTTGATTGGAATAAGTACATAAGCTTGAAGTTTGGATTAAACGTTATTTTGCAGTTTGGAGTAGCATAGTTTTAAATATGCATAATTTGAAGTTTGGAGTGCACTTGATTGTTATGTTTGAGGTATATCGTGTTTGAAAGTTCTGTTATACACACTCTAAAGTGTGAAATATTTATAATTTCAACATTCTGTTATACACACTTTAAAGTGTGAAGTATATATCATTTGAAAGTTCTGTTATACACACTTTAAAGTGTGAAGTATATATCATTTGAAATTGTACGTAATTTGAACTTTGACATATTTTGAAGTTTGGATCATACATGTTTTAAAGTTTAAGGTATCAAATTGTAAGTTTGGTTTGTACATATTAGAAAGTTGAAGATATACATATTTTGAAGAATTCATAATCAGAAGTTAGAATATACACAATGTGAAGTTTGGAGCACGCATAATTTGAAATGTAGCCACTGTTTAATGTATAATTTCAAGTTTTAAAAATACATAATTTGAAGATTTGAATATATCTAATTTGACATTTTGAATATATATGATTTGAAGTTTTGTATTACATAATTTGAAAATTTGAATATACCTAATTTGACATTCTGAATATATATGATTATGAAGTTTTGTATTACATAATTTCAAGTTTTGAAAATTTCATATTTTTTAGTTTTCTTTTATTATACATAATTTGAAGTCTGGATGTCCATATTTTGTAGTTTGAAATATACATAATTTGAAGTTTTGGGGTTGATTATAAATAATTTTCAAGTTTTGGTTTGCATTATTTGAAATTTGTAGCATACATAATTAATTTTTGTTTAAGGTTTATTTAAAATAAAGTCAGAGGTTTAGTAAACTATATGTCTGTAGAATGCTCATAGTGTTGTTTGTGTTATATTTATTTTTTTTAACATGGGCATATTTAAATTTAATTATATTTTTTAATATTTAATTTGAATTTTTTAATACTTAATTTGCAATTTCTGTAAGGATTATTTAAATCTGGAAGTGAAGATTGATTATTTTATGTGTAAGTTATATAGTTACACAGGGATTCATTTATTTTATTATATAGGATATATTTATTTTCAAGTGTGGTATATATTTAATTTGAAATGTGTGGCATACTTCATGTCAAATGCGGGTTGGATTACTGGGGTATATTTTGGAATATATTTAGTTTAAAATATAGGATATTTATAAAATATATTAGCTTGAAAATTGGAAAAAGGTTTGCTTTTATTTTAATTACACTAATTTATATTTAGGAACATAATTAAACAAAATAAAGCAAACTTAGTTTCAAGTCTGGATTATACTCATTTTAAAGTTTCTTTTTTTTTTTTAACCTAATTTGATGCTGTGGGGTTTAATTATTTTCAAGCAGTGTTGACTATTTAATTTAATATTTCGAAAATTTCATTTTAAGTTCAGGCTGTAGTTAATTTTATGAGTATGGTTACATCATTTAAATTTCAGAGTATACAAATATTGAATTCAATTTCGTTTTCTTTGAAAATATATACATTTCTTTTAAAAAAGAAAACCTTTGGGGAGAAAAACCTCCAAACTCTCATGAAATCACAATAATGCAAACATACAAACACACACATAAACACTCAAACAAGCAAACACACAAATCCACATACATATAAACACTCAAACAAACACACAACACACACAACACAACACACACACACACACACACACACACACTCACTTAGAATTTGTGTATTTTCCCGTGTCGCGTGTTGCCTATAAAATCCGTCAAATAGACAAACAAAACGCTTCTGGTAATATGCCTTTTAAAAAAAAATAACGGTGGATGAGCGATATTATTCAAGACTTTTTCAAGACATCCAAGATTTATTATAAAATAAAATTAAAGAAGTGAATAAATTGCAATTTTTTTTCCTTTAATGGTTACAAAAACGTCCATCAATACTGCATTATAGGATTCCCGTGATAGTTCCGTACTGTAAAAACCTATTAGTAGACTTATTCCCCCTGGGGATAGGGAAACTGTGTCACGTATTACTCATCCTGCTGTTACTCTTAGTATCCTTGTGACACACTTCATTCAATCTGTTTCCTGCAGCGTCATTACTCATCTAGAGCAATGTGCAATAACACACACTCACACGCACCCCTCACACACAAACGCACTCACACACACAGATCACACACACGCACACTCACAAACACACTCATACACTCGATCTCTCTCTCCAACAAACTAATTTACTGCTACCCATTTCGACCTTCACTACTAGTCATCATTGTAATAAACCTGTCCAAATACGACTGGTGTCCCAGCACAACTTTGCTCAGTAACGTTACGAATGTAGCATCCGATATATTCCAAATGTAGAAAATATATTTGATGTATGTAGCCGCATCGGTACTGCAGGATTAAATAGTCTTTCCTATGTACCGCCAAGCAGGCATTATATCTATAGCCATGCCCAGCATCATATCTATCGTTATGCCGAGCATCATATCTATCGTTATGCCGAGCATCATATCTAACGTCATACCCAACATCATATCTATCGTTATGCCGAGCATCATATCTAACGTCATACCCAACATCAAATCTAACGTCATGCCCAGCATCATATCAAACGCCTTGCACAGCATCATATCTAACGTCATGACCAGCATCATATCTAATGCTAGGCCAAGCATATCTACCGTTATGCCTAGTCTCTCATCCAACGTCATGACCAGCATCATATCTAATGCTAGGCCAAGCATATCTACCGTTATGCCTAGTCTCTCATCCAACGTCATGACCAGCATCATATCTAATGCTAGGCCAAGCATATCTACCGTTATGCCTAGTCTCTCATCCAACGTCATGACCAGCATCATATCTAATGCTAGGCCAAGCATATCTACCGTTATGCCTAGTCTCTCATCCAACGTCGTGACCAGCATCATATCTAACGTCATGCCAGCAAAATATCTAACGCCATGCACAGCATCATATCAGCCATTATGCCTCGTATCATATTCAACGTCATGCCCAGCATCATATGTAACGTCATACCCATCATCATATCTAACGTCATGAAATCATCATATCTAACGTCATGCACAGCATCATTTGTAACGTCATGTCCATCAGCAACCGTCATGCCTAGTATCATATCTAACGTCGTGCCATCATCATATCTAACGTCATGCCCATCATCAACCGTCATGCCATCATCATATCTAATGTCATGCCATCATCATATCTACCGTCATGCCCAGCATCATATCTAACGTCATGCCCAGCGTCATATTTAAAGCCATGCCCAGCATCATATCTACCGTCATGCCTAGAATCATATCTAATGTCATGCCTAAAATTTACACCCGATATAATATATCTAAGCGTTAAGAGCGCCGTGTAGTTTCTCGTTATGCCGAGCATCATATCTAACGTCATACCCAACATCAAATCTAACGTCATGCCCAGCATCATATCAAACGCCTTGCACAGCATCATATCTAACGATATCTAACGAGATAGATGTGATAGTATGGGCAGAATCACGTACGGACTTTAGTCTGCTTAAAATAGTAACCCTCCTTATCCAAGTAAGTGACGTCATGTTTCTGAGAAATGTACGTCATACCTAGCGTCATGTGTAAAGCATGTCCATCTTCCTTCTCACGTCATGTCTACTGTAATACCTATCAGTATGCTTAGCGTCACACCTAGTATCTAACCTAGCATTATATCTAGTTATACCTAGTATTATACATAGCTTATACCTATCACTATACATATCATTATAGCTATATTTATACTAGCATAAGACTTAGAGCTATACCAAACATTATACCTAGTATAATACCCTCAGCGCTACACCTAGGTTTATATCTAATTTTATCATTATACCAATCGTTATACCTAGCATCATACCTAGCATTATACTTAATGTCACAACTAGCATCATACCTAGCATTATACTTAATGTCACAACTAGCATCATACCTAGCATTATACTTAATGTCACAACTAGCATCATACCTAGCATTATACTTAATGTCACAACTAGCATCATACCTAGCATTATACTTAATGTCACAACTAGCATCATACCTAGCATTATACTTAATGTCACAACTAGCATCATACCTAGCATTATACTAATGTCACAATTAGCATTATACCTAAAGACACGATAGCATCATGCTTACCTCTAACGTCACGATAGCATCATGACTAACATATTATATAATGTTACACCTAGCATACTACCTATCCTATCTAACGTTAGAGCAGCATTATACCAAAGTTGCAAATAGCATTATACCCAATGTTACACATAGCAATCGTGCCTTGACATTCCTCGGATCATACCCTGCATCATGTCTGACGTAATACCTAGCGTCATGCCTCAAGTTATAACTTCGCATAATATATCTCGTCATATTAACGTCATTACTAGCATCATACCTCTTGTCATACCCAGCATCATGTCTCACATCAAACCTAGCATGATGTATATCGCAATATCAAGGTCATTCCTAGCATCATGCCTCATATCATGCCTAGCATATACCTCATGCCATTACTGGCATCATACTTATCGTCATATCTAACGTTGTCTAAATGCCATCATTCCTTACGAAATTCTTAACGTTATACTAACCTTGCAGTTAAAGTCATATCAAACGCAATACTTAATGTTACACATAACGTCACACATAGGGCTACAGTTTACGTCATACATAGCGAGAAGTTTATGCTAACCCTTCAGCAAATGTTTGTTCTCTTAATGGGATCGGGTGCGCTCTCAACTCAAGATGTCCTCAATCCGAAAGTATGACTACAGGTATACCGAAGGAATTAGTATGACTACACCGAAGGAATTGGAAAGTATGACTACACCGAAGAGGAACTGGATAGTATGACTACAGGTACATAAAGAGGAATTGGAAAGTATGACTACAGGTACACCAAAGAGGAATTGGAAAGTATGACTACAGGCACACCAAAGAGGAATTGGAAAGTATGACTACAGGTACACCAAAGAGGAATTGGAAAGTATGACTATAGGTACACCAAAGAGGAATTGGAAAGTATGACTACAGGTACATCAAAGAGGAATTGGAAAGTATGACTACAGGTACTTCAAAGAGGAATTGGAAAGTAGTTTACAGGTACATCAAAGAGGAATTGGAAAGTATGACTACAGGTACATCAAAGAGGAATTGGAAAGTATGTCTACAGGTACATCAAAGAGGAATTGGAAAGTATGTCGGGATATGAACTATTTTTCAACAAACATGTTCTCTTCTGACTGCTTCACATATCAACTATAACTTGGGCATTTAATTTATTTCTGAGACCACGCTCACTTTAACTGTCATTTGATTGATTGATTGATTTCTACTTATCCACACACACTCTCACACACACACACACACACAGACACACACACACACAAGCACACAAACACACAGACACACACACACAAACACACACACACACACACACACACACACACACACACACACACACACACACACACACACTTGATTTCACCAAGAGCAGACCCACGTGCTTTGTTCGTTTGATTCGGAAATCGCGTCCGATTCCAATATTCGCTGATTTAACAAAAAAGTTGTGAGGGAGATAATAACTTGATGTTCTGGAAAGAAGTTAGGAGATTGATGTACGGAGATATAGTGCCTGGGGCAGAGAGATTGATGATCTGAGTTAGCGTTTGGCGGATTTTCTAGGTCAACAATCTACACTTTTCCTATTTATTACTGCTCAGTGAACTTCGTGGTCTGCACGATCTTCACACACGGGGGCTGATTTATCGTTCCGCCCAAAGGACTAGACAGCTCATTGCCATGAGCAGAGATCGTACCCTAGGTCTCTTGAGAGAGGGAGGGCTTTTTATCTAGACTTTAGAAGCAAGTGTCTTATCCTCCGTGCTCCGAATTACCCGTAATTTTCCTAACTTCATTTCATGGCAACAGTTACGTCATAGCGCATTAAGAAAAATGTCATGAGCTTTTAAATAGGCTGATTATTACCGTCAAAAGTTACTGCCCTTTTCGTTTGTTTTTCTTCGCAGTCTCGATGTTGCATTTAGGTTAATAATTTCGTGTGTCGTACATGCATCTTGGTCGTTAATTAATACGATCTCGTGATTTTAAAGTTATGTAAATTGTTTTCTTAATCCTTTAATAATAAGCCTTGTGCTCTTTCTTGTAAAAATAAAATTATGCAGAATTTTCAAGGCGGCATTTTTCTTTTCTACGTGTTCTAGTGTTCTCATTTCCTCATATGTGAAATACCTGTTGTTTCATAGGTATAAATAAGTTAGCTGCCTGAGTAGCAGCCCCTGACGTAAGTCAAATTAAATTCCTGTAACTAGGAGTGATTAATTATGGTTTGAAACAGCGGAACAAAGCAACTCCTATGCACAAGCCTTAGCCGTACCTAGGCAACAAGCCTTGTGTTAATGTTGTTTGTTTATTTTTTCGGTTTAGTTCCCTCGTCCACTTGTTTTGGGTCAGGACTTGACCTACCCTCATCCGTTGATACTTGCCTCACTCCACCCCGTGACGTAATAAAGTAATGTCAAAATGTTTTATTGGGGGGGGGGGGGGGGAGAGAGAGACAGACGCTGTGGCTGAGACGGCGGCCTGGGCGCTTTATGACAAGGATGTCTGATTTCGTATTCTAACACAACACTTTTTACGAGCGCAATATATATTGCTGCCATGATTGCTACAAGTCGGCCCAACGTCAGTACGCAGGACGAGTTGTCTTCCCTTCGATGTAATTCATTAAGACGAATAGGAGCCCGCTCGCGAAGGCTTATTAACATCACACCTGTCGAGAGAGGAAAGTATTTCAGGCCGCGAGTGTCTCGGACATGACTTTTATACATGTAGGTGGCGCATTCCGGTTTAAGGGTTGAGCTCTTTTCCCCCTCACCCCTACCGGATTTCACAATATCCGTACCGATGTAAGTTTTGTTTTTATTAAAAAAAAAATGAATAAAGAAATAGGCATCAACTCTATCTAGTCGCACGCACTCACAGAAATGACAACATAAAACTTGGCTTGTTTTCCTTTAGGTGGAGTTTCTAATTTTATTACGTACCATTGTTAACTTCCCCATTTGGTCTGATTTGTAGTCATAAACCGTCCCGCCTACTGTAATGATATGTTTGAAGTTTTACAATGTGCTGACTAATGAAGTGAGGGATTATCAAAGGGTTACCTTTTACAATGTGCTGACTGATGAAGTGAGGGATTATCAAAGGGTTACCTTTTACAATGTGCTGACTGATGAAGTGAGGGATTATCAAAGGGTTACCTTTTACAATGTGCTGACTGATGAAGTGAGGAATTATCAAAGGGTTACCTTTTACAATGTGCTGACTGATGAAGTGAGGGATTATCAAAGGGTTACCTTTTACAATGTGCTGACTGATGAAGTGAGGGATTATCAAAGGGTTACCTTTTACAATGTGCTGACTGATGAAGTGAGGGATTATCAAAGGGTTACTAGAGACCAGCAATCCTTAGTTCTTTTTTCACAGTCCTTGTTTCCCCCTCCCCAGTCTTGTTTGGTTGCCGCTGTCTCGGTTAGTTGGCGGTAGAATGATCTTATGTTAAGGTTGACTTGCTGGAGGGGAATTATGCGATGAATTAATAGGGACGCAATGATCCCATCCACCCTCCACCCGTTCATATGTTTGTCCAGAGCTTGTTGACGGTATTCATAGATACGTCAGAGCGTCATTGATCGGGTATTTGCCAGTATTTTACTTCTTGTAATAATTCTTTTTATGTTGATTTGCTTTACGAGTGTTTACTTTTGTTTTAAAAACTATTTAATAATGTATATATGATGGGGATGATACTGATTTAAAAAAATAATTGGTTAATCACATTTTTTCATCGTTAATTAATCGATTGAAATCGAAAAGTTTGATAAATTAAAAAATGTTTTTGTTGTATATTTTTTAAAGTCTGTGTGTACAACTTTTCCATTCTTTGTAAAATTATGCTCTCCAGGTAAATTGCTGAAATGCTCCTGAAATTCCTCTCCCCCCCCCCTCCACACACACACACACAAGAAGAAACAACAAAACCCCACAAAACAAAAACCAAAAATGTTAAGCGTTGTAAAGAGCTGTATTTATAATTTTGTAAACTCCTATGTCTATTTCGACCAGTGTCGTAGACAGTCGAGCTTAGTCATATTTCACGTAATAGAGACATGCAATTTGTTAACACTATACCCATATTTT
Source organism: Sinotaia quadrata (assembly GCA_028829895.1). Taxonomy (NCBI): domain Eukaryota; kingdom Metazoa; phylum Mollusca; class Gastropoda; order Architaenioglossa; family Viviparidae; genus Sinotaia; species Sinotaia quadrata. The sequence continues at coordinate 106,783,772 of CM054177.1, read as the reverse complement.
TCTATTATAATCGGAGTTGAAATCAGGAACACCAAACAAGCATAATCGAAGAAAAATGTAATCGATTACAAATGTTAAATATTTCTCGAAGAATTAATCGCTAGGATTCATAGCCATATATATGGATGACTATAGGGTGATATCATTTGTATTGTTCCGTTATATTAACTCCAAAGAATGTCAATACTATAACGTCTCAGCCCCTGTCTTTCAAAGTTGAATTATTAAGCCCATAATCACTGACACTTAAGAAAAGTGTCAGAAGAATTTCTTTCCATACAAGTATCATTGGACCTGAATTATTCCAAGTTCTCTGCCTCGGCATTCTCTCCCCTTGCACAGAGTCGTTCTTTACGTCTGCACTCAACACTGCTGCCATAGGTGTCTGGTATTACGACTGTACCGTGCTCTTGCAATGCACAGCTACAAATTCTAGGATTATTTGGCATCACGGTATCGCAACATAGCATAAAATCGCTCATTAGGTATTTTGACAGTCACAGCAATTCTGAGTCTAGCTTTCAGGTTTCGGTAAAGAGTATTTTCAGAAAACGTCAGATCAAATGACTTTATTAATTAAGGAAACTCCTGTGCATTGTGTCAGATAGTAGTGATGCACAGGTGTCTGGAGTTTGGTACGAATAATTTGCACAGTCTTGGAAAGGGGTGCAGATTTTAGTCAGCTGTTCTCATGTTCAGCAGTGTCTACTGAACGATGCAGAATTGTAAAATGTTTGGGTGTGGCAGAGCTTTATGAGAAGATTGGTACAAGATTATTTCTATAAAAGTTTTGGTACTGACAACATTTCGATTCGGGATACGGAGATGATCGACGCCGGATAGGGGAGATAACTCTTCCTGTCTGTATGCATTGTCCTGTGAAGTAGAATGTTCTTGTGACAGGCATATTTTTGTCGGAGAAGCGAATGCGTGCGACTCAGCTCACTCTTGGTGGAACAACCAAGTGGATATTATTTTTGGCATGTTAGTGTGTCATGACTGGAGCGAAAGGACACTAGCATGTGTAAAAGACAGAAAATGTGCCATGCTTTCTATAGCTTCATAATGGCGGACTTATGAAGACAACGAAATGGCCGGGGTGGGGGTGGAATTCAACAGACCTTACTTTTAAAACATGTAAGCGGAGCCACATAAAATATGTAAGTAGAGCCACAAAACATGTAAGCCGAGCCACATAAAATATGTAAGTTGAGCCAAGTAAAACGTGGAAAAATTGAGCCACATGTAAGATGAGTCACATAACTCAAAGACAAGGCAAGCATATTATACAAAGCCGATCAATGCAAGAAACATTAAACAGTTTTTTTTTAGAAAACAAAAAAAATTTCAGACACTCGTCCTCAAGCTTGGGAGGCGAATTAACTTATATTGACATAGATGGAATCGCTACCATACTCACAGAGCTTAACTTTCGTCATAGAATTCCTCGTATGAAGTAATAGCACACACACACACACACACACACACACACACACACACACACACACCGCGGTATACTTGACTTACGTTTGAAGGCAACACACAAGTAGTTATCAGGTCTGATGACAGCTATCTGTAAACTATCGTCTCGCTTCATTAGACAGCGGTTTGTTTTTGATCTGTCCATTTCTCTCTCTTTCTCCCCATCTTTAACAATAAAACCCACCAACTTAACTTCTCTGTTTACGCACACACACAAAAAAAAATATTGAAAAAAAAAATTGCCCGACTAAATTAAGTGACACTCCATTAACAGGGAAGGTGGAGAGAAGGACCCGTTCTTCCGGAAACTGAAAGACGCGACCGTCAGCTCCAGGAAATTCAGTTAACCCCAGTTGGCACATTTTGCCAGGACTAATTGCTTTTGCGGAGCGATAACTATTGATGACACAGAGTGATTTAATAAGGACGGGTGCAAGATAGTCCGCGTCCAATTTTTACACTCAGTCATCTCCCTTGGGCCGCAAAAGGCGCCCCAAACCAATCGGACTCATTGTGGTAGAAATTGGTTTATCAACATACAAACTATCTGAATAATCGCATTACTCAATTATTGAAATTGAGTGGAAATAAATTAGAGACTTGTAAGAAACATACTAATTTAATTCCCAGTCAGTGATGAAGAATGGGGCGGGCTGTCGGCGCACTCAAAGTCCAGTGGAAAAGCTGGCACTAACGGTAAGAGGAGAGCCGCTAAAGAAACGGTAAAGATGTCCTTCTCTTCAAGACCGTTAATGCCGTGAATTAATTAGAGCTAAGGGCCAACTCCGTTTTGAACACGCTAATTCTCCAATACGATAACTAAATAGAGAAAATCGAGTCTCGTTTGCTTCCATATTCTCGGTATAGGAGCATAGAAAGAAGCAGTTGCTTCGGGTATTTTTGTATGCTATTTGTTTGCTTGAATTTTAGACGACAGAAAAAGTGGAGTTAATGCTGTCACGATCAGTTGTTTTCTAGACAGAATGCATTGAGCTATGCTGTCACGAACTTAACCCGGATAGAGTTCTTTTTCTGTTTTTAGTGATTTCGTTAGTTTTGTTTAGTACGGATGTACTTTAAATGAAACTAGTTTTCGTCAGAGAACACGGTCGACTTTCTGACGGTGGAAAGATGTCAGGAGGGAAACAATAGATTCGGAGACTTCAGAATTGCAAAATATGTGGACTTTCGAAATGCTCTGTGCTGCTGCTTCGTCAGCAAAACTATTTCGTATAAATTCGGGACATTCTTGGTGAGTCGTGACAGATTTGTGTTCCTTTTTTTTTATCCAGTTTTTATTTGGGATTTTTTCCTCTCTCTCTCGTAAGATCGCCGCTCTATGCTAAGCTAGCACAGCGATTACACACTAACTGTTGTTAAATGTGTTACATGTCAATAAATGATAAGTTATTTCCTGGCTGATATAAAATTATTTGATTAATTGATAACTGTAGCTGTTCTATCAAAAACTGATCAGTCACTTAGGTAACAACAATAATTTTTAAAAAAATGAGATCACACTGTCTGTATAGTACAACTTTAATTCTAAGCACTAATTTAACAAAATCTCCTCTCTCCCTGTCTCTCTCGCGCACGCACGAACACTTGCACGCATGCACACGCGCACGCCCGCCCAAAGTACAGTATAGGATTGTTTCATGCTTTCATGTTTTTAGTTTCTGCTCACGTACAGCCCACGCCGTGGATCATCGTTCTCATCTAGGTCACGCGTAGTAGATTCTCTCCCTTGCCGTTGCTTCCTAAATTTTGTTTGTCATGGAAAATGCTCTTCTTTTATTTCTCTCCTCAAACTCTTTTGATCTTTCGATCACTACGGCAATTGTGTGAACCAGATATTCAAATTCACAACGAAACTACCGTTCTCATTTCACACATGTTTGTTGTAGATTATGTTGGTGCCGTTTCTTTAATTAGTCACTGTATTATTTGCAATTATTTATAATTTCGTTAAATTTATTGTTAGTTTGACGTGACCCAGGGCGAGTCAGCATCTATTCAGATTAACAAACTGAAAAGAACAACAACAAAGAAAGTTAAATGAATAAATAAATAAATTTGACAAAATTTATTTTTGGTAAATGGAGGAAAATTTTGTATTGATTTTACACTAATCACGTTACAGATTAGATCCAAGTGGATTAGGGAATTGGAGACTTGGCATTAAAGCGAGCTTACCCTGAAAGGGATGGCACATTCTACTGCTCTATAGAATCTCACCACGCCATCGATTACGTCACAAGTCCTGGATAAGTGTAAATGGCGCCTTTTTGCGCCGAGTGACCTACTTTCGGATTGTCACAAACCATAGAATCAGGTGCACTTTGAACGCATGTGACGTCATATTCTTTTTGTTTAAATGGCGCTACTTGAGTTTTAAGTACAACCAATCCGCACAGATAGTATCGACGCGTAGGCAAGGGCAGACGAAGCATTGTGCCAAAATTATACTAATGCAAATCTGTTTCAAATTTCGATGACGTCATGTGATGTTATCGTGGAAAATTGTATGGGTTAGTGCAGCAAGTCTCTCATTTCCTTCGACTTTTTCGAAATTTCTATTTTCAATTGTCTTTTCTTAAAGCTACAGGGAAGATTGCTTTCTCAGATGCTGTCCAATTGATTGGGTTTCTTCGTAGGACAATACAAACATTTGCTGTGAACGCGGCATTGTTCATCGGTTAATTGTAACTTTGACGCTTGTTTCGTGATATTGGTTTTTTACCTTTACACACACGCGTACGCACACACGCATATATATATAATACACAAACACGCATAATACACACACATTCACACATACACACACACACACACACACACACACATATATATATATATATATAATACACGCAAACGCATAATATACACACACAATCACAGACATATATATATATTACACACAGACACACATACGCAATATATACTAAAACATTTACGCGCGCACGCACATATACACAACATTTGAAAATTGAATTTCTTTTAAAGCGAACGAGAGAACTTGAAATCAAGCCTAGCTGTTCTGTTTCTTCGTTTCGTCTTCCGGTTTCGAAAACTGACCCGTCTTTAGAGCTATTAGGCGTCTGAGGTCAAGAAATTGATTAAAGAGCAAATCCTTCCAATATGGGCTTCATCAATCAAATTTCTCTACTCGAAAGCCGGAGTTGATTTCTTGAAGTCCTCTAGCAGCAAATTTATTCATAGGTAGCTTTCCACGGGCGGTGCGCAGACATGTTGGACCGTATGTGGCATCCATCTTTGTCAGGGGACACCACTCGTCGTTAACGGAACGAGCTGGTAGTTTTAGCTCAGTTTGAGTCTGTTGTTCATTTAAGAAGAGGGGATGGGGGTGACTGGCGGGTCATTGAGTTGGAAATGAAATGAACTATTACAGAGACAAATAAAAAATATTCAACCTGGAATTAAAAGAATAATAACAAAAAATTACTTCGATCAGCTTGATCGACAATAAGCTTTGTTACACATTATTACTTAGATGCTATGGTGTATTTGACACCTCCCTATGCTTGTACATACCGGTTTAATTCAGTATTGATAATTTTGTATTTGTTGTGTTTTTACTTTCTTGATTTCTTTATCTTACTCATTTACAGCCCCTAAAGCTGAGCTTTTAGAAAGAAATAGCAATTTTAGAAAGAAATAGCAATAATCACAAAAATTACAATTAAAATACCTTAAAAATCTAAACATTAGAAGATTAAAATGGTAAACCTTTACTCTAAAGATGCTGGGATTTTATAAATGTTTTTTGTTTAGAATATAGCATATTATTATCTGATAATAGTTGATTTTTAAAATGATATTTACCATTATTTCCTCGATATCATCTTTTTATTTAGATTTTAATTTTTACTTTTTAGACGGTGTGATCACTCGCTTTTTAAAAACAAACAAACAAATAACCGTTAACTGACGTATAAATGCACAACACCAAGTTTAATGGAGACTCAGTATATATGTATGTTATGTGCGTGCGTGTGTGTGTATGCGTGTGTGTGTGTGTGTGTGTGTGTGTGTGTGTGTGTGTGTGTGTGTGTGTGTGTGTGTGTGTGTGTGATTATACTGACGTATGCTTGATAGATAAAACTAAAAGAATTTTAAATAAAGTTAGCGGCTCTTGACCTGTGGGTTGCCTGTCTTGGCTTGCAGACTCAGATTTTAAAAAAAAATCTTCTAGACAGATTTTATTGTTTTGTCATTTTTCTTTCTTACTGCGAATCTGGTCAATTTGTTAAATTATACTGTTAACTTCTTGGGAATTTGTGTGTGTGTGTGTGTGTGTGTGTGTGTTGTTTATTTTGTTTTTAATAATGAACACGAGAACTTAAAATACGGTTTTGTTCCAGTCACAATTCCAGAACTACTACGGTATCTATCTATCTATCTAAGATATAGGTTTTCCTGTATCATGCACATTGAAAAGTTGACGTGATCATTCAACTATATTCTCTTTCTCCTTTCAGTATTTTGGAGTTACGCAAAGAGAAGTCTCGCGATGCGGCGCGTTCAAGGCGAGGAAAAGAGAACTACGAGTTTTACGAGCTGGCTAAGTTACTTCCCTTGCCAGCTGCCATCACTAGCCAGCTGGACAAGGCGTCCATTATTCGCTTGTCCATAAGTTATCTCAAACTCAGGGACTTTTCGGGACATGGGGATCCTCCGTGGAACCGCGACCCCCCACACCACAGCAAAACAGTGAAAGGTGAGTTAGAGGGGTGAGGTTTGTGATGTAGTGATGGTGGTGGTGGTATGAGGTGAGCATCTATGATGTATGTATTAAATATGATTAATGTTCTTAGTTGACAAGCTTCATTCTGAGGCCTTTGTCTTGACACTTGTCTCTTGGGGCGTGAACCATGCAGTAGTAGTTATGTGCCCCTTTGCGGGAAATATACAACTTTGGCTTGTCATTTTTATTTCATAGATGTTTTAGTTTGTTTTTTTATTTAAAAAAACTCAAATGTATCCTTCACCAAAGGAATAAAAGTAAGCAAATTAAAGAAAGAAGCAAAGTAAATAATAGGTACATCAAAATATTCATATAAATAAATATAATTCAAAAAGAAGTAAAAATAAATAAAGCAGTTCAACGAAATAAATCAGTTACAAACTAAAAAGATACGAAAAATCAGGGAAATAATTTTAAAATAAAATTAATTACATGAGAAAAATGAAAATAAATAAATAAATGAATATAATAATGAAATAAATAAAATAAATTAATTATATGTATATAACATGCCTGTGAATAAAGTAAATATTAATTTGTTGTTTTCTAAACTACAAAAATTAAATTATAATCCTTCAACCATTATTGACTATCTGAATGTTACGTTGGTCATGAAGTACTGCTTGCTTTGATCACGCACTGCTGGAGGTGGGAGACCAACTTTTTCTCTTCCAGTGTTTCGTTGATTGTCGCAGTGTGGCCGTCTGACTGTTGAGTTAGGAACAAAGATAGTACCTAGAGTTTGATTGGAGAACGTCCTTGTCTGTTGTCCAATCAGCACTTGCCATCTTAAGTGCATACTCAAAGATGGAGGACGAGATAAAGTGTCTTGTAGATTGAAATTTTTCATTTACTGGCCAGTTTAAACTATTCGTTTTGAAATGGTTGCATCCAAACATTATCATGATGAATACTGAAATATTTATGTGCGTTTCAATGCTTTAGCCATAATTCTATCACTTCCAGTGTTGAAGTGTATTAGTCTTTGTAAACTATTTTTGGTGATGAAGTTGTGTAGCCTAAAGAAAGCGTCTTTTCGGTGAGGATGTGTCCTGTGACTCTTATCGATAGTAAACTATTTCAAATATAAAGTATCCTTTTACGAGGTAATTTTTGTAAATTTTATGATGTCCCTGAAATATACTGTCATTGTCCTACTAAATCTTCTACATCATTTTCGGTTTGACCTTCGTGAGCCTCGTGCTAATATATACTACAGTATGCTAACACAAGAGAAGAATTTCCAGAGATAATGAAAATTACAAGCATAGTTGTGTTGTGAATGGGATTTATTAGGGTAACAATTTATTCTGGTAGTTCATATTACGTATGTTCATAAAGAAAACAAATTAATTGAGTGAGTGAGTGTTGTATATGTTTTACTGTATTTAAGTATATGTATTTAGATATGTGCAATTCTTTTCTTTTTCTTTATTTTTTTTTTTAGCAGAGTGACGCAATATTAATTTATTACGTCACTGGATGTGGTTGATATACTTCTTATGTACATAAAAATGAAAAGACTGCATGGCATCATATTTGCAATCTAATTAATAAACTTTATCAAACTTTTAACTGCCGAAAATTACAATAGAGGAGACTGCTTAAGATGTATATCATTGTTATTGATAAAATAGGATGTTTTTCGGTCATTTGTTTCGTTTGTGTGTGATTAAAGGCAGAAAGCTTACTACATGTTTCTTTTATCCCCAAAGTTAGCAGGTGGGTGAAGTATTTGACCAACTCCTTCACAACTGCTGGTGTGCGACCCCCCCCTCCCCAGCACGCGCCTCTTTTATATTGTCAGCAACATACTATTTCTCCATCCTATACCCACCACCACCCTCTGCAATGACGCAAAATGCTCACTATGACACACTAACACTACTTATATAGATTCCAATTCCTGACGTTAAAAGCTTCACTTGTCTTTGATAACGCAGTAAGTTCAATTTCACTCAGAAATTTTATTCATCACAGTAATGCCTTGTGAATCACCATATATAATGTGTCCCTTTGCCCCCTTTTTACACCTTATCGAATCTAAATATATTAACTTTTTTCCTCTCCAAGCTTACGTGGGGCTTTTCATCTTGATATTTTCAGCCTGGGTAGCTTTGAAGGGGGTTGGTTTTCCCTCACTGTACTCGGAGGTCCCAACCACACCAGGTTTACCAATCAAATTCGAACCACCACCACCCGCTCTCATCAAAGAGGGGCGTTTATAAGGAACAATTGGTGTGTGCTTTATATTCACCAGCCCAAACAGCAACCTTTTTGGTTGTAAAAATGCATGAAATTGCGTTTTAAACTTTCTATTCAAGTCATCATTCCGCTTCACATTTTAAGTCCTCAAACCGATTTTGCCCGAACGTTAAAGTTTTGTTGTTGAACGTTCTTGTTTGTATCACATTTTTAAACATGCTATCCAGCGAAACTGTCAGCTTATCAACGTGCCGTATTTCATACGCCGGAACACCTGCAGTGCCCTGGGTACCTCAGGCCGTAACATTCATCGACATTTCACGCCATCGCGTTTAATTCAAGTCGCAAATCTCTTCAAGATATTTTTTTTTTAAGTTTTAAAACACACCTTTCTTGCTTTGATTTTCAGTCTTATGCCTGTGATTTTCGTTTCAAGGGGACGCAACCATTCTTGGTGGACAGCATTTGTATAGAATGCTCTCTGCTTCTCTTGGTTGTGACAGGACTTCGCATGCCTTTCGATTTAAACTGTTTGAAGTAAAAATACGAATCAAGAAAAATCTGATAAATATTTTTAAACAGTTCTTCTAATGTAAACCATTACCACCACCCTCCACAAACACACACGCGCAAAATATCGATATTTCGGATGTACATCCTTACGGATCCAATGTGAAAGGGTTCAATTACTTTGGAAGGGGTCGTTGCAAGGAGGATGGGAACGGAAGAGCTAAAGAGAGTGAGAAGGAGGCGCACATATGGACAAAACACTCACTCTAACATACACACACGCAAACGTGCGCACGCTTATACACATTCGCAGTCATAACTTAGTCTTTCTTGAGCCCCATACTCCGCCCAGAGACCAGACTTACATAACTGTTCTGTTACCTGATTCACGGAGTGGAAGACACTGAGAAACATCAACTGCACGAAATACTTTAAAATTATATTTTAAGGGGAAAGTGTATTTGAAAAGAATACATAAAATGAAATAAAACGAATTTGGTAACACTTTTTGTATTTGTATGAACATAGAGGGGAAAAAATATTTAAAGAGTCGAAAGCGAACTGACAAACACAGTAAGGGGACAAGCTGACAGACTGAGATTCCGGTAGAAGTCTGTATTGGTCCCAGACAGAAGAACCGCAAAGCCTGTGCGGCAGCAGCGGCAGACACCACTATCTTTCTACACCATTAGCACGCGCAACTTTTTCATGCCTCGCGTCCACTGCAATTAGAGTGCAGCTCACAACGGACTTCATCGCGTGGTCGACTTGTTTTATCCCATCCCCCCCCCCCCAAAAAAAAAAAAAAAAAAAAAAAAAAAAACCCTCACCCACGTGTTTCTTGTAAATGATTGACGCAGCTAGCTCACTGCGGTTGTTATCCTGTTGACTTTATTCTATGCCCCTCCCCATCCTCCGACGTTCTCATAAGTGAGTGAAGCAGCTCACTGCAAACTTGACTTTATCGTATTGACTACTCCCCAATAACCGACTTTCTCGTGAATGACTGATGCAGCTTACTGAGAGCCTCATCTTGTGGTCGACTCACCCCACCCACCCACACACAAGGACTGAGGAAGCTCATATGTCTTTGCCTCGTGATCGATTTGTTTTTCTTGACTTTCTCATCAATGACTCATTTAACTCACAGGGTCGACTTGTTTTTCTTGACTTTCTCATCAATGACTGATTTAACTCATATTGTTGATTTGATTTTTTCTTTACTTTCTCATCAGTGAATGATTTAACTCACTGGGTCGACTTGTTTTTCTTGACTTTCTCGTCATTGAATGACTTAACTCTCTGTGTCGACTTGTGTTTTGTTTTGTTTTTTGGTTTTTTTGTTTGTTTTGACTTTCTCGTCAAATGGCTTAACTCGCTGGATAGACTTGCTTTTCTTGACTTTTTCGTCAATGATTGATTTTAACTTATTGGGTCGAATTGTATTTTTCCTTCAGTTATTTGAATCCTGTGGTTGACGTATATTTTCTGACTTTCTTATGAACGACTGACTTAATTCACTGATGATTTTTCGTAAGATCGACTTCCTTTTCTCCCCCATCCTTTTGAACATTGACACATTTTCCTATCAGTGAATATGGTGACTCTAAGGTCCATGATATTTATATATTTTTATAAATGGCATAAAACTTGAACAAAGGTGTGGCCCTCTTTTTTTCCTGTAAATGTCTCAACTCATCATGGCAGTTGTCATAGTTTGACGTCGTCTCGTTTTCCTTGCTCGTAAAATACGAAACTGGGTGCTTGAAGAATCTTGTTGTGGAATGTTTTTATGTCAAAATCTTGTTTACATAAAAAAAATCCCCCTTCTGAATTTAAATGAATTGTATGCGAAATGATAAATATAATACATATATATTTGCAAAAGTGTTGCTGGATTTTTTTTTTTACAGTGTTAATTAATTTTTTTTAAAAAAACATAACTTGATTCGAACGTCGAGTCTTTTGCCTTTAAAGAAATAATATTTCTGATTCTTGCTACTTTACAGATTTCACAATTTAGTTCTCTTCTGTGCATTGTCAGAGTTAATCATCATGTGTGATTTGACTGACTATTACATTTCTAATACTTTGATTTTTTTGACTCACCCCCTTGTTTTTCTTTCATTTGTCTTACTTTTTCTACTTTAAAATAACTTTTAACAGAAAAAAATTGACTATAATAATCGCCTTCTCAATTTTGAACAGTAACTTCTATACGCTATGACGTGTCATTCACGCCTCTTTATTTTTAAATAGTATGAGCAATTTATCCCAAGGGGAGATAATTCTGTCGGACGTATGTATAGTTATTTCTGCCCTAATTCATTCTATTGGTTAGATTTATTAATAGAATGCAGTGCTGGAAAAATTCCGGAGGGGGGAGGGGGGGTTGAATGAGAAAAGCAAATCATCTAGATTATGCATAAAGTGCAGTATTTCACAGTTTTGCCCTGAATATTTTGTTTAGTCATATAATTGGTACACCTCTTCCTTTTTTATTCTGCTTTCCTCTTTCTTCATGCCTTATTTTTTCTTCGTTCCATCTGCTTCCTCCATCCTTACATCCCTTTCTCTCTTTCTTCCTTTTCTACGTTCATGTCTTCCTTCCCTCTCTTTCACCTTGACGTCGCTTCTTCTTCATTTCTTTCTGCGGTCCTTCTTTCCTTCCTTCCATCTCTTTTACATTGACGTCGCTTTTTCTTAATTTCTTTCTGCGCTCCTTCTTTCTTTCCTTCCATCTTCCTATCTTTTTATTCTAAAAACGGAAAATAGTTTATGGATTTGTGGAGTACAATCTTCAATAAAAATGACAAAGATAGTATACAATCAGAGTAATATTTAACAATTAAGAACATCTAGTTCACTACAAAATATTGGGAAAGTGTGTTAATTACTGACCAATGATTACCTGCGCGTGCATAAAACAACTAACTGCATACTGTTTTATAATAGTAATAAATAAATAAATAAATAAAGTTATAAACTGACAAAACTGATAGAGTAAAACCGTAAAATACATTTATCGTAATTATAAGAACACCGAAACATTTCATATTTCTCATTATTTCATTAAATATCAACTTTGATTAACTTTTTCTTTCCAGTTAAATCTTATTTCATGAGTGTGTGTGTGCGCGCGCGTTGCAAGCGTGCGTGCGTATGTATGTGTGTGGTTGCCGTTTGTGCATAAAGATATATGTTCTCATTCCCAGTGACGCTGACCGAATAAGCGGAAGTGACGCAGAGTTTCGGACTAATTATCGCGAGTAGGCAAGCGAGACTGTATCGCGAATTACTAGATTGCCAATCATTTTCTTATCTTCATATACGTTTTCTTGTTTTTTATTGCACTGAGTGTGTGGTCTGACATCTCCAGTTTGGTTTTCATGAGTATAGTATCTCGTAGTGTGCCAGGAAGTTGTTTATAACTTTGTAGTTCAAGCTATAGTGTTACCAAAGTTTTTTAAAATTTGACTTATTTTTTAAAATGAATTTTAGCCTGATAAAGTGATTTATTTTATACAAATATTTGATTTAGATGTAACTAATTATAAATGAATTTTAGCCTAATAAAGTGATGTATTTTATACAAATATTTGATTTAGCTGTAACTAATTATAAATGATGAAGAAGCTAATTTATGTTTATTAATAATTCTCCCAGGAGAAACCACTCGCCTCTTACTTGGACAATTATACGGGTGCGGTAAAAGTCTTATTTCTTCCACAATAGTAAGACAGATGTTTTACTGTCACACATAACTTTTACCTTTATATTGCTATTGTAGCCTCTCTCTTCCCACTGTGGGATCTGAACTTAGCATTCCTACTATAGATAACTTTTACCTTTATATTGCCATTGTAGCCTCTCTCTTCCCACTGTGGGATCTAAACTTAGCATTCCTACTATAGATAACTTTTACCTTTATATTGCCACTGTAGCCTCTCTCTTCCCACTGTGAGATTAATTTAGCATCCCACTACGGCCTCTTGCTTTAACTTCACACTTTGGTCTTTATTTAGCCTAAAAACAATAATATTGAAAATAGAAACATTACAACGTTTAATCTTTAATGAAATATACTGTGTTCTCTAAATTTAGCCACCCATTTCGATCGCTTGCATTAGTAAAGAAAAACATTTCATACTTTGAATCCTTCTATCACAAATGCTACCTGCTGTATTTCTTTGCTTTAGTTTTCTCTCTCTTTCTTTCATTTTCCTCTCTTTCTTTCATTTTCTCTCTTTTCTCTTTCATTTTATATTTCACGGTTTCTCTTTCATTCTCTCTCTCGCATTCTTTCTCATTTTTCTCTTTCATTTCTATCTTTCGGTCTCTCCTTCATTTCTCTTTCATTCTCTCTCTCTCACTCTCTCTCTCTCACACTCTCTCTCTCTCTCTCTCATTTCTCTTTCATTCTGCATCTCTCACACACTCATTTCTCTCTTTCATTCTCTCTCTTTTCTCCCATTCTTCTCACTCTCTTATTCCACTCATTCTCTATCTTTTGCTCTCTTTTTCTATCTCTCGCGCGCGTACTCTCCCTTTTTCTGTTTTTCACTTCTTCAGACTTGCTTGTAATCTCTCCCTCCGTCTTCATCTCCCTCTCTCTCTCGCTCTCTTTGAAGGTCAGTGGTTTTAAAGCAATCGTGTTTAAGGATTTGCAGAAGCAATGAGCAAGGTCATTATTTCCAGCACATTTACCCCAAGCAATCGCCGTCCAATCGAACAGCTTCGCATCAAACGGGAAGAAAAAACCGAACCCAAGAAAATGAAAACTGTCGACAAAACCCCATTGTCTGTTTATCGGGTTTTGTTTGCGAGCAAACTCACTTTTTAGCGTTTATTAATTCCCCATAACTCTGCCCCAAGATCGGACTCAATTCGTTCAGGCGATCAGCTAGCGGAAAGGCAGGGAGACAACCTAATGCAACGTGATGCAATAAATGTCACATCTTAATCAGTAAATTTTGCCTATCATGCTGCCGCTTATCTCCCTTTGATTGAATTTTTGCCCAACGCCTCTACTTCCAGTCTATCTTTCGCTACGTTGGGATTCAAAACTTTATAAATCCGGATACAAAATTGGCCGAGCATAATTTGACGTTTATGTAGCTTGTTCACTTCATAAAGAAAAAAGAAGACAGAAAAGAGAACATTACATGAACTGATATTTAACGTAAAACCATACATATAGACTTTTTTTTAATTAAAATTTTATTACACGTTTATTGATGGGAAACATTTAACAGATTTGTTTTATCAATCAAATAGTTTTGAAAAGAAATCTAATGGTCAGTGATTTTAGATTTAGTGTACCATTTATATCTGAATAGCAAACGCAAAGTGTGCCTGTAGTAGCAGGTGAGTTAGTATAGTAAGCGTGTGTGCATGAGCATGTGTGTGTGTGTGTGCATGAGCATGTGTGTGTGTGTGTGTGCGCGCGCGCGCGCAAGAATGAGTGCTGAGTGGCTGACTCACTAGTCAGTCAGACAGACAGAGAAACAGATAGTCGGACAGGCATTCAAGTAGATATGGATGAATGGATGATGGAGGGATAGATAGATAGATAGATAGATAGATAGATAGATAGATAGATAGATAGATAGATAGATAGATAGATAGATAGATAGATAGATAGATAGATAGAGTGGTGGATGGAGGGAAGGATGAATAGATAGATAGATAGATAGAGGGATGGATGGAGGAAGGAAGGATAGATAGATAGAAAGAAAGAAAGATAGATAGATAGATAGATAGAGGGGTGGATGGAGGGAAGGAAGGATGAATAGATAGATAGATAGATAAATAGGTAGATAGATAGAGGGTTGGAATGAGGAAGGAAGGATAGATAGATAGAAAGATAGATAGAGATAGATAGATAGAAAGATAGATATTATATAGATAGATATAGAGATAGATAGATAGTGTGGCGGAGTAAATTTGTCTGTCCCTATTTCTAAACTTAATTGCTATATAAATTGTTAAATGTCAAAGTGACCCGACCTTTTGCACTGCTGTTATTTTTGTAAGTGCCAAAGTTGGAGTAAACAAGTGGAGAAATGCTAGATGCAATACAAACCAGTTCTAATTGGAAGAGTAGTTTTTCTGACTGAATAGTCTCTCACTTGTTCATAAGAAATTCATCCAATGGGGATAGACTGAAAGTTACTTTGTTGAAGAAGTTCTATATTCTAATCAATCTAAATTTTACTTGAGTCCGGTCATAAAGGCAGTCATTATCTTATGACTGATACAGGCAGAATGGCCTTAGAAATATACATATTTGCTCTTGATCTATGATTTGAATTGGAGAATACTTATGTAATTGAACCATTATTTCTATGTTTACTAATTTGATTGTGTTTTTGGAATTTTGATGGATACTATATTTCTTATGCTACTTTTGTTTCAGACTAATGAATATCATTGTAGGATTTGTAACTTGATAATGTGTATGAGAGAGAAAGGAGTTTAGAGATGAAATATGCCTTATATTTAGCACTGCCTTAATTTGACTTTTGCAGAATTGAGTGCACCCTTGTTTATTTTGTAGTCCTGTACCCACTTCAGACTAAGCTGACTACTGTACTCTACCGGATCACGCTGGTGTGTGAATCCAGTGCTGTTGTCGAACTTATCAGTAAAATATTTTGCTGTAAGTTGATTGCAGTGAATTCCATTTGAGAACCAATATGGAGAAAATTGAGTTTGGTCTTGACAGTTCATGATCTGTTGAGTAGCACACATGAAAATTCTAGAACACTCTTTCTGATGTGCTTCGATAGTGCATGTGAAATTTTGGATGATTCTCCATGGTGTGCATTGCGAGCACAAATACAGATTATTGTGTAATGTGCCTAGAAGGGGTACATTGGATCGTCATCAAATAAAAAAGACAGTGACTTGTTGCAAACTGCATGATTGTGAACACATGCTAGGGACAGAGGTCATCATTAAAAAGGTTATGTACATTCACTATAATTATCCCTCTAAAACTCCACTCTCATTTCTGTGATGATTTATATCCATGAACTTGATTATATATATAATTATGTTAACTTGACTGCTGATGTCTATGCTAGGATAAACTGAATGAGTGTTTAGCTAAATTGTTGTGAAGTGATGTAAATGTCAATGCTGTTTTGATTATATTTATATATATGTTTGTAGATTTAATAAATTTATTAACCTTTTTGCACGTATCGCGAATGGATGGATGAGAACAAATGTGGGGTGGGGTGGGTCGATGGATCGGTAGATTTTTGTTGCGTGTTTTAATTTCAGAATGATCCAGTGATTTATTAGTATTTAATTCATCTCTGAGTATGATCAATCTACAATTGTTTACTGAATTCACTAAAAGTGATACTGACTATCTAAGTGTTCCTTATAACATAAAAACCCACTATCAAATTTCTGATCGTTTCTTTCAAGTAATGTAAAAATGTGTTTATCTTGAACGTTCACTTTTAGCTGTCGTTGTTAAGGCGGATTGATTTATTTCACGACACATAGTTTCCAGGCCACGTGACCCTTTTGTTCATGGCTGCCAACACGGTGCATGTTAGCGTTGCAGAGCGGCGCGTCTTTGTTTGCTGGTTGGCAAAATGCCCGGATAAAAACATCAATAAGCTACGTGTTTCTACTTAACGTCTGTTATCACGGTTCGTTGATTTAATCTAGTTACATAGCGTGTTAGAGGGGAATGTTAGACGCTCTATTTCAGGTTCCTGTTCCGGTTTTTCGCCTACCATTTGCATCAGTTCTCATTCTACTTCTTGACTATTTTAAAAATAAATAATTATGCATTGTGTAAAGTTTGCATGCTTTTATGTACGTCTGCAACTTTCGTCTGTTTGCCTGT
The DNA here is from genome assembly GCA_028829895.1 of Sinotaia quadrata. NCBI lineage: Eukaryota > Metazoa > Mollusca > Gastropoda > Architaenioglossa > Viviparidae > Sinotaia > Sinotaia quadrata. The sequence continues at coordinate 106,766,937 of CM054177.1, read as the reverse complement.
GTGTATGTGTGTGTGTGTGTTGGCATATATGCATGCGCTTTTTGTACGTGTAGCTTTACGTCAACAGTATTGGTTTGGCTGTAGAGTAACTTTGCTGTTATACAAAACAACACACAAGAGAATGTTTCTGTTGATCAGAAAATATTCTTTGTTCAAAAGCAAACCAAAAGAGACTGATCTCTTCTTGCTACAAAATGTTAAAAGTGAGTGGTTGTCGATATAAGCTTTTAATTATGTTGTATTATTGGCCAATATTATAAAATTTTGCTACGTTGTATTATTGGCCAATATTATAAAATTTTGCTACGTTGTATTATTGGCCAATATTATAACATTTTGCTATGTTACTGAAGTTTAGAAATTGTTGGTATGTTGGAGTATCAATTCAAATAATGTAACTCAGTATTAGAGTGTTACAGAAGTTTAAAAAATTGTTGATATGTTGAAGTTTCAATTCAAATAATGTAGCTCAGTATAAGAGTGTTAGTGAAGTTTAAAAAAATGTTGATATGTTGGAGTTTCAATTCAAATAATGTAACTCAGTTTTAGAGTGTTACTGAAGTTTAGAAATTGTTGATATGTTGGAGTTTCAATTCAAATAATGTAACTCAGTTTTAGAGTGTTACTGAAGTTTAGAAATTGTTGATATGTTGGAGTTTCAATTCAAATAATGTAACTCAGTATTAGAGTGTTACTGAAGTTTTAAAATTGTTGGTATGTTGGAATTTCAATTCAAATACATGTAACTCAGTATTAGAGTGTTACTGAAGTTTAAAAATTGTTGGTATGTTGGAATTTCAATTCAAATACATGTAACTCAGTATTAGAGTGTTACTGAAGTTTAAAAATTGTTGGTATGTTGGAATTTCAATTCAAATACATGTAACTCAGTATTAGAGTGTTACTGAAGTTTAAAAATTGTTGGTATTTTGGAATTTCAATTCAAATAATGTAACTCAGTATTAGAGTGTTACTGAAATTACATAATACGGACTTCATGAACGTCAGTCATGTGATGATCCTTAAGATTGATGCAGTTGGCAGCACAAGATACCCCAGATCAAAGGAAAAATGGTAGAGAGAGAATCTTGAAAACTTCGTGTTTTTGTCTAAGACAAAACCGAACTACTTTTCAGAAAGTATATAGTTACTGAAGAAATTGTGTACAAATAAAAAATGTCTTCCTTTTAACTATATTCAGTATTTTTCATTTCCTTCTACTCATTGTAAAACCACTCATTGTTCAGTGTAAAACTCTAGTCATTGTAAAACTACTCATTGTTCAGTGTAAAACTCTAGTCATTGTAAAACTACTCATTGTTCAGGGTAAAACTCTAGTCATTGTAAAACTATTCATTGTTCAGGGTAAAACTCTAGTCACACGATAAAAATCATGCACCCAATGACGAACACAATATGCATCAAATGATTAAAAAAAAAATACACCTTGATTTTAAATATAAAAACAACAAACCCCAAATGAATGAACTTTACTGACAGATCATTACAGATTTCACTAACACATAACAGGCCACTTCCCTGATAGTAAAGGCAGACTTCCCTATCACAACATAGGCGGATTTCACTGATACAACTTAGGCATCTTTTTGCTGACAAAACACATGTATACTTCATCGCCACAACACAGAAAGACTTCATCGAAATAATAAAGGCAGACTTCTCAGTGCTGGCTAAGGCAACAAGGCAGATTTTATTGAAATAATAAAGGCAGACTTCATAGTGCTGGATTTATTGTGGCAACATAGGCAAACTACTGATACAACTTATGCCGATTTCACCGACACAACCTAGGTGGACTAACTTCTCTGACACAACATAGGCTAAATGCTCTGACACAGCACAGACTAACTTCTCTGACACAATATAGGCTAAATGTTCTGACACAACACAGACTAACGTCTTTGACACAACATAGGCAGACTTTTCTGACACAACAAAGGCTAACTTCTCACACACACAGCATAAGCAGACTTCTCTGACACAACATAGGCAGACTTCACTGACACAACGCAAATAGACTTACTGACACAACATAAACAATCTTCTCTGCTAAAGTACAGGCTATATTAACTGATGCAACATCGGCAGAATACGCTGACAGACCTCAAGCAGATTTCGTTGATACAACTTAGGCAGAAAATACACATGATCGAACAAACAACAACATCCGACATATTTTGCTTTTAAAATACAATTTTAAGAAAGTTTCTACGTATTACCAACGACCAGGGAGATGGGATCAAGACATTTTTTTTTTAAATAGAACTCTTTCTTTCTTTCTTTCTTTCTTTCTTTCTTTCTGTCTCTCTGTCTGTCTGAAGTAAAACTAATGAATGCACAGTAATGTCAAATGGTTTGTTTTGAAAATGTTTATTACAGGGACACACCCGAGAAGACGAGGTGGCTCCTCTGTCGCGCTGGATCTGTTTGACTCACATCACGGGACACACATTTTACAGGTACGCCAGTTTTACAGACTCAAGTATTTTACAGACACATGCATTTTACAGGAAACTCATTTGTTATACTCATGTATTTTACAGGTACGTCAATTTTAGAGGCTAGAGTATTTTACATTTTCTCCAATTGACATTCTTAGTCTGTCATTTTTCGTCTCTTTGTTGGTTTTCGTCACAGAACGCATACTGGACAGGAAGTGTCCTGTAATTTTGTCATTTCTGTTTGCTTATAGTTGTCGCTTTTCGTCACAGGACGCATACTGGACAGGAAGTGTCCTGTAATTTTGTCATTTCTGTTTGCTTATAGTTGTCGCTTTTCGTCACAGGACGCATACTGGACAGGAAGTGTCCTGTAATTTTGTCATTTCTGTTTGCTTATAGTCGTCGCTTTTCTTCACAGTACGCATACTGAAGAGAAAGAATATTGTAGTTCTTATTTTTCGTCACTGGACCCGCACATTTTCTTATATAAATGTTGCACCCTGAGTCTTGTTAGTGTTTGATTTACGACTGTGGACGCATATTTTATTCACTATATACTATTCAGTCTCATCATAACTTTTGGGCTTCATCACAAAACACGGCTTTTTTCATTTAGGAAATCAGATGTACACTTTCTGTTCGTTCATATACATATACATATAACATATACATATATACATATGAATACATATTTTATTTAATAAACAGTAAACTCCATGTCCATAGGTTTTGGATTTCGTCAGAGAAAATATATTTCGATAAAGAAATATATTTAGCACTTTTCCCTTTATTATAGCGCTTTGGGGATTTGTTACTGGATGTATATTTTACTGTTAGAGGTATTGTTATTAAATTGCGGAGTTCTATAAATAAATAAAATTCATTTATATTCTACATAACTCTCGAGTACTATCTATCTATCTATCTATCTATCTATCTATCTGTCTGTCTGTCCGTCTATCTATCTATGTGAGTGAGTGATTATGTTAATGTGGTGATCTGTGCTTGGTTTGGATGGGTGGGCAGATAATTTAGTTGATACAAACAGAATGCTTCCAATTTATAAAAGTGTGTGGGGTTCTGGCTTTTGCTTTTGTATTTGCCCTAGTTTCCAATTGTTGTCTTGTCTTTCTATGACCCGTTTCTATCAGGCATTTTTTGATTATTAATCGCAGTCATTTTTAATTTCGGAGGGAGTTGTTTTTATTTTGTTTTGGTTTTTTGATGTGTTTGTCTTTTCTATGAGTGCCCATTAGATTTTTCCTTGTATGCTGACATTGTCTGGTGAAAGGCAGATCTGTAATAAAGTAACAAGGACGACTATTGATGGTCGAGATCAGATTGAAGCAGTTAGGGAAAACTGAGAAATTGAAACTCCTGACCAATCCCGATTTCGAAAGAAAATGCTCTAGACTCATATGTAGCCAGTAATTTCACTTACTCACCATGGCCATCTTCGTAGTAGATTCCCCCCTCCCCCTATACACACACAAACCCACCCATTCATCCACTAACCCTCCGAGTTACGGCTGTCTTCTAGCGACCAGGGGCTCTTCGCTAAGCCTAGTTTACACGCTGGCTCATTTGCATATTGATGACGTAGGGATCAGAGCTGGATTTAGACTCCCGTGCGTTGTTGCGCTCGCACTGGCGTTTATGGCAGGCAGCGGTCATACGGGGGTGACAGAGAAGAGAACAAATAGCTGGCATTTCGCATTTTTAACAATAATTGTTCCAATAAAAAGTAAATAAAAAATAACAAAACTTTTGGCGCGGTGTGTGAAAATAACAAAAGAAGTCCCTTCATTCGCCATTATTTTGATTTGTAACACGAGAGTCGCAAGCGAGCTGACAGGATAAAGTCGAGAGACTGAAATTATTCATTTAACGTTGTTATTCTCTGGGGTAAAAGAAAAATGGCGTTCGCAACATACCTGTCTTTTTTTTCTAATTTTGTTTTGGCGGTATGTGTTAGGGGAGTTTTGGTAGTAATAATGTTCCAATATTAATAGACAGTGTTTGACTTCGGACATAACATTTTAAGCATGCATTTGAGTGAGTGTGATTGAAAGAGAGCTAGAGGCACTTCTTTTTATTCACTCACGAACCTGCATGGAAATAGATGTACATAAAAGCTGAGGCTGAGAGGGGGGGGGGGTAGATGAGACTGAGATAGATCAACATTAACGCAGAGAGAACTAAGAGTGAGACAGACACAGAAATATGTAAACATTAATACAGAGAGAAACGGAGATTTGGGCAGACAAACAGAGAGATGTAAATATAAACACATAGAGAACATGAGATTGAGAGGGAGATAGGTAAACATAAACACATTGATAACTATAGATTGAGAGGGAGAGACAGACAGATATACATACAGACAGACACGCAGAAAGAGATAAACAAACACAGGCGCTAAAATTCGAGATTGAGAGGCACCGGTAGAGAGAGAGACTCACACACACACACACTCACACGCACACACACACACACACACACACACACACACACACACACACACACACACACACTCATACACACACGCGCGCATGCACGCAGAGGTTCAAGTGACAAAACTCATTAAAAAAATAATACTTCTGTGTTATTTCAATTTTCTTCTTTATTACAAAAATAAATTAAAATGTACTCGCAGTAAAATGATGAAATAAATAAAAATCCATTACGGGAGGGGTTGGGGTGGAGTGCTTGAAATGTTTAATTTTCAAAGCAAACCACTCCTTAAATGTAGAGTACACACACGTAGTATTAAAATAATGATTGTGTGTCTATGAGAGAGAGAGAGGAGAGAGAAAGAGAGGATGGAGGGTGGAACACCCTCACATAGACACAGGCATACAGATAAGCACAGAAAATGGAGATTGAGAAGAAACACATATGCATACACACATACACATTAATATAATAAAAAAAACACAGATAAAATCACATATAAATATTATCACCCATCCTCATATAAAACCACACACGCACGCACGCACAAATAAAACCACGCTCACAGACACACATCTATAGAAAACTTTTAAAATAATCACTAAAAGAGTAAATCACTCTTAACGTACATCCCTTTTAAAGTACTTTACCTAGTCCTGGGTGTAGAAAACAAAGAACTAGTCACTAGTGGGTTCTACATATGCATCAGCCAAAGAGGCAACACGTCACAGAACATTTCCAAGCCTCCAAACCTTCTGAACTCATCTCGTGGCCCCACCCATCCACCCAACCCTCCCAAAAGTCCTGGAGGCAGAAATGCGACATTTCTTCTTCTTTTACCCAACCTTTACGTCCAACATGGTACGGGGGAAACCCTCCGACCTTACTTCTATTGCATTGATATTCAATTTCTTGAATTGAGAGAAAACCGTTTTGCCAGCGCCGTCTCTAGGGAGCCGACGTGAGCAGAATTCACCTCCGGTCCTCACTTACCCTGCTCTCCTACCAGGACATCTCTCCTGACCTTGGCGCAGCGCGTCCGACTTTGTCCCTGCCGTGAAGCGGATGGAAGAAGAAGTGGGGAGTGGGGGTGTCCGCTCCATCACCGCTACATTAATAACAGTGTCGGCGCCAAAGAATGGCGTTTGTATTACGCTTTTGATTGATTGTCTCACAGGAGACCTACCCTGATTAGGCCAATAATCAAATTTCAGCCAGTCGTCATTGTCTGTTGCGCTGGCAGTGAAGCCTTGTCCCCGTGCCTACTTGTTCGCCATTGAGGACCCATAACCCGAGAAAATATTAGATCTTGGATCCCTTGCGAAAAGACCAAAGGTGAGGGACTATATTGCTCGGCGGCAAGAATACATTTAGAAGGGTTGTGGAGTTGTGTGTGTGTGTGTGTGTGTGAGCGCCTGCGTGTGTATTCGTGAGAGAGTTGGTGGAAAGGTTTACATCCAAGCGGTAAAATTAGGATGGTGGTAAGCTTATTCCCTTTAAAAAAAACGATAAATATTTAAAATACTCTAAAATGTAATAATAATATACGCAGGAGATACTTTCTTCGTTCTCATAAACCGAGAAAGGCCGTTAAAAAAATATAATAAAATCACCAACCGTGATCTGTAAAGGAATTGGTAGTGTTACACGTAACATTATTCCCCGCATCTTTTTTTCTTCCTTTCTTTCCTTTCTTATTCTTTCTCGCCACCATCAATATAGGAGCCTTTTTCCGCGCCGACGCTTCCTCCCACACAAGCTGTCGGATGTCGTTGTCAGCAGCTAAAATCGAACTAACCTCCCGGCGTGTGTGGCTGTTATGGCAGATATTATTCTCTGACGTCGGTTTATTGAGGAGAAAACTTGTTCTCTGAAAAGAAAAAAAGACAATTGGTGTCTTGTAGCAGCCATCGACATGATTTGCACCCTGATTATTCCCTCATTACGGGTGGGTATCGCATCACAGATGTTAGGGAATGCCATCTTACTTCACCATTCCTGACTGCGGAAAGGCCTGACTGCTTTTACATTTCCCTCCTGGAGATGCTTAACCCTGGTGACCTTTTGTTGTTGATGCAAAACAGGAACCAAGACTGAAATGAGTGGTCCCCAAAGGGAGAGCATTTAAAAGAAATATTACAGCAGGGAAATAGTCGTGCTTTTTGTGACTCCATATCGGATGGTCGATAAGTATGCTGTTGTTTTGGGTTGTTTCCTTTGTTTAGAAGTTGATTCTTGACGCACGAGGTTGACACAGCGACAGAAAGTAAATTACGCTTCTTGTAGAATGCACGTTTCTTTCTTTCTTTCTTTCTTTCTTTCTTTCTTTCTTTCTTTCTTTTGTCATCAAATATATTTTATAGCTTAATTTGCACTCATATTTAAAATCTTATCGCTTGTGTTCACATTTGAAAGACTGTCGATAACCATCTCATTAAAAACAAAGCTAAGGTCCGTTGATGAAAATAATATCTCGAGGGGAGTTCGATGATAGCAAGGTCTGGGCTTTGGCATCGCAAATAGGTGCTCGGCATTCCGGTCCCTCTCCGCCAATTATGGCTGTTGTCGTTGTTTTTCTCTTTTCTTTACTTTTAAATCCATACACCTACTCTCTGGCCCGGGGTTGTGCAGTGCACGGTCAGTAAAGCGCTTGGGAATTTGCATTAATTTGAATCGCAAATAAAAATTTCCAAAATTAATTAGAAAATTATTAATAAAGTGTATATTCAGATTTCGTTCTTGCAATTTGTTTTCTCTCTCTTACTCTCTCTCTCTCTCTCTCTCTCTCTCTCTCTCTTGCTTTTAATTCTTTTTTAAAAAAATGTATATGGTAAGCCTAGTAAGCTACATTTCAGTAACAAAGGACAATGCTCTCTCTTCTCCTTCAATATTCTTAGCCATTTCTCTCTGAGCCTGTTTTATCGATTAATGCACTTTTGCGTAAACAACTTGTAATTTTTTTAACACCATTTCGATTTGGGGGTAGAAGGTGGGGCGGAAAGGACGCAAGACTTTCAACGTGAACTTTACAAGGGAGATAACAAGTCTCCGCAGTCAGTGTCCAAAGTGGTACAGGAAGGCAGCGGTAAGATGGGAGTAAATGGGAGACTACTCCGAACATACAGACACACACAGACACACAAATACACAAGAGAAAAGAAAAAGGCACAGTGACACTCGCAGATGTTTGTCTGATAAATATTGAAACAAATTACCCGAAGTTTGGACAACCTAAACACCACCGTTTGAAGGAATTGACAGGTGAGTGAAAAGGATCCACACCACCAACGCTACCAGCAGCAGACAAGGCAAAGAGAATTTCCTTCACTGACAAGTGTAAATCCTTAGAAAGGACGGAGTTATCCACCACCACCACCACCCCCAAGCACATCTCCTTTTGCTCTCCCTCTTTTCTTAAGTGAGTGGGAGGGAGGGAGAAAGATGGTGAAAGAGGGGGAGGGGGAGAGAGAAGTTAAGAGAGAAAAGTTGAGAGTAGAGATGAGAAAATAGAGAATCCTTTTCAATTATATCAGTTTAATAATAATTTTATTTAAGACACGAATGTGGGTGGGGTATGTGTGGGTGGGTGGGTGTAGCCAGGGTTTATGAGGACGCAAAATCTACGGACGAAAATACAATGAAAACCAGTAGTTCATTATCTGACTTCCAGCTCTTCAATCTTTCAGATGAAACAATCATTAATTCGCAAAATGATCCAAAGGGTATATAAATGTGATATGAGCCCCCGCCCTCCCCCCTTCAATGTTCCCAATTGTGGCGTGGGTTTTTTAGAAGATGTAAAAAGATTTAAAACTTTAACGCAGCCGACCACACGCCCATTCACACTTCAGTGGTGTCAGGTGTTACAAGTATTTGACAATTTAAAATGTTTTGAACATTAAAGTGTAAATATTGTTTTCTTAAATCTCTTATCAATCCATTTTTACTTTAAACCTTATAACCAATTAAAGACAAACAATCGAATAAACTCTACTTTAAAATATCTCTAACTATTAAAAAGTGAATAGAAACCAGCTTTTCTGGCCGGGTTTTGTTCGACAGCTCGAAAACGCTCGAAACACTTGATCTTGAACAAATTCTAAATATAGCTCTGAAAGATGATGACAAAATTAAAAAGAAAAACGAAAATACTTATAATCTTAGGGATGGGTGAAAACTTTATAGAGAAGAATAATGGTGGCAGAAAGAATTATTAAATTAAATCACGATGATACAGGTGCATCTTGACTGTTCGATATTTGCTCAGTGTCCACTATTTACAGAGTGTGACAATGCACCCCTTTGTTACTGGTTATGATTATTATTTATTACTAATCAACCATAACTAATTACAAGTGATGGAGAAATTTTAATTTATATCTATTAATAATTCTCCCAGGAGACACCACTCGTCTCTCACTTGGGGGATTATAGTAATAAAAGTCTTCTCTATCCTCAACAATAAGACGTTTTATTGTCACACTATATTTTTTCAGGTGGAAACTTTTTACTAAAGGAGTAACAAATCCGTCTTTAATTATATTTAATGAGCACCCACCCACCCACTGTCACTCCAACATATAGTTTAATAATATGTGTAAGAAGGTTAATAAATTTAACAATAAATTTATGAAATCAACAATCAAATATACATATGACAAATTCACTGAAAAGATTATTAGATATTAATATTCCATGTAACAACATTCAGATTATTTCGATAAAATCACAGGGCTATTCTTATCATAGAAGAAATAGAGTTATAGAGTAATATGATAATAGTTTGTACATAACCTGTTTAATGATGTCAACTGCAACAGTCTTTGCTCACTTTCATAACAATGTCACAAGTTTATTGTTCACTCTATAATAGTCAATCTTCCACATGTTCTGCTAAGCCCATTGAATGTTACAACTCTGTAGATCCCTCGAGACTAATCTAGGTACACATACGCCATATTAACTTCTCAAGTAGACAACCACAGTAATGAACTTCTAGCATTCCTTTTACTAGAAAGTTCCACAGTGGAGTTGGACACACATTCCAAAGCACGCAAACAGGGTGCAGTGAATCATCACAACTCCCCCACTGTTAAAAGGAAACTTCTCAAATCCACCACAAGTATACAAAGAAGAAAGGTAAAACAGGTTTGCTCCTTTCTGTAACATCATATCATAGAGCAATGCTAAGTTTCAAGTTTAATCATCTTTATTCTCCATTCTTCCTTACAATCATTCTCAACTTATAATTCCTGCAACACATTTATTAGCCTGATACATCCGTGCTACATAATAACTACAAACTGGTCAGTTAGACGTGTAGTGCAGACTGTGGGCTCGATATCTTTTTGCATCTATCGAGTTGTTAGAGTAGCTGGTCTGGGACTGCTGTACTAAGGTGCTCATTGAAGTGCAAGATGAGGCAGGTACTGGCATCCCAATAGTGCCAACCACATGCCATTATTGAAGACAAATTGGATAAAGTAGATATTGAGATAGAGTGCCAATTCTACAACATATAAAATCAAGTCCTAAATTTCTAGTGAATACTGGAGTGACAGCTGGCACACCAGAGCGACGTCATTCATACATAGAAAAAAAAGAAAGGACACATGACGGGTGAATGAAAAGAAAATAGAAAAAGAGTGAATTAAAATGACAATTATATGCCTATATGAATGTGCATAACAACTAGCATAATAAGCATAACAATAACTTCTATTCATAATTCAATCATAACTTCCACCTGACTGACCTTTGCTCAGAAAAATACCTTTTTACCAGTGGTGTCTGGGAGAGCTTTTCTGAGCAATGCTATGCTGGCACTGGCACTGCTGACTGTGATTGGGGGGGGGGGGGGGCTCATTTTGGCAGGAACAGAGACACACCCAGCGCGTCCCGTGGTCAGTCAGACTAAATATCTGGCAAATTATTACAATCTGACCTACTAGATCGGCCAAGATTGAATAATATCACCAGGGCCTTTCCTGCAAGAGGGGAGCTAACAGTTAGATATGAAACCACAATGTCTAAAGTCTAATCTACCCCAGCAAATCTAACAGTAGACTGTAGCCCTGAGAGTTAGAAAGATGAATGAAAATTTGGTAGCCACTTTTCGTACCCTCATTACCCTCATACCTTACTACTATTAAAGATTACTACACAGCCCAATTAGGTAAGGTAACAATAATGGTGTGATACATGGGCCTATACCAGAAATCCTTCACCGTTAGCACACTACAATAGGCTCTTTACTGGAAATCCATCACTTTACTGAAAATCCATCAATAGGACCTGTGCTGGAATTCATCACTCTTAGCACAGTTCAATAGGACCTGTGCTGATAATACTAAAATGCAAGGTTAATGATATAATACAATAGGAACTACAGTTTAAAATACAACGCTAATTGTGTAGTACAACAGGGCTTTCATTAGAAATATAAAACTGCTGGTGAAGTACAATAATTTCTACATTGGAAATACACATTCTCTTCGTACAACACTAGCAGATATACCCAGCGTAACCCGAATTAAAAAAAAAACAACTGAATTTTTAATAGCGCTTATCATTTGACAAAGAAATAAGACTTGTTTAGTTAGTTCTGTATAAATATGAAAAAATGTATGGATAAATCCATCCTCCATGCTAATCCATTGATATATATATATATATAATATGTTCGTATTAAATACAGCCTACTCCCTATGTAGCTGACGTAACACATACATGAATATGTCGTGTTTATTTGATTCCCTTTCGTTGTACTGTCTGGCGTCATAGCGTAGTCATTGCGATGTGTTGCGTAAATATGTCGTGTTTATTTGATTCCCTTTCGTTGTACTGTCTGGCGTCATAGCGTAGTCATTGACGATGTGTTGCGTAAATATGTCGTATTTTATTGCCTGAAGAACACATGGTAGACCATGGTAGTTTATTTCGCGTAAATATGTCCTACTCAAAATAAATGGCTGACAGTTTTTGCTCTATGGTACAACTTTTTCCGACTGAGGCAGTTTTATTTGTTGAGTACTATTATTGATGTGTCAGTTTTATTGGTTGACTTAAGAGTACTATTATTATTGATGTGTCAGTTTTATTGGTTGACTTAAGAGTACTATTATTGATGTGTCAGTTTTATTGGTTGACTTAAGAGTACTATTATTGATGTATCAGTACAGATGACCACATAGGTAATCACTTAATACTTGCCCGATGCAGACTAGGTCATTTGTGTGGTGCTAATGTATGACACTGGATGGGAGGTCGTTTGGGGGTGGGGGTGGGGAGTCGGATTCTGATGTATATTTTTATTTAATATAATCCATAAAACTATCAGCATCTGTCATATGCGCATATGAGCAGTCCAATTATCTGGATGGAAACAACGCTCATAGCCCCATATATTTCAGTCTAAAGTACATATTATCAACAAATCGTCTACCAAATGTGCTTCAGACCCGATTTACCAAAAGTCATGGGGTGAAATGCCCTTTACAAGTCCACATGCAAAACGTTCAGCAGTCACCTGCAAAGTAAACCAACCTAAGACTAAATGCTCTAACTATATTAAACTACTAAAATATTAGAGGTCTACCTCCACCATCCAGCACCTCTCCCCTTCACCTCCATAAACATGTTGTTCTGTATTCAGAGCTCTTTGGTTAACAAACAATCACCAGGGCTACATCACACAGTGCTCGTCCAGCCTGTTGACCAGGTCTGCTTTTATAAGATAATGAGATCCTTTTTGAGTTTTCTTTCTGAAGTAAAAAAAAATCGTTATTGTTTTTGGATTTTGGAACTTAAAATCACAATTCATTCTTCTGAGTTTATCTAAATACTTCCTGTCAACAAGACGAATCTTTTGATATATGATATGTTGGGCTTAAAAAGAAAATTCTAAGGTTTTATAGCAGACAAATAGACGTTCCAAATTATAGGTATAAACTATTATTGGAAATATAACGGTACTGGTGAAGTTAAATAGGGTCTACAATAGAAATTCAATACTGTTGTTGGAGAGCTGTAGAGCTTACATTGGAAATACAATGCTCTTGGTGTAGTACATTATAGCCTACACCAGAAACACAATGCTCTTGGTGTATTATTTTAGAGCCTACACCGGAAACACAACGTTATTGCTGTAATACGATCGAGCTTACACCGGAAACACAACGCTATTGCAATAGTATAATAACCTTACAATCTCTCCAGTTTAAATAAACGAAGGCTATCTTCGAGTTGTTCCTTAAGTTTTAATTTATGGAAAACACTTATCTCAAGTGAACAGGAACAAACTATTACGAAGTATACAAGTTAAACTTCCTACATTTTAGGGAAAAGTCGTCAGAGGCAGCCATTCTGTTTTGAAATATGGGTTTATGGTCCTGGTTTGCCTGGTGCATCATGGGTAGAAAATATGTCAGCTATGTAATGATAGCACAGAGAATTCTTTCTGCTGGCATTTAGTATCATACTGCTGCCCGCTAAGTCATTCCAACTGGTCTCAGGAATGGCGGAAGCAAAATGAGGGTTGCATACCCATTGGGCACTAGGGGTGTTAAGGTTCTGACCATTCACACCATCAACATATCCTTTTTTCCTTCCATCCACTCCCTAGTTCTTCCTCCTTTTCTTAATGCCTCATTTGCAGTTTTTTATATGGTCCCAGGAGTGCTAGCCGGTTACCTGAATCAGTTAAAAGTGCTTTCTGGCGACCTGAAGTAATGTCAGTTCAGCATTGTAATGATTAGGTTAGTAGGAATATTTATTTCATGTATGTTGTTTCAGTTTTGCCATATTTAATTATGTTTATATGTTTGTTTTATTTGTACTATACAACGTCCTTTACCCACAAAAAACACACACACACACACACACACACACACACACACACACACACACACACACACACACACCCCATTTCGTCAATAAAACCCTATAAACTGTATAATTATGTTTATGTTTGTTTCAGTATCATCGTTGATTTTTTTATTTTTTTGTAAATACCCATTTCAGTTCCTTAGTATAAGTGACTGATAGTTAATGTTTTTAAAAAAAGAAAATGTATATATTGTATAAATATTGCAGTCTTTGGATGGTTTTGCCTTCATCCTGGGGAATGATGGGAGATTTCTATATATATCCGAGACTGTATCCATCTACCTTGGACTTTCGCAGGTAAGTTTGTTCTTTTTCAATTTAAATAAAGATTAATCAAATTAGGTGGCAGTCTTATTTACCAAGAGTCAGAGATTTTGTTAGTTTCTTTCTTAAACAAATAAACAATTATCCTGATATAAGATTTTGTTTACGTATTTTTATGCTTTTGTTTATGTGTTTTCGTGTTTGTTTTGATGCTTTTGTTTCTGCTAAGGCGTTGTTATTGCTTTATGTTTGCTTGTTTTGGTTTGATAAAGGCATACACATATGACCGTGTGTGTAGCGACATGCTCAGGAAAAAGCAATTGACTGTATTATATCAGTTTGGAATCCTGTTTGTTCCATATTTATTGTTTGCGATATTTAGAAAGAACGCATAAAGAAACGATTTAAGCACTCTTCAAAGATGACCTTTGGAGTGGTTCGCAGTGATAGAACAAAGGGAAGATCACTGAGTAACACTTTGTACTAAAGCAGAGCAAAGCGATAGTCCTTGAGTAACTCGCTGGATTATAGTGGAGCAAAGCGATAGTCCTTGAGTAACTCGCTGGATTGTGGTGGAGTAAAGCGATGGTCCTTGAGTAACTCACTGCATTGTGGTGGAGTAAAGCGATGGTCCTTGAGTAACTCACTGGATTGTGGTGGAGTAAAGCGATGCAGTGATAAAGCCCTATCCCTAACTAGTAATACATCGGGGTGGGGGTTGCTTTGTAGACTGAACACCAAACAAAACTAGTGAACTAGAACAGACTATAAGAGAACTCTTCACAATGCATAAAGCTGTAAGACCTACGGCAAATGGAAGTGGATATGGTTTGGTAATTAGCAGGGAACAGTCACTGGAAGTCGATATGGCTAAGGTAACTAGGTAATTAGCAGGGAACAGTCACTGGAAGTCGATATGGCTAAGGTAACTAGGTAATTAGCAGGGAACAGTCACTGGAAGTCGATATGGCTAAGGTAACTAGGTAATTAGCAGGGAACAGTCACTGGAAGTCGATATGGCTAAGGTAACTAGGTAATTAGCAGAGAACAGTCATTGGAAGTCGATATGGCTAAGGTAACTAGGTAATTAGCAGGGAACAGTCACTGGAAGTCGATATGGCTAAGGTAACTAGGTAATTAGCAGGGAACAGTCACTGGAAGTCGATATGTCTAAGGTAACTAAGTAATTAGCAGGGAACAGTGATTAGAATTGGACATGGCTATGTAATTTAAGAAGAACACTTAATGGAAATAGACATGGCTAGGTAATAAATAGGGAACACTTAATGGAAATAGATGTACTGGAAAAAGAGAACGCTTGCTGCAAGTCGGTAACGCGTATTCCAAATTTTTGAAATTGGGAAATACAAACTTGAAAGTTTGGTCAGAACTGGTCAGTGCGAATATTGGCCTAGATAGTTGTAGATACCACTGGTTTAGTGCAGGGGTCAGATGAAATTATTAAGAATCCCAGCCAACTGACGGAAGCAAGTGCCAATTTAAACAATACACGGAAAGTGTCATTGCCCGAATATTATAGAGCATTTTCTCATCATGGAGTTTGCTGCTAATTGTCCTCTCTAAGGATTTAAACAATTATCAAAATAAAAGATTTTAAAAATAAATCAGTTGACATATTCATACAGTAAAAAGAAATAAGGTTATCTGAGTTTTCTCCCTCCCTCTCTCTCTCTCTCTCTCTCTTTCTCTCTCTCTCTTTCTCTCTCTAAGAATATTATTATTATTTTTTAAAATTAAGTACCATTTCCGAAGCGACGAAAATTAAAACAGTGTGAGTCAATCGTATTATTCTGTTATTTCGTTTCATGCAAACATTTGATTTAATTCTCCCCACCTCCATCCACAAGTCTGAACAAGAGAGATGTGGATGGGGAGAGTTGGAAATGAAAATGATGGGCAGTCGGCTGGGATGAGGTCTCTTATTTACAAAGGTCTAATCACTCTTAAGAATATCAAAAACGATGTCAGCGAAAGTAGAATTTTGTAATCACAATGGCGGAAGAAAAACGATGATTGTTTTCAACAGCGTGGCCGGAATATAAAGTGCGAGTTTAGCGACATCAAGTTGAATTGAGTGACTTAGGTAATCACCTTCAAATTTACGATGACGGATCTCAACAATTTCATATGTTTCGAGTGAGCAAATTGAACGGAGTCGGGCCAGAAACCGACAGTAGCCGAGCAATCAATCTTGGGGTTAAATAGGATTACTTGTCGTGGCGTCATTTGAATACAAGTTAATCAAATTCCAGCGCCGAGCTCTTGGGTCTGTGGCCCTGCCTGGCGGTAGGCCTGAAGACAACCACCCACCCACTCCTCCCACCGGCAAAATTATTGGCGTAAAATTTAGTTGTAGATCGGAGCCCTAAGGGATAGACCCTTTAAAACACGGAACGCACCACGCCGTCGGCTTTTAAGGAGAAAAAAAAGTGAGCCCAAATTGACAGAGCACACTTTATGGTCCCAGAGGGAGGGTGCCAAATGAAAGCTAGGGGTGGACGGGAGGCGGCCGCACTGGGAGCCGTTCATTGGTGCCGCTGACAAGGCGGGATTAATTGTCCGCAGGGACCCCTGTCACCCCCCGCCTGGACAGGCCCTGCCCTTGACAGAGCAGTAATTGTCGCCCGGATCCTGAAGGTGACCAACGATTGACGTGTCACTCAGCCCAAGGCGGGGGGCGGGTGCCTGTTTCACAGCGCACCCGTTAGTGCCAGAAGCATTTCTTTTTTGGTCAGTACTGTCACTGTGCTGCGATCTTACGCATTACATCAGCTCCACAATGAAAAATTGGCAAAATCTCGACAGTTTAAGTAGGAAACGATCAAACAAAAATTGTACATTCAAAAAGCAAACGGTACTTACAAAATGGCATAATGTTTCAGAGTATTACGTCATAGCATGGAATATCACGGGAGGGTGTATTTTAGATTATATAACTCAGTGATATGTGACGGAAGTGGTGTGTTAAAATTGCTGGTCACATTATTGGCTGTGCAGATGTACAAAAAGGAAAAAAGGGAAAGAAGAAATAACTGCTAACGATAACCAACCCGATGGGAAGAAAGTTGACGAGATCACAAAGCAAGTGTGGAGAATATGACGTCATTGCCTGTTGCACGTTTCAGGACTCTTTCCTATTAAGCTGAGAGAGCGATAATAGGTGATGCTGTTCCATTCTTTCGCTTTACTTTAAAAACATATACGGAACCACTCTTGGCAGTCCTGCTGGTTTCAAAAGTTCACATTACTGCAGAAAGATAATTGAACAGAGATACTTTGCCACAGATTTAGAAGCATCAGTCTACAGTACGGGATGTCAGTAATGTAGGGGAGATCATCCTTGAAGTGCTGTAAGGGAGAGAAGTAATCAGATTTTCAACGTAGGGGATTTTAGATTAGCAAAGATACGTTATTTAAAATGTAAAATAAGACAGAAACATAAAACTTAAAATAAAGGTAAACTTTCTTTTTTCTGCTGTCGGTAAAGGAGTAAAATCACGTGATATGTAAATTAGGGGAGAGAAGTCTTGTAATGCAGATGTCATTTGATTTATATTATAAGGGAAATAAGTCATGTGTCACATGTGTCACGTCATTTTATTATAAGAGGGAGGTAACTGGATTTGTCATTTAGGCGAGATCATACATGTAATTTATAATTAGGAAAAGAAATTAACTGAATTTGTAATATCGGCTGATAAAAACAACAATCAGATCATTCCTAAATTTATTTGTTTCTTTTTTTTTTTTTAAATCCGGTGAGTTTTAGATGAGAGTATTGTTGCTGATTGTGATCTGTGCTAGACAGAAACTAGAGGGTTATTCACATTAATGACCTAAGGACGTCTGAACAACAAAGATAATATCCGTACTTAACTCAGAAACGAACTCACATCTTAGTTGGTGATAGAAGTCAGATGTTTCACACATTCAAAGAGAACATTGGGACGTTAAAAGTCTTAGATTCAGAGCGCAATTGCAATCTCCACATCGAGCTTGTTTGCCCTGCCTGACCTGTCATTTCCTACTGCTTGTAACCTCTTATCCAGTCGTCTAAATGTGCGTTATCAGCCGTCGATCTTTAAATAAAATATTATAAGCGGGCGAGGTCTGCAGACCGCTTATTAGTTCAGCTCAGCCAGAAACGAAACACTGATGTCGTAAATCACCAGAAGTTATTTTTATAAATTCCAGGTGCAAGAGTGTAGTAGGTTGCTTGCGTCATTAAATATATGCGTGTGTTGTGTCAAGAATTACGTGCGCGTGAATAAATGTGTACACTGTTGTGCTCGAGACGATGTGTTTGTGTTTGTGTGTGTCTCAGGAACTGTTAGTTTTACTTTTTGATTGCGCATGTCTTTCTGCGCAACTGTTGACAATCTAGATTCTAGATGCACAGGCCGATTAGTATTACTTAGTTCACAGTTAGCGTGACATTCACGATTCACAGTGTTCACTTCTTAGCAGTGACTTATCACTTTCTTTTTTGTAACTAAAATATACATATTGTGACTGAGAAGGGTTAATGGAGTCGTTGTTGGTCGGACATAAAGTTGTGATTGCACGCTCGAACAGAGAAGCAGACAGACGCAAAAATTTACAAAGCTGTCTTGTAACTTAGATTGTGCTTGCAAATAAAATGTAAAAACTAATTTGCATTTAATGTATTCACATTATTCTTCTTTCTTCCCTATCGTTTTCTGCAGTGTAAGTCGTAAGAGGTCAGACTTTAAGGTCAACCAGTCCTTCGCCGTCACTCTTGATCAAATATTGGAGAATAAATAAGTTTCGATTACTACCATCCTGATGACGTGCTGTGTGTCACGGCTATTGCTCTCACGTAGGTGATGGTTACGGCAAACCTGTTGTGTGTCACACGGTTAACGTTAACCTTTAACTTGAAATGGTGACGCAATGAAAGACTGCTGTGACGTGACTATGACGTTGTATAGGTAAAAACTGTGGCGTTCAATGAGCTCGTACCTGGACGTGAAGAGATAAAAATAAATTAACGTGAGGGCACGCTTGGCTTTCACTGTCGGTAACGTTGTCTGTTTCTGTAGACGCCCGAACCGGTTCTTGTACGTTTCCTATAATTAATTACCTCGGGACAAGGACTAACGCGCTGATTTTGTTTCAGGTGGAGATGGCGGGTAGCAGTATTTTTGACTATGTACACCAACAGGACCACCCGGAACTGGCTGACCACTTGGGCCTTTGCGTTCCACAGTGTAAGTGTCGATCTGTGTGTATGTGAGTATATATGTGAATGCACGTGTGTATGCGTATGTACGTGTGTATGTATGAGTATGTGTGCCTAAGTATGGTATGTATGTGTGTTTGTGTATGTATTTGTATGTATGTAGTTATGTGTGTATGTGTACATATGTGTGTGTGTATATATATGTGCCTATGTGTATGATTATGTATATGTATTTGCATGTGTGTTCATGCATGTTTGCGCTTATGTGTTTGTTTACATATGTGTTTGTATGTATGTGTCTCTGTGTGTATGTGAAGTGTGTGTTACCTTTGTATTATCGAATTAGATTCTTTAAACATGCCTGAACACAATACACACGCACATTGGTGTACACAAACGCTTGTGAACACATGTCTACACACACAACAACGCATCTTAGTATACACAAACACAGATACGCATGAAAAGACTACACGCGTCGACAAACCCTAATATGTACGAATAAACACATCCGCATATGTACTTGCGTGCCCTCAAACACGTGTACAAACACATATTCAAAATAAAAGTATTGACACGTGTGTTCACAGACCTACGCACACGTTCATTAATGCCTACAGATTCAAGCGCACGGACACCAATGCAAATATGCGGCCCTATATATACGCGTGCTTAAAACACGCATATGAACCTGTACTATTTTTTAATATTCAAACATGCAAACTGGTCCAAAAGATTAGAAAGTAATAATTACAACGGCTAATCTCACAGCGTGGAGGAAATGAAAAGAAAGAAAAGAAGAATGTCATATGTGTACTATTGTATGTGTGCATGTAACACGAGCAAGCATGCATGAATTATTTTGTGTTTCTGTGTGTCCTCCTGCAATGTGATCTACGTTAAATTACAAAAGGCCAAGTAAGTGCTAAAATGGAAATGATTGCACATATAAAATAATGCCATGTGTCTCTGTCATGTTCAAAAAATAAATTAAAGTTGTTTACAACGGTGAAATCTTTTTCAGTGCAAAAATGTGCATGGGCAAATAGATATGCATGAATATATGGGCTGGAGGCACTTTGAGTGTGTGTGTGTGTGTGTGTGTGTGTGTGTGTGCGCGCGCGAGCGTAAGTGAATATGGCAATATTGTATAACTGTGTTTGAAATATTCAGTATAGAGTGTGTGTGTGTGTATATATATCTTGTGTTTGTGCGTGTGTATGAGAGAGAGTATAAGTATGCGTGTGTTTGTACATGTGTGCCTGAGAGAAAGTTTGTGTGTGTGCGTGCGTGTGTGTGTGTGTGTGTGCGAGTGTGTGTGTGTGTGTGTGTGTGTGTGTGTGTGTGTGTGTGTGTGTGTTAAGAAGACAGTTTAAAACGTGATCATGTCCATATTTGTGTGTGTGTGTGTGTGTGTGAATTGAAAAGTTTCAGACCTAATCATGTCCATGTGTTTATGTGGGTGGGTGGGTGTCCATTACTTATTGCTCTTTACTTCATTCAGTCTTAATTGAAAATGTAAGCAAACCAAAACATGAAATTAAAAAATAAATATCTCTATGATTTATCTTCTGAAAAATTTTTTTTTTCCTTGCTTACATTACACTGAAAATGTTGACTATAAAGCAGTGAAACTCCTTTTTAGATTGAAAGATGGTCATACTATTTTGTATAATAGTGTAGCCCTTCAGATACCAACTACACTAATGCTATATAATATCGAGGGGCATTTAATTAAAATCCAAACTAATGTTGTGCAATAATGTATCCCTTTAAATGAAATCCCAAACTGGTGTAGTGCACTAGTGTATCCCTTTAAATTAAATCCCAAACTGGTGTAGTCCTCTAGTGCATTCCTTTAAATGAAATCGCAAACTGGTGTAGTACACTAATGTATCCCTTTAAATGAGATCCCAAACTGGTGTAGTACACTAGGGTATCCCTGAAATCCAGACCTCGTGTTGTACACTAGTGTAGCCCTTTTCGTGTATACTAATGAATAAGAAATACTGAAGACACAATTTGCAAAGTTTTATCCACATACATAACAAAAGCGGAAATAGGAGGTAATCGTTGCTATTATTGAAAACCTTTTTTCGGGGGTGGGGATGAGACCACTAAAAATATGTAAACCCAATAAAGGAAATTGAAACTGTGTACAAGAGTATAATCCATCTGTGTGAAATTGTAAACTTGAAAATTTTCAGGAGACTAGTCCCTCTAAATGATATTACATTACATTACTATAGTACAGTGAAATGACTTTACTGTTTCTTGGAAGGGAATATAAACTTGTTTATGCGCACCAGAAATAAGACTTAAAAATCCAGCACGCGCGTATACACACACGTACATACACTCAGTCACTCACTCACCCGTCCACCAACACTCGCGTACGCTTATGCAGAATTATCATGCACGTAAAATTAATGGTTTATTCTGCTTTCATATCTGGCAGCAACATCTAGTGGAGTGTCCTCCCCTGGATCTTCAGATGAAGGGTCACCATCAGGGACTCCTCGATGTGTGAGTCCCCCGGGTCATGATCTCAGAGGTATGGATGAATGTTTGTTTTTAAATCTATAATAAATGCAGCATAACTAAATTAGGTAAGATCAGTGAAACAACAATGCGATTAAAACATTCGATCGATTGAGCGAGACAGGGTTTTAGTGACGGAGTTGGAAAATACAGTATTCAGGAAAATGTACGCTAGCTACTATTATTTTTAGATATTTTACATACGGTCTTGAGAAGGCAAGCGACTATTTAGCACTAAGAGTACCTTAAGTAGCTTTTTAACTAAAATGAGATAAGTTTAACTTTCAACTGTCAAAGCCATTTGATTTAAAATCATGTAACCAAGTGCTGAGTCAAAATAGACATTGGAAAGAAAGAGGGAATATAATTATCGACTTACAGCTTCTAGTACGTTTAGTTTCAAATAAAGCTGCACAACTTTATTGACGTTCAAAAAAAAGTGAAAGTTTTTAGCACTTAAATCTAAACTATCTAACATAATTTTTAATTATTTCCCACCTCAAAAGTCAGCAACAATAAAAACCCCAAATTATCTTCTTTATCACTAGAGTACAGCGACAGTGGAGAAAAAAGCTGCGTGACATCTTGCAAGGTAGATTACTCTCAGATGTTCCAGCGAAACACACCAAATATATTATCTCCCATGATTTAATATAAAACATGCTATTTCATGTTAAACTGTCGAAACAAAATCATATTCTAATTACTATAGTAAATAATTATTTCTACATAATATTATACTTTTAAAAGAACAATGTTCAGTATAGTAAGGTTATAACATTTTATAAGTTTACTGCATTAACCACTCTTTTTTTAGTACGTGTATTACAGTATACTTGATTAAATTAACCATTTCATAGTACGATGGTGGGCAATACTGTATGCTTCATTAATTTAACCATTTTATAGCACAGTTTGGTGTATAACACTATAGTCTATTAGTTTAACTTTTTTAAAGTGCAGAGGTGTATTTTAATCTGTATTAAAGGCAAAACGTGGATTGTCTTCTTTATTTTTACTAAAGACATTAATTCTGTAAGCGTTAAAATGTCAATCCTACTCTCTCTCTCTCTCTCTCTTGCCCCTCTCTCTCTGTGATAATTTATCAGTACCATGTTTCAGTGAAAGATTACATTTGCAGTAGAAAGGGGAGGTCATTCCATGCTTTCGTTTGACTTGTGTCATTACAGGTTACGTCATGAATCCCAACCCCAAGGACGGTTGCGACCGTTCGTTCTGTCTTCGCATGAAGTCCACACTGACCAAGAGGGGTGTCCACGTCAAAAGTTCGGGATACAGGGCAAGTTGTCTTCTGCACTCTGTACATCCATATTCCGGTTCACTAAATTGAGCTCTGAAAGCTCACGATACAGTGCAAATGTAGGACATTTCACGGAAGCCATTACTTCATGTAGGTTCCGGATGAGCAGCCATATTGGGAATGTGTAGTAAGGAAATGTTTTAGTGTAGTTTTATGTGTAGTAAGGAAATGAATTAGACAAATTAAAAGATTCGTGTGGTAAATGACCCGAGCTGACCTTGGGAAGAAAGAAATGTCGTGGAAACGAAGCCATATTAAATTTAATGCACAGAGGTCCATTTATAAATGGTTCGTTAATTCAGTTCTTTGTTTTGCTTCAATTATATCTACACCTGATGACATAAGAAGCTACAAAGAACTTTATACTTGTAGCCATTTTGATTGTGGCTGAGCTTGCAGCAAAGCAACCAGAGTAAGAAATGAAAACTGTTTGGTGAAAGAAATGTAAGATTTGCTTGTGTAATCATTTGACATAAGGTTTTTGTTTCGGTTAGAGCTTAACTAGAGAACGCACTGAAAAATCCAAATTAACTAGCATTTACGAAACAAGACTCCCAATAAACTAATATATTTACTACAACTTATTCTAAACCCTGAACGATGAGCATAAATAATTAGGCAACGGTTCTTACCTGTAGTTACTTGATATTAAATTCTAAATTAAATTTTAATTTCTGTTGATCTATTCATACAAGCCATAGCTAGGAAATGAGCAAGAATATACTATAGTCAGAGCTTATAAATTTCTAAAGAAACATACATTTAAAAAGAAACACAACACAAAGCTTTAAGATTGACATGAACAAGCTGGTTTATTTCACCAATATGGCTGCCTTCTTTTTTACGGACGCCACTTGTAAGTTCCGGTTTATGCACTCAGTAAATTTATTATTTCCATTTGCGAAGCAATATTAAACTTCGACTCATGACGCACAAGAGATATTAATAGTAAATAGGATTTTTTAATGTTTTTTTTTTAAAGTGTCATTTATTTGTTAGAGAAATAGATTCTATCTCTAATACAGTGTGTCAATTTTGTTGTTGGTTGCCCTGAGTTAATAGTGCCATAACAAGGCGTATGGCACACTGGTGTCGCACGCCAGATAGTCCGCACTGTCAACCTTTATCCAAGAACGTTCACGAAAACGGATGGAATTCGGCCTAATTGATAATTTGAAAGCTGTAAACAGGTATACCTCTCTCTGCAGGTGGTGCACGTGTTGGGCCAGCTGCGACCTCAGATGACCTTGGGATTGGGTCGCAAGTGCGGAGCTCCTTTACTGGGTTTAGTAGGGGTGGCCATGGCGTTACCCCCACCCACCATAACGGAGTTACGGTTAGAGCACGACACCTTCATTACCCGCATGGGTCCGGACTTCACTGTCACCTACTGTGAGCCACTGTGAGTAGTAAAGTTACCTGTCTATCTTTGTGAGTTTAGTTACCTGTCATTCGCTGTGAGTACAGTACCGTCAATCGCTGTGAGTAGGGTTATCTATCTATCTGTGAATACAGTTACCATTGCTGTGAGTACAGTTGGCTATCAGTCGCTGCGAGTACAGTTACCTGTAATCGCTGTGAGTTAAGTTACCTGACAATTGCTGTGAGTAAAGTAAACTTTTGATCGCTGTGAGTACGGTTGGCTGTCAATCTCTGTGAGTAATATTACCTGTTAATCACTGTGAGTAAAGTTGGCTGTTAATCGCTGTAAGTAAAGTTGGCTGTCAATCGCTGTGAGTAAAGTTACTTTTAAATCACTGAGTTAAGCTACTGCTAATCGCTGTGAGTAAAGATACCGGTCAATCGCTGTGAGTACAGTTACCTGTCTATAGTTATGAGTACTGTTATCTGTCGTCGCTGTGAGTACAGTTGGCTCGTCTCTGTGAGTAAAGTTACCTGTCAATCTTTTTGAGGAATGTTACAAATATATCTCTGTGAGTAGAGTTACCTGTTTATTGCTGTGAATAAAATTATGTGTCATTCGCTGTGAGTAAAGTTACCCGTTAATCGCTGTTAATATAGTAACCTGTTTATCGCTGTGATTAAAGTTGTCCGATAATCTCTGTGAATAAAGTTACCTGTTTATCGTTGTGAGCAAAGTTACCTGTCAAAAGCTGCTGTGAGTAAAGTTGGCTCTTAATCGCTGTGAATATAAATACCTGTTTATCGCTGTGAGTAAAGTTACCTGTTTATTGATGTGAGTAAACTTATTTGTTAATCGCTTTAAGCACATTTACCTCTATATCGCTGTGGGTATAGTTACCTGTTTATCGCTGTGAATAAAGTTACCTATTAATCGCTTTGAGTAAAGTTACCTATATATTGCTGTGAGTATGGTTACTTGGTTATCGCTGTGAATAAAATTACCTATTAATCGCTTTGAGTAAAGTTACCTATATATTGCTGTGGGTATGGTTACCGCTTTATCGCTGTGAATAAAGTTACATATTAATCGCTGTGTTTATCGCTCTGAATAAAGTTTACTGTTAATCGCTCTGAGTTTAGTTACCTGTTTATCGCTGTGAAAAAAATTACTGTTTATCGCTCCGAGTAAAGTTACATGTTGATAGCTTTGGGTAAAATGACGTATATTTCGCTGGGGGAGAAAGCAAGCTAGTTCTGTGCCTGCCTGAATGGTGACTGATTAAATTTTCTGTCATTCTGTCGTGGTATGGATTAGTTATAACAAAGCACTTACAATCATGTCAGAGCTATCGACAGCAAAATACGTGGGAACATAACGAAATTTGACGAGATTTTTAACTTTAAGGGGTGTGTGTGTGTGTGTGTGTGTGTGTGTGTGTGTGTGTGTGTGTGTGAGTTCATGCGCGAAGATGCGTGTAAGTATGTATAATTGTGCGCGCGCGTGTTGTCCGGGTCATAGACTTTAGCAAGAACACGTAAGAAAGTAATGAGACGAGATTTTAATTGTACATGTGCGCGTGTTGACAGGGTTTCTGATTTCATGGACCTAAGCCCTGAGGACATGACCAATAGATCCCTGTACGATCTTTGTCACGCCGGGGACTTGGCTAACCTGAGGCAGTCTCACCTCACGGGTAAGAGTCATTGCTAGTGCGCTTCCAGGGAAGCAATCATGCAGAAACAACTAGATGGGTATTTTCCCTTTGTGCACTGCCCCTGAAGTTATTACCCATATGGCGGTGTTAAAATTTAATAGGCGCGCTACACTTCAAGAACAAGCCATACCTGTACACGAACACAGACAGAAAATACATTAACGGTAGGGTGGGACAGTTTATACTCTGCAAGCACTAAGTCTTTAGTCTTATAATAATATGTACATCTGTGCTATAAAACATATAATTTAATTAATATTTAAATAATTACTAATCAACTCTATACATTAATTTTTTTATTTTGTTTTTGTTGCTGCTGCTGTTTTCTAATTATCAACACTATTCAAAACAGCACTTCACAAGAAGCGTGAATTTTAAAAAAAATGAGAGAGGGAGAATTAAAAAAAAGAAAATCACAATTTTAGGACACGTGTATAGCTGACGCCATCGAAAACTTCTTTTCGTTCTTTTCCAGACGCACGTGGAAATAACACGAATGCAAAGAGCTAAATAATAAACCAATACAACATAACAATTCAAAATATTTCCTAGGTGTCCAATGCAAAAAATAATTACAATAGCTGACGCTGCGGCTACATAACATGCATAGCTGTTAAAGAAAATACATCTCTTAAGTCGAGCTGCAGTTTATTAATGACTGGCAGGTTTCTAGGTTAGCTAATGATGATCTCAGTCAACACAGATGATCACCTTATCATTGGTTGCAGTGATAAACAAATGACAAATAATGACTGCACTATTGTCTGATTGCAGTAATACACAACTGGCATAGTGATGACTGTATTATTGTCACACTGCAATAATGCACAGATGATAGGTGATGACCGTATTATTGTCTGATTGTAGTGATGAACAAATGACATTTGATGACTGTATGATTGTCAGATTGCAATAATACACAAATGACAGATGTTGACGTTTTGCAGTGATGAACAGTTGACAATTGATGATTGTAATATTGTCTGATGGCAGTGATGAACAAATGACTGTTGATGACTGTATTATTGTCTGATGGCAGTGATAAACAGATAATACAGTATTATAATCCGATTGAAGTGAATGGCAGGAGATGACATTATTATTTGATTGCAGTGGTACACAAATGACATGATGACCGTAATATTGTCTGATTGCATGATAAACAATTGACAGGCGATGACTGTATTATTGTCTGATTGAGTGATAAACGAATGACAAACGATGACAGTATTATTGTCTTATTGCAGTGATTAACAAAGGTCAAGTGATGACAGAATATTACCGCATATTAAATCGGGGTGGTGGGTATGTCTGGGTGCAAACATGTGCTACCACTTTGCTGAACGGGAAAAATGCTGAGGACCAGAACATCCTGGCCATCAATTACGTCTTAAGGTCAGAGTTTATTGCCTTACTTTAATTGTACTGTCAAACTTCAGTCCCTTAGTTCAAGTTTAAAGCCAGAATTCATTGCCTTACTTTCTTTGCAACGTCAAACTTCATTTCCTGAGTTTAGGTTTAAGGCTATATTTTTCTTTTCTTTTTAAAAAAATTTAATGATATTTATTTATTGTTGTTGTTATACTATTAACTCGTTAAGATTAGAATTTTCATTTTATTGTAATATTATATTTTTGGTGCTTGTGAACTCGTTAGTTAACGTTGTTGCTGTGATTGGCAAATATATTTATTTATTCATTTCAACGACAATTTACATCAGCTGTGTGTCACATGTTTACAGAGTTGCTTTCTAATTTATATTATATTATATTATTAAATTATTAAAGCTTTTTAGATTGCAGTTTACATTACAGTAATATTAACTTCCTGTACATAAAACCATTTCGATTGCAGTATTTAATTATATTAAAGCAGTTTTATAATTATATTCCTCATTTGCCTTTTAATAACTTCTACAATATTTCATCGCATAAAAATAAAATAAGTGTACTTTCTCGGCGACCTGAGTGTACCTTTTGGAAAAGATTTAGAAGCCATTTTTATTTGCTTACAAGTAGGATTTTGATATATAAGCAACCCTTCGTTAATTTGCATAATCAAAGGTGTATATTTCAGTACTCTTGCAGGTACGCGTGTGTTTTATGCGTATGTGTGCGTGTGTTTTGTGTGTGAGCTTGTTTGTGTATATTATTTATACTTTCATTTGTGTATGCATGTGTGTTTGTTTTGTGTGTAAGTGTATTTGTATGTATATTATTTATATTTTCGTATGTGTGTATTTCATAGTTTATTAAGATCCAAACCGCCGTATTGAATTGTATTCATTCATTGATAAAGCCAACATGGCATATATGTGGATAAAAACAAACTCTTGTGGCCATATGCGAGACAAGGGAATAATCTTTTATTCATTCTGACTACCATATTTAAATGGTGTGTTGTTTGTAAAATAAGTTTCATGTTCGAAAAATAGTTTTGTTTTTTCTTTAAAAAAAAGAACGGTTTGAAAAGATCTTTCTAAAAAGTAGATAGAATAGGTTGATTTTAACTCCTTCACTTCCGGAATATTTAAATATTATTAACCCCTTCTGTGGGTTCTTCTTTGTTTTACATCAATGGTAGTGTGAAAGTTATTGAAAAATTAAATGTTAATTATCACTCCTTATACAAGGTCACCAACTGTTGCCCATTTTATTATTATGAGAGCTCGTTCAAGGCAGTGAAGGAAGGATGGCGGTTGTTTTAATGCACTTATTAAACTGAATTGTACTTATTGCACTTCTGCATTTATTCCACTTATTGCTCTTTTTGTACTTATAGCACTTATTGCACTTTCTGCACTTTTTGCACTTGTAGCGGCGTGGAGAAGAGTAACTGCGTCATGAACCTGTGGCAGATGTGTGGAATCGTCACGCCTCGACCCACTCCAACCGCCACTCCCACATCAAGTGCCTCCACCAACACCAGCAACCAGAATGCCCACAAGAGGCAACCATCGTCTGAAAGAGGTGTGAATTCGAGTCACCTTTTCTTCCTCGCACACTCTCTCTTTCTCTTTTCCTCCCCCCCCCACTCACTCTCTCTCTCTCTCTCTCTCGCACACCTGAACATTTGACTTATTAAATAGGGACTGTTTTAAAAAAAACGTAGACAGACCATTTTGAGACAACTATTGTAACTATAAAATGAAAACATGCCCACATTTTATTTATAAATATACAATTTACCATTCACCCACCCTCTTTGGTCTTTAGTGTCATTGTGTAAATGTAAAAATTTCATAAATATATTGAACCTTGGTGTTTCTTGGTGACTTCATCGTGTAAATGTAAGTAATCATAAATTAAATTAAGGAAGTATTATGTACAGATATCAGCATAAAAGCAGAAACATTTTTAAAACTGGAAAAGCAACGAACAGATGAGTTGTTGGAATTCTTTAAAAAATTACAAACTGTTCAGTGGAAATAATTGTAATGAAAAATAAAAAAAATAAAAAACACTTTAGTGTTAAGAAATGAATCCGTCTTGTCGTAATTACTTAGAACTACAGGTAAGGTAATGTGCAGCAATTTTGTACCGTCTAACAGTCTATGATTGTTAATTCCTTAATAGATTTGCACCGTCTAACAGTCTATACTGGTTAATTCCTTAACAGATTTGCACCGTCTAACATTCTCTACTGGTTAATTCCTTAATAGATTTGTACCTATAAGACTATTATCCTGCTCTTGCGTAAGTCATAAAACAGCCACCTTGCTTAATGTTTGTTTTGCATATAAACCAAGAAAGAAAAGGAGAAAAAAATCATGTTCATGCATGGTTGAATCATAAGCTCCTGCTGGCACAACATTTGGCGTCATTTCTCGCAATCATCTGAAAATCATAGAAGGAGACAAACAAAAAAATTCCAATCAGTTTAAATTATCAGCAACGTTTTAATTTTTAGCATATAAAATTATTTTCTCTTGTTAAATAAACATTTGTATCCTGACTTTAACATTTCTTCATCTTTCGTAGCAGACGAGACAGCAGTCCGAGAGGGCAGTTTGAGCAAAGATGAGGGCGCCAGCCAGGGACGACAAAAACAGCCACACTCTCCTTCCAACATTGAGCAAACCATTAACAGCATCGACAGCGGCGATGGTGACTCGGACACGATGTCCGACGACAGTGGCGACCTGTGTCCGAGTTCAATGAAGCAGTTCGCCAAGAGGAGCGAGGTGCCCCAAGACTCAAAGAACAGTCGCCGGAAGATGGATCGACCGCGCAAACGGAAACGCGAGGAACTAGACTCTGGGGAGGACGTATTTATGGACTCTTCTCACTCTTCAATTCTGTCAGGAGTGTCTGAGAGCATCAGGCAGATTCTTGTGGAGAACGGGACAAGTAGGCCTTTGCAAGGAAGTGCCAACAACGCGTCCTCTTCACCTGAGGACTTGTCCTTAAAATCGTCCACTTCCGGTTCCATTCAAAAGAACGTGATAGCGCACGTAGCGCGACAATCACCTGGACTGTCCTCATCCGTGGTGCTCAGTCCGACTAGAGACACGTCTTGTGCTGGTCAGTGGCAGAGCAGTGGGGGTGGGGCAAGCGGACACGATGCAGGAAGCTGCATGGCCCCTGTGACCCCCAGCGCGGTCAAGGAGTTGGAGGCAGTGATGAACCGCCACTTACCGTTCTTAGAATCCGCACACCAGCATTCGGATTCCTCTTCTCCGAGCCTACGTCACAGCGGGCAGCAGCAGCACAAATTTGCAGCTGGAAACAATAGCACTAGCAATGCCTACCCTTCTCACCCAGCCAAGAAGTCAACCATCCAGTGGGTCGGCTCACAGTCCACCACGACGGTCGAGACAGACGCCATGACGGCGTCCAAGTTTCTACGGTCGCTGTACGAGAGTCGCGAGTCGGTCATACGATCCAGCGGCAACTGCAGCTCCTCTAACCACGTGACCAGTTCTGGCAGTGGAGTTAGCGGCAATCAGAGAGTAGGTTACGTGTATGCGGACACAACAGGCAGTATGCTGACGCCGCCTGGCGCAGAGGTTTATAAAGACCATCCACCATCGTTTTCCATCCCGAACATCGTCATCTCGTCTGCTGCCACCCCCGTCTCCTCTTCCTCTTCCTCCTCCACCTCTTCCTCTTCCACATTGTCGCCCTCCGTGAAGTGCTCTCCCCTGTATGGGGGTCACATCAGCAGGGGCTACTCCCAGGCTCTGTCGCTGGCGTTGCCATGCAGCGGTCTGGCTGAAACGTACGGAATGACGCCCCCTTCTTCCGTGTCGCCGCAGGATAAAGTAACCTCCCCTTTCGCTGCTGCAGCCCTTGTGTACACGGAGTCGGCCCAGTGCGGACTACCCCGCTCTTTTTACTCCCACTCCCCGTCCTTGACCTCCACCACCGTCTCTCATAGCACCAACAAAGACATGGGGATAGGGGGCGGGGGCGGGAATGGTTTGCATGCGGACTATGGAAGCGCAAAAGCGGCCTACTATGCTATGTCGGCGTTGGGAGCAGGGCAAGCGAACTATGCTGATGTCAACCATAACACGACGAGCGCCTATGACCAGTGCTCGAGGCCCGTCATTCCGTGGTACTAGTCTAGTCTCCCTGCCAGAGAGTGCCCCGTGTTTGGGTTCTTCTGATTCTGAGTTTGTGTGAATGTTTCATTAAAATTTTAAACAACCCAGAAGGAAACATACACAAGAGCTGATCATTCGTTAACAAATGGTGAACCGGTGTTCAGTTGAATGTCTTTAATTTCCCCCCTCCCCCTAAACTAAACTCAAACTCGTAACAGCATTTTTTTGTTACATATAACATGGCTCTGTGTGTATGGAATTGCTTACAAAGAGAGTTATCTCCCTTAGCTTTGCTAATATACCCTACGACTAAGACCTCAACATGCTGGATCTATATGCACACTCACAACTGTGGATAGTTCACTCAAGTCTAAAATATCCGGTTATATAGCATGATTAATAATGAGGGTTTTTCATTTTTTATGAAGCAGAATAATATGTTTTTGTTTGTATTTAAAAAAGAATGCTATAAGTGTACATGGCACATTTCGGTGCAACAGTTAAAGGAGATAACTTTGCTATGTAAATGTTAGATTTTGGTCAATCTTTTCGAAATGCTATTTGATATGTTACATATTTTCATCCCTCTTACAAATATCACCTTTTCCATTCAACCTTAAAATGAATCATATGTTTATCATCACCTTTCATCGAGGCTTTAACCTTTCCATTATTGAGGGAATGACCCTGTCGTAAATAATGGAATATTACCTTAGAATTTAGAAATGAATTACATGCATGTGTAACTGTATATAGCATTATTATGCAACAGTGAGAGATTTCGTGCAGATGCCTGTTGCAACATGTAAATACATACCCGTTAAACTTTAAAGGCACAAACAGGATGCAGAAGCACTGTAAGCCACAAAAATGTAAACGCTTAATAAATATTCATTTTATTTAATGAAACACAGGCCTAAGTCCTACGTAAATATTACAGCGTTTTGTGTGTGTGTTGTTTTTTTCATATATTTTTTTGTTTTTGTTATTGCATGTATAAGAGATGTTTGTATGATGGCATGCTGAACAGATAATAGTGTTCATTGGGTTTATTGGACAGTTATAATTTTGTTTGCTGATCTTATTCTGCTGAGAAATAAAAGTGGAACACAATCAGCGTTGTCTTTTTCTTTTCCGTAATAAGTATATACATAGCCATTTGTTCCTTCATCGGCTTTTAATTTCTTGCATTAATTATAATTAATTATAATATATTTTTGCATATAATGAAATGCACTTAATTACGTTCTTGTCATTAATGTTAGCTCAGTCATGGACGTTTTGGTACGCTGATTTTTCTTGACAAAATGGAATTTGCAAGATGCTGATGGTAATTTTAATAAAAAATAGGTCAACTTTTTATTTCAGTAAAGAATTATTTCTATTGGAAGAATTTGAAGGAAGTTTTATTTCTCTCACCCCTCTATGAACAGCGAAGACGCCATAGTTTTTAATTTAAGTTTTTGTGACCTTGCTGATGAGGTGATTATTAGCTCTATGCTTGTGTGACGCTCGGTATGTACTGTCATAAAATGAGGTAACTAGTTGATTTTTTAAAAACTGATGACATCATCCAGGATGACACTTAAACTTGTGGAACTGGTCCATTTTTACTATACTTTGTCATGAGGAACTACAAAGGATAAAAAGAAGATACCATTTATCTTGCAAATGGCTGATACTGTTTGAATAGAGCTAATGATGGAGACAGGGTTAGCAATATCACTGTCTTTGACCGTTCTTACGATGTCACTGTGTCTTTGACCGTTCTTACGATGTCACTGTGTCTTTGACCGTTCTTACGATGTCACTGTGTCTTTGACCGTTCTTACGATGTCACTGTGTCTTAACATTCTTATGATATCACGTGCCTTTGGGCATTCTTACGATGTGAAGGAATGTGTTTTTGAGAGTTCTTACGATGTCACGTGTTTTATCAGCGTTCTTATCATGCCACTATGTCTTTCACTAATCTTATGATGATACTGTGTTTATAAGCATTCTTACGATGTAACTGTGTCTTTGTGCATTCTTATGATGTCATTGTGGCTTTGTGCATTCCTAATATGTCAATGTGTCTTTTTGAGAGTTCGTATGATGTCACTGTCTTTGCGGTTCTTGCGATGTCACTGTGTCTTTGAGGGTTCACACGAGCCCCGTAAAAGCTAGTTGTGCCATCTTTCACCATCATTGTTAATTCTCAGCGAAGTTAGTCGACTTTGGCAGCATAGTGCTCTGTAATACATTATTTCACCCACCCACCCCCTGACGTATTCTTGCAATTTAAAGAAACACAACAATTAATGCAATGTCTTCACCGTGCTTCATGTGGCTTTGGCTGCTGATAGTCTGTAGCACTAGTTTCTGCTCACATCGTACCATATAAATTATGTCGCCCACATCGTACCATATAAATTTCTGGTGCCCATATCCTATAATGTACTTTGTGTTGCCCACATCATACCATATATACTTTGTTTGCCCATATAGTACCACATAAACATTTGTTGCCCACATCATACTATATATACATTTTTACCATATATACTTTGTCCACAACGTAGTATATAAACTTCTGTTGCCCACATCATATATAGATACTTTGTCCACAACTTAGTATATAAACTTCTGTTGCCCACATCATATATATATATATATATATATATTTGTTCACCCACATCGTACCATATAAACGTATTGTTGTCCACTTCATGATCCTCAAGACTGGTTGCAATTTAACCCCAATAAAACTGTTTTCAACACAATAATATCAAACCTGGGAGTTTAGTAGGGTACAGCATTTTATTACCAAAGACAGATTTGTTTGAATTTCAAAACCAAATCCCGTATGATATTTCAAAACGCTTTATATTTTATGGCGGTCTTTCATTCATACATAAGTTATATGTTTTTAAGTATTAATGAAAGGATGTATATCGTCATTATCATTGTTATTGTTATTTATATTAATATTGTCCTGATGAAAGCCTTTTTATCTACGTGAGGAATTTTATAAATTATTTTCGTCTTGCGTTGCTATAAAGCGGCCTGGAAGGTTTTACAGACTTATTAAATAAAGTAGTTCAAATGATCCTTATGACAGGAAACTATTTTGAAATTAAGTTCATTTTTACGATTTTTTTAGTGCCTTGGACACATTCTCTCTCTCTCTCTCTCTCTCTCTCTCTCTCTAAGTTTTTCTGTTCTCTCCGTTTCTTTCTCTTTTCTTCATGTCTTTCCCATTGTCTCGTACTCTCTTTCACTAGTGTCGTTCTTTCCGTCTCTCACCATCTTCTGTTCTTCTCTGTCCTATTTCTCACTCTCTCACACTCACACACTCTCTCACCATCTTCTGCTCCTATGGAGAGAGATCTCACTCTCTCACACTCACACACACATACTCACTTATTCATACACTCACACTCTTATACACTAACACACACACTCTCACACTCACACACGCGCACTCATTCACTCACTCACTCACACACACACACACACACACACACACTTACTCACACAAGCTTCTTCTTTCAGTCACAACCAATAAATAACAAATATACTGAGCACAAAATAAATGGTTGTAAATACTTTACAAATGATTCTGTCAAGAAGGATAAAACTACGTATTCGCAACATTCTCTCTTTTACTTCTCTTCATTCATATATAGCATCATGTACACACACACACACACACACACACATGAATTCTATTTGATTGCCCTTTATATCTCATTAAGATGGGTTTTTTCTTTCTTAATGATTCGCTTTTATACTGTTGAAATGCTAAACATCTCTTTCCACAACGATGCAAATATTTGCCAACAACAAGGTGCAAAATGTTGCCCAGTGCACAATTTTTGTTCCTCTGCCCATGATCATACTTGCATGGGTGAAAAAATCTCCGGCAGATGAATGACTAACTCTGTCGTATAGCCTTTTAGAGTCTTGACGCGAGATTGAAACATAAGAAGAGAATATGGCTGTGTCAGAGTGACGCATGCATTGTAGGAATAAACAAATGCGTTACATGCAATAAAATTGTAACCTCCGACTGCATCTGTAAGTTTCCTGAATAAAGTAAGAAGAACACATAAAGAAAAAGACAAATGTAATAGTCCGTTGATAAGCAGGATGGGAAAAATAGGACTATACGCCGTAAACAAATACAGGTCTGACATGTTTTAAAAAATAAACTAGTTTCTGGCAGTGGGTAAAAACTTTGGACAACAGCACATAGATTTGCTCTATAATGAAACCTAATCAAATGTCCTCTAGACCTCTTCTCGTTCTATATGTTCATTAATAATTAAACGAAAATAAGTGTTCTTACTTGAACGAATGATGCTGGAAATGAAAGTATACCCTTTTCCCGACAGTTATCCATGTCATGCATATCACGTGACATACACATATCGCAATATGGCAGTGCTCATCATAACATCCGAGTTAGACTTTCAGAGCATATTAACTGGCAAAAAAAAGAAGAAAAGAGAGAGAGAGCTATTAAATTTGCAGAGGTAAAAAATAAACCAAGCCATTGCTACTGTGGTGTAAAAATAATCTAAATAATTGAATTTTTTATAACCTTTTAATTCAGAGCACATATCATTTTCTTTTCCACCTTAGGGTAGAATATTTAATGCCATTTTCCTAGGTATTTCTAAATTCATGTGATCTGCTGCAGGCATGCTTTGGCTCCACAGTATGACGTTGGAAATAGGATCAGTACTAATCCTCATTCTGTGTGGTGGAAATAGGATCAGTAGTAATCCTCATACTGTGTGGTGGAAATAGGATCAGTAGTAATCCTCATACTGTGTGGTGGAAATAGGATCAGTAGTAATCCTCATACTGTGTGGTGGAAATAGGATCAGTAGTAATCCTCATACTGTGTGGTGGAAATAGGATCAGTAGTAATCCTCATAGTGTGTGGTGGAAATAGGATCGGCTCTAATCCTCATAATGTGTGATGGAAACAGGATCGGCTCTAATCGAGTACATTGCACGTGCAATGCATCTGCTAGCCCACAAGGACACATGTTTGTGTGTGTGTGTGGGGGGGGGGGACTTGGCAAATAACAATCGTGCTTTTATCCCTTTTTCCGAAGCTGCATAACAAAAATACGAGTGAAGATGATGTCAAGACTTCTGGTCTGCCCACGGTACAGAGTTCAGACGAATTCTGTAACACATTCGACAAAGAGTATTTTATCAGTTTGAGCGATGTAACATAATTTCTGCCCACAAAGATTATATTGACTAATGACGTACACTTTCGGTTTAAGCGGCGTAAGCTGCTCTCACCATGACAAGCCCCTAGCATGGATCTTCGGAGAGAGCGGGGGTTGTCTCCGCACACGAACCTACATTCGAAGACAAACAATTCTAAGTCATGTGATACGAATGGCGTTAAGTTTATTATTTATTTGAAGATATTATAATATCTCTCCCGGTCCAAACGATCCGTTCGAGTTAAGTCAACCGCTCGATGAAAGAGGTACATTACCATTCTTACAGGGTTTCCGTTTCAGTCAATTAATCACTTTTGTCCAGCTAAGCTCGAAGCCAGTCGTGCATGACGAAATTGCTGGCTGTTGAAGAGTCTAATAAAATTGTTATAAATGTTTTATTTATTCCTGTCTGCACGAAAGCATTGCCTGAGATCTGACTGTCTATAACGAAGTTAATCTCTTAGATTTTACAAAGAACGAATGCAAGTGGGCGTAGCAACTCCCCATGATGCAATTCGCGCGCCACGACGACGACCACCATTTAAAAGACTTTACGTCAACACGCATTCAACCAACAACAAAAGACCCCTGAATTTAAGAGAAATAAATGTCATCGTGGTGACGTCAGATTTACCCATCAGCCAAAGAGAGACTCTATAACATTCATTAATTTATTCAGACGTCAGATTTCACCCAAAACCGAAGAGAGAGCCTGTAAAATAATTTAGTTAGAGTAGTTAACATGAGGTATACTGAATATTGGAAATGTTGTCTTCTTAACTATGATATTAGTTAATGTCTGTAAATTCAAGTTCTGAATGTTTGTGCTATATATAATTTTTTTGTCCAGCACGTATTCCCGAGCTCAGACGGTAGTCCACATGTTAATCGTGTGCCAATTTTCAACTGTCTGGAAATAATGAAAGCAGCCCCGCTGCTAACCTCTTAGAACAGCCGACAGGGTTGGCCACAAATTTAACAAGAACACTACTGCCGTGTAGATAATATTGTCTCCCTTTATTACAAGACTGTACGTGTTGACTCATGAAAGAATACTACTGCTGTTGATAGTATTATCTCACTTTATGAAAGGCTTTACGCGTTGACTAAATGACAAAAAGACTATTGCTGTGTGACAGACATATCCCTCGATGTGACAAGGCTATACTCGTCGACTGAAAGACAAGAACACTACTCTTGTGTGGTTAGAATTACCCCCCTCTATGACAAGGTTGTGTTGACTAAATGACAATAACACTACTGTTGTGTAGATAGAATTATCTCACTTTATGACAAGGTTGTACGTGTTGACTAAATGACAAGAACACTGCTTTGTAGTAGAATTATCTCCCTTTAATACAAGGCTGTACGTGTTGACTAAATGACAATAACACTACTGTTGTGTAGATAGAATTATCTCCCTTTCATACAAGGCTGTACATGTTGACCAAAGGTAACAACGTCAGTCAGGCTTACAAGTTATTCACATCAATTAGAAACAATCTCAAGAAAAAAATTTTGTATCATATCACTAAACATTTAACGATTATAAATATAATTATTAATAAAGTCATTCAAATGTAGTTCGCATTCAATAATTTGCGAGCGTCCTCTGGCGGCCTTTCTCCCTCTACTTTTAAACGAAACTATTTGTAAAGATTTGTCGCGTGCCCGAATAATCATTATTACCTCAAATGCCAGATTTTTGTGTTAGTGAACTTAAAATGTATCAGATGATCATCATTGCTTTTGGTCACACACACACACACACACACACACACACACACACACACACACACACACACACACACACACACACACACACACACACACACACACACACAAACTATGTATGAACTCGCTCAAAGAAATATCACTGACTCACACACCTTCGCGTGCAAGCAAATACACACATAAAGTGTTAACACACTTATATGGACGCATATAAACAGAAATAAATACGTGTACTTATGTTTACACATAGACATAGAAACATAAATACACAAACGTACCGATATAAACATACAAATACATATACACAGAGAAGAACATAAATACACAAATACCTGCAGACAAATGTATTCTGATTCAGGTACATATCTACATACACAGGTTCGAACACAAACACACCGACATAAACATATAAGTACTTACAAATACACACAGACACGAACACACACATATGGAGATACAGACACGTACACATAGACATATAGACACGCGCACACATAGATATACAGACACGCACAAGGCGAGACAGACATGCACACACATAGAGATATAGACACGCACGATTAGAGATATAGGTACACACACATAGATATAGACACGCACACTGAGTGACACAGACACGTACATATATAGATAAAGACACGCGCGCACACAGAAATATAAACGCGTGCACATGGAGAGATTCAACATCTAATATTGATAGTGACATTTGTTTTTCGAATAATGATAATGACCTTGGTATGCATCCCCCCCCCCCCAACAATTTTTTAAAAATCACATACCTTTAAGGAATCCCACACACTGATAGTAAATTGGTACTTCAGACAAGAGGTACATTAATATGTCAGTCACTAATTAGTGACTCTGGCATGCTGTGGTGTGGGAAGTTTAAGAAAGATGCTTGAAAAGATTTAATCACATTTAAACCCTAACGTGGCCACCCACACGTCCACCCACACTTCTTTAGTGTCAGATGTTACCAAGTAGTAGAAAATTGAAGGTATAATAAATATTAAAAATCACCAAAAATTTCTACGACAACCCACCCACCCCCAATCTGACATAAAGATGATGACAATAGTTAACAAAAACGCAAATACTACTAAACTTAGGGATATATGAACAGTTTATAGAAAAGAAGTAATGGTGGCAGAACGATAGTTACAAAATCAACTGACACTACTGTGTTCTGACAAACTGATATTTGCATTGTGTCCACTGTACAATTCAGAGTAAGAGCCTTGGCATATATCTCTTTAAACTTGCCCAGACTGGCTATTAAGTTGACCGTGGTGACTTGGTGTTTCTTGTATTGGCTTGGTCAGCAGCCTGGTGTATGCAGGCTTTGGGTTTTGCATCGGTAGAGGAATTCAGTCAGCTGTGACCTGTTATGTCTATCGCTCAATAGGGCAGAAGAAAGTGGTGTACAGGGCCCAGTAGAATGCCAATTCAAAGATAACGAACACTCCCTAAATTTCCAGCAGCTCCCGATGCATAAAAATAGGAGGAGACCTATGATAAACGAATGTAAAAAGAAATAGAAAAGAATTAATTTAAATAGCAAATATATGCATAAATGAATATACATAAATGCACACAAATAAAATCATAGCTGTGCCTATGGTTTGATGGTAAGTTCAACATGACTGACCAACTGACTGATCAGTGGGGTTCTGGGAGACTTTTCTGAAAGATGTTTCTCTGATAATGGTAGGACTGACTCTAATCTTTTGGGGTCGATTTTAGCATGCACAAATACCCTGCCAGTCACGTGATCAGTCAGGATAAATATCTGGAGAATTATTACAACGTGACCTGACCTACTAGGTAGGCCAAGATTGTATAATATCGTCAGCGATCAGCAGGGTCTACATGAAAGAGTCAAGCTAATAGGTAGATGTGAACCACGAGATTGTATAATATCGTCAGCGATCACCAGGGTCTACATGAAAGGGTCAAGCTAATAGGTAGATGTGAACCACGACATCTAAAGTCGGGTGCGCTGTGACGAGTCTAACAGTGTTTTGAAGCCCTGAGAATCTGGAAATGAATGAAATGTTTGGAAGCCACCCCTCATACCTTCACAAATACTGATACTAACATTGGTACGTGAAAAACTGATACTAACATTGGTACGTCAAATACTGTTATTAACACTGATACATCAATCACTGATACTGACATTGGCACGTCAAACACTGACACTGACATTGGCATGTCAAAAACTGTTACTGACATTGGCACGTCAATCACTGATACTGACATTGGCATGTCAAACACTGATAATGACATTGGTAAGCCAAACACTAACGATGAGTTCTTCAATTACACTAATGGTAAGGAGTAATCCCATCTTTAGGCCTTAATAACATTGTATTTTCTAGGAGAGTTATTTCATGTGGTGTTTCAGCACTTCTTAATGAAGATTTCAGTCACAACCCTCGTGTATCCCTTCTCACCTGCCTGGATTGTCCACCCCTGTTTCAGGAGTGAAATGCTTTCTATTTCCAATAAAACAATCTTTGTGGAAAAGATGAGGGATTGGGTCTTTCAGTCTTGTGCTTTTTTTTCTTTCTCCTTTTTCCATTTTGCTTATTCTTTTTTATTCCTTTATCTCTTTCCCTTTTCCTTTTTCTTTCTAACTTTTTCTCCAGTTATGCTATAGTGTTTATTGTTCTGTGTGGGATTATTTGCAGGAAAAATCCATCTTTTTACTGTATCTGCTTTGCAACTACCAAATAGATCTTCAACGTGCGCGATAACATTAGATCAGGGTATTGTCCCACCTGGTCACATATTTGTTTGAGCAAAGAAGCAGTTATGAGCCACCGTTAATATTTCACTGTAACGGAAATCGAAACGGCTCTCTTCTTGAGCATGGGCCTTGTACTCTATACCTACCGTTTACCCTCCTTCACTCTCTCTCTCTCTCTCTCTCTCTCTCTCTCTCTCTCTCTCTCTCTCTCTGGTTTGTTTCATTCTCGACTGAGAAACACTAAATGGACGTGGCGCCAGCTGGAGACATGATGGTGCTCAGCGGGACTGATGCCCGGTTTAATGGTTTTAACAGGACAAAGTACAGTTGTTTTCGTTTGCATGTCAGTGCCTGCTCCCTGTGTACGAGGGCTTAGAAGCTCAGCTTGGTAGTCCTAATGCCGACTAGGGCTGAAAAAGTCTCTTGAGATTTGGTAATTGGCACAGAAATTAGCCTTCAAGTAGCTGTTAAGTTCGAAGTCTTCACATAAAACATTATCACAGGTCACAGTCAATTGTCCTTTGTCACACGGAACATTACCACAGGTCACAATCAGTTGTCCTTTGTCACGTGGAACATTATCATGGGTCACAATCAGTTTTCATGTCAAATAGGTCGGGTCATAATCAGTTGTCATTTTGTCATGTGGAACATTATCATGGGTCACAATCAGTTTTCATTTGTCAAATGGAACGGGTCACAATCAGTTGTCCTTTGTCGCGTGGACCACACACACATCCGACGGAGGCACGACACACACAACAAACTGTAAAAGACAAAAGCATATCGAATCAGTCTATGATATTTACTTCTACTTACAAAGTCGTACGCACGGAAAGATTGATGGATGAATAGAGAGAGTGAAAATTGAATGATGCATTAAGTAAGAAAATAGACTACTTAGATCTAAACAGACGCTTTCCCACCAGTTTTAACATTAAACATCAAACACTAGAAATAGAAATCGTTAGATATTCAGTTTTAAAACAAAAAAGAAAGATCATCATAATAAGAATTTTGAAAGTAAGGCTGACGTAAGATTTTTGCTGACTCATGATGCAATTCTAGCTGATGAACTCAGTTTTCCGACGTCAAGGACCACGTGACAATTAAGTTGGTGGCTGTCGGACACAGTGCAAATTGATTGTCGCCAACCAGAGGACTGCTGGAAGATGATGTCAATATCGAGACGCTACGACGTAGTTATCTCTAAGCTGACAACTTTAGGCATTAAATTAAATTATTATAGAGTTAAAGCAATTAATTATAATCCGACTAGAAGAAAAAGCATGTCATGCCATATGTTAGCAGCAACAGGGAGAAAGTAATAACCAAACCCACAACAAATCACGTCATGAAATGGGTTCACCCTGACAAAGCGATCAGAAATTCAGAATGCAATGTCTGGAAATGGCAATAGAGTGCATGCACTTCCATGTTTGTCATCGTCTGCAGAAACCGACACCGCCATCTGCACAGAGCACTACGACATAAAGAAGTCTTAATATAACCCGCAGTCTAAAACCCAGCAGACTACACAGTTGGCGTGTGTATTTCACAGACATTCGTATTTCTTTATTTCTTTTGAAGTGACATGTGGGGTGAAAATGGGTCAGAGACAGTTCTTGATATCAAACCAATAAATCATGCAAGCGAGTGGCCGTCATATTTCCGAATCAAAGGGTCTGGGGGTAGGGTGACAGTCGTAATGGTTTGCGTCACGTGACAGGTTTTTGTTATCAATAAAATAAGAATAGCGGAAGAAATACTCTTCAGATAATAGTTTAGGAGAGCTCGCTTCTCTCACGACTGAAATCGCCTTCGCCTAGTAGGTCGAACGTTTGAACACACGAAGAGAGAAAAACGTACATATATATAATGTTGGGGTCTGCTCTGAAATACTGAACAACCTGTACGTCTTGAACACGAAGAGAGAAAAACGTATATATATATAATGTTGGGGTCTGCTCTGTAATACTGAACAACGTGTACGTGCGTGTGTACATTGCAATTGATCCATTGACAAGGCCGTGTTAGCTAGTTCGTTCGTTTCTAAGTTTTATGACGCAATATGCTCTCTGGTTGGGATCGAATTCCCTCACGGACCCAAACCGTAGTCTAAATTCCATGTTTTTCATTTCAGGAATATCACAAACGACTTGAATTTGCAAAGCATTCTTACCGCTGCCAGCTTCACATTCCTCGCTCTGGCTGCCCATTTAATTAGTGCAAACGTCTCGCCCCCTTTTCCGCTTCGGTGACGTCTGTTGTATGCACGGGGAGCGAACGCGCGGGGTACACAATGCAACTAGCAACATTAAACATAGAGACATAGAAGTAA
The DNA here is from genome assembly GCA_028829895.1 of Sinotaia quadrata. Classification (NCBI taxonomy): domain Eukaryota; kingdom Metazoa; phylum Mollusca; class Gastropoda; order Architaenioglossa; family Viviparidae; genus Sinotaia; species Sinotaia quadrata. Next base: position 106,723,096 of record CM054177.1, on the reverse strand, counting down.
CAAATCGGGGTGAATGGAGGGGAGGTGGGTGGCTTGTGCAAGCACAGCAAGCAACAACGTCCCTCCGATATTATTGTGCCGATATTCACAACTTCCCGTGCGTGACACGCGGGTTTGGCACTCGGAACATGTGACAGTGCAGCGTCGCGAACCTGATCTGACGCTTGCGTTTCAGGACACACGACTTTAAGTCTGGAGTTGCTAGGAGTAGATAGCCAGACTATTAAATGCATTTTTTAAAAAAAATCATTATCATCGCTATTTCTTTCGAACAGAGAAAAACATTGAGTAAGACCATATTTTTTCTTCCTTCGCAGACAAGGAATGAATCGTTAGCTACATGTCTTCAGGAGAGCGTAGGTCTGCAGGTCTCTGGCAGGCAAGAGTTCTAACGTGAATTGAATTGCTGTATATATCGGGTGTTATTCCGAGGAGTGTGTGCTAGTCACAGCCGGGGTGTCCTTATTTTCGACTCTTCTTGAGCCTTTTTATTAATTACAGTAGCACAAACAGTTGCGAGTCGTTCACGTGTTCGCCATGGAGAAAGACGACAATGCAGATCTTCCGTATCACAACGGTGTCCTGATAACCCAAGTCCCTGATGACGAAAGTCTGGCGGAGGCCGGCAACGAGACGGGTTCGGGTCGCCTTAGCAATAACAGCCACGTTTCAGGAGACATCAACGAGGATCAAGTTGAAGACAAAAACGAATACAGGCTAGAGAATTGTTCCGACAATTCAGAAACCGGCAGACGCCCAAGCACTGAGCTATTGGATCACTACCCGGAGTTTGAAGACGTTCCCAGAGAGGCGACGAGCGAGGAAGATAATCAAGAAGAGGACGAGGACGATGTGAACAGTTTGTCTCTGGATAACGTTTCATCGGACGCTTATTCGGAACCGTATCCGGAACCGGAACTGCGAGACGAGGACTTCGATACCGATCTGGAGGTTGATGATGACAGTGAGTAGATTTCGTTCCAGTCTGCCCACCGCAAGCCTCTTTTAGTAAACTGTACGTTACCACATCATAAATGTTGTGAAATTATGCCTTGATGTAGTGAAATTATGCCTTGATGTAGTGAAATTATGCCTTGATGTAGTGAAATTATGCCTTGGTGTAGTGAAATTATGCCTTGATGTAGTGAAATTATGCCTTGATGTAGTGAAATTATGCCTTGATGTAGTGAAATTATGCCTTGGTGTAGTGAAATTATGCCTTGGTGTAGTGAAATTATGCCTTGGTGTAGTGAAATTATGCCTTGATATAGTGAAATTATGCCTTGGTGTAGTGAAATTATGCCTTGATGCAGCGAAATTATGCCCTGATGCAGCGAAATTATGCCTTGATGCAGCGAAATTATGCCTTGATGCAGCGAAATTATGGCCTGATGCAGCGAAATTATGCCCTGATGCAGCGAAATTATGCCTTGATGTATGCCTTGATGTAGTGAAATTATGCCTTGATGTAGTGAAATTATTCCTTGATGTAGTGAAATTATGCCTTGATGTAGTGAAATTATGCCTTGATGTAGTGAAATTATGCCTTGATGTAGTGAAATTATGTCTTGATGTAGTGAAATCATGCCTTGATGTAGTGAAATTATGCCTTGATGTAGTGAAATCATGCCTTGATGGATAAGTATCCCAATATGTTCTCGTCGTTATTACGTAAGTTCCAAGTATTTATCATTCTCGAAATATTAATAAACGATGAAAGTTGATGTTAAACAAAAACTGATAAATAACTCATTAATTATTTTATTAGTTTCCTTATTTCACTGTTTATTCTGGGCGATTTCAACTAATATTTTTAAGTTTTTGGGACTTACGTATTATTTTGATTTAAATGTGTGGGAACGTTTTTGTTGGAGTCTATATTTGTTTTCAGATATATGGGACTTTAAAGTTAGTTGGGTTGAGATATCCACGACACTTCATTCGGATTTCACGTAAGGCATTTAGATTACTATGGTTTGAGGTATATGGGACTTTCCGTTATTCTGATTTGAGAATCAATAGACTTTCTTGTTATCCATTATAATACTCGAAAGGTGTTTGCTTACTTGATTTTGAGATACACGGAAATTTCAGTTTCTTTGAATTGAGACACAACGTGACTTTCACGTGCGCTTTTCTGTTTTGAGATAAAAGGGTCCTTCATTCAGTTTGAGATGCATAGAATTTACAGCTACTTTTAGATACAAAAGTCCCTCACTTGACTTGAGATACATAGTACTTTCAGTTACTTTGAGATACAAATGACTTTCCTGTTTTATTCTGAAATACAAAAGTCATCCAAGAAACTTCGGCACGAGACACAATGATGATAAAAGTTTGTCAGAATGTTGCATTTAGAGTGTATAATCATTCGTTCTTTGGGTTAAAACCCTAAATTATTTAAATTATGACAGCTCGTTTTCTGACATCGAACGAGCATTGATGTCCAGTCTAATTTCCTTTGTATGGGTGCTTTCATCATAAGGTGCCCTAAATATTATCTTAAACCAAAATCTTTATCTCAAACCAAAACTACTTTCCCCAAACAAAACCAATACTTCAAAATAAATCACTCTAAGCGTCCAACGAATCTCAAAACCGAAAATTATCAAAATGCGGCAGAAACTGTTCTACCCCACTTTAAATTTCCTCGCCAAGAATAACAGAATAAGAACCCAACTGAATGGTTACCTAGTTGTCAGATTTAATTTTAGATCAACGTGACGGTTCCAAACTGACCCATGCTGAGAGCACTTTTTGTAACCAAGACTACTGCGAGTCACAGCATTAGATAAACAATAATGAAAAATAAAAATAATAAAGTAATATACCCCCAAGTTGCGGACAGTGGATCATGCTTATTGTCATTTCCACAAATCAATATACTCCTTTTCATTGTTGAGGAATCAATTCGAGTGAGGTAGGATTAAAAAGAAATAAATAAAGGTGTAAGGTTCATTAACTTCAATAAGTGGAACTGAATTTAGAAGAGCGTATGTATTCTTGCTGAGAGGTGAAAAGGTCAGAGATCATTATACTTATATACTTGCAAAGTCTGCTGGACTTAAAGTGCGCGATCATCAGATTCAAGGTCACCTCTAGGGTCCGCACTAATCAGTTACTAAAGATGTTAGCAAAACCCCTCTCTAGTGCTCGACAGATTAACTTTGCAATTGTATAAACAGAGATAGAGTAGATGACTCTCATTCTAAGAGTTACTTCTTCATTTATGTACTGTAACTACAAACGATAATATGATAAATTCGGCATTGAAAAATGAAAACGCGTAATGTAGATTTCAGACAAATTAGTGAAATACCTAAACTATAATGATTATGCTGCTTTATGCATTTCACATTAAATATCAATTGTTTTTTCTGGACAGGCTAATGAAATGTTCTGTTTTATTGCTTTACAAGAACCTAGTTGACATATTATTAGAAACACATATTTACCTATGGGATAACATATTAAGCCATCTTTACAGGCTGATAGGTGAATAGATCAGTCATTGCAGCTTATTGATTGACGTCTGTGTTTTACCGTATCTAAGTAAACATCGTTTTATGCCCTCCATACCCATTTCAAAATACGAATACATTCAGAATGGGATGTCATCTGAAAGTTTTTAAGTGCAGTCGCCCACAATCCATCAGCTAGTGTGAACACGTATCACATTACTCGGATGACAGCTCTTTAACTGTATCCAGCGTAATGCGCTGGCATAATTGATGTCAGTTTAGTTCAAGGCGCCTCCAGCCATGAGTCTTAGGACTTACCCGTCATTTGCTAAACTCCCCATTATTTGCGTGCGGCTTCGAATGACGTCATGTGCTCCGGATATTAGGTTCACTGAAATGAGATTGGCATGTGTTTCGCAGCATTCAAGTCTTTTTCTAAGCTGTAACTAATCAGAATTTTTTTTTTAATGTTTTATGTACGCTAAATAAAATTACAACTCGAGAGGATCAAGAATGATTTCTCACGTATTCACTTGCTCAGTAGCCTAATAATTTTTTCCCCAATACAACAAAATGAAATATTTCCATCACTGACAAAGATGGACGAAGGCGACGAGAGTATCGGCTCTTGGAATTACAATAATGGATCGATAATTCTTCGTATTTACTTACTTTAATAAGAAAATAATGAGCAGTTTAAACAAAAAGGGTTGGGATGTTCATATAACGGCGGACCCTCTATCATTAATAACATTTTAAAAAGTGTAAGAAAAATTACATTAAAGCGTAATTTTCTTCTATTTAAACAAAAAAGTAGTCTTAACTGGTATCTCGAACGTAAAATGTAAAACATTTCTCACACATTTAAAAAAAATAATAATAACCTTAACAGATTTTTTTTTTCTTTTTATTTCGTCCGATTGTGTGAAAGGAGAAATTTTAAACAGTTAGCATATGTCAGTTTCCTCTTGTCTTAAACTGATTTTTAAAATTAATATTTCGCAAGCTAGTACACAACATCTCTTATTTAAGATCACTGCATGAGAGAAATCAATATATAAAAGTATCAGAATAAAAATACATATCTTCACTATGTTCACAATATTTGAAATTCTATTATATATTACTTATAACTTGAATAGATACCCCATTTTATTTATTTGCCAAAATGGCTATATCAGTGACTATAGTTCATATTAATGATTGGTCTAAATTCTTTTAAGTTAATATATATCCTTAAAAGTTAATGCTCTAGTACTCTTACCTAATTTAGTATCATAATACTAATAATTATATCATAACTGACATAACGTAGCAAAATATCGCACTTTACCGCTAAAACAAATACCATTTCTACAAAGTGCCAGATGTAAAATTAAAGAAATAAAATCTAATTACTTGCAGATGTCTGTTTTCTTTTAATTTTTAGGCAACTTGTACACAATGAAGAAAAATCTTTCACAGTGCATAAACCAATATTTCAGATGAAACAATGCAATTATAATAATCAAAGAAAAACTGTGCCATCACTAAAAAAAAATGGCACAAGTAATGAATGCAAAATATTACTAATCTTTAATATTTTAGAAATTAACATAATTAATCAAGATCCACACAGAAGGGGGAAAAGACGTTATGACTAAATTATTTTTTTTAAACCAACAAATTGGTAAAGTGAACACGTAGATGACTCGGTATTACAATTGTTGTTGTGAATTTTCGAAAAAATACTGTAAACATTTAAACACAAGAGAATCTGTCTCAGTAATAACAATCAATTTTGTTCTTAATACATAAATATTTGGTTAACACTGTCACAATATTCCATTTTTAGAGAAGCGTTGTATTGTTGAAAGAAAAGTTAGAGAAGTATGCTCTAAATGAATGTGAACAAGAAAAGTTAGAGAAGTATGCTCGAAATGAATGTGAACAAGAAAAGTTAGAGTTCTGGGGTTTTTACTCCGTTGTTCTCACAGAGATTTCTATATATGAGTTTTGCCACTTCGTTGTGTCTTTTGATGTATTCTATTCTAGCCAGAACCTGATATCTAGACAGTATATGCTCTGTTGTTTCATCCATGGATTTGCAGAGTCTGCATTTGGAATCATTTAAGATTTTTATGATTTTAGTTTTGTGTGATTCGTATTGAGTGCTTGATCTTGTGCAGCTGTTATGAGTGCTTCTGCTTCTGCTTTCAAACCTGCCTCTTTCAACCATTTGTACATTGATTGTTTTGTTGGTGGTTCTGCTTTCAAACCTGCCTCTTTCAACCATTTGTACATTGATTGTTTTGTTGGTGGTTCATCAGCTTGTCGTGTTTGTGGCCATAGAGAGGATTTTGATTCCAGGTATGTGCTAGTGCATGCTTCGTGGTTTTCTTCAATGTTTCTTTGTTTGTACAAGTCTACCCTGCAAGGAGATAAGAAGTTTCAACCAGAATATTTGTACTTGGTATAGGCCTGGGGCTTTCCAGTTTGCCATATTATTATTATTATTATTATTATTATTATTATTATTGTTGTTGTTGTTGTTGTTGTTGTTGTTATTATTATTATTATTATTGTTGTTATATTCATGTCTGAGTCTGAGTGGGGACATACCTACTTCTATCTATCAATCTGTCTGGCGTACGGCATAATACCGTAATATGGCCTAATACCCTAATACGGCCTAATACCCTAATATGCGCCTAATACCTAATATGACCTAATACCCTAATATGCGCCTAAAACCTAATACGGCTTAATACCCTAATACACGCCTAAGCTGTGGGTGCTAGTGGAGTGGAGTGTAGATACAACACCAACATCTACGATCACGTACACACCCCCGTATGTCACACCATGTTATGGCTTCTTGTCTTCACCCAGTCCCTTTTTTAAAAAAATTAATTGCTTCGAGTCAAATTGACCCGGGCATAAATATTCAGAACCACATTCACGCGTATTTTGTGTCCTGTTCTGACAGGTAAGAAACTTGATTCTTCATAATAAAGGTTTTCTTTATTTTAAAAAATACAAAGGGTGGGGGGGGAGCGTGGGATTATGTGTTTACTTCGTTTAGCATAATACGTGTATAGTTCTTGCCATGCAGTTTGTAAAATCTCATAGCGTTACAAAAATCTTGTAGCTCTTAATAGTCCCACAGGCAATTTCTGTCGTGGTCGCCACAAACTAAGCCTAGGCAAAATACTCGAATACTTCAAACCTGAACAATCCGTTTTTAATCGTAAATGTCCCCGAAACTGATATCGCGTCCCACACACGTTCATTCAGATACTTCTATGCTTAGGCTGAGTGAAAATAGATTTGGTTACTCGTTATGTGTTCTAAGCGAAGTGTAGACTAACAACAGACGTAGCTTTTGTTGATGTCTTGTCAATTGTTGAGATTATAGTTATTTCAGGTTGATTGGATTTTTAAATTAATTGTCTTTGTAGAAGTATTTGACTCTCTGAAGGATTGTGTGAGTGCGCATATGCGCGCGCGCGTGCGTTACCGCTGCAAAGTCAATGTTTGATTAGTTTTTGGCGCAACAGTGTTTATGAAAAACATTTTTTTTTAAAAACTGTTTGCACTTCCTCTGACCATGGCAGTGCTTCTGTTCGATGGTCGAATGTTGTTTTTGTTAATATAACTCATTTCTTCCGTATATTGGTATGAATGTTGTGTGTATTAAAGTAACTCATGACCTCTTTTGGTTTAGGCCTATTACTCTGTAAGTTGTTGCAAAGTAACTCATTACCTCTGTTTATTCACTGGATAGAGGTTGTTTTCTTTCACTCTCCCCTCATTGCCTGTGTTTGTTGCTTGGTCTAAAGTTGTTCTATGAACTATATCAATATGGCTTATTGTCACGGTGACTCTAATTCCTGACAGTAATTTTCAATACTATTGTTATTGTTTAAATACTATTGCACCCTTTAAAAATCTTTTACAACCAGGCTTCTTTGTTTGCTTGTTTGTTTTATTGTTGTCCATTTGTTGCCCTTTTTTTTATCACCATGGTGACCAGACAGCTCGTGTATCCTTTGTAGCAAGTTTAGAGGTTACGCATTTCAAACTGACTCCGTCAATGGCCACGATCGTTGTGCCTTTTGTACTTAATTTGTTTTGATTAATTCTTGTGATATTTTAATATTGTTCTGCTCGGGAGACTGTTTGAGTGCTTCATGCAGGTATCTGAGCCATTCTGACTCATGCGCTATTTTGATGTAGATGTCTGCTGTTTGTTTTTCTTCCAGAAGGCCTTCAGTGTTTGGCAATTGTTGTTCCAGAAGAGTTTCAATGCTTTGCTAACTGTTATTCCAGAAAGGTTTCAATGCTTTGCTAACTGTTATTCCAGAAAGGTTTCAATGCTTTGCTAATTGTTATTCCAGAAAGGTTTCAATGCTTTGCTAACTGTTATTCCAGAAGAGTTTCAATGCTTTGGTAACTGTTATTCCAGAAAGGTTTCAATGCTAATGTAACTGCTATTACAGAAAGGTTTTAATGTTTCGGTAACTGTTGTTCCAGAATAATTTTTATGCTTTGGTAACTGTTGTTCAAGAAGGGTTATAATGCTTCGGTAACTGTTATTCCAGAAGGGTTTCATTGTTTTGGTAACTGATATTTTACTTTAATGTAAAGAAAACTTTTGGAATTTTAAATAAAATTTACCTTGGTCAGTTTTAAACAATTTTATGAAACACACGCACATTCACTCACGTACGCGCTTACATACTTAGGTACACACACACACACACACACACACACACGCGCGCGCACCATTCATAGTGCAACAGCTCCTCATGCCGTAAAAACGTAGCGTAGTAGAAACGGGCCCCAACCGGATCGTATTGGCACGGAAAAGCATTTGTGACGGTTACATGATTCAGTGATAGCCATGTTCATAGACTCGACGTGATCTTTATGACGGTTACATGGTTCACAGATAGCCATGTCCATAGACTCGACGTGATCTTTATGACGGTTACATGGTTCACAGATAGCCATGTCCATAAACATGAAGCGGTCTGGAACTGACATAACGGAAACATTGCGCAATGAACTTCACTACTAGCTGTGTTTGATATTCTCCCCCCCCCCTCCCCGCTTGATGTTGTGAAGTGAAGCAAGTCTCTGTTAGACTTGTTTCAGTTGTTTAATTAAACACATCATAATATATCTTTACACTAATGTTTTGCGATTGGATATATTTTTGCACGATTTTGCATTATTGTTGTTCAATTCAACACATTATAATCTTCATATTATTGTAGTGTAAATAATATATTTTGCACGATTTTGCATTACTGTTTTTTTAGTTCAACACAACATTATATATCTTCATATTATTGTAGTGTAAATAATATATTTTGCACGATTTGCATTACTGTTGTTCAATTCAACACAACATTATATGTCTTCATTATTAATGTAGTGCGAATAAATACATTCTCACGTTCTTAATTTAATCTTTTGTAATCAAATATATCCTTTAATATCATAACAATAAGGAAACTAGAATTAAATTTTCACATGACCTTACATTAATATATTTTTTAAATCTATTTTACATATGTCTTTATATTAACGTTCTGTAATTAAATTATATCTACATGAATGCCATTCACTTAAATACAGCTCCCCTGTCCATACATATTGTTGCTTTAATATATTATCACACATCCTTATATTACTGTTATTTAAATATATATATATAGACATATTATAACACGTCTTTATATTACTGTTATTTAAATATATATATATTATCACACGTCTTTATATTACTGTTATTTAAATATATATATATTATCACACGTCTTTATATTACTGTTATTTAAATATATATATATATTATCAGACGTCTTTATATTACTGTTATTTAAATATATATATTATCTCACGTCTTTATTATTATACTGTTATTTAAGTATATATATTTATTATTGTACGCCTTTATATTCAAAATTTTTAAGCATATACTTTATCACACGTCTTTATGTTATTTAAATATATATTATCACACATCCTTATGTTCCAAATTTTTAAGTAAACATATTATCACAGTCTTTATATTAATGTTATTTAACTATATATATTATCAATCACCCTTATATTAATGTTGTTTAAGTAAATATATTATCACACTTCCTTATATTAATGTTGTTTACATATATATTATTTCAAGTCCTTATGTTATTGTTAAGTACATATAATATCACAAGTCCTTTTATTAATGTTGTTTAAGTAAATATATTATCAAACGTCCTTCTATTAAATATTGTTTAAGTAAATATATTAATGTGCGTCCTTACATTAATGTTGTTTAAGTATACATATTAAAACACATACTCAACATTGATTAAGTAAATACATTATCACATGTCCTTATATTGTGTAAGTAAATATATTATCACACGTCCTTATATATTATTGTTGTTTAAGTACATATCTTATCAAACGTCCTTATATTAATATTGTTAAATTAAATGCTAATTGTCGTTGCGCATTTCAAATGCTGGCTGGCTGGTTGCAGAATGGCTGAATCCAGAAAAGTACGACCACGACACGACGGGACTGACCAAATACTTGCACGCTTGTCGCCACCACCACGTGACACCTATCAGGTAAGATAACATTGCATGCATCCAAATCACATGACTCCTATCATATATTGATTGACACCTCTTGCAGCAAGACCACGTGATGCTTATCAGGTAAGTTGACACTGCTTGCAGCAAGACCATAGTGACACCCATCAAGGTAAGCTGACTGCTTGCAGCAAGATCACATGATATCTATCAGGAAAAATGACATTGCAGCATTCAAGATCACGTGATATCTATCAGATAAGTTAGATGCAGCAAGATCACCAGGTAATTTGACACGTCATGACAGTCCCAGCTAGCAGTCAGAACCGCTCTGCATATGTACATTTCAAAATGGCATCTCGAGCCTGTGACAATTTAATCGATGGGTTCTCGTAAACCTGCAGCCAAATCAAGTTACCAACACACACACACACACACACACACACACACACACACACACACACACACACACACACACACACACACACACACACACACACACACACACACACACACACACACAGTCACATCGAATATGGTTATGTTAGTCATTCAGAAACCTTACCTGTTTACAGTGATAAGCAATTATTCAAAGTGAGAAACGATTTTGAGGTGAAGTGAATTCAAATCAAGCATCTAAGCTTGGGAAAGTTTAAACAAGCCTTTCCCTTTCCCTTCACCCACCCCCAACCACTTCATAAAAAAAAAAATGACGACTTCTGGAAAAGAGCAGTTACATCATCACTTCGTAAGACTATATATAAGAATAACAATTATTCAATACAATACATTTTCACAAATGCTTCGTAGGTTGGGCGCTTTATTAACTAAGGAATTTTTATTTTTTTATTTTATTTTTAAAAATTTAAATATATTTCCTTCATAATTAAGCCTGCTTTAATTCTGTCATGTCTACTGTGTTCTATCGACAATTCTAAATAATAATTTGCAATCAAATTAGTTTTATTTTCTTAATTTAAAATAAATAATAATTCACGAACTTGAAGAGCTAACTAAACTATAACAGTATGTGGTTGTCGTGCACTTGCACGAAAAGTCGCCATTTTTTTAATGGCCTCTCGGAACGATGAACACTGAACGCAAATCGGTATACTGTGCAATTTACAATTTTATATATTTTTTAAGTTAAGAATTAGGCCAGTGTAAACGTCTTGTGAAAGTCAAGCCTTGATCTTGTGTCATTTATTGTATATATGTCCTGATCTGCAGGTACTTCGTGAGAAATATGCTAAAGGAAGACCTAAAGCTGTGTCACCACGGCCTCGGGCCGGCGGCCATGAAGGCTCTTGCAGTTCCTCTCGAGGTCAGTGCTAGAGCAAAGGTCATCTGCTTGGTTATTTGGAATTATGTATTGCCATTTCTTTATGCTTCTGTCTGTGTTCGTTCTTTGTTTGTTTATTCGACCTTTTTAAACTTTTGTGGGAGAGAGGGGCGGGGTGTTATTTTTATTGAAATATTATTTTATTTTTTATTCGAGTAATTTGTTTGTGAGTATTTCTTTCTTTGAAGAAAATAAAAATTGTATGAAAGAGTCTTGTTTTTGTGCAATTGTTGGGTTTTTTTAATGATGACGTCACCAAGACAGTAATGTTATCATAAAAATGTAGCTCCTTCTGTAGATAGATAGATAGATAGATAGATAGATAGATAGATAGATAGATAGATAGATAGATAGACAGACAGATAGATAGATAGATAGATAGATAGATAGATAGATAGATAGATAGATAGATAGATAGATAGATAGATAGATAGATAGATAGATAGATAGATAGATAGATAGATAGATAGATAGATAGATAGATAGATAGATAGATAGATAGATAGATAGATAGATAGATAGATAGGATGTGTCGTGTAATATTTCTTAGTGATGTTCACCATATTAACACCCCTCAAATGCAGAGACAATTAAACACTAACCATAAATAAAAAGTCGAGCATCTCACATTTCTTTTTTATTTAAAAACAAACCTTTTTTTTTTTTAATAAAAAAAACACAACAACAGTCTTTATAACTCTGTAGGATGTGATCTGATATGCCCCAATCTAGTTCACACAAGAAAAATCTTTATAACTCTTTAGGATTTGATGTCATGCCATGTCACGTGATGGATTTATTGTAGACTAGTACGCACAACATTTAAAGAACTCCGCTTGCGTGAACTTGTGAACAATGACGTGCGCTTGTTTCTTGCGGTAAGGGAGAGAACAAATGATGAGTGTACCTGGGTCGTGTTTATGTATCAGTAAATCCGTGATGGATGTGAGCGTCATGTGTTTAATGTCTTGTTTATTGTAATGTAGTTGTACTGCCTAAGTAATGTGTTTTACGTGTGTTACTATCGAGTGTTTAATGTCTTGTGGTGTAGTCGGACTAAATGCCAGAGACGCTGATATATACACACTAGTCTGTCAGATCGTCTTGTGTGGTCATACATTTTTTTTAAAAGAAAACTTTTTATAACCGCTATTTGATTCCAATCGGTTTTGAACAAAGGGTCCTCTGACATTTTTATATTGTCACAGTGTTTATTTACCTGATATCGACTTATAATTGCTTTCTGATTGCCTTTGTGCTTCGAAATTAGCTTTCCTTTGATATACTTTTGCCCCCAATTGACGTTCTGACGCGTGCTTTTGCTCTGGGCAGTTGAACACCACCATCGAAAATCTGGACCTAGAGGGAAACTGGATCCTAGCGGAGGGCACACACCATCTCTGCCGGGCTCTTAAGGAGAACGTATTCATTGTACACCTGGTTAGTGCACTGTGAAGTGGGTATATGGCTAAAAATAAATGGATTGCTAGTGTTCGTGATATATGGCTAAAAATAAATGGATGGTTAGTGTTCGTGATATATGGCTAAAAATAAATGGATGGTTAGTGTTCGTGATATATGGCTAAAAATAAATGGATTGCTAGTGTTCGTGATATATGGCTAAAAATAAATGGATGGTTAGTGTTCGTGATATATGGATAAAAATAAATGGATGGTTAGTGTTCGTGATATATGGCTAAAAATAAATGGATGGTTAGTGTTCTTGATATATGGATAAAATACATGGATGGTTAGTCTACTGCTGTAAGTATAAATAAAACAGGCAGTTAAAAAGAAAGCTGTACAACAACAGAGGATCGATTTTAGTAATAATAGGCAGACATTTGATTACTACATGATGATATAAATATATACATAAACTTATGGCTATAAATAGAATGTGACTAAATTGTGATCTTTTAACAATAAACAGTCACAGCCGAGTCCTTTACACAATGGCAAATTACTAAATAGGGTGGGGTGGTGGGGTTTCAATATAAACCAGTGCACAGAAGGTGACCGGCTCCCCGGAATCCAGAGAAGAGAGCTAAAGGCCCTCTCTAACCGACAACGTTAAATCGATACAAAGTTCTTTCAGGGCGTGGCTAAATAAGATGACGTTACCGTAACGCTCAAAAGTACCAAGCTCTAAAACTTGACGTTACCGTAACGCTCAAAAGTACCAAGCTCTAAAACTTGACGTTACCGTAACGCTCAAAAGTACCAAGCTCTAAAGCTTGACGTTACCGTAACGCTCAAAAGTACCAAGCTCTAAAGCTTGACGTTACCGTAACGCTCAAAAGCACCAAAGGTTATATTCAAATAAAATCATATGAAAACGATTATTTTGCTGAATATAAGTTATTTCTTTTTTTTAACTTTCACTTCTAAGTTGTTTTTTTTTAAATTTAGTTTTCCATTCTTCCCTTTCATACCAACCTTACTGCCTGCTCAAAACTAAAAGGGGACGATAGAATCAAGTGAAATAGCAACAAATCTGGCAGACTTGCCTCCCCTTGAGCATAAATGTGTATCTCCCGTGCTTGATTTCTCCACTAATTTGCTAAATAGAAGAGTATTTAACTTGAAGCTTTAACTTCAATTCAAACTAAATTATAAAAAATATAGCAAGAGTGTTATTTTATTGGATTTTACTACACTTACTACACAACATTTATCTCAAAGTGCTGATTGATATCCAAACAAAATTCTAAAATTAAAAGAAACACACACACACACACACACACACACACACACACACACACACACACACACACACACACACACACACACACACACACACACACACACAAAGTCCATTATTAAGTTTCTGTTGCATTCCTTTATTATGCCAAATCCCCAAAATAGATTTAATATTTAATTTTCTATAACTCTCTTGTTTCAGAATTTGTCTGAAAACAAAATCGGAAACCACGGTGCAATGCACATATGTGACCTACTTATGGAGAATCGTACTCTGGAATGGTTAGATCTGTCAGGTGAGTCAGACCTACAAAGAACTTACATTAGAATAGTGATTTATAGTAATTGAATCAGTAACGTAATTTGGATCAATATAAACTGTTTTAGAGTACAAATAGACATCTCACAAATGTAAGTGAGATCTATATGAAATGTTTTAGATTATAAATACATATCTCACAAATATAAGTTGAATCTGTTTGGTTTAGAGTAATGATATCACATACAATTTAAGCTATGTAAACAGTCCTTTTTGAATGTTCATACTTTTCATATAATAGGGATATATATTCTGTTTACTTTTGCTGGTTAATGATACTGTTATTTACTTTTTTTTTTTTTGTATTAAACAACAGACAAATATTTTTTCATTCACTTTAATTTGAAAACATTTACAGATGACTTGCTTATTTGATATTTTCATTTGTTGAACGTGACAAACTTTTGCTAATATCTGTGTCTGTTTCTCGTGTTTTCCTCCTCCCACAATTTTTTTGTTTTAAAAACTGAACGTGACACAATCTTGTTAATATGTATGTTTCTCGTGTTTTCTGCCCCCAATTTTTAGCTGAACTCGACACAATCTTGTTAATATGTATGTTTCTCGTGTTTTCTGCCCCCAATTTTTAGCTGAACTCGACACAATCTTGTTAATATGTATGTTTCTCGTGTTTCCTGCCCCCAATTTTTAGCTGAACTCGACATAATCTTGTTAATATATGTGTTTCTCATGTTTTCTGCCCCTTTTTTTTATTTGAACGCGACACAATCTCATTAATAACTACGTCAGTTTCTTGTGTTTTCTGCCCTTTTAGCTGAACGCGACACAGTCTCGCTAATATCTATGCCAATTTTTACCATTCTTTTGCATTTTTTCCTGCAGCTGAACGTGACGTATGTTTACTATTTTTTAACGTCTATGTCGGTTTCTACTTTTCTTTCACACCTTTTCTTTTATTGATCCTGATGCATTTGATTTGTGGCCGTTTGCATTTTTTCTTTTGTAGAATGTGACACACTTATTCTCTTGTTAATATTGTAAGTCAGTTCCTTGTGGTCGTTTGCACTTTTTCTTTCTCCTAGGCAATGACATCGATGATGGTGTAGGAGAAGCGTTGTGTAAAATGCTCCAGGTACGTAAAATTAAAATAATAAATGATAATAAGTCTGAAATTAAATTATTTACCCTTTAAAAAGAATAAGAAACAAATACAAGGAGTTCTAAAATGTTACCAACGAAGAAAAAATATTAAGTTTTAGGCCATATTCACCTTTATAGCTATATTCGTATCCGGTTCATGTTCGTCTTCCGATCTAAGTTCATCTTTGGTTTCGGTTTAAGATTATTTTGGTTTGTGTTCGTCTTCCGGTTTAAGGTCATCTTTAGTTTTTGTTGGTTTTCGAGTTTAAGGTCATCTTGGGTTTTGTTTGTCTTCTGGTTTAAGTTCATCTTTGGTTTTTGTTATCTTTGGAATTAAGTTCATCTGTGGTTTTTGTTTGTCTTCCGATTTAAGTTCATCTTTGGTTTTTGTTTGTCTTATGATTTAAGTTCGTCTTTCGGTTTAAGATTATTTTGGTTTGTGTTCGTCTTCCGGTTTAAGTTCATCTTTGGTTTTTGTTGTCTTCAGTTATAAGTTCATCTGTGGTTTTGTTTGTCTTCTGGTTTAATTTCCTTTTTGGTTTTTGTTGTCTTAACTTATAAGTTCATCTTTGGTTTTTGTTTGTCTTCTGATTTAATTTCATCTTTGGGTTTTGTTTGTCTTCTGATTTAAGATCACCTTTGGTTTTTGTTGTTTTTTGCATTAAGTTCATCTATGGCTTTTGATTGTCTGGTCTAAATTCATCTTTGGTTTATGTTTGTCTTTTAATACACCTGCAGCTTCGGTTTAATTTTCGGTTTTCCAGTTTGTTTTCATTTTATATTCGACTTCCGATTCACGTTCCTTGTCTGACAGTCTTTGTTCTATTTCAGCTATATATTTATCTTTGTGGTTTTGTTCTTCTTTCAAGAGCTATATTTATTTAGTTAGTTAGTTAGTTAGTTATTAATAATTATTAAACTGTCAGGTTCTCAATGTTTATTCAACCACTGTTTCCTGATCGGTTTGTTTTATTTAAGTTTTTATTTGATATTTTTCCTTCAACATTCCAACTGAATTTCATTTGACTTGACTTTTGTCGTTAATTCAAAATTATATTCCTTCCCGTCTTATGTTGGTCATTATGATGATTGATTTTTTCGAAAACAGTTAGACGAAGTATTGTTTTTTATTCTTTATTTCATTATGTAGATTGCATTAGAAGGCATTGCTAATTAGATTAAATAAGTTCACGTGCACTTGGATAAGTTTATCCTATGCAGGTCTGCGATTGTCATTTATACGGTACAAAGAATGCACGTCATTCACTCATTGATCTTTGGGTTTCCACAGAAAAACACCACATTACGCTTTCTGAAATTACGTCACAATCGTTTGGAGGATGCTGGGGCTCAAATGATGAAGGAGGCTTTAACAGAGAATGATAGTCTGGAATGTCTCGACTTAGGCTGGAACCATTTTTGCACCAGAGGCTGCGTTTTCCTTGCAGAAGGGCTTAAGGTTTACAAAGCATCATGTCTTGGACTTATAGTTTAAACTGTATCGATAATTAATTTAACATAGAAAGAAAGAAAGAAAGAGAGAGAGAGAGAGAGAGAGAGAGAGAGAGAGAGAGAGAGAGAGAGAAATAAATAAATAAATACTAGTTTTCTTCGTAGTTTTAAATATAGGCCTAAATTTATACCACACTATATGTATAGATTTAAAAATAACCCGAATATATATTTTAAAACATAATATTTTTTTTAAATAACTGTGCTAACAGCTTTATATTCAATTTTCTTCTGGTAGGAAAACGTCGGTCTGAAAGAATTTTTCGTCTGCATGAACGGCTTTGGTTTACAAGGCTCTATGGCGCTAGGGGAGGCTATCCGAGTCAACCGAACTCTAGTACGCTTGGATGCCAGTTACTGCCGCTTGCCGCTAGACGGCGCCAGTGCATTAGCACAAGGTTTACAAAGCAACGAGACTCTGCAAACGCTGAATGTAAGGAGAAACGTGACGTTCACGTCACCTACATTTATTTGCTTGAAAAAAAAAAAATCCACATTGACTAGCAAGCCAAGACTATGTGTGCAGGTCGGTGTCACCATTGTCGATTGACTAGCCAACTAGCTTTCGGTGTCAGTGCAACACCGGTACCGACTTGATTAATCAGTGCCGCCAACAAGCAAACGGGCGAGATTATGCATGGTTGGAGAAAAAAAAATGTACGAAAGATTTCCTGCAGCTGCGTTTGCTGAATACGGTGTGACAGAAGTGATTTATTAACTGGTTGAGTTTTTGTTTTACTCTATCGATTCCTAGGCTTGGAGCGACCTGGACACCGTCTTTGTTTATTAAATTATCAGCATTAGATAGTTTGGGGATTTATCTTTGCACGCACACACATATATAAATATATAATCAATTTCATACACACAGAGATATACATGTATGCTTACATACGCACTTACATATACATACAGGTAGATATCGTTTAGTCAACGGCAGTCTTTTGGGCACTAGGATACTTAGTGTTGGTATTCTGTAAATACCAAAATACCAGCAATTATCTGGCCAATACTGACAGACTGCTTCTATAGGTAAGGCCTCTCACATCAGGAGAATAGCTAGAACTAATTACACTGTAAGTCAATGCTTTACATTTACTAATAACTAGAACTAATTACACTGTAAGTCAATGCTTAATACTCATTAATAACTAGAACTAATTACACTGTAAGTCAATGCTTAATATTCATTATAACTAGAACTAATTACACTGTAAGTCAATGCTTTACATTTACTAATAACTAGAACTAATTACACTGTAAGTCAATGCTTAATACTCATTAATAACTAGAACTAATTACACTGTAAGTCAATCCTTTAGTCACTAATAATTAGAACTAATTACGCTGTTAGGCAATGCTGTACATCACTAATAATTAGAACTAATTACGCTGTTAGGCAATGCTTTACATCACTAATAATTAGAACTAATTACGCTGTTAGGCAATGCTTTACAACACTAATAATTAGAACTAATTACGGTATAAGTTAATGCTTTACATCACTATTAATTATAACTAATACATCGGCAATCAGTGCTTTACATCACTAATAATTAGAACTAATTACGCTGTTAGGCAATGCTTTACATCACTAATAATTAGAACTAATTACGGTATACGTTAATGCTTTACATCACTATTAATTATAACTAATACATCGGCAATCAGTGCTTTACACTGTTTGACATTAAACTCACAGTGTTTCACTCTACGACAGATTCTCTCTAATGGCCAGGCAGTGCTTTACACCCATAAATAAGTTTCAAAAGACAGGTGTCTCACTTTTTACAATAAAGATTCACGCTAACAGACTAGGCAATGCTTTACACTCACTAGTAACTAGTTTCGCTACTGTCCTGTACAGGTCTTATCCAGACAAAGATTTTTGCCTTCGTTTACTCATTTCCTCAGTCTTACTGTTCCCATTTCGTGACTCGTTAACAGTGCTATAACTTACTGATTATATAACTAACTCCAAGAGTGTCTTATTCCAGGTCTGCGTCTCACACTAGTTGACTGATCAGTGCTTTACAGTTATTGGCTAAACTCACCAAAGCATTATCATCTCAACGTTGTCTCACTCAAGTACAATGTCTCAATCTGACAGAGATTATGCATTGCTTTAGACTCGTTAAGCACAATGTCTCATTCTGACGTAGATTATTTATTGCTTTAGACTCGTTAAGCAGAATGTCTCATTCTGACAGAGATTATGCATTGCTTTAGACTCGTTAACTAAACTCATAAGTGCATTGATGTCTCGCCAGTGTCTCCAGAACAATGCCTCCCCCCCTAACAGAGAATTATATTAGTGCTTTACACTTATTGTCTAAACCCATCGATGTATGTATTACTGCCCGACACTCATCTTGTACACTGTTATATTGGACTAGATAAAGTTTTGAAATACTGAAATGTATTATCTATTAAAACGCGATGTATAAGCTAAACTTGACACTAACAAATCTAAATACCCTTTAATCATCCTAGATTAGGTATTAAAATTCTGAAATGTTATTAAATTATTGAAAATCCCATTACGCACTGAATTACTGAAATGTGATTGTGTTTCATACTGCCACTGTAGATACATATGCTACATCATCAAGATACTTTAAATAATATCATTAATCTAAATATCTTCGTGCTTTCATGTTTTTATTTGTTTAATTCTTGTGTGCTCTTCTTGGACAGGTGGCCTTCAACTCTTTGAGACCCGAGGGCGTGCTGACCTTGCTCCGAGGAGTCGAGCAGAATGATTGCAGCAGTTTAGAACTATTGAATCTCGGGGTAAAATCCAATTAATTCTAAACTTTGTAAAAGAGTTTAAATTTGGACAGCAATTGTTCTTATAGTTTCTCCTCTTTGCCAAGTTAACGTAAAGACTAAAGGAATTCTTTGTCATACAAAAAATATTTTTTTATTTAAAGCAATTTTATATATGTATGTGTGTGTGTGCGTGCGTGCGTGCGTGCGTGCGCGCTTGTGTTTGTATGTGTGATTTCTCAAAACTTTAAAAGCGTGTAAGAATATATACTAATAAATAACTGCATACTTGCAAAAGACCCAAGCTAGTTTCAGCTGTAATTCTCAACATAAAGTTTAACCAATCTTTGGTTAATTAAATTAATTTAATTTACAGTAATTAAAATAAATTAATTACGCAGTAAAAGGAAAGTATTTAGACGTATTATTTAGAATTTAAAAAATTAATAAGTAAATACTCAGAGCTAAAATTAAAATCTTAAGTTAAACATAATGTTTATTTATAACTTTATTGGCACCCTGTCTATTTATTGATTAAGTTTTATTTAGGGGAGCAATGTATTTATATAAGTGTGTGTGTGTGTGTGTGTGTGTGCGTGCGTGCGTGCGTGCGTGCGTGCGTGCGTGCGTGCGTGCGTGCGTGCGTGCGTGCGTGCGTGTGTGTGTGTGTGTGTGTGTGTGTGTGTGTGTGTGTGTGTGTGTGTGTGTGTGTGTGTGTGTGTGTGTGCAGAACGCAAGAGTGAGCAAAGAGTTCAAAGAGTTACAGGACAAACTGTTGGGGGTCAGAGGTCTTCAAGTGATACATGGCGGGGTCATGATGGATAGCCAGCGTCCTGAAGGGATAGCAGAATCTTCAGAATCTAGCAAAGTACTATTCGATTCCCCTTCTTTCTTTCTTCCTCTGTCTCGTAGTCTTTTTTTTTTCTTTCTTTTTCTGGTCTCGCAGTAATTTTCTTATTATTTCTCTTCCTTTTCTCTGTTAAATAGTCTTTTTCTCTTCCTTTCTCTGTCAAATAGTTTTTTTTCTCTTCTTTTCTCTGTTAAATAGTCTTTTTCTCTTCCTTTTCTCTGTTAAATAGTCTTTTTCTCTTCCTTTTCTCTGTTAAATAGTCTTTTTCTCTTCCTTTTCTCTGTTAAATAGTCTTTTTCTCTTCCTTTTCTCTGTTAAATAGTCTTTTTCTCTTCCTTTTCTCTGTTAAATAGTCTTTTTCTCTTCCTTTTCTCTGTCATTAATTGTGACTATCTTTGTCAAGAAACGTACAATATAAACCGGTTTACCAGTCAATTTCCTTACGGAATTAGAATCAAATCAAAATGTGAGCAATTTAATAAAATAGGCCCTTTGGAGTATAAAACAATTTATTTATATTTAGATATCCTTATACAAAGTGCTTTGCGTACCAATTTAATAAATCCATATTCCTAACAAATGTCCATGTGATTATAAATTATGAAGTTTTTGCAAGCTCTCGAAATACTTCGATAAAAAGAAGTAAATATTATAAAAACGAATGAAAATATAAACTAAGAAACATTTGTAAATCAACAAACAAATAAACAAATATTGAATTTTTATTCTACATTTCATTGCTACCAAAAAACAAAATGTTCTTTTAATTTGTCAACCAAGTGTGTATGTTTGTAAGTTTTATTCACTCGTGTGTTCAATTTAATGTTCAGCACGACCCCATGTGGAAACTGAAGAAATGGTTTCAACAGACTGGGCTTCAAGTACCGGACCACCTGTCTGAGGAGTTCAGTGAAAATTTCATTATATCCAAAGAGAAGTTCGTGGACAAAATTCAGGTGATTTTAAGTCGATGTTAACCTTTAAGCTAACAACAGTTGACCTTGTTAATAACAACCTTGTATCAAGCAATTTCTTCTCTCACACTCATTCACTCTCTCTCTCTCTCTCCCTCTCATTCTCTTTTTTGCCATTTTTCCATTTTTGCTTCTACACTCACAATTACAGTTATCATAAGGACCCAAAGTGGTCCATAATAAAGAAGATTACGAGAGTGTAAGTGATTTAGTACCCATGAAACTGAATTGTTAATTGTGTGGTTGTTTTGGAACATTATCGGCCTTTCTCTTCTCTCACTTTGTGATTGTTTTAGACCTGAAGGGGTCGAAATAATAGATTCTTTGCTTGTTCCAGTCTAGAAGGGTGAAAACTATTAGTTTCTGGTAATTGTTGTAGTTCAGATGGGGTCGAGATTATCTGTTCTTTGCGTCGGTTTTAGTCTGCAGGTATCGAGATTACAGACGACATTCTGGACGCTCTTCTATACCGACTTGACAAGGACGGAAGGGGCGAAGTTGATTTCAGGTATATTTCAAGGTCATTTAATTACAGCACTTATTAATTTATTTGTTTCTTTTTCAATAAACATTGAAGAACTAGGAATTCCTCAACTTGAGTGTATTTTTCAATTAACTTAAAACTATCTCGAAACTAGGTCAATTTACTGTGTGGTCAGTTACTTAGCATTAAATGAACTGAGAACGGTAAGATCTTACGACACTTTTATTACGATTTGCACTTCACGAGTAGATACAGATTACGAGACGTGGTAACTTCATTTAACTGTAAACTGTGAGAGCAGTTTAAAATATTAAGTTAAATAGTGAGCATTGCAAAACGTGAATCATAAACAAGTACTTCAAATTTACAAATAATAACAATTCTTAACTATACACTTTTGCGAGTTTTTTTACATTTTACATTTTTTATTTTTTGTTTTACAGGAATGTGCTGGATGACGAGTAAGTGTACTTCCGTTTATTTTTGTTCTTATTCGCGTGCCCATTTCACTGCTTCAGTATATTGTATATGTTTTGTTTACGTCGCTGTGAGTTTGCAAGTTTGTGCGTTTTGGCAAACCCGTCCTCTTGAATTCTTATACAGAATGTTCTCATCGTGGCGTATTCCTATACAGGTTCATCGTGGACGATTCAGCGCTGTGTACGTTACTTTTATACTCTCTATTCCTGGATCGCACTTACGGCATAGATAATAAACAAACTGATCACCTGCGAAACCACAAATTCCCAATGTCGGAATCGGTTCAAACCAGACACGCGCGCGCGTGCACACCACACACACACACACACACACACACACACACACACACACACACACACACACACACACACACACACACACACACACACACACACACACATACACACACACATTTACACATTTATGTTGACAAAGAGCGCACCATTTTATATTTTTCATTTGTTCATGTCATTCAATTGTGTTTTATCGGAGATTCTTGTATGGTGGGTTTGGGGATTTTTGACAGACATTAGCTATATTAAGTATTTTGTTGAAACATTTTATTATATTTAGAATATATCACTTTTTGTTTTAACCTAATTTCTTATTTCAAGTCCTGGACCTGTAAAAATGAAAAATATTCAATACAGTTTGAAATATTCAGCTCTGCAAAAAGGTAATTGGTTGCTTTGTCTTCATAGTTCCATTTATTTTTTCAGGGAGGTGCCGACACTTGATAGACCTCCTGCTGCCAACCGCCACCTCAACCACTACTCCACTGAAGGGAGCACACGCGAGCAATCTACTAACACCGAAATACTTGACTCGTACCTCAGATAATTCCCTCAGTGATGATTAGAGTTTTCCGAAACAATCACATCCTTTACTCGCACCTCAGATAATTGTATCATTGATTCTGAGAGTTTTCAAAACTTCAAAGTTTTCACACCTCATAATTCCCACAGTGACTACTTTAGTTTCCAGAGTTACTCATATCTGTCGCTCATTCACACAGTTACTAGTTTACAGAAACATTCAAGTTATTAATACCGTATAGATTGTTTCACACTCAATGTGATTGACTTCGAATGTTCCCAGAATTCTTGTTACTAAAGAAGGGTTTCTCAACCGGGGGTGTGTGGAGCCCCACGGTTCCGCGAGAGGTCGCTAGGGGTTATCCAGAGATTGTGATTGAACAAAAATATTTAGATATAGTAAATTTTATTAAGAGTTTCCCTGAGACCTTGTCATGTTTCCCAGTGAATACCCTGAGGAAACAAATAGCGTATTGAGTAAAAAGAAAGAAATAACCTATTGAGTAAACTCTTGAACATGTACGTCAGAGAATCTACTCAATGAGGCAAAAATGTCGAAAAACAACGAACGCCATTTATGTCTTGTATGTTTGTTTGTTGGTTAATTACCATCATCCAGTTACACCGCAAAGATTAAAACACACACACACACACACACACACACACACACACACACACACACACACACACACACACACACACTCATAAAAGCCTCATTGAATCATTCTCAATTTCTGTGAATTCCCTCAGGCGTCCGAAACGTTATAAATACCCTCCCCTGAATTGAAAATGATGTTTCAGTCTTCTGAAAGTGAAAACCTTATTTCAGTCTTCTTAAAGTGAAAACCATATTTCAGCCTTCTTAAAGTGAAAATCTTATTTCAGTCTTCTTAAAGTGAAAACCGTATTTCAGCCGTCTTAAAGTGAAAACCGCATTTCAGCCGTCTTAAAGTGAAAACCGCGTTTCAGCCTTCTTAAAGTGAAAACCATATTTCGGCGTTCGTAAAGTGAAAACCGTATTTCAGTCTTCTTAAATAAATCCGTATTTCGGCCTTCTTGAATAAATCTGTATTTTAGCCCTCTTAAATAAAACCGTATTTCAGCCTTCTTAAAGCGAAAACCGTATCTCAGCCTTTGTACTATTCAAAGTGTATCTTGGAGAAAGAGGCTAGCAGTGGTGTAAATATTTTGCTTTTTTTTTTTCCTGTATCCCTTCACTATCATAAACCAACTCTATATCCCCACCCCACCTTCCACCTCAACAATTTTTAAATCGACTGATTCAGTTTACGTGCGGCGTTTTTACTGATTTTGACACAGGCCTTATTCAGGCCGAATCAAATATCACGCCTCTTTCCGTGTGGTGTTTTTACCGATTTTGACACAGGCCCTATTCAGGCCGAATCAAATATCACGCCTCTTTCTGTGTGGTGTTACACTATAAATAACTTCTATAAAATGGAAAGAAACTGATAGATTTTTTTAAAATTAAAAACGACAAAGGTTTTGCTTTGCTCCACTGCACAAGGCAACATTTTAATAATTTTGCGTTAGTAAAAATAGTGTTTACAATACTGCATAGTTACTGTAAAAAGGTATATATTTCTATTTTAGTTCATAATCTCACCTGTGCAATTAATTTGCTATATAAATATTTTACTTTATTATTATTATTATTAATTGTGCCTCCAGTGTTTAATACCGTATTCGGTTCACACAGTATTAAAATCCAGCACCTTTATCTCTTCTGTTTGAAGTGATTTTCATTTTCCCTTAATATTCCATGACCGCTGTTGGTAATAATGATGAAAGAGTGCCGTTAGCGTATGATGACAAATTGCAACATTAACTCTATTTGCATATAATGTGAAAATATTGTGTTTTGATGATCGTTATGTTATTTCTGCGTACAGTATATAAAGAGTTAATGTGCTTTCCATTTGTGGTTTTTTTTTAATTGTTTTCTTTTCTTTCCTATTTTGTGTTTGCACGTGTTCAAATCAGTAAATGTTATCAGTGTTATTTTTCACCTTGGTGTCCTATTCCAAACAGACTTGTCTATAATAAAAGAAAATAAATGCATGCACGGTTTTATTAGATGTGTACGTGTTAGCGTGCGTGTTTATAAAATGCTGCAAGTATGAGATGTATTGGAATGGGTTTTGCATATTAATGAAAGTGCACTCGAGTACACAATACGCCCGCCTTTATTCACAACAAATACTCTGCATACATGAATGTGCTTATACTTGTTGCAACCACAATTCTGGAGATTAAATTAAGAACCATACTTATTTGTGATAACCTTTTTGCATTAATCATTCAATCTCCTGAAATCCAACTGGTCTGGTCAAATGATTTGAAAAGACACTCCCAACAAGTTTCAAACTCTTTACCAGATTCTAATAATTATTCCCCTTAGATTATTATTCTAATCATTAATTAGGCTGTTTCATATGTTCCACATCTATGAAATCTCACATTGAAAGATATCAATAACTGTCTTGGTTCTTTAAATGCATATAGTCCCCATCATCCATATGTAAACCCAAGATCTTTTAGTCCCTATCATCCATCTGTAAACCCAAGATCTTTCAGTCACCATCATCCAACTGTAAACCCAAGATCTTTTATTCCCCCATCATCCATCTGTAAACCCAAGATCTTTCAGTCACCATCATCCAACTGTAGACCCAAGGTGTTTAACCCAAGATCTTTTATTCCCCTATCTGTAAACCCAAGATCTTTCAGTCACCATCATCCAACTGTAGACCCAAAGTCTTTAACCCAAGATCTTTTATTCCCCCATCATCCATCTGTAAACCCAAAATCTTCCAGTCACCATCATTCTTCATCTGTAAACCCAAGATCTTTCAATCACCATCATCCATCTGTAAACTCAAGATCTTTTAGTCACCATCATCCAAAGGTAAGCCCAAGAACTTTCAGTCACCATCATCCATCTGTAAACCTACTATCTTTCAGTCACAATCATCCATCTAACCCACGATATGTCAGTCACCATCATCCAAATGTAACCCATGATCTTTCAGTCACCATCTTCCATCTGTAATCCTAAGTTCTTTCAGTCACCACTATCCATCTGTAAACCCATGATCTTTCAATCACCATCATTCATCTGTAAACCCAAGATCTTTCAGTCACCATCATCCATATGTACATCCATGGTCTTTCAGTCACAATCATCCATCTGTAAACCCAAGATCTTTCAGTCACCATCATCCAACTGTAAACCCAAGATCCTTCGGTCCCATCAGCCAACTGTAAACCCAAGATCCTTCAATAATAGTCTAAGTATAGTACTGTAAAAGTAGTGTCTGACTGCCACAAAATGCGCCGTTCACCAGGTTAATACTAATGTCATTTCAAGACTAACTCGCTCATTTATTCTTTTATTCACGTAGCTGCTCCTTTATAACCATTCACATCATCTAACTGGGTGTGTATATTTCTGTTCATATGTCAACACATACAACAGAGCACCAAATAAGCTCAGCATTTCATATTAAATAATCCTCTGCTTATTATTTAGTAATCATATTTATTTATGCATTAGAATCAATGTATAATTTAATCGAGATTAAAATCTCTGCTTTCTGGCACCCGCCATCAGTCTAATGTGTGTGTGCTCACGACTGTGTATTTGCTTGTCAGTGTGTATATATTTCTCTATACTGTGCAATGATTAACGTGTGTGAGTATTTAACTGCGCAAAATATTACGGGGTGTGAAAAAATGTTCCGTCAACTATCTATTGATTTATCATCATTTGATACTCATTACAATTTTGTACATTATTGTTTGTCTAGTGTTCTTTCAAATTAGTATTTGTCTTGATTTTACTCAAATTGCTGTTTTTCTAGGTTTTGCTCAAAATGTTTCTTGTCTAACTTTTACTCAAATCAGTGTTGGCTTGGAGTACACAAATTAGTCTTTGTCTGTCATTTCCTAGAGTTATTTGTTTAGTGTTTACTCAAATTAGCATTTATCTGAGGTTTAATTTAAATTATTGTGCCCCTGTTTGACTGGTATTAATGATTTTTACTAGGGTTCAGTGTTGGTCTAGGTTCAGTGATTGTAATATTTGTCTAGGTTCACTGCAATTAGTTTTTGCCTAGTGTTCATTTAAATTACATGCTGCGTTTGTCTAAGGTTTACTCAAATTACTCTTTTGTATATGTTTCACTTAAGTTTGTCTAGGATTCACTTAAGTTTTCTAGGATTCACTCGAGTTGTACTATGGGTTCACTCGAATTAGTCTAGGATTCACTTTTACCAGTGCAAACCAGTTTTATAAGCATAAAATAAATGACAGAATTCGTATCTAAAAATAAAACAAGAAAAGGGTGAGGCATCCCTCCTCAGAGATCTCTTGATATCATTCCAATGACACCACAAAACTACCTACAACAGCAACAAATGCATGACAGAACGTCCTCCAACAAGTATTAACATTGCTGTTCGTGCCAGTGGTTCGCTGTTTAAAATATATATCGCAGACAACAATTTTTAAGTTTTCAGTTATGCTAGCGAAAACACAGGTGCACGTGCACAGTCTCACAGATTTAATACACGATTGCATATCAATGTGGTGATAACACCGATGTATTTGAAACAGAAAAGAAAACGCCTTTAAATAATAAATGGAAATAAATGACGGTTTTTGCGTACATGATGATACTCTAGTCTAGAGTTTTCAATACAGTTCAGATCTGTTTATAAGTCAATATTTGCATTATTCTATAAATAACAATCAACTGCATTAAGTAATTATTTGATTACTAACACGTATTGTTCAAGTTTCAAACTATGAACATGCTTATTGTTGGTGAATTTTTAACATAGTTATAGAAATATAAGTAACTAAATTACTGAACTGAATAAGCATAGTTAACAATGGCAAAAAGCGTAAACTTAAAATGATCTATTTCAATACACTATAAAAACAAGAGAGGAAAGAGTGTCGCTGGCGGCAGTCTTATCTAATCAAATGCTTCTTCGCTACTGAACGCAGTCAAAACCGGCGCTGACGGAGTCTCGTGCTTACCATGAACGCCTTTAACCTTTCAACACGGAATGTCAGAGACCGAGCACTTAATTACAAGTCAGTTTGCTCCAATGCGGCGTGGAAAATTTCCAACCTCACCCTCATATCGACTCGCTTAACTCTCTCAGGAGCTCATTTTCTGCTTCCTTCCCGAGGAGCGAGTGAGTGACGCCGGCATTGTGCGCACGGCCCTTGATCATACGTTATCGGCAAAAGTTTCGATTTGGAGTACGGCGGGGTGGGTAGGGGGGGGGGAACTATACCTCAGTCACTGATGTCCGGACTTAACGACTCACAGCACGAGTTGGGATTTTGGTTTTTTCTCTCTCTACATTTGTGGAAGGTGATTATTTCAGTCTTTGTTCCATTCATTTGAGTAAAAGTGACCAACACTTGGTGCATTTTAATTCGGACTGACATTTATTTTTATAGTATAATTTTAATAATAGTTTCCTAAATGATTCAAATATTGCTGGTTCCATGTTGTTTGTTGTTAACATATTGAGCCACGTACTTATTTTGTATCCTAGTAGGAGACTTTCTTGATTATGTACTTTTCAACTTTCTGTACAAAATATGATGCTAGACGAATTAAAAAGCATACGGTAATCTGTTTGAATAGGCAGTAAGTATGACGAGGACAGATAATCTTTGCATGCGGAATCTAATACTAGTAAACCGGAGCGTGCGGGGTCTGAGCACCTCATTAGTTGTCACGTGATCTGTAACAAACCAACATGTTGTATACACTATCGCTTAGTCGTAAGTGGCGTAACATGTAGCTTGTAACTAGGTCGATTAAAGGTATGACGCGACTGGTTAATCCCTGGTCTACCTACACATTTGTACAGCACTGGACACCAAAAGCAACAACGAAAACCATGCCAGACACTACAGAATAATATAACAGGACGCCTAGCCCTACTCCAAGAGACAGTAACGAAGCAGTTTGAAGACAATAGACAATGACCAGGGGATGGGGGTGCGACGCACGGCAGGAATCGACGAAAAGGTAGAATAGCGGTGTGTGTTGCAGTCCCTTGCAGACACTGACATTCAAGGCCATAATTATGCGTGAGAGACTGAATGCATTGTGCATTACACGCTTCTTTTTTTCCTTTTTATTTTTTTCGTTGTTACTTTTTCTAATATCGACAAGAAGTCGTGTTTGCTTTGCCCCTTCCAGAGGCAACCAATCTGTAATAACACACAACGATAAAGACGTAATTTATCTCAGTAACTAATTAGGTGTGTAAGTGATAATCCGATGTATACAATTACAGAGATTTATAACCAACTTTTATGAGAAATAGTTTGGGCTGTTTGTTTTTCTATCCCACATAACAATTCTTCTCAAAATAGAATTAAATCTGTATGGTTGGTTATGCAAATTGGGAACTATAGCAGGAAAAGAGCGTTTGTTGACAGAAACACATGGTTGTACAAATTGGGAACTAAAGCGAGAAAAGAGCGTTGTTGGACAGAAATGGATATGGAGATAGCATTAAACTAGCATACATATCAATGTAGGATAATAAGAAAAAATACAATTGTTAAAAACAGTTGTTAATAACAAATAGCAATCAGACAAGTAACAGATTGTCAAACAAAAACAGGAAATAATCTAGTACTATTATGAACAATAACAAATATAAATAGAGTAAGTGCATTACCGGTGAAGTAAAAGTAATGATGACATGAAAATAAACAATGTTCTATCACAGTGTCCTGTCATAATGTTCTGCCATAATTTCCTGTCATAATGTTCTGTCATAATGCCCTATCATAATGTCCTGTCATAATATTCTGTCATAATGTCCTGTCATAATGTTCTGTCATAATGCCCTGTCATAATGTCCTGTCATAATATTCTGTCATAATGTCCTGTCATAATGTTCTGTCATAATGTCCTGTCATAATGTTCTGTCATAATATCCTGTCATACCTTTTTAACACTAGGGCAAAGCGTGCACGTAGGCACAAAATTTCTGTCATATTAAAATAGCCATAAAATATCTGTCGTGATTTTATATGTTAGAATTCCATCTACAGAAAATACAAACCGTTCCGATGTATTAACATCTACAGAAAATACAAACCGTTCCGATGTATTAACATCTACATAAAATACAAACCGTTCCGATGTATTAACATAGCCATCGAGTAACTATCGTGGTTTTATACGTTAAAAACCCGGCAACAGAAAATACACACGCCAAGTCCGCTATATTAAAATAGCCATAAAATAACAAACATATAACAACCCGTCAACCCGTCAGATACACATTCACTCCTTATCCGTCATTTTCAGATAACTATGAAATACCCAATATTGTTTTACTTGTTGAATCACATCAATAGAAAATACAGACACAATGTTCCTCTTTTTAAAATAACAGAAAGTAACTGACAAGGTTAAAAGTAGACAAGTACAGACGCCATTTACTCATATTTAATAACCTAAAGTACCTAACAGGGTTTGTTACGTTAACAACCTATCTAAAGTGGACCAGAACATAGTAATTATCATTTTTTACAATGCTCTTGTGTTCTTCATCAAGTTAATTAAATATTATGGATTCTTTCATACTTGGTTAAATTCCTTGCATTATTGTCATAGAATTTACATGATAAATGCTACGATAATTTAAACTGTTTTGAAGTACTTTATTTAATCTACATTGAACCTACTTTGTTTGTGTCAAAAGAATGTTATATCAAAATGTACGTGTATGCTATGTATGCTTATATGGATATTTGGATGCTGCTAAATATGTAATGGAGGGGGAGGGGAATGGAATGGAGTGGGGTGAATAGTAGTGGAGGGTGTGTGTTGTGTGAGTGTATGTGTATGCATATATATGTATGTGTGTGTTTGTTAATGTGTGAAAGAGTGTGTTGGCATGTGGGTTTGTGAGTGTGGGTTTGCTAGTGTGTGTTATTTAGTAGTTTGTGTGTTTCTAAGTGTGCTGTGTATGAATTCATTTTTGAGTGTGAGTGTATCTGAGAGTGTGTTTATGTATGTGTTCGTGAGTACGAGTGTGTTTTATCTCCTAATTAAGAGAACCGTGAATCACATCTCTACTGAAAGTTTGTCAATTAACGTTTGGTACTTAATGTAAGGTGGTTTTAAATCTTTCGATTTTTAAATCAGGTTTACAGGTTTGTTATGTTTTAATAATTTATCGTAGGTAAAAATCGTTTTTTAAAAATAAATTTACCCGATTTACCTGACCGATTAATCCATATTATTAGTTGATGGGGACGCAATAGCCAGTGTATGGCTGTGCGCTTGTGTACGTGCGTTAGTGTGTGTATGTGTGTGTATTGCAGATCAAATATGTTGTAACCACGGAAGGTTGGGCACAAAGGCTCCGTGGTTACAACAAAGGCTCGAATTCAAACAGCACTCAATACTCATGCTAAAGATAAAATAGCTTTTCGTTTACACATTAATTACCTCAGGCTCGAGGACGAAATCTTAATCCAAACTAAAAATAGAATTACCACAAACTGAAGAAGAAGAAATATGCATGAATTGCATCTAATCTCTACGACTCGTTGACGAACTATTTATTCTGTTCACAGACCGATGAATAGCATTGTGACCTACACCACAAGAAACGTCCACCCCAGGTAAATGAATGTCAGATAAAAGTAAATTATGTACGTGTATGCGGACTTTATTAGTGTGCGCATGTGTAAATCGTTCGGCAACTGTGAAAAGTTGAATTGGGGATTTTTTGTTTGGAGCTGTGTTCGAGCAACAAAATTGTTTTTGGCTTTTTATCGGCCATTGCAGTTGAATCGTCAGCGATACCATCCTACAAGCCATTAATGCTGAGTAAAATGTTTTTCACCGCCATAGATCCTACAAGCCATTAATGCTGAGTAAAATGTTTTTCACCGCCATAGATCCTACAAGCCATTAATGCTGAGTAAAATGTTTTTCGCCACCATAGATCCTACAAGCCATTAATGTTGAGTAAAATGTTTTTCGCCACCATAGATCCTATAATGTTGTATAAACCATTAATATTGAGTAAAACCTTTCTTCAGGTATTAATAATCTAAAAACGTTAAGCAAAATTTAGTAAGCACTATGAAATATGTCATATTTAGTAAGCACTATGAAATATGTCATATTTAGTCAAATAATTTTTTCTAATACGTATCCATTGAAACGTTTTTTCATCACATTCTTATAATGCTTGAATTAAGTCGTATGAAACATTTGTCTCAGCAAATTTATTTTATGTTGCTATTCCTATCAACCATCTGTGTTTAGCAAAATACTACTTAGTTGTATATCTTGTAAACTATTTGCAGTTAGAAAAATGTCTTTTGTACTGTAACTCAAATATATTTATCAAAATATTAAGACTATTAATCCGACAAAACCTGGATTGCTAGCTAGCTGATCGGATAGATAGATAGATAGATAGATAGACAGACAGACAGACAGATAGATAGATAGATAGATAGATAGATAGATAGATAGATAGATAGATAGATAGATAGATAGATAGATAGATAGATAGATAGATAGATAGATAGATAGATAGATAGATAGATAGATAGATAGATAGATAGATAGATAGATAGATAGATAGATAGATAGATAGATAGATGAGCACGCGTGTTGCTTTTCATTAGAAGGCTTTCTCATTAAAACTGGATTTTTTTATGGTATAGCAATGTTTCCTTTACTGAATTAACGTAGAAATTCTAACAGATTTGCTTTGTTTGCATTCATATTTTTCGTTCGCTATGTTTTTCATGAGAATTAACTTTAACTGAAATCTGAACGTGCATCTCTTGCTTTAGCTTGATCAGTATTGTGCCGTCAGCATGGCACAAAGCTTATTGATATTTTCATCCGATCTACCGTCATCCAATAACACAAGACCCACTCGTCTGTGACGTTAACCTGCATTGTGTCTGCCAACTACAAGTAAACTGTTCTCGTGGCTGTGACGTCTTAAAGGCACGAGACTACAGTTGGCCCTGGCACTGGAACTTACAGAGTTCCCTGTACTCATCACTGAAGCAAAGTGCCAAATTTTACACTGACGATCATTGGCGACTTCGTTACGTCTTCGTCGGACAGCAAGGATTTATAACTTTCAACATATACTCCCACGCTGTTGACCTTTCACCTTTTTGCCAACATTTTTCTTTTACGTTGTAAGAAAAGAAAAATACTGCTTTGGGTCTTCTTCCGTCCTGTCTTGGTCTACCACTACACCCACCCGAACCTTTTCGATCGTAAGATGGAAGCATCCACGACGTACAACGATTTGTCCCAGTCTCATCTCCATTGCCCCAGCGGCGATGTCTCCACGATATCGGCTCATCACAACATCGCCAGCAGCGCTCCCGCCAACCACAGCACGGTTGGCAAGCTCCCTGCCCACAACATGGTGATTGGTAGCGCCCCCGCTATGCGCGCTTCGATGAGAGAAACCAGCCTTGACGTCATCGTTGAGGAAAATGAAATTTTCTTGACGCAAATTCCAGACTTCTCTTACCGCGATCGTCAGCGACTTGTGCAGGTAGGATGCCCAGGTGCTCATTAGATCATCCAGTTAATCAGTAAGTGATAATGACATTCAGTCAGTTAGTTCATGTATAAAACATGTCTTGGCAAAGTTTAAGTAGTCAGCACCTAGTAGACATGTTGCTTTGGTGTTCATTTTCGACCTGCTGGATTCTGCTGGATTCAAAATTAACATAACCGATCTGTGTTTCATGAAACCGTAAACTCCCCTTAAGAAACCGCAAGGCATTTCGGTAAATGACATCATTAGGTGGTAAGAAATACTGGACAAAATTTATGTATGTGGTGGGGGAGGGTCCCGCTTAGTGTAAGTAACAGCACATTTGTGCAAATATTCTTTTGCTTTCACCAGGTGTATATTTCCAAATAAAACAATGCCAAATGAAGACTTTATTCTAGAGAGTGCTGAATTTGTATGTTTTAAACTGGTAATAAGTACACTTTGAATCTTCGTCTTGTTTTATGGATAAATGGATAAATGTGCCTGAAAATGATATTTTCTTGGACGTCGGCGCCTGAAATAAAGAAGGCAATATTCCGCTCACATTTTTGTTCTTTTATTTAAGCACAATTACTCTCTGTCTTCCCTATCCAAAGCCGTCCATATTTTAGGGGTGGCATTCTCTAAAGCAGCCGCTAAAAATAACCACAACAGGAGCGTTTCTCTTTTTCGACATTTTTCTAACAGGGCTGTGGAGTCGAGAGTGGGAGTCGGGGATTGGGAATCGGTTAAATGTCTTGATTCCGACTCAATTTTCACGAGGCAAGGCAAAGGCAGATCCACGTTTCAACCAGACAGGGTTTTAAAAAAACATTAAACAAATTTAAATAGCATCTCAAGGAACTTGTTCATTGTTACTTTAGTACATTACAAGCAATGGAAGTAAAAATACTTTGGGAAGTTACTAAAACAGTGAGCTAAAAACAAAAAGTCTTCTGCTGCATAAATTAGAAGTTCGTATGAAAGGTATACAAGAGAGAGATGAGGTGATAGTTGTGTCGCTAAATGACGTCATTCATTTACCTTTTTCATTAACAGTAAAAATGAAGAAGATTTTGAAAAATATTTAGACATACATTAGATATTTAGATTGGTCAAAATATCTGCGCTTTAATTTGGAAAATTTAGGAGAAACCCCATCATATCTAACTAAATTTTTTTTTTACTAAGCACTGTAAAAGAATGAGAAATTTGACTAAACTTTCTGAACTGAGCACTAAAAACGCAATATATACTG
Organism: Sinotaia quadrata; assembly: GCA_028829895.1. Lineage (NCBI taxonomy): Eukaryota > Metazoa > Mollusca > Gastropoda > Architaenioglossa > Viviparidae > Sinotaia > Sinotaia quadrata. The sequence goes on along the minus strand of CM054177.1, from coordinate 106,687,842 downwards.
CTTCCCCGAGATTATTCAAGATGGCCGCTTTGACTGTGACACACAATTAGTACCATCGACAAAAGACATTATGAAACGTTTGTTTTCTGACCACAAAATCGTTAAATCTGATTTGAGAGCAGCAATGAAGCAGGGCCTACTAGAAAGTGATCTTTATTTACACACCAATTCAATTAGATAAATATTATCATTTTAAGTATATATTGAGGTTTTGTTGTATTAAATTATTGTACGATTAAAATATAGTTTATAAATGAGATTTGTGAAATTCACTTCTTCATTTATTTACACCTATTCCATACTAATAGCTCCATAATTTTATGCCTTATGATATTATACTGTAATAATAAACTATAGCTGGAGTCGGAAGTCGGACTTTTTAGGAATCGGCAATTTGGGGGCCAACTCCACAACCCTGGTTTCTAAGAATTATGCGGTTTTCATCGACATTTTATTTCTTTATATCACCATTTCAACGTTTGAATAACCACTATTTACTATCGTCCATCTAGGAGAGCGAAGGAAGGGACAACAGTGACGATGACGTGCCTCCTGAAGGCGTGTTTGTGCAGATTGGTGACGTGGAGCAATACATAGTGGATTATGACGTCGATCCCACAGCTCTAGCGTCCAAAGGGAAGTTACTCGAACGCACCACCACGCAACTCATTATCGGTGACTACGTGTCGTCTGACGATGAGGATTACGAAACAGATCTCGAATATGATGAAGAAGGTTGAATGCAGAGATTTTCTTTCTTTCTTTTTTTCTTTCTTTCTTTCTTTCTTTCTTTCTTTCTTTCTTTCTTTCTTTCAGCAGGAACAAAAACATTGGGGCCCGATCTGGGAACCATACTATCTCAAGAGTGACGTACCTTTTCACTTTAGTTACTAAGATACTTTAATTGTACACAAACACTAATACATTCCAATATTGTAACATCGCTTTAAACTATTAATTATTTCACCTAATTAGTTTTTCCCTTTTGCACATTCCATCCTCTGGTGAGGTAATCAACCTAAGCAGGTAAGACAGTACAATTGCCATACATGTATAAGTAAACAAATACGTTATGATGTCGAGTTTACATTATTTGATATATTAAATGGTTTCTTTCTGCAAGCTGTCAACTCTCGTATTATCAGATTGCTGCAATTGTTCGTTGTTTGTTTATTTCTCTGTTTATTTGCCTCTTCCTTCAACGCCTTTCAGTCCTAGGGATACTCCGTCTATTAATTTGACTTAACCTGCCTAATCATTCCCACAATGTGTTCTTTTTTGTTTGGTTTTTTTTTTGTTGTTAAAACTTCTTTTTGCCTTGTTCCAGCAAATTAAATTATCACTTGTCTTAATTTAATTATTACGTCATTGCAACAAACAAGGTACGCATAAAGATTTATACTAAGTTATGTCCCCATGCTCCAATTGGTTAGATCTGTATGGTACGTGTTGGTTTGCTGAGATTTCTTTTTTAAATATTCTTGGAGAAAAATTATCCCATATCTAGTGCTGCACTCCTTTCTAACCAGTACCCGTCTTCTGTCCATTCAATGTCACGTTATGACGACAGAGTGGCTAAACCCATACAGTATCCGCATATTTATGTCAACAGAGTGGCTAAACCCTGACAAATACGATCACGACACAACTGGCAAGACCAAGTATGTGAAGGTGTGTCAAGACCTAGGTGTGACCCCTGTCTCATCCTTCATTCAGAACCTACAGGAGCGCGAAATCAACCTCCGCTTTTATGGACTAAGTGTGGCCAGCGCCAAGGCCATCTCCAAGCCTCTTGCGGTAAGATTCTAGTAACCATCTCCAAGCCTCTTCAAGTAAGATTTCAGTAATCATCTCTAAGCCTCTTGAAGTAAGATTTCAGTAATCATCTCCAAGACTCTTGAAGTAAGATTTCAGTAACCATCTCTAAGCCTCTTCAGGTAAGATTCCAGTAATCATCTCAAAGCCTCTTAGGGTAAGATTTCAGTAATCATCTACAAGTCTCTTGAGGTAAGATTCCGATAATCAACTCCAAGCCTCTTGGGGTTAGATTCTAATAACCAACTCGATGACTTGCATTAAGATTCTAGTAACCAATTCGATGACTTGCATTAAGATTCTAGTAACCAATTCGATGACTTACATTAAGATTCTAGTAACCGTATGCAAGCCTATTGGGGTTAGAGAGAAACTGCCCCCCTCCCCGCCCTTCATGATTCTAGCATTTACAAGTCACGTCCCCTTTTTGATTCGAAAACGCCCCCTACTCCATCTTTTGATTCTAACATTTACAAGTCAAATCCCTTTTTTGATTCTTACATTTGCAGGTCACGTCCCAAGTTTGATTTTTACATTTACAGTTCACGTCCCCGTTTTGATTCTTACATGTGAAGGTTACGTCCCCTTTTTGATTCTTACTTTTACAAGTCACGCCCCTTTTTGATTCATACAATTGCAAGTCACGATCCCTTTTTGATTCTTACATTTGAAGGTTACATCCCTTTTTTGATTCTTATATTCGAAGGTTACATCCCCTTTTTGATTCTTGCAATTGAAGGTTACGTCCCCCTTTCTGATTCTTTCATTTACAAGTAATGCCACCTTTTTGATTCTTACTTGTACAAGTCGCGTCCTCTTTTTGATTCTAATATTTACAAGTTGCGTCCCCTTTTTTGATTCTTATATGTACAGGTCGCGTCCCCTTTTTGATTATGATATTTATAGGTCGCATCCCCTTTGATTCTTACATGTACAAGTCACGTCCCATTGTGATTCTAATATTTACAAGTCACGTCCCTTTTTTTTATTCTTACATTTTGTCACGTCCCCTTATTTTTTCATTGCTTTATATGCAGACAGCTTAAAATGCCGGGGCACTCCTCCAGACATAAGTATTTGGAGGTTTGGTTGTTGTTTTTTTCAATCAGCGGTCAAAGAAACGGAAAAGTTCGAGAAAAGAAAAATACAATCGTTTTGTGAACAGTGAGGTCGACCTGCAATAACAGAACAATTTAAGTTAATATGAAGAAGTAATATCAGTGAAATCTAAATTAAGTTAGAGTTAGAGATAAAATAGACTAAGCATGTAGGTCATAGGGGGTAAGAAAAATTTTGAGATATATTTGGACTGTTTCTTTTATATACATTTCACTGTTTAAGTCGGAATGCGTACGTTGGGTTAATGGCTAACTGGTTCGGAGATATCAAGACCACTTTATTCATTAAGAATCATCAAACTCTTCGGGCTTTCGGGGTACGGGCGGTAGGGATGGGGAAGGGTTGAAGGTGCCTGCTCTTTCAACTGACTGCAGACGATTAAAACCTGCTACCCATTCGTAGTCAGAACGCTTTTGGGCAGACCTCCTGCAGAAAGCAAGAGAACCCTCAAAATTATTTATTTTTTTATTATCATCATGTACGCTTTTTCACTTCATGCTTTCGCATTATCAGAAATGTGTGCACAGAGACTACTCTTATATACTCTGTGCCCTTTGTGTTTTTCTAATGTCCTATAATCATTGAAATAATGAGGCATCTAATGAGGCTATTTATTTTTTTATTATTTTTCTTTCCAGACCAACACTGTGATAGAGAAACTCAACCTGGAAGGAAACGCCATCGAGAAAAATGGCGCCCGCTACCTGTCTCGTATCCTCAAGGAAAATCTGTATGTTACTGAACTGGTAAGTTTTACTTGTGAACTTGCTTTGCTTGAAACGGACTGGTGAGGTTTACCTTGGAACCTGCTGGTGACGTTTAGATTGGATTTTGCCTCCATGGTTAAGTTTCTGCTGAACTGCTTAGATTTACTCTGAAATGGAGTTGATTACTTGTTACCTTGTTCAAAGAATATCAGATGTGGCATTAAAAGTGTAAATTATATCTTAAATAGCCTCATAAGAGCATGTTTTGTATGAGATGAGATTATAAGTGTAAATTGTATTTGAAAATAGCGTTTAAAGTAAATGGACCCTCACAGCGAATCTTGAAAAGAGGATACAAACTACTGAAATGAGATGCTTTCGAAGGTTGCTTGGCATTTCATATAGAGATCATGTCACGAAAGAGGAAATGGGAAACAGAATTAGGCAAGCCATTGGGCCCTATGAAGAGCTATTGGCCATTGTTAAAAAAAACCGCAAAATGAAATGGTAATGGCATGTCTTACGATCAACAAGGCTTGCCAAGAAAATCATGCAAGGAGGGTGAAGTAGAGGAAGACAGAGAAAAGATGGGAGGATAACATCTCAGAGGGGACATGACTGAAAATGAGCAATACAGTAAGATTAGCAGAGAACAGAATGGAATGGAGGAAAGTGGTTGTCAGGTCAATGGTGCCCCAATGGTCGACAAGACTAAGGGATAGATAAATATATAGATTAAAGTGAATGTTTTTGTGAGATGACATTTAGAAATGTAAATTATGTTTGAGATAGCATTATCTGTAGATGTCTGTGATGATAATGAGAATGTAAATTATATCGAGATGTCATATAATTGTAAATTATGTGAGATGGTGTTTAAGATATAAATTATATCTCTGATAGCACTATAAATGTAAATTATATCTGAGAAAATGAAAATTATATCTAACATGGCGTTAAAATTGAAAATATACCTAAGATGACATTTAAAATGTAAATTATGTCACTGATAGCACTAAAAATGTCTTTTGCAGTCAGGAAGACTAAGTCAAACCCTAGAATCAACAATTATGCTAATTGTTCTCCTCTTCTAGATGTTACTCGTCCAGAGTGAAATACAATCCTGCTAATTAATATTAAACTAGGTATTAAAGCATTTCCGACTTGCCCTTCACATATTTCCCATAACATTTTGAAGGGACTTACCCCAAAAGTATGCGTAACTGACTTATTAAAGGTTAAATATGATTGGCTGCCCCCACCCTTCAAACCTGCATACTACCTTTATCAATTAATTTAGTCAAACCGAGAAAGTAAAATCAACAATTTTATTAACTATACATAACTAAATAAATAACAAAATCATTTATACAATATCTACAAACAAATCACGAAATTACATGTTAGGTTTGATAATTAACAATTTAAATCTTCTCTTTAGCAAATGTCATTCAATTCATAAGATTCTAAATTGTTCAATATATTTTCACAATTTGTATCAAAGTCCTAATGAGTTAAATCTTTACTAAACGTTAAGTTAACAATTATTAAGGAATAGAAAAATAATAGAAAATCTTAGAAAAACCTTACAACACTGATTTGAGAGCTGGATGGGGTTAAGGGAGTCACCATTAACTGTTTGCAGCTCTTGTTGGCTGTGAATGAAGTGTAAATAAATACAGAATTTTTTTTGATTTTTTTTTTTGCTTGCAGGTGTTGTCTGAAAATAGGATCGGTAACGAAGGTGCAATAGCAGTTTGTGATTTGCTGCAGTATAACCGTTGTATCACAAAATTAGATTTATCTGGTATGTACAAGACTGCCATCAGTCTGATTTCATTCATATTGTAATTATTTTCAATGTCGCATTTTTCAGTCAGTCAGACTTTTTATTTGCTACGAGATTAATTGTGCAATTTTTATTCTTTTCTTCATGCGTGTGTGCGTGTGTGTATGTGTGTGTACATGGAGGGGGTTTCTTGCTATGTCAGTGCTAATGTTTGACTAGATGACAATTTTTCCAGGTAAAATTTTTTAGAATTTATTTAGAAATAATATAGGTAATCCAGAGAAAATGTACATTACATGTATTTTTATTTTGTCAGTTCAATATTCTGGACTACTTTCATTATAAAAAATACAATAGCAAACGGGGAAAATATCATTTTATTTTATTTTATTAGTGGTGTTGCAGTTGTTTTTTCAAGGGACAAAATAACGGAATTCTTATTTTTGTAAAGTTCAAATCATATTAGCTTAACTTCAACAGTTTCAGGCAATTTCTACAGTTGAATATGTTTCAACATTTAAAAAGCAAATCATAATTAATAATTACTTCATGGTGTATTGATAAGGTTAACCTTTTTTATTAAAACCAACAAGCAAATTTGCAAAAAATGAATGAATGAATGAGGATGATGAATATGCTCACAATAATGATCATGATATTGATGCCGATTTTGATAATGATGACTCCGACGAAGGTGGTAGTAGAAGTGAATTAAAGTGCTATTAAATGACGATGATGTGGTGATCTAGGTGATGATTTTGTTTCATTCTGTGTAGGAAATGAAATCGAGGATATATGTGCGCCACACTTTGGGAAAGTGTTATCGGTAAGTCCTCACTCTGTTATGCACAAACTCGTAGCATTATGTAATCACTGTGTGACAAAGAAAATTTGCCCCTCCCTATTTTTAATTTAAATTGTTATTTAAGTTGCTAAATTGTCTGAGTGACCCGACCTTGGGCACTCCTTATGGTGTTATTTTGAAAGTGTCTGAGTTTGAAGTAAACAGCCTAAGGGAAGAATATTCTAGATTTGCTGACCTAGTGGAAACTGAGTGAGCAGTTTTTTTTATTATCCAATGATTATGATTTATGAGAACGAGACTTGCCAATGGGCTGAGTTTCAGGAGTTTACTTGTAGTAGAGAATTTTGCTATCTATTCACTTTTGAATTTGATGACAAAGAGAGATGTCCGGCTCTGAAGGCAATCATTAGCTTGAGTTCAGCAAGCAGCCTTTTGATTTCTTCTGATTTCTTCTTTTTGGTTGTGGTTGTGTATTACTCAAGTTCAACTTTCAAGTTCTTAGCTACCCTTTGTTTGTTCACTAGTCGTGACTTGAGTGACCAGGAAACTGGGAAACTTGCAAAGTATGTTGCAGAGTGTGTAAGCATAAGGGAGTATGCTACTCCCCTACTTTTGATGTACCAAAGAAAGGATGCTAAGTACGTCAGTCCAGTTAAGATAACACAATCATTGTGATTGTGTTCTGCTCAAGAAACTGACGGCAAGAGAGTGCCAGGTCAGTAGAGAGAGGAGCGATGCGTCAGTGTTTTCTTGCGCATAAGGTTGGAACACGTACTGAGTGCGGACATTGTGACATTGTAACATTTTGACCCTGTGGTCAATTGAAAAGGCCAATGAAAAGACTGTGGAAGCTGTACTTAATCCAGATTATTTGAAGTTTGTAATAACCTATTCTAATAAATCCATCTCTGTTCTCTGTTAGGACTAACCTGCAATTTGTATTGACTCTGTTGTTGAACTATAATTAGCTGTAATTTTATTATTATGTATATATGCAGAGATTCTGTAAACTATAATTATAATTACCAGAACGTGGGTTCATGGATTATTAATGTCAAATTATCTGATTCATTGTCATTTGTATATTGATTTTTCTTTTAATAAATTTATTGACCTTCTTATGTATGTTGATATTTGATAATCTTATGTTGGAGAAGAAAGTGGGTGGATGGAGGGTGGCTAAATATAGATTAAAGTCGGATTTGTCTTCTCCTTAGTAAAACGTTTTCCACCTGCAGAAAACCTTATATGACTGTAAGCATTGTTTTATGTTATAAACGTTGTTTTATGTTGTGGAATTGTGAAAATGTTTACAACGCCAAAATATCTACCAAGTGAGAGATGAGAGGTGTCTGTTGGAGGATCATTAATAAAATAAAATTAATATTCTCATCGCCTGAAATTAGTTAAAAGAGATTAATTAAAAATAATAATTGTCTTCAATTATTGGCGCACGTATCACACACCGTTACATACAAGTTCATAGTGGTATGTAATCTCAGGGTTAACGTACAAGTTCATAGTGGTATGTAATCTCAGAGTTAACATACAAGTTCGTAGTGGTATGTAATCTCAGTGTTAACGTACAAGTTCATAGTGGTATGTAATCTCAGGGTTAACGTACAAGTTCATAGTGGTATATAATCTCAGGGTTAACGTACAAGTTCGTAGTGGTATGTAATTTCAGTGTTAGCGTACAAGTTCGTAGTGGTATGTAATCTCAGAGTTAACATACAAGTTCGTAGTGGTATGTAATCTCTGTGTTAACGTACAAGTTCGTAGTAGTATGTAATTTCAGCCATACATGTTCTAGCGACAAATTTCAACATGAAAGCCAGTGTACAAAAGTATGTCCTTTCTGTTCTGTTGTTGTTTCATTTTTTAGTTTGTTTGTTTGTTTGCTTGTTCTGTTTATGTTGTTGTTTGGTTTGATCAGATAAACACCTGCTTAAAACACCTTCGGCTCGCGCATAACAGATTGGAAGAAGAAGGCGCTCGCTGTTTCAAAGAAGCAATTTCCAACAACGAGACTTTAGAATTGCTGGATTTGAACTGGAACCACTTCGGATGTCGCGGTGCAGCAATGTTAACAGAGGGTCTACAGGTATATTTACATATATTTTAGCAAACACAGATGAGCTTAAAACTACGTCAACGAAGTTTAGATATAATTTTATCTATGTTAGAACACAACAGGTAAGACTATCTATTAGAACACAACAGGTAAGACTATATCTCTGTTAGGACACAACAGGTAAGACTATATCTCTGTTAGGACACAAAGGTAAGATTATATTTATGTTAGGACACAACAAGTAAAACTATATCTATTAGAACACAACAGGTAAGACTATATCTCTGTTAGGACACAAAAGGTAAGACTATGTCTATCAGAACACGACAGGTAGTACTACCTGTATTAGAATACTACAGACAGAATTATATCTATGCTATCACATAATAGACTTATGGTCTGTTAGCACGTGAAAAAAACATATATTTGTTGACATATGGCAGGCAGACTCATGTCATTGTCAGCAGTGACATATAGACATATATAATGCTACATGCTAACACATGACAGGGAGAGAATTATAAATATTTGCCTGTGACAGATTTATATGATGGGTAAAGAAATATTACCTCACTGTTGGTGACACGAATGTTGTTTTTAAATAATACATAACGTCACTAGTCGCCTCTTAAACAATAAATATGCTTTACCAAGGAAAATGTTGGCCTGAAGTATTTTTACATGGCGATGGCTGGGATTGGCGGTTCTGGTTGTCCACTGGTTGGTCAAGTCCTTCAAAACAATCGTTCGTTGCTTGAGCTGGACGTGAGCTACTGCCGAATTCCTTCTGGTGGCGTTGACTCCGTCGCCTCGGGTCTGCGTGAAAATGACGTTCTACAGGTTTTCAGGGTAGGTAACTCTCTAAGCAGAATGGTTGTGTTGATGCCTTCTTTTAAGGTCTGCGTGAAAAATGGCGTCCTGCAGATGTTCAAGATAGGTAAGTTTCCAGGAAGGCTGATTGCGTGGCCGATACTGTCTTGAAATCTGCTTTAAAATGGCGTCCTAAATGAATTTAGGTCGGTAACTCTCTAGGCAGAGTAGTTGTTTCGATTAAGATCTACACGAAAATACATCTTATCACATAACTCTCAAGAAAATTTGTTTGTGTGCTGAGATCACTTTAGCATTGCGAGAATATAATGTCTCACAAGTTCAAAGACATTGTTTCCTTGAAACTAACAGCAGGTAATCTGTTCTCTGTATTTCCTTCTGATATATAATTACTATTTACTTACACGAAGCTGTCACTATCCAAAGAGTTATAAATTATTTACCTATGCCAATGTATCCAAATGACCCAGATGGGATGGTGACCCATCTTTCCTTCTTAAATACACATTAACTGTAATTGTTGAAACTTCAATAGGTCTACATTTGGTGCGTGCCTTGTAGTAACTGATTTTATAAATGTCGACTAATTGGAAGCTTAAGAAAAATATTGAAGTCAACTTGCTCTCTTCTTTTATACTGCGAGTGAAATTACTGTACCACGAAGTAATGGTAGCAACAGCAGTAACAATATCACAGTAATAGTGACAGTGATGATGGTAATAGTAGTAGTGAGAGTAACATAGAAGTATATCTAGCAGTAGAAACAGCAGCAGAAGTAGCAACGAAAGTAGCAGCAGTGATATACAAGATGCAGTATTAGCAGCAGTCGGCGAAGTAGTAATAATATCAGTAGTAATAGTTACAACAGATGTAGTGTGACAGGTTATTTAAAGGACGAGAGGGTGTCTTTAATAATTATGAGAATATTATCATCTCTCCACCTCTACGATAGATAAATACCTTCAATTTGCGGGCAACGGACTCAAAGAGTAATCTCCCGTGCCCTTTCCAAAGCAACCCCCAGTATTGTAAATAAACACCACAGAATAACTCTGACCTAGCAAATGTCCTCTTCAAAGGCCTACACCCGTTTTATTAATTATTGTGCCACTAGTCCTGACCTTTTAACCCAGTTAAAACATGAGGTCGAGTTTATTAACAATATAATTGACTACGCACTACACAGCAATTCAACAATGATCAAGTACACCAAATACAACAGAGATACACAGCAATTCAACATTGATCAAGTACACCAAATACAACAGAGATACACAGCAATTCAACATTGATCAAGTACACCAAATACAACAGAGATACACAGCAATTCAACATTGATCAAGTACACCAAATACAACAGAGATACACAGCAATTCAACAATGATCAAGTACACCAAATACAACAGAGATACACAGCAATTCAACAATGATCAAGTACACCAAATACAACAAAGATACACAGCAATTCAACATTCATCAAGTACACCAAATACAACAGAGATACACAGCAATTCAACATTCATCAAGTACACCAAATACAACAGAGATACACAGCAATTCAACATTCATCAAGTACACCAATTGCAACAGAGATACACACAATAAAAGAAGCTAAGTATATATTAATGGTACAAGTTATACAATTATTTAGTTCACCACAAGTGAACAAAATGAATTCAGGCTACGTGACCTTTTACAAGTTATATACCTTTCTGAATACAGTTATGCAGAATTAATGTTAACAGACCATAAAATGGAAATGGAAAAATCAAAGTTGTAAGGCAATATTTCACAGATCAAGGTTGTGATAAAAGGGTCTCTGAATCATAAGTGATATTTTACAGAGATCTATATTTTTTTACAAGGTTCCAGAAATTACTATCTTGTTACAAATAAATCAACCAAAGTGCCTGGCATTTCTACTGAATAAAATAACAAAAGGTGTCTTAGAATTTATAAAACAGCATAAAAGTTATACATGAAAATTAAAATACATTATTACTCAGCTCAAAGAATGACATAAAAATTACATTTTTCTATTTAGTTACAAAGAAATATAAAATTACAATTTTAAAACTTATAACTCTGTCTTCACTCATGATAAGGCTTTACTCATGATAAGGCTTTAATCACACGACTCCCAAACGGACACAGGACGAGAGGAACGTTTCTTACTGCGTGCAGAATTTCTCGGAGCAGAGTGATAATGTTCCACAACGTGGGTTCCCACCCATCCACCTTTTATTCCCTTTGCGCCCGTTAGTCTGCTACAGTAGACAGCCTTAACAGTAATAGTAGTAGTTATAATAACAGCAGCAGCACAGTAACATTAATAACAGCAGCAACACAGTAACATTAATAACAGTAATAGTAGCTAAGGTTGTATTAGCAGTAAAAATGGTTATAGTAGCAGTCGAACTAATTGTAACAGTAGTGGTAATAGTAGCAGCATCAGCAATAATAGCAGTAGGAATAGAAGTAGTACTACTGATCTTAACTTTAAAATAGTGGTAGTAGCAGTGATAGTATTAGTAATAGCAATAGTAGTATTGTATCAATAGCGGTGACTGCAGCAATAATACCTATTGATTATTTTTGTCATTTGTTCTTTCTACAGATCGGCTCGAACCCTTTTGAAGCAGAAGGGGCCATGCTGTTGTTAAAGGCAATAGAGGAGAATGACGCGTGTGCTATAAGACACATGGATCTAACGGTTCGATATGAGAAAATTACTTTCGGGTTGTTGTCTTTTTGTTGTTTTTTTTTTTTGTTTTTTGGGGGCAGTAGCTAGCTCTTTGAAACAAACAAACAAAATAAATTTAAGTATCTTGAATTGGTGTTTTCTCGTACATTCCGAAACTCTTATTCTGAGAATCATTGCTGTTGTATGGACCTGGTACACTCAAAGTTCCAGTCTGCTGAATTACCATGATTACAGTTAAAATATGTTACAAGTTTTTAAAAAAAATGTAATTTTCATTAACAACTATTTATTTATGGGAGTTTTATTTTTTAAAATTTAAATTTAAAAGAAAAAATATTCTTATTGATACTGTTGTATTTTCCATGTGTATCAGTATTTTTCTTCCGTGAAATGGCGACTTATTAAATATATTCTATTTGACAACAGTGTTCTACATTTTCGAAGTAAAGGGTCGTTTGGGGAGGGGAGGGGTGTCATAAAGGATCATTCAGAAAGCGTTCCGGTCGCTGTTTAATTATTTTTACTTTAAAGACAATTCTGAAGTTTGACTTTTTTTTATAAGACGATCTAGCACAGACATAATGCGTCGTATTATGCAGTTTTTCTTGTGTGCGACAGGTAACACGATTGTAGGTTATTGGTATGAGTTGTTTAAAGTAGTTCATTTAAAGTAAGCATAAACAAAACCTACTTAGACCTTCACTTTTTACGAACAAAATAGGTCAACTTGGTACATACAAGTGAATATACGTTAAGCTTTTTAAACTGCATTTACCTATTTTAATCTGTAAGTACCTGTCTTTGGTTTGTATGTACCATTTCTTTGTCTATATGTACTTCTTTTAGTCTGCATGTACTTGTTTTAATCTGTAAGTACCTGTCTTTGGTTTGTAGGTACTAATTCTTACTCTATATGTACTTGTTTTAGTCTGCATATACTTGTTTTAGTCTGTAAGTACCTGTCTTTGGTTTGCAGGTACTAATTCTTACTCTATATGTACTTGTTTTAGTCTGCATATACTTGTTTTAGTCTGTAAGTACCTGTCTCAGTTATTATATACCGGTCCTTAGTCTACAGGTACTTTTTTAATCTGCATGTATCTGTCCCTAATTTTTTTATGTACCAATCCTTAGACTACATGTATTTGTTTTAGTCTGCAAATGGTCGGTTTGTACCTTTATTTGTGTGTCTGGTTTAATCCACATATTCATATCTTTTGTCTGTATGTACTTATCTGTAATCTGTATATATCTGTCTGAAGTGTGCTCTTTTGTCTGTATGTACTTGTCTGTAATATATAAATCTGTCTGCAGTGTGCTCTCCTGATTCGGCATGTACCTGTCGTTAGTCACTTTATATAACTGCTTCGTGTATGCATGGAGCTGTTTTTAGTGCTGCCTCTCTATAGTCTGCCTGTACTTTACCTTTACGAGTGTACTCGTCTTCAGTCTGTATGTACCCGTATTTAATCTACTTGTTTCTTGATTTAGATGGATTGTTGTACCTGTCTTTAATCTACTTGGTTTTTATTTAGTTGGACTGCACCTGTCTTTAGTCTTCGTGTTTCTTGATATAGTTGGGACTGCTGCACCTGTCTTAAGTCTACATGGTTCTTGATTTAGTTGTACCTGATTTTACATGTTTCTTGATTTAGTTGGGACTGCTGCACCTGTCTTAAGTCTACGTGGTTCTTGATTTAGTTGTACCTGATTTTACATGTTTCTTGATTTAGTTGGGACTGCTGCACCTGTCTTAAGTCTACGTGGTTCTTGATTTAGTTGTACCTGATTTTACATGTTTCTTGATTTAGTTGGGACTGCTGCACCTGTCTTAAGTCTACGTGGTTCTTGATTTAGTTGTACCTGATTTTACATGTTTCTTGATTTAGTTGGGACTGCTGCACCTGTCTTAAGTCTACGTGGTTCTTGATTTAGTTGTACCTGATTTTACATGTTTCTTGATTTAGTTGGGACTGCTGCACCTGTCTTAAGTCTACGTGGTTCTTGATTTAGTTGTACCTGATTTTACATGTTTCTTGATTTAGTTGGGACTGCTGCACCTGTCTTAAGTCTACGTGGTTCTTGATTTAGTTGTACCTGATTTTACATGTTTCTTGATTTAGTTGGGACTGCTGCACCTGTCTATGGTCTACCCGAAATTTTCTTTTGTTTATTGCACTTGTCTGTTGTTTGGTATTGTAGGCTGTGGCCCAATACCAGTTCGGCATCTGTGTTTAAACTTTGACCCTGGATTTACCCTGTTTCTGTTTTCTCAGAATGTCTTCGTCAAGACTGAGTTTGTAGAACTAGCAGAAAGACTCTTCAAGGAGAGAAGCGTTGAAGTGCACTACGAAGGGGTGTTGCCTGCTGCGCTAAAACATCAGCGCTCAGTTGAAGAGATGGTTCAATTCAGAATGGATCCTGTGGGTCATCTTAGGCTCCTCCTGCAGGACAAGTCCATGGTGCCTTCTGAAGTCTTCCACCTGAACGGGCCCGCCCACATCACGAAACAGGACTTCACTGACACTGTTCGGGTCAGTACTCAGGGTGTTTGTTACCCCTGACTAGGTCACAGACAGTGGTCAAAGAAGTACTCTGGGTGTTTGGTAGTCCTAACCAGATCACAGACAGTAGTCAAAAAAGAAACTCGGGTGCTTGGTACTCCTAGATAGGTCACAGTCAGGAGTCAAGGAAGAATTTAGTATGACGCACGTGGTATTCGTGACATGGACGTGACGCAGTAGATCAGTTTAGTGACGCAGTCGCTGAGATTGCCATCAAATGACGTGTAGCTGCCGGCATGTGAAATGATTGGTAAATATTTACAAGAATGCTGGCTCAGTTGCGCGTAGGACTTTATAGGTCACTGTCTTGCATGTTGAAAGACTGCTCGGTGACCTAATTAGCTGAATGATCGTTGCGTTCTGAGTGAAGTTGGACGATTTGCTTAACCATATATAGATGGGTAACTGCTCATTACTCAGTAATTATGAGTGGTTGATTAATACCACATACGTAGATGAAATTGATTGCTCGGTAATATGAATATTGATTGATTATTCAGCATACTTTGTAAGTGTAAGTGATGACTCATTGCGTAGTGAAGCTACTGATTTTTCAGTACTCTGAGAGGTTGATGAGTGAGTGAGTGAGTGAGTCTTTCCAAGTATTTCAAAACCAGTAAACTTATTTGCACATTTGAAAGATCAGTTGTCCAAACTCACAAGTTTGACTACGTTTTCATTCTTATGTATCTATTTTTATTTCTCCTTATTTAGAGACTGGTATTACAACAGTCATACAATAAAATAATCTACACACAAAAGTCATCATTGTCACACATTATGATTGCAACAGTGCAAAACTCTTGGAATTCCTCAAATTACAAGTATGCTTTCATATGGTAACGGGCAGCATTTGTAAAACTTTATTTCACTCGTTTCTTCAGAAACTGGATCGCTATCGACTGCTGATCCCACATAATTAATTTCCAATTTCCTGTTAAGGGAAGTAAGCGTATTAAGTGATGCAGCAATCCAAGAAAATTGCTCAAAAGGAATTTTTTTTGTAAAAGCAAACAAGAGAAACAACTCCTTGATACTCTAACTCATTCGCTTGATATTTATTTATTCCTTAGATGGCACAACTAGACCTGACATCAGATCAGATCAACATTTTATTCACGAAGGTGCAAATTGGTGGTTTCATTGATATTGAGTAAGTGTAAACTGTCATGGCAAAACTGTTGAATTGTTGTTTTTCCTATTTTGCTGTTGTTGTTTTTTTTAGTTTTTTTTAGTTATGGTAGTAGTATTTCTGTTTGTTTGGTTGATTTGAGTGGGTGTGATGTGGGATGGTTTTGTCTGTGCTTTTCTGGTTCGTTATTATTAATTTTAAAACATTTCTTGCTTTTCTTTTTCTTTTAAAATAAAAATTGTATTTTGTTTCATTTATATTTTATTTCATTTCTTACTGTATTCAGTATAACTATAAATTGTACATATCGTTATGAAAACTCTATGTCTCCTGAACACTGTTCTTGTCAAATCTTTATCTAAACTCAAAAGGTTAAAGCAAATAAGTTTGTCTTTGTCCTATAAAAATATTATGCTATGTCTCATGAACACTGTTCTTGTCAAATCTTTATCTAAACTCAAAAGGTTAAAGGAAATAAGTTTGTCTGTCCTATAAAAATATTATGCTATGTATCCTGAACACTTTTCTTTCAAATCTTTATCTAAACTCAAAAGGTGAAAGCAAATAAGTTTACGTCTTTGTCCTGTAGTATGTCATCCGAACAACAGACAACATCGCGACATCACCTAAATATTTGTGACGTTTTGCTGGGAGATGGGCAAGATGTTGATTCTCCACCACCCCCAGGCCACCCATAACCTTAGGCTAATTCCCAAAACACACCTTCTGGCTGCCACATGTGTTAGAAAGATGAATGGTAGATAAAATAGAATAGAAAAGTGATAGTTCTAGAAGATAGCTCAAGCCCCCCCCCCCCCCCGATACATACAGCCAGGATAGTAAATAAATACAGACAACAGATTACAACATATTACACATATGTAAGTGAGTCGCAATAACATGAGTGGTCTATGTATCAACAATAAATGTATTCAAAACGAAATAAAATAAGACAGCATGTTTATTATAGCAAATAGTTCAATAGTTACAATTAAAGTTTATAGTATATTTAATTTCATAATCATGACCACGTGGTGTCATAACAGAATGTTCATTTGAGTCCTATGGCACTGTAGTAGTTATTTGGTTTTTTGTATGAGCAAATAATATAAAAGTTTAAAAGAGAACACTGAATGTTTCTGAGTGAACTCTAAAAGTACTTTCATTAAAGTTTGAGTGAATTTGATTGTATCTTGATGTGAATTTGATTGTATCTTGACTGATGTGCAGCTGTTGACTTTATAAATACATAAATTTAGATCACCTGACATGTAGTCTAGGTTCCCAATGAATGTCATTAGCAAACGCTCATTTGGTCCATTAAAATGGTCCTTGGCATGCAGGTCTTTCTGCTCTGGTATTGCTTCGTGATGCAATACTCATCGAAGTCAACATCCAAGATAAAGTGGTCCTGTTGTTTCGTAGCTCAATGCTCGTCGATCAATGTCTCAGATAAAGTGCCAATCTGCCAATAAAATACATATGGGCTAAGAGATCATCCTTATGTGTTCTCTGACAGAACTCTCTTGCTTACATGGTCATCATACATTTAAATATCATAAGCAAAATATAATAATATAAATTATAGTTAATGTCATGAGATAAACAAGAATATAATATAGTTTAGGCAAGCAAAGCCACACACCTTCAGCAGTAGTATGTACAGAGGATGGTTTCCTGCTGATAACCGGTGATAAGGGTTAATAATGTTATTCTACCTTATTATGGCCAGGAACCAAAATATGTGTTGCCTCAGTGATCAGCTGCATTCAACTGACAATTTACAGGTGAGTTTCTGATACATTCATTGAAGTGGCTGAGCTGTGCTTTGATTGGCTAATTTAGTTACTTGTCTGGAACATTCAGGTGTGTTTCCAGCCTGAGGATAAGGGTTAGCTTTTCTAGACAGTAAGTTTATGACTAATTTAGTTTTAGTGGAAGGGTGGGTGTGGGCTACATAAGCCGTTATATGACAATAGTTCCAGCTTGATGACAGCTCAGTGACATCATGACATCATTGCTAATATTATTATCCACAATTTCCAGTTCTCACTTAAAATATATGTTATGGTCAGTGTCATTTGTCAATGATCAGAACTTTTGTGGTCACTGCCGGTTTTGTGAAATTGTTACTGAGAAAGTATTTTGCTTTTAACCACTTGTTAGAAGTTGGTCATTTTTAGGATCTCATTTAAACATAGATACTTTGAAAGTAAGACTGGATCGACAAATAGATATATTAATTAGACAATCGGATGGGTTATAATTGCTGCATTGACTTTATTTTTCCATCTTCGACTGGTATGCTTAGGCATGTGTATTTGTAGCAGACGACATTGTTATTGGATGCTGTATAATTATCAACACTTTTTAACTGCCTTTCTTTTATAACTAAGATATAACTCTGGTATAGGGTTGTCAATAGTTTGATATTTATCAGCACACGTAAACAGTCTGTGGAGTTGTTTGCAATCTGGTTCCAAAAGACATTTGATGGAAAGCGAAAGGACATCACATTGTGACATCGTTTGATTGGAAAATGTTCGAAACAAGACTGATTTTGATTTTTTTAATTTTCTCTAGTTGTGTGTACATCCACGCACTGCACGGTGCTTTATTTATGGTTTATAATTTAAGAAAAAAATATTGAATGCAAGTAATTCATTGTTAAGTTTATAGCGTGAGCAATGAAAGCCGGAATTTGACCACAAAAATCTATTTTTATAGATTATGGCAGCGCGCATGCTACTTGACATATATGCTTAGGAAAGCCGTGGATAGTCGCCCAATACAAAACAAAGTGAAATTTATTAGGGTTCCCCATTTCACCCAACACATTCGCGATAATGCATGAAAGTATTTTATTTGTTTATTTCATTAACCTGTCATTCTGTAACGTGATTGTTTGTGAAATGTTTGCCATTTTGTTTAACTGAGCGTTTCAGTACCTAAGATGTTTTCCCCTACAACTAATGCACACTTGACCACACACACACACAAACACACACATATACACACACACACACACACACACTCACACACACTCACACATTTTTATGTATGTGTATAGCTGTTGTGTGGGGGGGGAGATGAGTTTTGGGTAAAGAGATGGATGGTTAATTGGATGATTTTAGAGTGGAAAGAGCGAGCTGCCACAAATTAGATTCTAAATGTTAGTCTCTCTCTAACATTTAGAATCTAATTTGTGGCAGCTCGCTCTAGTTTTGCCTAAGTGTTTACTGCACATGATGACGTTTTTCTGACGTCATTTTATAATTTCAGAAATTTGCTCGATCTTCTGGAAAATCCTCTTGAATCCATTCCGGATAATGATGTTTAGTCCCGGACTGACCTTGATAACTTGAAGACAGCTGGGTCAGCAGAAATGAATTGACCGATTGGCAGGTGGAATGAACTACACTAAACTGTGGCAGTGTGAACACAATAAAAAGACAAAGAAAAATCAAAGGGAGCCTTCTTAACCATGTGTGTGATGAAATCCTGTCATTTTAAAAGTTTTTGGCATGACTTCTTTCCAAAGGATTTACCTTTGGGCTTGGGGTGTGTGTGTGTGTGTGTGTGTGTGTGTGTGTGTGTGTGTGTGTGTGTGTGTGTGTGTGTGTGTGTGTGTGTGTGTGTGTCTGTGTCTGTGTGTGTGTGTGTGTGTCTGTGTGTGTGTGTGTGTCTGTGTATGTGTGTATCTAGCGAGGATTTTACTTTCACTTTAGTCCTCTATGAACGTGGATTTTACTATAAGTCTTTGTTCACTCTTTGAGTGAATTTTTAATGTCAATTCCTCACTTAATGCGGATCTTAATGTCAGTCTAGACATTGCTTGGAGAAGATTTTATTGTCATTGTAATGTTCGCTAAAAGCGAAAGTTCGTATCTTGAAAATCTCCATATAAACTTTGCTTATCCAGAAGAATCTTATTCGTTGTAACATTTTGTGCTTTGTTGTCGATGTTGTTTGAGCGAAGCATGGCTAGTACTGGGTAGGATCAAATAGCTATTTATTAATCACCATTACATATTAATTAGACTGTAATTACAACTAAATTACAATATATGTACGCTTTCAGGTCATTTGCCACTATTGTGGAAAATATAATAAATGAAATAAAGTGGATAATTGTTTACCTTCTTTATCTGTTTGTTGAAGGAAGTCGTAAAATGATTCAAGACGGAGAATTTCACTCAATTCTGTAGCCGTTTTCATTCCTTTCCTCCCTTTTAATTATTTTCCGATTGTCACTATAAATAGAGAGCGTTAAAAGAGATGTCAAAACGACATTAAAATTCGAAACGCTTTATTTCTAGATACACAACACAACCACAGCGTTCGACTTTTCGACTAAAGAGCTGTCATAAGTACGGGACAGATCTTTAATCCCAAAAATCAACATTGAAATAAGTTAAGTCCATTGTTGTGTGTGAAAAACACATGTGGATAGATTGCGGCCCACTTTTCTCTTTAACGTTTTACTTTAAGATTACTCGACTGAAATGATGCAATCACCTTTTGTAAGGACTGTTCCCTAGCTCGACTGAAATGATGCAATCACGTTTTGTATGGACTGAACTAGAATTGATTTTCATGTTATCTGCGCTTCCATGCGTCATTTAGAAACCCGCGTTATTGCGAGACAGCAACGATTTATGTCAATGATGCTTGGTAACATGAAATAAAATCATGTGCCAATAGCAAGAATTCTTTTAAAGCTATTACAAACTTGTGTTAATCTGACAGTTTTAACTCGTTGGCAAATGAGGAAAAAAAAACCGTGACAATATTTTCGCAAGATTTACAGTGGACAAAATAGATTCTATGTCTGAGGTTTTGTTTCTTGATTGTTTGACCGGTTGAATGTCCGGTAGTGGACGGATCGATTGATTGATTGGTTCACTGATAAACGTATCAGACATTTGATTAACTGAATGCTTGGATGATAATTTTGTGTTATTTATAGTGGCTGTGTTTGTCTGTACTCAAACACTCTCAAACAGTCGTTACTTTATTGACTTAATGACTTGATCGATTTGATAAATAAAATCTTAGAAAGTATCGATCTTAATATTTGTTTGGTTGAATAATTGATTTGAAAATGATTGATTAATCGAACGGTCGAGTGAGTGAATGAGCGAGCGAGCTTGTAATCAAACGAGTGATCAAGTGAAAGAGTGAGTAATCGAGCGAGTGAGTGGGTTGATTAATTGATTGATTCATTTAAATTTTATCCCTCTTGAAATGACGTCACTAGAACTGTATCCCTCTTGAAATGACGTCACTAGAACTGTGATTTCTGCAGACAGTGCACGAGAAAGAAGCAAAGTGTGCAGTGATACGCTCCCTGTCAATGCGTAATGACACAATTCTGACTGCGTCGCAAGCCGTCATGGCGACACATTCCCCTTATCTAGCATTGTACCCAGCTGGAATATAGGCTTGAGCGTCACGTCAGAAGACAATGGTTAACAACGTGATTCTGTTTCTGTTGCTTTATGTCTTATGCGGAGTTTACACCAAGAGGCAGGTACAAATTACGACTGAGTTGATCTTCGACACTCTTTTACGTCATAGATCACGTTTTGTTGTAATGTGCAGGTGTGAATTGACCATTACGTGATAAGTAGACTTGACAAATTTGAACTGGGTCTAGTCAACGTTGGCATAATGTGCAGATGTGGATTAACCATTAAATGGAATGTAGACTTGACAAGTCGGAATTGGGCCTAGTCAATGTCGTTATATTTTTATTTTATTTACCTTTTTAATTATTCCATAACACGCAATCGAATGACTTGTGTCGTTTAATGGCTAGTGTGAACTTCACCTAAGTCCTCAGTCTTTTGCGACTGTGAAATCAGATGCAGATGTTCGTTTTGTTTGTTTTATGTGCACTTTTGCTTTGAGGGGAAAAAAATACGTAAAATCGTACATTAAAAACAAAACAGTTTGTTGTCTGAGTTGCTATTTGTTTGTGTATTAATTCATAAAACCTACTTTAGTTGAGTTATTTGCAATGTATCAAAAATGTCTCTAAAATATGACAGCTTCTTTGTCCAGTTGAAACCAGGTCAGAGTCCATACTAAAATAAGTACATTTAAATAAGAATGACGACTAAGCGCAACTCCATTTACTTAAACTACATGACACAGATCTCCTTTACTAAAAACTACATGACACAGATCTCCTTTACTAAAAACTACATGACACAGATCTCCTTTACTAAAAACTACATGACACAGATCTCCTTTACTAAAACCTACATGACACAGATCTCCTTTACTAAAACCTACATGACACAGATCTCCTTTACTAAAAACTACTCGAGATTTACTAAAATTAAGTGATGAATGTCCGTTATAAAACTGCATAGCAAGGAACTGATCTAAAAGCAAAGGACGAGAATGTACGAAAAACTGTTAAAGGCTTTGTTAAAACTACTTAACAGAATGTAGTACTGAAATCTGTTAAAGGCTTTGTTAAAACTACTTAACAGAGTACTGAAATCTGTTAAAGGCTTTGTTAAAACTACTTAACAGAGTACTGAAATCTGTTAAAGGCTTTGTTAAAACTACTTAACAGAGTACTGAAATCTGTTAAAGGCTTTGTTAAAACTACTTAACAGAGTACTGAAATCTGTTAAAGGCTTTGTTAAAACTACTTAACAGAGTACTCAAATCTGACAGGGATTTTGCTGGAAGAAAACGACGTTGCTAAAAGCTGCGCCAAAAAGAAAAATCTGTTCTAAAATCTGAGATACTATCCTAAAAACACTACTTGAGTGTCTATACTAAAAGCTACTAAGACAAAATTACGTGAAACTGTGCTTTAAAAGTTACGTTCAGACTGTGATGTATTGGTGTGATAAGATACACTATCATGGTGTGATTAAAAACACTGTGCTGGTGTGAAAAGGATGTTTTATCCTGGTGTGGTGAAAAGCACTGTGCTAGAGGGATAAAAATGTATAGGCTGGTGAGATGAAAAAACACTGTGCTAGTGTGATCAAGATGTATTAGACTAGTGTGATGAAGTATTGCTTTGTGGTGTGATGAAGCTGCAATATACAGATATGATGAAAGCACACTGAACTGGTTTGATGACGTGTACAGAATGAGAGATTTATTTACCGTAGACTGTCGAAAAGGAGGGGGGAGGGCGATAGCCGTGTTGCTTACTGCACAATGTATTTATGCTTTGCTATTGTACTATTTTAATAATTTCTTTTCTAGTGAATGTTTCTTAACGATCGTTCCTACAACCCCTCATCTTTCCCCATACCCCACTCCTTTTCCAACCCTTTTTCTGTAATAAGAAACTAAATCCCTATTAACTACGTCACCAATGGAAAAATCCAGATTTATTCTTCCTCATCAACGCAAATGTAAATTAATTGATGCTGAAACAAGACAAAACCTAAATATATCCGAAGGCAAATTCCAGATTTATTTATGCTCATCAAAGCAAAACTAGAATTAACTGATGCTGAAACAAGACAAAACCTAAATATATCCTTATTGACGAAGGCAAATTCCAGATTTATTTATGCTCATCAAAGCAAAACTAGAATTAACTGATGCTGAAACAAGACAAAACCTAAATATATCCTTATTGACGAAGGCAAATTCCAGATTTATTTATGCTCATCAAAGCAAAACTAGAATTAACTGATGCTGAAACAAGGCAAAATCTAAATATATCCATATTGACGAGGGCAAATTCCAGATCTATTTATGCTCAGCAAGGCAAAACTAGAATTAACTGATGCTGAAACAAGGCAAAAGCTATATATATATTTATTCTGCAGAAGGCAAAATCCAGATTTATTCCATGCAAAAGCTACTTTATTATGCACTCAGCGACTAATTTCACGTTTAACATAGCAAAAGTTATATTTATTCATGTTCATATAAGGCAAAAGTTATATTTATTCATGTTCATATAAGGCAAAAGTTATATTTATTCATGTTTATATAAGGCAAAAGTTATATTTATTCATCTTCATATAATGCAAAGCCTAGATTTATTCATGTTCATGTAAGATAGAAACTACATTTATTCATGTTGAAAAGGTTAAGGCTAGAATTCTTCAAGTAGAATAATATAAAGTCTGCATTTATTTATATTGAATAGACACATGCTAGATTTATTCATGTGCAATATGACAAAAGCTACATTTATTCATATCGTGCTCAATAAGGCAAAAGCTACATTTATTCATATCGTGCTCAATAAGGCAAAAGTTACATTTATTAATATCGTGCTCGATAAGGCAAAAGCATTGCTCATTTCGGTAAAGTACAGTTTGTACTAGGGACCTCTGTCAAATCATGATATCGATTTGTTCAGAATTTGTGGGCACGTGTAAAGTCAGCTTTAGTTTGTTAATTGCACAGTCCTAAGTATTGATCTTAAGTGTAAATCGCATACGCACAATTCATTGGTTATGCTTAAACATGACGTCATTAATTTATTGGAGAATACTGATGCTCGGTATATAAATGCTGCTCGCAATAGTTTTCAACTCCAGAAATTTGACCGATGAATTGATGAATTGTTGGGATTGACGATTTCTTTCTAATTCACGCTGTCTTCTATATTGTGATTCAACAAGTACTTGCCACGTCAGCAACCTAGATACAGTGTTCTTCATCCGGGTTCCTTATAATGTTCACGACGATCTCACGTCACAGTTGACTTCAATTTTAGTTGGGTTTTTTTTTTAATGGAGATGACGACGTCAATTTGACTTCAATTTTATTATTATTTTTTTAATCGAGATGCTTCTAGCCAATCATGCAAAAACCACGCTCACTCAACAAAGAGTTTCTCGTTGCTATTTTTAAACTACACCCACTCTCCACCCATTCCCCTTAGTGCTGAAACAGTTTACCTTTTAATTTTTTTTTATTTTTTTTTGTATATATCTATCTGATGTACTCAGGGGAGATAAGATAATTAATGTATGTCATGAATTACTGTCTGTACTAAACCGGAAAAGACAATCGCAAGTTTGCCCTATTTAATGATGGGACGGTTTAATTGTCACAGAGTAAAATAGGAGCCTGTTCGTATAAGAAATTTTGTCAGAAATTTGTTCTATTTATATTTATTTCGACTGTCAGTTAAAAACAAACCACGACTTTGAGAAATCGGAAGTTTAACTATTTATATTAATTTATCATTAGTGGCATGCATTCTATAAAAGTGAATATTCGTGCACACATTTATGTATGGAAGGATTTTATGAGATAGATAGATAGATAGATAGATAGATAGATAGATAGATAGATAGATAGATAGATAGATAGATAGATAGATAGATAGATAGATGGTTGGATGGATGGATGGATGGATGGATGGATGGATGGATGGATGGATGGATGGATGGATGGATGGATGGATGGGTAGGTAGATAGGTAGGTAGGTGGATGGATGGATGGATGGATGGATATACAAATGAAAATTAATCGAACACACGACTCAAACGCCATTATAATGGAGACAACAATGCATGTCTAAGACGATTGGCATCGTGACCCTTAGAGATAATAAAACTAATACGCCGGTCAATCATAAGAAGCTGAAATCCGTCCAAACCTCTCGATTCCAGCCTTTGACCGTTCTGCCTGAGGTAAGTTAAACGTCTGCCTCGGTTAGCTTGACTAAACTGTCTCGGTTAGCTTGACTAAGCCGAGACTGACGACAATCAGTTGAACACTTTATGACTGGAATTATTTGCTCTTCGTTTTGGGTTTGGGTTTTTTAATTTTTGGTTTTAGAGGGAAGGGGAGTCCGTTTGTACATTAAAAAATAAAAATCACTTTTGGGATAACTAAAATTAATACAAAGTAGAAAGAAATAGATAAGCTGAAACAATGAAAACTGAAGTAAATCAAGCCATATTCAAAAGATAAACAATAAACACAGTAAGCCTATAAATTCTATTCCAAAGAGGACTATGTGAGTAAGCCTATAAATTGTTCCAAGGAAAAAACATTACATATGTATAGATAATGTTCAAAGATTTTCTGTTTAGCAGTTAAGTGACATTTATGCTGTGATTTGTTTTATAAACGTATGTATGTGCGCAGAAGACATGAAAAAGTATAATTTAATAATTTGACTTACGAATAGTTCCATTATAGTAGCCTTTCCAATACTTCCTTATAAAACGTATAATTTAATAGTTTGCCTTTCCAATACTTCCTTATAAAACGTATAATTTACGTTTGCCTTACCAACCATTACCATTTCTTTGATATATAAAATATATTTACATGTTTGGAATATTATGAATTTGTATTGATTTAATAACATATTTTATTTTTATTTGCATCTCTGCTTAAGATTTTTCTTTTTCAAAACCAAATATTTTCTTCTTTTTAGACTCTAAATAAATTTTTTGTCATCAACTTTTCCACAGTACTACTTTAAATGCGTGAATAATTTCTCGTCCACTCTCTCGTTCAGTCTTACAACAGTACTTTCCAAGGTGTGTTTCAGTTCTAAGTAATTTATTTTTCTAACAGCATTTTCCAACAGTATATGCCAATTCTATTCCTCTATGTAGTTCATTATTTAAATAGCATTTTCCACCTTTGTCTTTCATTTCCATTTGACTCTGTAGTTCATATTTCCAGTTCTTTCCACTTTTGTATTTCATTTCTATTTGATTGTGTAATTAAAATTTCCACGACATTTTCTACCTCTGTATCTCAACTTTACCCGACTGTGTCTTGTAAACATCGTTTATTGTAATTAATATTTGTATTGCAGCTATAGTCGACTGTGTCTTGTAAACATCGTTTATTGTAATTAATATTTGTATTGCAGCTATAGTCGACTATGCCTTGTAAACATCGTTTATTGTAATTAATATTTGTATTGCAACTATAGTCGACTATGCCTTGTAAACATCGTTTATTGTAATTATATTTATATCTCAGCTGTACTTGACAAATCGTTTATTGTACTTATATTTGTATGCAGCTAAAGTCGACTGTGTCTTGTAAACATCGTTTATTGTAATCATATTTGTTCTATAACTTGATTCTATAAAGCGATGTTTCTAATAAAAATAAAAAAATCAACCCCAAACGAATATCACATGTAATGGGGTATGTTTCTATAAACCGCGCGCTTAATTAATATAGATATAAATGTATGAGTTTCGTATGCGTTTTTAAACTTAAGTAAATCACTCAAATACAATATAAACATTGATTATTTATATTAAATTCGTAAAATAATGTACGTCTCATTTTTACCTCTTTATAATTGAATTTTTACTATCATTTTTTAACCGTCTCAAAACTGTTCGGTTCTATAGTTGATATCTATTAAGCATTTTTACCTCTTTATAATTGAATTTTTACTATCATTTTTTAACCGTCTCAAAAACTGTTCGGTTTTATAGTTGATATCTATTAAGCATTTTGTGGTTGTGTTCATCAATTCTACAGGTGAATACATCAGTTCTGTAAAACATCGTTTCTGTGGGATATCTTTAGTACAATACATCAGTTCTAGATATCCCAGCATTTGACTTTTTCAATAACAATTTAAATTGTATCATCTAAGATCTACTCAACTCTATAGATGATTCCTTTACAAACATTTATAGCTGAGATTCCTTTACACTGTCTGTAGTTGAAATTCCTTTACTGCATTTGTAGTTGAGATTCCTTTAAAATATCTTAAACTGATTCTTTTTCAAACCGATGCTGATTCCTTCATATCTGAAACTGATTCCTTTTCAGCATCTGAAGCTAATTCTTTTAGATATAAATAGCTGATTCCTTTATAAAAAAAAACATTTCAATAGCATACTAGTTCTGGTTGACTGAAGTTTATTTATTCACTACGCGAGTCGGCCTGTAAACAGTATATTCCAATTGCATATCTTACCATTCTCGAAAGTGTCGTGAGTTTCTACACATTTCTCATTTGTATTTCTTGGCCGACTTCATTGTACATATGACGCTTACTTCGGTTTGCGTTAACGACTTGAATAGCCTATATACATATGTCAGTTCTCATGAACTTTGACCTGGATTTCTTCCCAACATATGTCAACTCTGTTTTACTAAGCTATGTACTTGAATATTTTGCTCAGCCTAGTATTTAATTAGTGTACTCCTACTCGACTGTACGAGTGGTGTGTATGAATCCTTTGCTCAGCCTAGTATTTAATTAGTGTACTCCTACTCGACTGTACGAGTGGTGTGTATGAATCCTTTCTCGTTTGCTTAAGTCGGTGATATGCACATATTTATACACCGCAGTCATATACAAATCAGTTCAAGATAACTCTGCAGTTATTTTTCTCACTGCAATTTTCTTTTTCTTTTTTTTTCTTCTGGGCTCTTTACGTGTAGCTGATTTCAGTTGTAAACTGGTTTAAATCAATTCTTCTTAAATCAAACGTTGATTTATTTACATTTACGTTCGTGTATCTCAATCTAGAAAACTATCTTCATTCGTCTATCTCAGTTTACCCACCCTCTCGTCATTCCTTTAACTCAATCTAACTCTCCTTTCGTGTATCTCAGTCTTCATTCATCTATCTCAATCTATACGTTTTACCAATTCATGTATTTCAATCTAACCACCAATCCCATATCTCAGTCTACCCACTCTACCCATTCGAGTATATGGATCTACCCACTTTCTTTATTGGTGTATCTCAATCTAACCACTCTACCCATCAGCGTATCTGAATTTACCCACTCTCTTCATTCGTGTATCTCAAGCTATCCCCTCTCATCATTCGTGTATCTCAAGCTATCCCCTCTCATCATTCGTGTATTTCAAGCTATCCCCTCTCATCATTCGTGTATTTCAAGCTATCCCCTCTCATCATTCGTGTATTTCAAGCTATCCCCTCTCATCATTCGTGTATTTCAAGCTATCCCCTCTCATCATTCGTGTATTTCAGTCTAACAAATCTACCCATTCGCGTTTCTGAATCTACCCACTCTCTTCATTCGTGTATATCTTCATTTATTTATCTCAATCAAACCACTCTGTCCATTCGTGTATCTCAATCTACCCACTCTACCCATTCAAGTATTTTAATCTAACCACTCCCTCCAATCGCATGTCTCAATCTACCAACTCTACCCGTTCGTGTATCTGAATCTACCCACTCTCTTCATTGTTGTATCTCAATCGAACCACTCAACCCATTCGTGTATCTAAATTTATCCTTTCGTGTATCTCAATCTACACACACACACACACACACACACACACCTTATGGTTGAGATCTACTAAACATTTTTCAGGTGTAGATATCTTTTCCCTTTAACTCAGACAACGATTTATTTACATTTGTTTTGCGCGTCTCTGCAATTATTTCTTCTCAACAATTTTTTAGTTGTGTGTATTTCAGTTCTACTTATATATATACAGTTAATCTATATCATGTATTTTTCTGTTGCAAACATCCTTTCTAAGGATACAAGCATAATTTTTACAGTTGTAAATGTCAGTTCTAGAGATGCAAACATTCGTGAACAGCTGCATGTATCAGTTACAAATATCGGTCTGCAGTTGCAAATACATCAGATCTACAATTGCAAATTTTGGTTCATCAGCTGCATATATTATATATAAGGATGCAAATTTCGGTTCCACAGTAGTATAGTGTGCCGCTCTACTTAATCGTGAAGTTGATTTCTTTTCAGCATTTATCATGTTTGTGTTACGTACTTGAGTTTATAACTATCTCAATCAATACAGCATTTATCACGTTTGTGTAGCGTCTACTCGAACCTAAAACTATCTCAAGTAATACAGCATTTATCACGTTTATGTAGCGTCTACTCGAACCTAAAACTATCTCAAGTAATACAGCATTTATCACGTTTGTGTAGCGTCTACTCGAACCTATAAAAATACCGCATTTTCGAGTTAATTATTCTATTACACTGAAATCCGGTACACGTCTTTGTGTATGAAACGTGCCAAACCGTGCATGGGAAATTTGCCGTCTGCATGTTCTAGATCACAAATATAGAACAGTGACGTTGCCTTTAATCAGATGACATTGGGGGTGGGGGTGGGGGGACGCTTCTTAGAGAATAGGGATAAAACCAAAAGAACAGATTGCAAATACCTTTCCTTTTAACCATGTTTTATCTCCACCCCCATCCTTCCTCAACCTTCGATAATTTAATTGTCATCGGAATCGTTAGAAACAAAATTTTAGAATAATACCTAATATCCTTTTTTTATGAATGTTATCAGAATGTGTCTAACATAATTGTCAGTTGTCTTCGCCTAAAAAATAAGTTTATTGTGAAGTTTTTATCTAAATGTTCGTTATTATATAAATTATTGTCCTGTTATCATTTTCATCGTCTGATGATCGTCATATGTTTCCCCTTTTATTCCATTGTCTTTCTATTGTTCTATTGTTTATCTATGTATGTCATTTTTCGTATTTTCTCCATTGTTTATCTACGTATGCCATTTTCTTTTCTTTTTTTTTTTTGGGCGGGAGTACTTTTCTCTATTGTCTTGCAATTGTCCCAGTTTTAATCAACGTGTCTCTTTGTTTCCAGTTGATTCTATTTTCTATCTACTGCCCCATTATTTTTTATATATCTCTTTGCTTCTCTATTTTTTCTTCTGTCTAGTGCTTTAATGTGTTTCTCTGTTTTGTTTCCATTTTCTCCACAGCTTAGATATTTTTCTGTTGTTACTGAATGTCTTATTTTTTCTATTTTTAGAATTGTCTATCAATCGCTCCAGTGTTAATCTATGTATCTCATTGATGCCATGTTCCTTATTGTCTGTCTGTTGTTCTAAAGTCTATTAATGATATTTTTTTGCATATATATTTCTTGTTCCATATTTAACCTATATACGATTTTCAGCACTGTACATCTATTATTCCATAGTTAACCTATCATAAGTTTTCTGCATATTCTATCTCTCTATCTATCTATATAATGTGTTCATTTTCTCAAAATCAATGTATCCAATTTTCCATTTTCTGCAATGTCCGTTTTTATGTATCCCATTTTGTCCCCATTGTCTGACTATTTCTGAAGTGTTTAATTATGCATCCCATTATTTCTAGTTTCTGTATTAGTTATTGCCCTGTATTTTATCTGTTTGTTCTATTTTCTATATTATTTTACATTGTTTGGCATTCCTCACTTTATCTGTGCATTCCATTTTCTGTATTTTCTTTATTATCTGTCTAATAGTCAAGTGTTTATGTGAATATCCTGCTTTGTTTATTATCTAATAGTCAAGTGTTTATGTGAATATCCTGCTTTGTTTATTATCTAATAGTCAAGTGCTTATGTGAATATCCAGCTTTGTTTATTATCTAATAGTCAAGTGTTTATGTGAATATCCTGCTTTGTTTATTATCTAATAGTCAAGTGTTTATGTGAATATCCTGCTTTGTTTATTATCTGTCTAATCCTCATGTATTTATCTTCATTGTCTATTATATATCCGCTTTCGTTATTGTCTGTTTATTGCCCATCTGTTTATCCATGTATCCCGATTAATTCATTGTCTGTCTATTGTTCATTTGTTTATCCATGTATCCCGATTAATTCATTGTATTCTACTCGTGTGTGTATCCATGTATCCACTTACTTCGTTGTCTGTCTATTACCAATCTTTTTATCTATGTATCCCGCTTTCTTCATTGTCTGCCTTCTGCTCATCTGTTTATTTATGCATCCGCTTTTTTTTACTATCTGCAGTGTTTTCAATTTTACCAATGCTAATCTGTCTATCCGTGGTCATTATTGCAGAATGCGTTGGCTTTTGCTGTGTTTGGCGGTGGCTGTGGTGAATGGCTACGTGGTCCTGAGAGACAAGGCGTACATCCAGCTGGAAGATGCAAATGGCGGGAAAACATTAAACGCCTCTATATACAACCGCCTGGCTTTCGACCCTGCCACAAATCTTCTCTATTCTGTGGGTATGTTACGTTCCAGCAGCCTATAATATTTGAGCTGATGAGGGAAAGGGGGGAGGTGCTGAGGCGATGCGTGTGAGTGTGTGTGTGTGTGTGTGTGTGTGTGTAAGGGGAGGGGGGGCAGAATTGACAAGTTACTGAACGTTCATAGCAATCTTTGTGGAGCGACGTGCTTCTCTATGTGTATTAGTTGCCTAGTCTCACGAGACCTGATCTCACGAGACCTCATCTTCGACTGAGCAAATGAGACACATTAATTGGCGATGTGTCAGTCAAAATGTGTGATAATTTGAGACCTTGCGGATACATACGGATGCACGTACTCAACGAGTGAGTCATTGAATGAGAATACATGTACTAATTTCAGTCGGTGAGTGAGTCATTGAGTGAGTGTACATGTACTAATTTCAGTCGGCGAGTGAGCCAATGAAGCGCATGCTCATTACATCACTGATTTTATTTAATGTTTCTGACTCGTTTCATTGCTAATTATAGATTCGTTTTTTTGTGAGTGCAGCCAGAAACCCTGCCCGTCTACAGGTTTTCACTCTTGCGTTCGACGGAACGCCAACCCAGGTGGCCAACATCAAGTTTGATATCTTGCTGGATGGTGAACCACTGGACATCGAATTCTGCCGCCCCTTTGCCATAGGTGGGGTGCCTCGTTTGGCTATCACTTTCGAAGATCCAGCAAGTATGAGCGGTGACGGCTCAGTTCGATTCTACAGGGCCATGACTCCTACTAATCCAGTCCTGAATTTCATCCAGGAAGCCACAGGTATGCATGGGTTTGTTAATTGTTCTGATGATAAAACATAAGAGCGTGCGTGTGTGTGTGTGTGTGTGTGTGTGTGTGTGTGTGTGTGTGTGTGTGTGTGTGTGTGTGCGTGTGTGCGTGCGTGAGTGAGTTTGTGTGTGTGTGTGTGCGAGTGAGTTTGTGTGTGTGAGAATTATATGTGTGTGCATGCACGTGCGTGGGTTTTTTTCTTGCTGACGTTTCCCCCACAGGAGCCGCTGTAGACTTTTCATCCGTAGATGTTCTGTCTTGGTTGGTTCCTATGGCGACTTCCTTTCCTCATGGTTTTCTAGAGAGGGGAGAGGTTTGGGGCTACGTTGTAGGCGGTAATCTTTTGCCGCATGCCATTGGTGGTATTGGAGAGCTGTGGGTTCTTTTTTAATTTTATTTATTTATTTTTTTTTGGCAGAGACGTTTTGTTTGTAGTTTGTTCACTTGTGTCATTGGGTTATGATCCTATTGAAGTATGTAGTTTTTATTTATTGTTACTGTAGTGGTGATAGTTGTGGTGTTGTCGTTAGCCATGTTGTTTTCCTGGAGCGTGTAGATGGCAACAAAAAAAAACCGGTTATTTTTCGGGGCCACTTAGTGGATTCCATTGTAGGTTTAATCCGGTACTGCTCATTTTAAAAAATGTGTAATTTCCCGATGAATCATTAAACTGTTTCCTGATTTTTCCCAGTGAGGCGGGATAGTTGTACAGATTGCTGCAGCGCACGGGGGATTTCTCGCCGAGTTTAACGAAAAAAAGAAACCTAGTACCTCCGGTGGTGGTCGTCAAAGACTTGTTTTCTGTTGTTTTTCCAGTGGTTGTTGTACGAGCAAGGTTCTAGTAGGTATAGTAGTGTGTGAATTACCATTGTATTAACGCCAAGGAGTCCAAATAAAGACCTTTTAGTGACAGTGACTGTGTTTGAATGTTGCGCTTGTTTGCAGTGATGTGTATTAACGCCATGGAGTCCAAATAAAGGCTTTTTAGTGACAGTGACTGTGTTTGAATGTTGCGCTTGTTTGCAGTGGGTGCCATGCCTCTCGACATGGAGTTCGCCGAAGACTGTAACGTGCTGGTGATCGCCAACTTGGGCCGGCCGTCCGCGCAGCTCGGCACAGTGCGCGACCCGGAAGGTACCATCAGCAAGATCTTGATTCCCTTCAACTTTAACGAGAACTCTCCCATCACCATCACTAACATCGGCTTCGGCTCGCTTTTCACCGGGCCCGGAAGTGACGAGTACCTCATGTGAGTACGCAGATGTGCAGTGTGCAAAATCAATGATCATTAATGTCGCTTTGATAGTTTAGTGAATGGAGGTGGTTGTGCATATACAAACTCACACACACACACACACACACACACACACACACACTTTTGTGGGATAATTTGTATTTTGGTCTTACAGTGCAATAGACTACGGAATTGGTGTGGAATGTCGTTTGTTTTGCTTTTTTAAATATACATATTTGTTTCCCTTTGACCACTTGAGCGTCAGTGATCGAATCATTGGTGAGAGTTCCGTAAATACTTGCTCTCTGAGCAATGGACACTCAAATGTTTCGCGACAAAGTGTAACAACAGAAATAAATCGAAAGTGTCTCTGCTTAGCCTGTCTGACGTAATTCTTTTCTACTTAAACATTTAACAACCTTTATGATACAGGGATATCTTACTATGAGTAATAATATAATGTAATATTTTAAAATCTCCAACTAGCCCATAATTTCGTAATTAATCATACAATCATTTGAAGTTGGAGGTGGGGGGGGAGAGATTTTGTTTCTAATCATCTTATCTGGTCGAAGTGAGTCAACAGGTATGACCTAGAACTGTGAGGTCAAAGTCATACTTAGGTGGGATTTTTTTGTATTAGTGGCTCGAGAGTTTTGTTTCAATGGCTCAGAACGAATGCAATGTCCTTTACGTAGATGCACTAGGATGGGAAGAGAGATGTTGGGTTTGGGGAGTGGGGGGGAAAGAAAGGTTGGAAGATGATATTTAAAAATTTGATCAGGGAGAGTGGAGAATGGTGGCTGACAAGATGTAGTTCGTGCCTTTTGACCTTACAAGACACTTTCAACCTGCTGCCAATGCTAAATTTTAGGTCACGTGTCTATTTCTCTGCTGCTCGCTACTATGGTCGGAGTAGTAATGACACCGTTGAGCGAACAGGAATGTGAGTGAAACATTGTACCGAACTGCTTTAAATTACCTTTTTTCTTTCTTTAAATTTCTTATACGTCATTAGCGATATCCTGGAAACTGTGCCACTTGCTTGTAATCTATATTCAATTCTACTTTTGCAATGATCAGTTTCACTGACTGTCCATGTTTGAAGGGGGAATAACTTTTTGCCATTAGTATTGTTAGAATGGGTGTTCTGAACAGGCAAGATGTTTACGTTTGGTTTTTAGTGTGTAAAAAGGTTAGCCTTTTGTTTATATTAGGATGGGTGTAGGCCGATGTATTGTGTAGACATGTGTGTGTGTGTGTGTGTGTGTGTGTGTGAGAGAGAGAAAGAGAGAGAAGTTTTTATTCATTTTAGAATAAATGAATGTGTGTATGTGCAAGGTTTAACTATGCTCAAAACACGTTTTTGTGTAAAAGTGAATTTCTTTTACAAGCAGACAGTTAAATGCTTCTTTTGCGTAATTGTGAAATATCTACCTATGGAAAGGTTTTTGTGTATATACGATTTATTTAAGAACAGTCTAGCTGGCTGGGTTGAATAAAGTGAAAGTAAATTTATATAAAAATTGTTCTTGTAGAAGTTCAATATTTAATATTGAATATTTAATATTCAATATATGGTTAGAGGCTTTGTGTGTAGTTTAAAACCATGCAGACTGTATGGTTAATTGTTAAATGCCTATTTACGCTTGAGAGAGACGACATCTTGTACGAAGGTATTTCTTGCACACTCAAGTTAGATAACTGTGTTTTGGTCAAATGTCTAATTATGTCAAATCTGATTGGATGACTGTGTCTGTGAATTAGGCGGATGTGTACAGATCAAAATGTTTACGATTATGATAGATAGGACAAAACGTTTACGATTAAGATAAATGGATTGTATGCACAGGTGAAGCGTCTGATTACGAACAGGTTGGATGGTTGTTCGTGTGCAGGTCACTTATGGAAGAAAATTTCAGGATCACACCAATACGTAACCACCTTAACCAGCTGCTGACCGTTGCCCAGAACATTGAGCCATCCAACATCATCGTAGCTCCTAATGGAAGGGTTGCCTACGTCGCATTGGCTGTACGTATTGTTGAAGAGAAAATCGTAAACAACAAAAAAATCGTATTCAACAAGATGTAAGAGGATACAAATTGTGTCATATGCGCATTTTGTAACTACAGGCATTTTCTTTCTTTTTATTTTTAAAATCTTTAAGGTTGTTATTTGGTTTCATTTTATTATAATTGTTTACTCTTTTTATAAAAGGTAAATTATTCTAAAAGCTCTAAGTATTTTTAAATTAAAAATATACACCGAACTATTAATATGAACAATATAGAAATATGTGTGACGACGCCCACGCTTATTATGATTATTATTATTATATCCAATGCATAACTAGATACGAGTGGCTAGAAATCTTGATTTATATATTATTAAAATCCCATTAGGACGCCCCTGTTCCTGTTCCACTTGGCAGATCCACTGGCATTTGTAGAACTCTATATTTTCTCACATACATATATATAGACATTCTACTGACACATAATTTCTTTCTCGTGGGTGGAACTTCTCACTGAAAAAAAATGATTTGGTCCGTCTTTTAATTTATATTAACGAGCCCCCATCCATCTACTATTACTCCAGACATAATTTAAATAACAAGTGTAAGAAGTAGTGATAAAATCAACAATAGATTTATTAACAATCAAAAAAATATACAAAGGTATACAATCAAAAAGACACTTATGCTAGTTACTAAAAGAAAATGCTCAGATTCACTCCAATACCTATCCAGTCTTTATTGTGACAATAACCTAATTAAAATAATAGTCCTTAACAGTTCAATGGATTGGAATTCTTTACATGGAAATTAGAGTGAGAACGTGCAGAATGAAACAATTAATAACATCATGACACAGGGCTTCTTTCATGAGGCCTCGTAAACTGGATTTAACGTGCACCCTTAGGGACAACAAACTCAGAATTGCTCCCAGGAATTCCTGTGTGAATCTCAAAAGACCAGGATCTAGGCCCAGTTCCCGATGAACTGGCTCCTGACGGAAATTCACCGTACAGCCAATTTCCGATAGGCCTGTTGTCAGTAGTTGTAACTATCGATGTACCCTTATACTAACGTAGATCAAAAGAGGGCCACATATCAATATAGCCATGGTTGATGTTGATGCTGGCAGTCCAACCAAATGCAACACAAAGTGAAAATAATGGAAAGGCTTGCTCCTCTGACAGAAACCAGAGAGTAAGCATGTAAATTCTTGTGTCTAAATTTCTACACTTCCATACTTTCTTTGCGCTAGCATTCTCAACTTACTTTATTCTGCAATAAAATCAATAGTCCCATTCACACAACATGGCCATAATTACAATCCTAATTAAATTCACACAACATGGCCATAATTACAATCCTAATTAAATTCACACAACATGGCCATAATTACAATCCTAATTAAATTCACGATTCAGATTACCGCTAGGATCATGTCATACGAACAGCAATGCATTATACAAAATCTCTCCCAAGTCTAATTACAAAGTGATAAAATCAATAGTTCTAAATACACGAAAACATTTCTAAGTCTAACATTCCTGCATTCTATCAGTCACTCACCAATATTTGTTCAGCCTTAAGACCAGACTTGACGAGAGAGAAATTGGCATGAGTATTTATGCTCGCTACTTAAGACCAGACTTGACGAGAGAGAAATTGGCATGAGTATTTATGCTCGCTGAGTTCGCTCGAGCATGATGGTGTCTCTTTCCTCTTTATCTGTTTTTAAGATATTCCCTAGGACTGGCGAGTCTGTAATCCTTCCTGTCTACTAGTGTCGCAGAGCGTCCCCCGACCCCGTCCTCTGGCCCTGTGTCACTGGTCACTTAATTTTCAGGGCGGGTACACCCTCGACCTATCGAATTGTCGCTTGCTTTAGCTTCCCAATGGTGGGGGAAATTGTTTACTTTTATGCATCACACGCATCTTATTTCATACATTAATTACGTCATAAATATGTGCGGGCAACCTTGCTCTGTCTCAGTATGTATTATTATAGGAAATACTGTTTAATATTTCAAAGTTGTATTATGCGTATAAACTTTATGTAAATATATGGCAATAATATTATTCACAATCTGTAATCGTAAATATTCCACAATAATATTATATATAAGCTTACACGTAAATATTTTAAAATAATATTATACACAAGCAGTAATCGTAAATATTCCACAATAATATTATACACAAGCTGTAATCGTAAATATTCAGGATATATTTATTTATTTATAGCTTGTTTACGTGTTTATTCCTGTATGTTATGCAGGATATATTTATTTATGTATAGCTTGTTGTGAATAATATAGTTTTCGCATGTTTACAATCACAGTTTGAATACTAATATAGATCTGTATACGTGAACTAGACGTGTACAGAACATTTAAATAGTTAATTTTAAGTACAAAATATTGTTTTACAGTCATCGTGCAATAATGTTGTGATATATTTACACTTTCGGTTTGTTTATAATATATAGCTTGTGTATAATATTATTGTGGAATATTTATACACAACATAAATATTCCAAAATAATATTAACCAGAACTACACGCGTCCTGAGGGTGCAAGACGTCATCATAAAATTCATCACTGAACGTAGAATTGCGGCAACCCACATGAACACGAATATTTGTCATATTGTAATTATAATTCTAAATAACTCGGTAAATATTACACAACAAAATATTTAACAAGAACAAAAGTTATATTGAGTGTTATATACATGGACACGCGTCAGCGAATAACGAAATTCGCCGATTCACGGAGCGCGGACATGCACGAGAGCCGACGAGTGCCATGCGTTCTCCCGCTTGGCGTGCGTAGAACCATACCCGACTACTATGGCGGTGCTAGAGTAGGTCGCGTGACCGACTTATTTTATATAAATGAACGTGTCGTACTTTTAAAAATAAATTCAAACTACTATTATTTCGAGAGTGATTGAAGTGCAAGTTTCGTTCTTCATAGAAATAATATATAATTGGACGTTTTTTCATCGGTGGCGAGAGAATACATTTTCACAATTTAAGGGACACTGGCAGTCGAAAAGGTTAAGAACCACCTCTTGCAAGTGATGTCGCGATAGTTGAAGAAAACAGTTAATGTTCGATCCCCTCTGCAACAGCACACAAGGCAAGCCTTAGCCTGCTCCAGTCTCGAACATTAAAGATCCTGTCGCCACGAAGTGAACGTGTGAACGTGAAAACTGTTAAGAAAAGAGGAAATTCATATTGGCAGCTATTGTGTGCTTTAAAAATTATTCCCAACGACAATTTCCTGTACCCTCCACGCTGATATACCAGTGAATTGCTTTATGTCATAGTGATAACCATTTTCCCCGTCGTGAATGCTAATTTCTTCTATTCCTTAATTTCGTGACAATCTCATTTCTATTCTTTATTGAATTAATTCCGTGACAATCTCATTTCTATTCTTTATTGAATTAATTCCGTGACAATATCATTTCCATTCTTTATTGAATTAATTCAGTGACAATATCATTTAATTTCTTTACTGAATTTACTGAATTAAATCATTGCTCAATTTCATTTCATTTTTTTCAGAAAAACAATGCCATTGCTCGCATCAACCTGGACACGAACCTTGTGTCCACGATCTACCCACTGGGTAACCGCTCTTGGTCCAATTACTACATGGATGCCAGCGACAGGGACAACGGTAAACAGAAATGTTCTGTGGCAACAGAAATTCCACTGATGCTTTTTGTAGTGATAAAAAAATCTTCTTGCTGTTTGTAGTGATAAAATAATTCCTCTTTTCTATACAGTTGAATTACAGTTCTATTAACAGTTTATCTCTTTGCGCATTTCTATTTGGGAGATTTTATTTCCTTTGTTTATTATTATTTCACAGTTTTGCAAGTTTTTCCTTTGCATTTCATTATGACATTTTATTTTTTACACCTGTCATTTATATCTTTTCTTATTTCATTTATTTGTGATAGTTTAGATGACGTTTTTCCATTTGACAATTTTTTACATTTACATTTACGAGTCTCTTTTTCATATTGTAGATGCTGATGCATTTCTTTTGACAGTTTAGTTCCGTAAGCATATCCATTTGACAGTTTAACTTTTTGATCTTCCTTAATATAGTTCTATTGAAAATTTTAACTTATTTTACTTCTTTAGAGCATTTTGACATTTTTTACTTCTTTTGAGTATTTATACATTTTTTTTCTTCTTCTGAGCATTTTGACATTTTTAGGGTTTCTTTTAGCATTTAGACATTTTTAGTTCTTTGAGCATATTTTATTTAGAACACTTTAGTAGAGGAATTTTTTAAGTAGTTCTTGTTGTTTTGTTGGTTTTGTTGTGTTGGCTGGTTAGTTGATTTGTTGGCTGACTGGCTTACTTTATTTTAGTTGATTTTTGGTCCTTTTTTTTTTCTTTGATGTGTTGGTGGTTGGTTGGTTGGGATGGGGTTTTTTTGTTGACTTTTGTTTGTTGGTTGGTTGCTTAGTTGCTTGATTTTGGTTGGTTGGTTGGTTTTGGTTGGGGTTTCGTTGTTGCTGTTTAGCATTTTCATTTCCACATCTAACATTGGTGGAGGGGTGTTACTTTTCTGCCTGAAACTACAGCAATCAGCATGCGAGGCTACAACATCCACACCACGTATCAGGCTCGGCAGCTCAAGTGGTTAACTCAGGGAAACTCCCAGTGGCTGCTCAGCCTGGACAGCGGGTTCCTGAACGAAGTACCCGAGTACGGCTACAGAGACTGGGAGCGCGGCAAAACCCTGCTGGAGTCCGGAGGTGAGTTGTGGTCGCCATTCTCAAGTTCTCGTGCACTCTTGCACGTGACATTTTTTTATTATCGTTTAATGGCACTACCCATTAAACTGGTTTACTTTAAATGGTATCTGAGAGAAGAAGAGAGAGTGCCATAAATGGTAACCATTCCTGTCCAGAAAATCTTTGTCTAGATGTCCCACTCATCTGTTGTTCTCGGACCATTTCCTTACATTCTTTTTTGCACTGCCACTTGTCCAGTGTTCTAGTGTTGCCTCCCACCAGTCGATATTGATGACGTTCAAATGCACTAATCCTTGCTTCCCATCATCCTAAGCGCTGCAATGTCTCCAATTTTAAGTCTTTGATCATGCGTAAGCGGCTAAACAAGAGTGACGTTATCTAAGTCATAAAATTTCCTTACACCCCGCTGTAATCATGACATACATCTGAATCACTTACTTTAAACGGTGGCAGTAACTGAATATGGGTAAGCAGAACACGGTATTTTTTTTTAAAGTCTGAAAGAGGGCAAATATATACGTTTCTATAAAGAAACAATTCAATATAACAATTTTTAAAATTGTGCAGAAACATAAAGCTGATTTTGAAAATCTCAGTTCTACAGTGCACGGATCATCGTAACTTATTTAGAAAGCAGCATAGGTGTCGCTCTGCGTTACAATAGGTCATTAAGTACATTTGGAAATCAACGATAAAGAATTTTGAAAGAAAGCGGTAGGTTCGCTCTGGGTTACAATGGGTCACTGAAATAAACGGTAAAGAATTTTGAACCAGCTTTCATTCGTGACAGATTGGGGCAAGGGAAAAATAAACTGCACGGAAAATAAACAGTAATTATGACCAGTGTAAAGTCTTTACAAAACAGTTACTACGTTATCATGATGTGGCGACACCGCCTTAAATGCTGGTAATGAGCTTTGTAGATGACACTTTTGTCAGGCACTTTTGCTTCAAGGAACGGTTGCCTTTGTTTGATTCTTACCTTTCGATAAGGCCAGTAAGAGATCAATATCTGATTCTTACCTTTAGATAAAGCCAGTAGGAGATCAATACCTGATTCTTACCTTTAGATAAAGCCAGTAAGAGATCAATACCTGATTCTTACCTTTGATAAAGCCAGTAAGAGATCAATATCTGATTCTTACCTTTAGATAAAACCAGTAAGAGATCAATCTACATTCTTTTGCTGAGAAAGGATGGCCGGGGGTGGAGGGGTGGGGGATCATTGAAAAGAAAAAAAGAGACTGTCCTTTCTTACTCTGGCCATCTGGAACAGAAAACTCATTTTGTTTCTTTCTGATATTGTGTTGCAGCCATCGACACATCGGATAGTGTTCTGCGATCTCAGTTAAACAATGACGCTCTACTGGGTAAGTAATATATATATAAGATAGATAGATAGATAGATAGATAGATAGATAGATAGATAGATAGATAGATAGATAGATAGATAGATAGATAGATAGATAGATAGATAGATAGATAGATAGATAGATAGATAGATAGCAGCCCACGGTGCTATCCCGACCACTAGTAATTAACAATGAAACATTAATGATAGTATACACCTATAACAAACTGACCCCTTTAATACCAGGTATAGATAAATAATGGCTCGTTCTGAGCTCCTGTGTTGTGGAGGGGGGGGGGGTGGTAAGAAAGATGGTTGAAAAGACTTACTCCCATTTCAACCCTCACGTGACCAAGCACACGCTCCTCACACTTCCGTAGTGGCAGGTGTTACAAAGTATTTGAAAAACTATTTTAAATACAGCAATGAGACCCCCAATCCCAACAACAGTTAAAAGGAAAAGGAAATGCTAGTAAACTTTGGGATGGATGAAAATTTTATTAGAAATGAAGCAATGGTAGCAGTAAGAGTTATAAAACCACAATGACTCAAGCATTTGCTCAGTTGTCTATAGTGTAACAGAGCAAGGGTCTTTATCTGTATGAACGTGGCCTGCTCTGAAGAGCGCTCAGCAGGGTGCAAGAAAATGGCAGGTACATGGCGAGTCAATAAGCGCCAATTCTAAAACACAGAACAC
The DNA here is from genome assembly GCA_028829895.1 of Sinotaia quadrata. NCBI lineage: Eukaryota > Metazoa > Mollusca > Gastropoda > Architaenioglossa > Viviparidae > Sinotaia > Sinotaia quadrata. The sequence goes on along the minus strand of CM054177.1, from coordinate 106,645,474 downwards.
TCTTTTCCTAAATTTTCAGTAGACACAAAAGCAGCAATTGACATACAAGAGAAGTCATTCATACGTAGAAAGGAGGAGAGGACATTTGATAGATAAGTGAAAGAAGAAATAGAAAAGAACGAATTAAAATAGCAAATGTATACATACATACATGCAAGCTATACTATACATGGTTTGATAGTAAGTTCAACCTGACTTTCTCAGCAAAACATTTTTACCAGTGGAGTTCTGGGAGACTTTTTCTGGCAGAGTTTCTCGGACAACGGCAGGATCTATCGGGGCTGTTTTTGGCAGGTACAAAGACAGACCGTGCTGGTCACGTGTCAGTCGGGCTAAATATCTGGGAATTTTTACAAAAGTTATGCTACATTAACAGATACGCGAGACGCGGAAACGTTTAACAAGAATTTAATCAAATGAAAAAGTTAGCAATATTTAAAAACAAAATGATTTCTTAGTACATCATTATTTGTTCAACCCAGATCCACTGCAGTACTTTTAGATTCAAGAATCAAAGTTTCATTATGATCAATGTTGTCACTTCACATTTTAAAAAATACTTATCTTGAACAAAACTTGGCAACAACTTAGTGACACTGGGGCCACACAAGACACATATCGGCACCCAAAGACAGAGGTCAATAAGAAGGAAGGGAAAAGAACCACAAACGTAAATAATCCTGAACACATTACAAACGATCACATAAATAAATATTATTTAGAGTTGGATCTCTGCAAACAAAGTAGAATTAGACATATTTATAATAAAGCTTCGCCTTCCTAATTAAGATGTTAAAATCTTAATTACTCCCACAAGTACCAAAAGGATTTTGCCTTTTTCATCCAAGGATCAATTTGGGATTTCTTTAAGAAATTAGCAGCTATCACATTAGCAAGGACCCTTAATACATAACATCTCATCGGAAGAGCGTTTGAAAAAGAATAGAAATAATTAATATTCATGACTTTCTCACATCTACACCAACATTCTGTCAGCATATATGTCACCTGTCCAGAAACGGGTTCACGGTTAGGTAAAGGCGGGCATCTCGAACCAAATAACAATACACGCAATCTGCAACCCTTCAAGAGTAAGTGTCACACATTAGTCACGTTATCTACAGTACCAGTTTCCCCATATAACCTTTCTCACAGACAATAACAAAGCGTGGTCCCCTCCACCAGTTTCTCGATTTTACCTGTCCTTGATCAAATCCCAGAGCACCTTCGCACAGACGAATACCATTTTACAATTTTGGTGTTTACATGCAAAACATCTAATAGTGATGATACATATGTATATGAAATATGAAATTAATAATTAGTTAATATGAAATTAATATAACAAGGTTGCACTAAGGTGATTTCACAATTTCAATGATGTTATGGATGAGAAGGAGCAGGAAGGCGATGATGCTGATGATGGTGGTGGTGGTGGTGATGATGATGATAATGGTGATTACGACGACGACGATGATGATGATGGTGATGGTTATGATGATGATGATGATGGTGATGATGATGATGATGATGATGGTGGTGGTGGTGGTGGTGGTGGTGGTGGTGGTGGTGGTGGTGGTGGTGATGATGATGATGATGATGATGATGATGATGATGATGATGATGATGATGATGATGATGATGATGATGATGATGATGATGATGATGATGATGATGATGAGCAGGTCGTGCAGCCGTTAGTAAAGACGATGGCAGAGGTCCAGATGGAACTATAGAGAACGTATTCTTGTTCGGAGGCCGCGGCATCTCAATCCGTGACGGTGACACGATGGAGGTAAGGACCACCCTGGTGGATAACATCGAGCGCATGGCAGCTCAGTATCACGAAGAAGTCTTCAACACCAGAATGGAATCCCCCAGTGACACACCTCAGGGCAACAGGGACTCAACTTCTCCATTACTGGTAAATATTTTACAGGAGCATCGCTAATTCAGTACACTGTTAAACATCAGAGATTTTTACTTTAAATTTTCAAAACACATTTCATCCACTGCAAAGTTTTAAAAGAGAGTTTACATAGTTTACATTGCATTAAGAAAGGTCTAATTTCAACCTAAAGAAACAAATGCACTTAAACTAAATAACGTGCTTGGGAGTTTGCGTTTATGGACTGGCCGCCATTTTGTGTGCAACGTCTACCTGTGCTATATAAGCTCTAAATTGAGTGTGTATTCTTTTCCGCCCGCCCTCCTATCATATCTATGAGTGTTGTTTTGATTTCTATTTTTCTTATTGAACAAGGGTAGATGTTGCGACTTTAATTATTATTTGGTTGGTTGGTTGGTTGGTTGATTGGTTGGTTGGTTGGTTGGTTGGTTGATTGGTTGGTTGGTTGGTTGGTTGGTTGGCTGGTTGGTTGGTTGGTTGGTTGTATCACTTCTTCTTAGCGTGTAACATTCGAAATCTGTTGAGAACATAAAAGATTTATTATTTTTTAAAATCTTAATATATTGTTACAGAGTCACCATTTTTGCCTTCGCCCTAAAATACCATAAGATTAATAGCCAGTATTGCTGGGACAAGCATGCAAAACAATATTTAATTTGTTTTCACTGTTCTCGCCTCCCAGGGACCTTCCTTGACTTTCATGGAGACTGGCATTTTCCAAGGCAACAGAGTGCTCTTCCTTGGCTCGGCGCACTCCGGTATCATCTATGTCTACGTCCTGTCCGCAGACGCCAACTGTCCGCAGCCCTTCTTTCACAGCACGCACCGCAGGGGCTCGACCTTCTCCAGCTGGGATACGCTCTTCGCACAAGGAACTATAGGGGACCTCGGAATATCTGACATGCTGTGAGTAGACATGTATGTTCCTCTGCCAGCGTGCGAACACAGATGGTGGCAATTGCGGCGGCATTGTCACGTGGGGACTGTTAGTCAGCTTATCACACTAGTTTCGTCACGTGGTGACGTCACTTTGTACATTTCCGTGATGCATCACACGTCACTTGATAACGTCACTTATACCATTTTGTAACTTCATTTCCTGCTTTATCATAGTTTCGTCACGTTGTGACGTCACTTATGTAACTTCATTTTCCTGCTTTATCACAATTTCGTCACGTGATGATGTCAATTAGTTCGACCTATTTGATACTCTAAACCAGGGGTGCACAAACTCCGGCCCGCGAAGAGTCGCCGAGTGGCCCGCCATGTCAAACGAAAAAGTCAAATGTTTACTCATACACTGAGTGATTTGAAACAAAGCAGCACCTCTTGACCCATTTTTCCAGGCGCTCCGTGCAGATGATATCTGCCCGCTGACATAACACTCACAGAGGCAAGAGAAAAAGGCTATACCAAGATGGGTAAAACCCCACACATACATGCTTGCCCCTTCCTGTGATGTGGTTGGTTAGTAGCTGTTAAGCCTTAGTGTCCGATCTACCACATTCTGTTGTTTATTTTGATTATATTTTTGTGACAAAATGGCAGCTAATCGTAAAAGAAAAGTTGACAAGGAAAACCAGCAGTTTAATGATGACTGGATAATGCACTTGTCCACACCACCATACTTGGCAGCACATACTGCTGCAAACAGGCTTTCTCACAGATGAAACTGAACAAAAGCAACACTTGCGGTCAGCTGACTGATGATAATCTGGAAGCAATTTTACATCTTTCAGCGTCAAACATCAAGCCGGACATTTTGAAGCTTGCAGATGACAAGCAGCACTATCCATCACACTGACTTTGTGAATGTTGACATATCATAACATTTTTAGAATGAGTCTTAGTATACAACTTCTTTGTCATAATTAGGCCTATAGTCTTAATCGTCATTTGTGTGTTCTTAGATGTGATGTCCGTCTTGTATGGAACGATTTTGATCTTCACTTTTTTGTGCCCCCCCTCCCTGATGGTTTCGATAAGTCAGATTGTGGCCCCTACCCCCCCGACGCAAAAAGTTTGTGCACCACTGCTCTAAACCCACATTTGGGAAACCCACCGATGGAGGGCAGTTGAGAGTGCGCCCCAAACCAGTGCGACCTTTTCAGCCCTTCCGCCAGCCCTCCCGCCCTCCATCTTGGAACGGAATATGAGACTGGGGTCCCACTGGGACACTCCAGATCAGATAAGTCTGATGAAAAGCTCCAGTGGTGACGTTAAACTGGATCTTCCCCCCCCCCCCCCCCGCCAAATCCAATTGTGTTGGTATGTTGCTAAGGAAATCAAAATTAAATGCCAGACTATTCATTAACAGTGTTTCCAGCCATGACACTAGAGATACCGATCTATAATTATTCAGATTACTATTTTCTTAGTCCGGTGTGTGTATATAGGTATTACTGCTAGGTTTTTCTCCATTTTTCGGGGAATTTACCTTGACTGTAAATACAGTTGAACAATTGAAACTTTTTCAGTTTGTGAATTTTTTAGCTTGATCTTTGATCCTTTGAAAGACTCTAGATTTATGTACGATGTACTTTTGTATTAAAGACTAGATCTAATTTTTTAAATTTGAATTATGTATGTACTTTTGTATTGAAGACTAGATCCAGATTTTTGTTCAAGTTGTGTACTTTTGTCTTGCTTTTCCTAGAAATTCTACTTTTGTCTTCGTTAGTTTGGTATTATTCCGTATTTATTTGAAGTGTTACCGTGTTTGATTTGTATTGTACCAATTATCATGTTCATTTTAGTCCCTCCTACTGCTGTATGTTAGATCCAAGATTAATGTTTACACAAAATCTTCCGAGTTTTCTTTGGCGGCTTTTATGCAGATGCATTCCCCTATGATACTCCTCCATATTTTGTTAGAATATAGATCTGGGCTTGAATATTCGGTGTCATCCACATTTTCGAAGTTTATAATTTGGTGGAATTACTGATTGCTGCATTATATTTCTTCCAGTTCATTGGAAGTTTCTCTTGTGTTTTTATTCCATTTGTTGGCATTAGCTGTCTCCTGTATGTTGGCATTTCTGTTATAGTAACATGAATTCATCTTGGTCTCCTTTCCAATGTATTTATATGCTAATTTTAATTCTGGTACAGAGCTGTTTAGAGGGGGTGGTCACTTTGCTTACACGCAGAGCTGGCAATCCATCATTGAGGGCAGTCATCACTGTTGTCCATTAACTATCCATCAATGAGGGCAGTCATCACTGTTGTCCATTAACAATCCATCATTGAGGGCAGTCATCACTGTTGTCCATTAACTATCCATCAATGAGGGCAGTCATCACTGTTGTCCATTAACAATCCATCATTGAGGGCAGTCATCATTGTTGTCCATTAACAATCCATCATTGAGGGCAGTCATCACTGTTCTCCATTAACTATCCATCAATGAGGGTAGTCATCACTGTTCTCCATTAACAATCCATATTGAGGGCAGTCATCACTGTTGTCCATTAACAATCCATCATTGAGGGCAGTCATCACTGTTGTCCATTAATAATCCATCGATGAGGGCAGTCAACACTGTTGTCCATTAACTATCCATCAAGGAGGGCAGTCATCACTGTTGTCCATTAACTATCCATCAACGAGGGCAGTCATCACTGTTGTCCATTAACTATCCATCAATGAGGGCAGTCATCACTGTTGCCCATTAACTATCCATCAATGAGGGCAGTCCTCACTGTTAACTATCCATCATTGAAGACAGTCATCACTGTTGTCCATTAACTATACATCATTGAGGGTAGTCATCACTTGTCCATTAACTCAACACTTACTTTGCCTCTTGTGTCACCTCTTCTGTTTATTTATTTTCTTATTTCCCTTAGTTTGTTTAGGGCATTAAAATCTGCATATAAAGCCGTTATTTTCTGTGTTATTTGTTAGAGATTATCTCATTTTATTTGTTTTTTCCCATTAACTATCTATCTATATATCAATTTATTATGTAAAGTTGCAGTTGTTGTTGGGCGGGGGGAGGGTTCTGTCTTTATTTGATATATCTATTTCTGCAGAAACTGTAGTATTAGTGGATTATTTACATTAATTTTTATTTGACTTATTGCAGATACTTGAGTGACGATGACCTCACTCCGGTTCTTGCCGTTGCTTCCAGCCTCAGCAATAGCTTATCCATCTATAGTGTGGTCGAAGCTGTTATTGACATCACTCCGTAATGAGGGGCTGCATTTTGTTTGTATGTCTGTCCCAACCCCCTTACCCCAGCTCATGCCAAGGCGGCAAAGACAACCACCCTTAACTAGTTCTGTGTGTATTTTCCCACCCACCCCAGGTATTGTGGAGAAAAAGAGAGAGAAAGACCTAAGTGGATTATCAGCATTGATTATGAATGAATTTTGGAACAATAAAAGGAGATACGCTGTAGACAAGTCAAGAGTTAGTGTACAGTTTGTGATAACAATAGACCAGTGATCGGGTTCGTGTTTTGTTTTGTTTTTAAATATGTCTTGTGTTCTTTTCTTGCTGTTTTAATTTGTACCTTGGGTTATCTATTCTTGCTGTTCTAATATGTGTCTTGTGTTGTCTTTTTCTTGCTGATCTAATGCGTTTTATCTTCCATTGCTTGCTATTTTAACGTGACTTGTGTTGTCTTTTCCTGCTGTTCTAATATGTGTCTCGTTTTGTCTTTTCTTCCTGTTCTAATACGTCGTATGTTGTGTTTTCTTTCTGTTCTAATGTGTGTCTTATGTTGTTCTAATATGTTTTGCATTTGTCTTCTTTTGCTGTTCTAATAACTGTCTTGTGAAGTTTTGTCTTGTTGTTTTAATATGTTCTTGTGTTGTCTTTTTCTTATTCTTCTGATGTCTCGTGTTCTCTTTTCTTACAGTTCTAAAGTATCTTGTGTTGTCTTTTCTTGTTCTTCTGATGTCTCGTGTTCTCTTTTCTTACAGTTCTAAAGTATCTTGTGTTGTCTTTTCTGATGTCTCGTGTTCTCTTTTCTTACTACAGTTCTAAAGTATCTTGTGTTGTCTTTTCTTGCTGTTCTAATATGTGTCTTATGTTGTATTTCCTTGGTATTCTAATGTGTGTCTTGTGTTGTCTTCTCTTACTTTTCTAATATGCATCTTGTGTTGTCTTGCTGTTCTATGTGTCTTGTGTTGACTTTTCTTGTTGCTCTAATGAGTGTCTTGTGTTGTCTTTTCTTACTGTTTTAACAGAGGTCTTGTGTTCTTATCTTACTGTTCTAATGTATGTTGTCTTTCAATGCTGTTCTAATATGCTTTGTGTTCTTTTCTTGCTGTTCTGTCTTGTGTTCTTTTTCTTATTGCTATGGGTCTTATGCTGTCTTTTCTTGTTGTTCTAATGTATCTTGTGTTGTCTTTTCTTATTGTTCTAATAGGTTCTTGTGTTGTCTTTTTTATTTTTCTAATTTGTCTTGTGTCATATTTTTTTGCTATTCTGTCTTGTGTTGCCTTTGCTGTCTGTGAACTTTTCTTAACTCTTAGATGATGTTGCTCTTTCACAGGATTTTGGTTTCTGGTTTCGTTTTTAATTATTTTGGATTTCTTGGATTGTTTAATATCTTCAATTTTTATCGATTTTCACTTGTCAATTAGTTTTCATATTGCTTTTTCCAGTCTTTATTTTATTTTTGCCTTTATTTTGCAATGTTATTTTGCTTTTTAATATCTATTTGTTGTTTGTAATTCTATTCTACTTTCCAGAATATTTTGCATTGTAGTTTTTATGTATTTTTATATTTTTGCTTTGGGGTTATGATTGATACTAGCTAACTGTCGGAAAACTAATGTCTTCTTTTTAAATATCTTGAGTGTCTTTCTTTCTTTCACTGCTGACAGTCATTGACAATGACTTTTCAGTCAACTCCCTATATTTGCTGTCTGTTCATACAACTCACTACGCTTTCTGTCTGTTCATACAACTCATTACAATTACTCATTCAACTCCCTACATTTGCTGTCTAGTCCATTCAACTCATAACACTTTCTGTCTAGTCCATTCAACTCCCTACACTTTCTGTCTGTTCATTCAACTCATTACACTTTCTGTCTGATCATTCCACTCCAGATAAGTTTATATTTTATAAAATACTCATATATATATATAACTCCAGATAAGTATATAATTTTTATGCCATATTAGTTTACTACAGTTGGAGTCAGGAGCTGGACTTCTAAAATTTAAGGAGTCAGAGTCAGAAATATTTTGGCTGACTCCACAAACCTGGTATTTTGGAAGGCACTACTTTTTCTCCCTCAAAATCCATGGGTCACGTGAGATGTCACCAAGTCTTAGGGTTCTCTAGATCACTAGATAGTTTTACTTATTTGTCTCTCTTCATAATCACTAGAATGTTGAGATAGTTTTATTAATACTGTTATTATAATCATAATCAATATTAATTATAATACTAGTCTCCCCTAATCTGACATCTTTAGCATTCTTATAAAAAAAATTCTGAATAAAAATGTGTTTGCTTTAGTATCTGATGCACCTGAAGACATTTTCAATAATTATTTCAGATTTTTTAAATAGAATAAAATTAGTGAAATTCTTCATACATATGAGCTATTGCATTTCTGGGCTTGAGAGCATACATCACACCAACTGTTTCCGTGTCAGCCAAGGCCATGTAGTTAGTTTCCAACAATGAAGCACTTTTACTTCATCTCATTATATTTTATTTAATGAGCATGTCTTATTTGGATTTATGAAACCGTGATGATTTCTATTAGCTGACATTGAAACATTGGTAGGGGGAGGTAAAATAGGACAAGTTCTTGTTAATAAAATCATTGGTAGGGGAGGTAAGTAGGCCAGATTCTTGTAAATAATATTAGAATTTGCTGTTGTTTTTTATATGAATGTACTCACAGAAATGTGTGACAAAGCATAAACAATTTCCAACATTCAAAACAGATACTGACCTTCATACTAGTTTTACTCTCAAATATATTTGAACATTTTTATTTATTTTGCTTTAGAACAAATTTTACCAAGGAAATGTATTAAATACACACACATACAAACACACACACACACACACACACACACACACACACACATGATTGATTTTTTTTTTTTAGATATGTTTAACAATTTATTTTTAAATGAAATAGATTTTGTAAAAATATAAAATGAAAATAAATTGAATTTATATGAACAAATTGTTTATAAAGATGGGGAGATGGGCAGTGGGGGTTGGTGGAAGATTAGAAATGTTTGTAAACTTTTTGTTTTAAAAGAGTATGATGTCAGTCACAATAGCCACAGATGTAAATCTGCAAGATCATTACAGTTCTAGAAAAGTGTAAAGTTTTACACTTCTGAAAGGATAATAATAAACTATATGTAGGCATCATGATATATTTTTTAATAACACATAAATATATACAACTATTCACACATTGTTAAAATGAACCAGTTTTCTAAGTCATTGAGGATCGTTCACTTCAAAGAGATTTTAAATATGCTATATGAGCCTTGCTTTTAATCAGATACTTCCAAGCAAAACTAGAGTTTTGAATGCAAAACAGTTTTAGAAAATATTTTTTTCTTCTAGAACTCTGGATTGCCAAAACCAACAGATTTCTGTAGTTCATGAATCTCTTTTAGCAAATCCTCATCTTGCAGATTCAACTGCAAATAAACAAATGAATGAAAGCCCAGAAACAATTGTTATGTATCTGTATGCATTCAATTACATCACAGATATCATTAATGGGGCAGTGCTTTAATTCAAACCAGTGATCAAAACAATAATAATAAATCTACAATAACTGCTCTTTGATTCAAATGTATCCATCTAATAACAATATTTTTTTAATAAAATAGAAATATAAATAAAATATTTTATGGAAGTTGCAGTCGAGATTCCATTTACGGATGTTGCTCCATTTAAGGATACTTCACCAGATCATACAATGACTCAAACATTTCATTTTTTTGTTAATGTTTAGTCTATCTCTTATAAATTCTAGCAAAAAGGGACAGTTTTAAAAATAAATTACCTGAAACCAAGAATTTCTTTTGTAATAAGGTAAAAACAATGATACTCTAATTTAAAGTATCACAAGAACACCAACCTTGATAGCATGTTTGTACGACTGTTCTGCCTCAATCTTGCGTCCAGTGCGTAGGCAGACAAGGGAGAGATAACCCCACACTTCTGCATCAGTGTTGTTAAGGATGTTTGCTTCCATCAGAGCATCTTCTGCATCACCCAGTTCTCCCAGCTGGCAAAGCAAGAAATACAAGTAACAGTGAGGGCTCAAGTTGTTGCAAAGCTACATGTATTGTGGACCAAGTAAGGGAGATAAATCAAATTAATTTATAACAAAATTATAAAGCAAAGGTTAACTGCCAGTTTTATACAAATGTATATATCAGTCTATACAGCATATCACCATTTTATTGAAAGGGAGACAAGTCTAATACCAAGCATTTATTAGTCAGCCTGAAAATTCCATGAGTGTTGTTCAATGCCAAAAACTATTTAACTACTAATGCCATGACTGGGAGACAAGTCAAGTTAGTTTCCAGCTGTTCAATGCCAAGAACTTGATTCAGCTACTGTCAAATGTCAATACTATTGAAGGGAGACAAGTCAAGTTAGTCTCCAGCTGGTCAATGCCAAGAATTTGATTCGGTTAAAAAGTGTCATATGTCAATTACTATTGAAAGAAGACAAGTTAGTCTCCAGCTGTTCAATGCCAAGAACTTAATTCAGCTACTAACTGCCATCTGTCAAAACTATGGGAAGAAGACAAGTCAAGTTAAACCCCAGCTGTTCAATGCCAAGAATGGAAAAGAGCCAAATCAAGTTAGTCTCCAGTTATTCAATGCTAAGAACTTGATGCTGCTGCTAACTCTTTAGCTGTCAATACCACAGAGGGGAGACAAATTAAGTTAGTCTCCAGTTATTCAATGCCAAAAACTTGATGATGCTGCTAACTCTCTAGGAGTTCAGATATCATTACAGCATTACAACAGGAGATTATTTTTTTTTTACTTGGCCAAACAATATTTCAGATCATTATCTGTTGTAAATATCTTGAGACAGATTAAGTTATCTAATCCATAAAATGTGTGACCTCCACCCCCATCCTTCCCACATTTAGGCAAAGTAAAATTCAACAAGATGAATGCAGATTTGATTAAGATGATATAAAAATGCTATCATTAGTCAGCTATAGTGTACATGTCACATTCTCATATATCAAAGTGAGTGAATGTCAGCAAAATTGCAGTGGAATATTGTCACTAATTATACAACTTATTTTTATTTCAAGGTTGGATATTCCCTGACTGTGATTTATGTTAATTCTGAACATCAAGCTAAAAGTACTTCTATGTATTGCTATTTTTAGATACAATGATGGCAGTGCCTTTACATTTCTTGCTTGCCTGAAGTTAAGACAAAACCAGTAAGCTGTAAGTGCCCCTTAGTACCACTATTTTAGATCCACTAATAGTAATCCTTTGCATTTGTTGCCTTATTTGATTCAAGTTAATACTAAACAATCAGTATGGAGGTAGCTTTTGATATTGCTATTTTTAGAAACAATACTGTAATGACATCCCTCACAACTGTTGGTTGTATTGTTGATCTAAGTTAATACTAAGCAGTCAAAGTGAAAGTATCCCTCAGAACTGCTATTTACATACAGTTATGACTTGCTGGCACTTTGCCAAACAGCAGTAATTACACAGCAGAATTCAAATGCATTTCAGTTTGTCCTGGAAGGCCAACTAATTCCTGATTCAAGGTCAAAGTGCTCAAGATTTACTACAGACAAAATTTATCTGCAACTATTGAGAAAGTGTTTTTATTAAAGTCTTCTCAAGGAAATAAGGTATTATAGACTGTTAATGTTTAACACAATTAAAAAGTAAATATTTAAAACAGTCTTCTCAAGGATATAAGGTATTATAGATGTTAATATTTAATACAATTAAGTAGTAAATATTTAAAACATTCTTCTCAAGGAAATAAGGTATTATAGACTGTTAATGTTTAATACAATTAAGGAGTAAATATAAAAATTTTAACCTCTTTACTGCTGACATCAGTACCGCAATTTTTGTATTACATTTGAATTGTGCCTGCAGGAAATGGGTTTAAGAAGATGCAAATTTAAAGTCAAACTGTAATTTATGATGGAAATATGCAACTTCTACAAACCCTGTAACAGGCAATACCAGTGCCAAGCCAAGACACACAAGATGGTGAACGCTTGCATGCCATCAAAAATGTGTTCTTTGCCTTCTCAAACTGTCAAAACATAATGGGAATAAAGACAGTAATATGAAATAAAGCAACAATGTTAAAACAATATGTTAAAAGTTATCTCATTAAAAGATGAATTGCTATTAAGCTCATTGCAAATTCAAACTGATATTTTTTTTTGAAAGAAATAAAAAAGATACTTTCCACAAATTAAAAGTAAAGAGAGAGTACTTCCACAAACAAAAAGAAATTAAAATATCTACATGATCTGATTACAATAGAAATTATTAATTTAATATCATTTGAACTTTTTCTTTAAAAAAGTAATAAATGTTCTATTAATAAAAAGAAATAAAAATATATTTTTAAAATTCTTCTTTACAGTCAGTTTAAATGAATTTCTTAAAAACTATTATGCCTGTCTATTTTGTAGATATTTAGGTATATGTGCGTGTGTATGTATGTAAATAAATACACATATACATAATCATATACAGAGAGACGGAGAATGTTTGCTTAAGTCTCATTAGCTAAGCTTCTCGAAAACATAAAAGTATTAGATATAACATGTTAAACATGCCTGTCCTTCTTGCAGATAGATAGATGCCAGTCTTAAAAAGATTGAATGAGTCTCAGAGGCATCTGCGACGAAGGAAAGTGTGCGTTCATAACACTCACGTGCAGCAGTGGTCTCCCCTTTGAGGTAATTAACATGACCCAACAGGGCCCAAGCATCGGGGTCCTGCAACCACCATTTATAAAGATTATAAAACCATTATTATCAAATCAATATATTTTACTTATACTTTTTTCCTACCAGTAATTTCGCAACTTTATATCCACTCTTATTAATATCATTATGAATATAACAATTATTAATATCATCATTATTAACTGTAATTACTGTTGTCAATATCACTACTATTAGTATCACCACTAACCATATCACCAATTTTGATATCACAATAAATAGCATTAGCATCACCATCAATATCTCCATTATGAATGCATGTATCATAATTATTTAGCATAAAATGCATTTATCAATACCATTATCCTTATGTTCAAATCAATGACACCATTATCAACATCACTATTATCAACAATTCTATAACTTCTTCTAACCTTGGTGATTGGAAGCAAAATGCAAGTGTAGGAATACTTAAACATTTAAACTCTTGTGAACACATGTAAAAAAACAAAAACCATGAAGTATTCCATTTTTTTTCTTTCCATACCAAATAAATAAACACATCCTACTGGAGAGCATCTAAAGATCCTTTCTCCATCATGTAACCACATAAAACATAATACTGGAGTGCTACGGGTTTATACTCATACAAGCCAAAACCAAAGGACCCCTGTGTCCCAATAGGTGAGGGTGAACAAAAATATTCCACCAGTAGTAGCTCAGTGAGTAAAGTCCCCTTACAATTATTTTCACTTGGTGTAGTGAGATGTTTTGTCAAGTCAGGGTATTTCATTTAAAATATTCTTAAAGGTGGAAGATTTCTCCCACAAGGTTGTGTTGACTGCTGTGGGTTTTTTACTCCTGTTTATCTGTCTTGAAGATGAAGAAAAGAGTATTTTTCTCCTTGCTTCTGGTTATCAGACACCTGAGCTGTTTGACTATTTTGATAGCATCTTAACTGGCTATGTGTCTTTACGGTGACTGCCAAAAGAATATTTCGACTCCTTCTCACCACCAAAAGTTCAAAATGCAAGAGTGAAAGAGCATACACATTTTGTAAATAGTGTTTGAATATCTGCTGAGAGAAGTTAGCACTGACAACAAATTAACTCCCCTGTGTCAAATGACAAGTAAGTATGGCAGAAAGCATGGCAGCCATTATTACAATGATATCTGACATCTGGAAGTGCATACTGGGTCTGGTCAGAATCTGTTGCATTTCTCAAGCTGTCTGGAGAAAGAGATACAAGAGAGCAACATTCTTACAACAGAGAATGTTGAGGAAGGAATACATAAGAACGATTATCCTATGGCAGAATGTTTTGAGGATGGGATATAAAAGAGTAACTGTCCTATGGAGTGAATGTGTTGAGGATGGGATATAAAAGAGCAACTGTCCAATGAGCAAATGTGTTGAGGACAGGATATAAAAGAGCAACAGTCATATGAGTGAATGTGTTGAGGATGGGAAATATAAGAGCAACTGTCCTATAAGTGAATGTGTTGAGGACAGGATATAAAAGAGCAACTGTCCTATGAGTGAATGTGTTGAGAACAGAATGCACGAGAGCATAAACATAAAGTTTATTTCTAAGGTAAGCATCTGAACATTCATTTACATCTTGGCTCTACATTTTACTTAAGTTTATTTGTTTCATGTTGTCAAGACATGTATTTACTTATAATCAATTATTTCTTTCCAGTCATTCATTTAGTTTCAAATGTTACTAAATTATTTTTAAAGGACATTTTCCTGAACACAAGTGTTCTTTGTATTTGCCATGGTTATGATATTATCATTAAATTACTGTATGTCACCTGATGATCAGCTTCCAAAGCCTCATTCAGACTTTCTGCAGCTTCATCATATTCGTTTTTCTGCAGTTTAAGCCGAGCCATGGCAATGTGGTATGCAGTTGTCTTTCCTAGTGAGTTTGTCAGAAGTTCGTGAGCAAGGGCTTGTTCTGTGAACTATAAAATCAGAAAATATTTAAATTTTGTAATTTAAATGATTCAACAATACTCTTTTAAAATCTAGAATTTACTGCCAATAACATACAAGAATGACAAAGACAAGTTCATTTTTGAATTCATTTAAAGTTTTTCTTTTAATTTTACATTTATAACAGAGATTAGATTAACAAATTATTATGCTGCTAACAGGAAATAACTTCATTACTGTCTTGCAACACCTATGAGAACTATTTAAGTATTAGTATTGGCCTTTGCTTACAATATAATAATAATAATAATCTACTTTCAAGAAATCACTTAAAACAAAAGTTTAAAAAAATATCTGTAACAATGAACATCTAATAAAAAGCAAAGCATGAGGTCTCACAGGAACAGCCTTGACTGTTAAAAGCCAGTCTACTGCCTGCATGTAGATACTAATTTTAGGGGCTGGTGTTGGTTCCCGAGGAGGTAAATCAACAGGTTCATGCTCACTAAGTGGTGTCCCTCGAATGGATCCATGAAGCTGACTGGTAGGACGAGATGCTGCCAGATTTTTGCCAGATACAATCACTAAGAATCAGCAATTATATGGGGTTAATGTAAAGAGACAAGACAGTGATTAAGAGACAGCAATTATATGGGATTATTGTAAAGAGACAAGAGACATGGGCTTAATGTAAAGAAACAAGACTATGATGTCACTAAGCGACCAACAATTATATGGGGTTAATGTAAAGAGACAAGACTATGATGTCACTAAGAGACCAACAATTATATAGGGTTAATGTAATGAGATAAGACTATGATGTCACTAAGAGACCAACAATTATATAGGGTTAATGTAATGAGATAAGACTATGATGTCACTAAGAGACCAACAATTATATAGGGTTAATGTAATGAGATAAGACTATGATGTCACTAAGAGACCAACAATTATATAGGGTTAATGTAATGAGATAAGACTATGATGTCACTAAGAGACCAACAATTATATAGGGTTAATGTAATGAGATAAGACTATGATGCCATTAATTTTAATAGTGAATCCTATGGTGGCAAGTGTTCTGAGATATAAATGTGATTAATTTCAAAAAGCACTGAGTACAAAGGGGTTAATGATTTCAGACAAGAGAATTAAGTAATTAATTTTTAAAATTCCAAGTACCTAAGGCTAATGATATCATGCAAGAGAATCAAGAAATTCATTTTAAAGATTTTGAGTACATGTACTATGATATTTATAAAACAAAGAAAATGTTATGACTTCTTATTTAAATAATGGTGGTTAATGTTATGAGACAAAATATTGGTATGATTCATTTTGAAAATCACTGAATACTTAAGAAATTAATTAAAGAAATCTGTAATTAATTTTGAAAGAATGTGATCATTATGAAGGTTATTATAATACTTGAGAATGGGATGATTTGTTTTAAAAGACAGCAAGTAATAATATTAATGAATTTAGACAAGAAAATTATATAATTAATTTTTTAAAATTTTAAATACTATACAGCTACTAATGTTATTGAGACAAGAAAATGTGATTAATTTTCAAAATCACTAATCACTGTTATAGTTAATGCAATAAAGATTTTCTTGTTAATGTCAAAATCCAGTGAATGATAACCTAGCTATGTTTTAAATTATGAGAATGATCTGGAGTTAATAAAAAGCAAACTAAAAAATTATATACAGTGTTAAGAGACAAGAAAAATGTATGGTCACTATTAAAGTCATTAGTGATGCAGTTAATCTCATTAAAAATCTGAGTGACTGGTGGCTAAAACTGCAAGGTAAGTAAATGGTATTAATTTTACAGAGCAGTAAGTGATTAACATTATAAAAGAGTGAAAATGGCTAATTTTACAAAACAGTGAGTGATTAACATTATAAAAGAGTGAGAAATGGCTAATTTTACAAAACAGTGAGTGATTAACATTATAAGACTGAAAGAAAACAGTGGTTAATTTTGATAAGCACTTAGTGATTAATGTTACAAGACAGGGAGGGGTGCAGATTTTTTTAAAGCAGTAAGTGATTAACATTTTAAGATTGAGATGCAGATAATTTTATAAAGATAATGAGTGATTAATATTATAAGACAATTAGAGTACTGTCATTAATTTTACTAAACTACTAAACAGTGAGTGATTAACATTATAAAAGAGTGAGAAATGGCTAATTTTACAAAACAGTGAGTGATTAACATTATAAAAGAGTGAGAAATGGCTAATTTTACAAAACAGTGAGTGATTAACATCATAAAAGAGTGGAAAATGGCTAATTTTACAAAACAGTGAGTGATTAAATTATAAAAGAGTGAGAAATGGCTAATTTTACAAAACAGTGAGTGATTAACATTATAAAAGATTGAGAAATGGCTAATTTTACAAAACAGTGAGTGATTAACATTATAAAAGATTGAGAAATGGCTAATTTTACAACAAAAAAAAGAGTATTGGCAATTACATCACTTCACAACAATGTTTGATTAATGCTAGACATTCATTCAATTTACCCTAGCATAGACATCAGCAGTCAAATGAGCATATACACACACACACATAAATAATGAGGTTCTTGGATATAATTCATCATAGAGATGGGAGTAGAGTTTCAGAGAGATAATTATAGTCAATGTACATAATATTTTCAAAGATTGCAGCTGTCACTGGCATGTGTCAAGTCACTGTCTTTCTTATTTCGGTGAGGGTCCAAAGTATCCCTTCTAGGCACATTGCACAACTGTTCCAGAATCTTTGATGAACTCACAAAGCACATCATGAAGAATGTTCTAGAATCTTGAGTGCCACTCAAGCACACAATGTGTAATGTTCAAAATAATCATACTGAATTCTTCAGAATTTCTTGAGACCAAACTCAAGCTTCAATTTTCACCATATTGGCTGTTAAACAGAATTCACAGGAATCAACTTACAGCAGGGGTGCACAAACATTTTAGGCCAGAGGGCCAAATTTCCAACTGATAGTGTGTGGAGGGCCACCATGTGGGTGGCTCAGTAGAAAAAACAACACAAATAATAAAATAATGTGTTTTACATTCGTAATAATGGTAACATCCAAAAGTCCTCCAGAGACCACATAGAACCCTGTCTTGGGCCACATGAAGCATGTGGGCTGTGGTTTGTGCACCCCTGACTTACAGCAACATGTTTACTGATAGGTTCAACAACATTGGATACACCA
Organism: Sinotaia quadrata; assembly: GCA_028829895.1. Taxonomy (NCBI): domain Eukaryota; kingdom Metazoa; phylum Mollusca; class Gastropoda; order Architaenioglossa; family Viviparidae; genus Sinotaia; species Sinotaia quadrata. The sequence continues at coordinate 106,627,474 of CM054177.1, read as the reverse complement.
ACATGATCCATACAAGGTATATTTACTGTAGTCTAAAGTGAATACAAAACAAAAAATTCTTTGCAAAAGTCAAATTAAGCCAGTGCTAAATTTCAAGCATATTTCATCTCCTTTCTCCCTTACATTCTCAACTTACAGATCCTGCAATAATATTCAATAGCCTAGTACATACACAGTATAAGAAATATAGCAGTGATCAAAATTCACAAGTATAATGTACAACGTCATCAAATTAGTGAAGAAAGAAATAATGATTAATTACAAAAAGCATTCTCCAATTCAAATCATAGATCAAACATGTATGAAATAAGTCCATTCTTTCTTTATTGGTCAGTTAACTTACCATAAGCTAACCGGACAGACCAGACTCAAGTTATGTCAAAATCAAAGTGATTAGAATATAGGATTTTCTTTTTAAAAAATAACTTTTGGTCCATCCCCATTGGATGAAGTTGTTATGAACAAGTATGAGACTCTTAGTCAGAAAAAATACTCATCCACTTGGAACTAGTTTGGATTGCATCAGCAAGTTCTAACATATTCTCTGCCTGAGTTGTTTACTCCAAAAATATCATCATAAGCAGTGCCCAAGGTTGGGCCATGTTAACAATGGCAGCAAATATATAATTATTAAGTTTAGAAATAGGGATAGGCAAATTTACTCTGCCACAGAGAGTGACATGGTGAATTTTATAAAATGTGAGTGATTTACATTATAAGAGAGTGACATAATTAATTTTACAAAAGAGTGAGCGATAAACATTATAATAAAGTGACATTGCTAATTTTTTTTTTAAGTGAGTGATTAACATTATAAAAGAGTAACTTAGTTAATTTTACAAAACACTGAATGATTAACATTATGAAAGAGACATGGCTAATTTTGCAAAACACTGAATGATTAACATTATACAAGAGTGACATGGTTAATTTTACATAAAGTGAGTGATTAACATTATAGAAGAATGACATAGTTAATTCTACAAATGTGTGATTAACATTATAAGAGTGACATGGCTAATTTTACAAAACAATGAGTGATTAACATTATAAATGAGTGACCATTAATTTTACAAAACAGAGAGTGATTAAAATTATAATAGAGTGACATTGCTAATTTTAAAAACAGTGAGTGATTAACATTATAAACAAGTGAGACATGGCTACGTTTACAAAACAATGAGTGATTTAACATTATAAAAGAGTGGCATAGTTAATTTTACAAAACAGTAAGGGATTAGCATTATAAAAGAGTGACACAGTTAATTTTACAAAACAGTGAGTGATTAACATTATAAAAGAGTGACACAGTTAATTTTACAAAACAGTAAGAGATTAGCATTATAACTACAAGACAATTACACAGTTAATTTTAGAAAAAAAGTAAGGGATTAGTATTATAAAAGAGTGACACAGTTAATTTTACAAAACAGTAAGGGATTATTAATTAGCATTATAACTACAAGACAATTACAGAGTTAATTTTACTAAGCAAGTGGTTAACATTGCGAGATTGGAATGGGTTAATTTTAAAAACTCAGAGAGATTCATTTCATGGTTAATATTATCAGTCAAGAGAACAGTATGGTCAGTAATCAAACACCAAATGCTATAGTAGTTAAGGCTATTAGTCAAAAAAGTGGTGTAGTTAATTCCAAATAATTGATGATATGGCTACAATGCTATAAGACATTATTTTTAAAACAACTAAAAGCAAAAGTAATCAAACATAAAACAAAACAAAATAATGGTGGTTAATATGTTAAATAAAACAATTTTGTGGTTTCTTACCAAACTGTGAATAATCTGTTAACATTATCAAAAGGAAGTTAATCGATTTTTGGATTTTTAAAAATGAATTATATTGTGTTATCATTATTAAATTAGTTTTCTTACTAGCTCATCAATATCTCTTGAGTTAAAATGCATTTAGAAATGTTGAAGATCAATTGTAATTATGCATTTAATCCCTTTACTACAACAAACAGGTTCATAAGGATAAATAGTCAAATGAGTACTGGGTGGACATATTCTGGTCAACTTATTTTATATTACTTTATTTAGTTCTTTCCGATCTGTCCATTTTTCAGGTTTTGAATAAATATATATTTCACAAGAAAACTGCTTCGGTAACAATAAAAATTCTGTAAATAAACAAATGAATGCTTTACAATGAAATAAAATAAGATTTTTCAGAGAGTAAAAGTATCTGATATGCTTCCTTTTTATTTGGGTTTTTTTGGGGGGTGGGGGGGGGTGATGGGGTGGGCTTTGATATTGAGTGGTCCAACTGCTGGCTTCAGGAACCCAGAATACAGTGAAAGGTACCAAGTCCCTCCAGAGCTTTCCAGGACTTAGAGCATCCTAAAATGAAAGGTCCCACACAAGCTCTGGAGAGGAACCCACTACCACTTCCTATAATGCAAACAAAACACAACAGAGCAACAGCAAAAAATTGCACAGGTAAATCAATATCTGATGTTTCTAGCATTTGCATATCAAAGGGCAAGTAGATGCCCTCTTGCTGAGCAAATAAATGTTTAGATTTTTTGCTGATTGAAACCTATACCCAATTCTATCTGTAGGTGAACTCAAAAGATTTGATGACAGTCAATACTGAATGCACTTAGATCTACACAGTGTGTGTACACACAGATTTGATATTGCTCTGAATGATGATGGCTATAACTGATGATGGCTGACTATATTACAGTCTGATCAGATACCCTACTGGTATGAATGCCATACTTCATCTGGACTCTCTCTGCTGCTATCTGGAACTGTCACATAAACAGCATGTGACAATGCAGCCATCTAGTAAAGACAGTATATCTGTTTTCCTACTGTTAGTTTGGTGAAATGAGTTTATTAAATCCTGTACAGACTAATTTAACAAATTTCATATGAGTATAAATGTCACTGGTTAAAAGAAAAATGTTTATTCAGGAGTTTTCATGCTTCAGTATACTCATTTCACTGTTCATATCATTGTAATTAATAAATAGTATTGTTCTGATGATGGTTATTCAGATGAAATGCTGACTGTAATTAAACTGTATACATTTCAAGCAATCTGTTTTTATCATTTTGCACTAGTTTCTTTCTAAATGCTTAGCAATGTTTATATTGTTTTACCATTTCAAAAAATAAAAAGAATCTACATGTCTGCTTACCTTTCTTGTCAGAGTTTCGTTTTTCTCGCACATTCAAGGAGCGTGTAGAAGCAGGAGAATTAGAGAGTGGCTGTTTGATCTCCACTGTGGGAATTGATAGTCCACCCTCTGATGCTAAGAAGTTCAATTCTTTGTCTGCAGAAAGATTTTTAAATTGCCAGTTTTAGTAAGTATGGCCCTCACAAGAAAACAATAACAATTCAAAATGCATAAGTAACAAAGTGTACAAGGTATGTGTACATGTCTGTGTATAGGCATACATGCATGTGTTAATGTGCAAGCAAATGGTGTCATTAGTGTGTGTGTGTTAGGAAGTGTATAGGTAACCTTCAGTCCATTCACCAGCAGAACTTTGTCTACCCACAGTATGCGATGCTGCATATGTTGATGTTTGGTGTGCTGCAGTCAAAGAAATAATTGTGCACAAAATGATTCTCTCTGAGTCTCATTTATAGTTGTAATTACATGTAAGTGATGTCAGATGTTTCAGCTTTCAAGCTTTGCTGACCCATGAGGGAACAATGTACGCATCATTTTCCACCCATCAGAATACAGCCTTGTTCCTTTTGCCTCTGCTGGTCTTACCATTTCCAATTCCATATGCTCAGTGCTGTTCAGTGAGATTCATTTCTAGCAAAAGTTATGCAGATAGTATATTATATCTTTCTACTGGTAGTTATTACTATAATTATGCTTATATGCTTTTAGCTCCCCTCAGTAAAATCCTAACTGTGAGGTTGTCTTAGAAAATATTGCATTATCTAGGAAAAGCATGTGATAAAGAAAAAGAAAGACAAAAACCATAACCTTTAGCTGCATCTGATTCACTTAGCAACATGTCAGTTGACTCCCCATCAAACTCTCCTCTCTCCTTCTCCCTCAGTTTCTCTTTCTCTCTCTCCTTTTCTTCATGTTCAGCCCTAGCCAAGGAAAAATTGAGTTTTGAGGCTTCGGTGTAGGCCATCTCAGCCCGGATGTCATTGCCAGTGAAATCATAAAAGAGGCCTGTACAGGGAGAAGTTAAAACATTAGCAAATTAGAGACAGGAGAAAGGAGAGATGGAGGGAAGAAGGAAGGAACAGGCAGGGAGGCATTTGGACAAACAGAGAGATGGATGGATGGACAGACAATCAGATGGACAAATATGTAGGTAAGTAGGTAGGTAGGTGCAGAATATTTCCCTTTTTAGCATAGTCACCTATAATGAAGATTCATTTAAAGCAGCTATAACTTGTCCATTTCTATTCAACATGAAACTCACTCATGAAGTGAATCATCCTAGGCAATGCCAGTTACTATTTGTGCCACTGATGTGTACTGTTTCAACATTTAATAATGTTTATTGCTAATCAATACATTAATTGTATTTTAATATTTAATTATTTAATAGGGTCAAAATCTGTCCATTAATGGAAAGCATCCATTAAATCACATAGTGAAATATTATAATATTAATTATTATATACATATATCATACATTTCTACAATAATGAATTACTAAAATACTGTTAGTGTTATATTGCTAAATCACAGATTTCTACAATAGTGATATATTATAATATATTATAATATATTATTTCACAGATTTCTATAATAGTGAATTATTAAAATACTCTTGTATAGCTAAATCATAGACTACAATAGTAATACATTATAATACTTTTATATATCTATATCACTGATTTCAATAACCATAATATATTATAATACTGCATATACCTAAATCACAGATGTCTACAACTGCAATATATTATAAAACTGCTATTCATTTAACAAACATTTGGGAGTGATAAGCAGACAAAAACACAGTGATCAATCAAATTTTGAGATACCATATAATTAAGAGTGTGAGTGATCTCTGTGTACTCTGCAACATCAATATCTGGACAAAAAAAAAATTGACAGTGAAATTAAATCTAAAATCCATTACATTGACATCTGTTAAATCAAGGTTTTACTGTATTCTTTTATATACAGTGCAATCCTGATATACCAAAGTTCTAGGGACCATTAAAAAAGGCTGGAATATCCAAGATCCAGTAAATCCATACCCATATCACATAGATAAAAATGTCAAAACCTGGGACTTTAAGGAACAAGGTACATGTACTAAGTAGCTAGAAACATCTCTGGTAGATATTGATATTGTAGCTTTAAATAGCTACCCTAATTTAATAACTATGCAGGAAAAAAACAGGCTTTGATGCATTCTAATATATACAATGAAAATACAAATACAAATACAAATTGTACCAGTGTACACATACTGTGTATCTGTAGTTGTCACTTAAAATGTAATTTATTTATGCATGGCCCTTTATTTAAACACTGTGCATCAGTGTCTTGATCAGTCACATACTCTAGTAAAATTGACTCACTCCTAGACAGCAGGTTGTAAGAGGCACACATGCTATACATTTAGAGTCTTATCTACCCCTAGCAAAGTGTCACATTTATGTCAAACGAAAGTACCGTAAAAAAAAAAAGTGTGACTAACCAAGCATAGTCCAAGCAAGAACGCTCTTAGGGTCCACGTTGGTGGCTGATTCAAAGAAGGTCTCTGCAGCATCATTTCTTTCCGCAAGTGTGCACACAACACCATACAACAGCAGTCTAGAGCAACAAATACAATGACAATGATAAGGATGATGACACTAATAATGACAATATTATACAATCTACATCACCCTTTCTCAACCTTTTTACTCTGGAGGAACTCTTGAAATAATTTTCAGGTCTCAGGGAACCTCTGCATAAAAATTATATCTACAGCTCACAGTACGTTAGCATGATCCTAAGTTGTAGATAAAATCATTGTCGATGTTCTTTTGAGTAGAGAATGATATTTTTATGGGTCTGTTTATTTTGGCCAACTTATTAGCCTACTTTATTTGTTTGGTCCACCCTTGCCCACAAAGGATATCAACTATGATGCAAGTCAGTAGTTTATGTAGAGAAATCCAGATTTTCCTTGCTTAAAAATTTCCTACTTGAATATTTTACCACATCCAAGCAGGCCTAAAAACTTATAACAAATTTCTACTCTACAAGATGCTATGGTATATGGTATATGGTATGTGTGCAAGAGTATTTTTCCCCTATTCAAAACTAAAATTTACTTTTAGCCAATCTTTCTTGAAAACAACAGGTAGTTAAGTTTAGTTTACCTTTCTTTAAATTAATCTCTTTCTTTCCATCTATTCTTCTATTTTTAAAATTTAGGCGAATATAATAAATTTATGCTAACTAACTGGCTAAAGCCAAAATAGGGTTTATTTTTTTATGAAGGTAGGCTCTGTATATTTAATTTAAATAAAGGGTGTAAATTGATTTTAAGTAATGTATTTATAACATAAACATTTATTGACAATTTCAAATAGTAAAGTTACTAAAAACCATAAGCCAAAGCAATATGAATAAAAAATGTAACCTAAGACACAATTTTATACTAGACTTTGATTGAACATGAGTGACATAATCAGGCTCAGATGTAGGCCTAGTAGTTACAAAATTATTATACACATGTTGGTAATTTAGCCTAGAGTCCCACCTTTCTTGCAATACTATTATCAATCTATCTCCTACCTTGTGTCAAAAACCTGAGAATGGTAACCAAGTAAACATGGCCCTGAAAAACTTCTACTGAGATTATTAATGAGGCAACATGATCATAGCCCACCACTGTGAGCACATTGTGTGGTGCACGAAATCCAAAATTAAAATGTTTATTTTTTTCAATCACAATCTCTTGGGGAACCCCTACCGACCTCTCATGGAACCCTAAGGTTCTTCAAAACCCAGGTTGAGAAACTCTGGTCTACAGTGGTAGTAAATGAAGAACAATGGTGAGGATGATGATACAATAAAGGAATGTAATGCAAAAACAATGCTGAGGGTGATGACAATAAAGGAATGTAATACAAACTCAATGATGAGGATGATGACACAATAAAGGAATGTAATGTAAACACAATGGTAAGGGTGATGACAATAAAGGAATGTAATGCAAACTCAATGTAAGCAGGTGGTGGCAGTAATGGCAACAGTGATGGTGTAGGTGGTGTTTAGTGTAAAATTATCTACTAATAATATAATGCTTTTTAAAAAAAAGTACTGCTGAATATGTTCAAAGAGCATGATTTTAGTACGAGAAAATTTGACAGCAAACTAACATCTGCTACAATGGGTACCAAAAACAACTTAGTAATATGCCCATCTTTCCAGATTTAATGTACTCTACAGAAAACAGTTCCCCCCACCAACTATATTAATGCAAAAAGTATATAATGATAATCACATCAACACTGTTATACACTAGCACAAAAAGGATTAAAAGATAGATTTCATTTACCCATCCATGTGTTTCTGGTTTATAGAAATACACTTGTGGAAGCATTCTTCTGCCTGGAAATAGATACATCCCAAAAAATAACTCTCACAATAGTCAGAAAATTTTACTTTCATATATATATAACATGTAATATTGTTACCAAAAACTTTCCTGAGACCTAATAATGCCTGACTTAGTGGAACTCTTTACAGCTTTAACAATGCCTAACTCAGTACAACTCTCTAGTTTAAAACAATGCCTGTCTAAGTGCAAGTCTCTAGAGTTTAAGCAATGCCTGCCTAAGTGCAAGTCTCTATAGTTTAAGCAATGCCTGCCTTAGTGCAAGTCTCTACAGTTTAATGCCTGCCTTAGTGCAAGTCTCTAGAGTTTAAGCAATGCCTGCCTTAGTGCAAGTCTCTACAGTTTAAACAATGATGTTGAAGTACTTCACTTTGGGTACATTAATGTTGAAGCACTTCATTTTGGGTACACTGATGTTGAAGTACTTCACTTTGGGTACATTAATGTTGAAGTACTTCATTTTGGGTACACTGATGTTGAAGTACTTCACTTTGGGTACATTAATGTTGAAGTACTTCATTTTGGGTACACTGATGTTGAAGTACTTCACTTTGGGTACATTAATGTTGAAGTACTTCATTTTGGGTACACTGATGTTGAAGTACTTCACTTTGGGTACATTAATGTTGAAGTACTTCATTTTGGGTACACCGATGTTGAAGTACTTCACTTTGGGTACACTAATGTTGAAGTACTTCACTTTGGGTACACCGATGTTGAAGTACTTCACTTTGGGTACATTAATGTTGAGGTACTTCACTTTGGGTACACCGATGTTGAAGTACTTCACTTTGGGTACATTAATGTTGAAGTAGAAAACAAACACATATTACAGAGACATACTGACATTGTTGATGCAAAGATAGAAAATATGTATATTATACAAACTCACCTTGTTGAAGTTGAGACAGAAAATACACACCTTGGGACAATCTTATGTACAGACAAAAAGCACACATATACAAATTCACCTTGGAACATTGTTGATGTAGAGAAAGAAAACAAACATATAAAACTCACCTGGGAATACTGTTGAGGTAGAGTCAGAAAAGACCAAACAAATACAAGTACAAATTTATGCACAGTTTATTAACCACGGCACATTTCTGATATAGAGATAGACAAAGTGTATACAATAGTGCACAAATCTATGCACAGTAAAATAACTCACCTTGGGGACATTGTTGACGGAGAGATAGAACACACCAAAATCAAACCAATTGTCAGCATTGTTCTCTTCTCGAATAATCCTCTGTCAACATGCAGTTTATGCAGGATGAATAGATAGTACGAAGAATGTTTTTGTGAGTAAAATGGTTTTATACTAAATTAAAACAGTTTTTGATGGGTTTAAAACACATAGGAAAAATATGTTTGTATGTATGAGGGCAGTATGTCTGACTTTATATGAAAGAATGTTTCAAGCAATCACCAATAAATAAAACATTAAATTAGTCACTCTTTCAGTCTTCTGCAACCCACTTATTTCAAATTTTCTACAGCATTTGTTATCTTTTACTCTTTCTCAATCCATTATCAGTCTTTCAACTTTTCTAATTAAATAGGTTAATGATCACATACAGTTGTGTATGCATATGCAATAATTATTTATTAATGTTTCATTTGTTTTTTCTACACTTATATGTGTATAATTTCAAGCCAATAGTTCTCTATGTATCCTTTTCCTCTAATAAATGAGGTGATCACCGCAAATAATATTAAAATGAAAGCTCCCAATATAAAATTAAATCATATCTTCTAAATCTAAATTTAAATTACCAACTAAACTTGAAAGAATCAAATCAAATTTAATGTCATTAAATTTAATTTATTCAAATAATTAACTCTCTCTCATTTCTAATTTTTATAACTTTTCATTTTATTTAGTTTTAGTGGAATTTCTTTGAATTCATTATATCACTGCTTTCATAACTCACTTCCTGATAATACTTGGAGGCCATTTTGAAGTTCTGGGTGATCTCAGCCTCAAGAGCAAAATGCTTTAACTGGGCACTGGTGGTTAAAGGTGGTGGGATAGGGGGTTGATCTTCAATCTGAAGGACTTTGTTCAAAGCCTGATGCATTTGGTCCACCAAGTAAACATATAACTCACTCAGGAATGTCTACACAAAAACCAAAATAACTCCATGATATTACAAATAAACAATCAAAAGAATGCAGCTCATTCAGAGAGCAAAAGATTGCATCATTTCAACATGCTTGTCAAAAACTAAAACGTACCTTTTAATTTACAGATTATATTTTAGAATTTGTAACATTTAATGCAGTCTCCATAACGATGGCAAAAGTATATACAAGCATCTGACACAATACCACAGTTTTGTACACTCAAGACTGCGACATCATTTCAGTGAGAAGAAACATCCACTGTTGGTGATTGAAGTACAGTATAACAACTAGCAACAAGGTAATATCAGAGAATGTGTGTTTTACATCAAGTAAATATGTATAATAGAAAATGAGTGAATATATAATAAATATGTATGACATAAAAATATTTACCACATAACATAAATGTTTATAATAGAAACTGAATATAGTACACTACAAATATGCATTCAGCAATGTGTAGCAGAGTAAATTTGCCTATCCCTATTTTTAAACTTAATTATTATATAAATAGTTAAATGTGAATGTGACATGACCTTCGGGTACTAAGCATGACAATATTTTTGTAAGTACCAGAGTTAAAATAACAACACAGGTAAGGAATATGCTAGAACTTGCTGATGTAATCCAAACCAGTCCAGAATGGATGAGTAATTTTTGCTACCCAATAGTTTAAGATTTACAAATAATGAATTAGCCACCGAGACCGAGACTTACCTACTGAAGAAAGTTCTATATTCTAATCACTTTGATTTTGATGTAACTCAAGTCCAGTCATGAAAAGGCAATTGTTAGCTTAATGGCAAGTTAACTGATTGATTGAGAGAGAATGGACTTAGAAATATTTCATATTGATTTGCTACTGATATATTATATTTATAATTATTTTCAAATAAAGATGTATTATGTGAAAATTCTACAATTCTGAATTATGATACTTGTATGTAATATGTTAAACATATGACATTGTTTCTAGCAGAAACATGTTCATAATTGATTATGTTGTATTTATTATGTTGCATGGATGTATCAGGCTAATAAATACTATTAAAGAAATTGTAAGTTGAGAATGATTGTAAGGTAGAATGGAGAATAGAAATGATTAAACTTGGAACTTAGCATTGCTCTATCATATGATGTTTCAGAAAGGAGCAAACCTTTCTTCCTTTTCTTCTTTGTACGCTTTTGGTGAATTCAAGAAAATTCCATCCTAGAGTGGCAGTTATGATGATTCACTGCACCCTATTTGTGTGTGTCAGTAAGTATGTCCAACTCCATTGGAACTTTCTGGCAAAAGGAGTGCTAGAAGTTCGTTATTGTGATTGCCTATTTGAGAATCTAATATGATGAACATGTGCCTAGATTAGTTTTGAGGGATCTACAGTGTTGAAACATTCTACAACAAGCTTAGCAGAGCATGTAGAAGATTGACTATTCTATTGTGAACAATAAACTTGTGACATTGTTATGAAAGCCCACGAAGGATTGTTACAGCTTACTTCATTGAACAGGTTATGTACAAACTATTATAATATCGCTCTATAACGAAATTTCTTCTAGGATAAAAATAGCCCTTTGATTTATGTTGATACTAATCTGACTGCTGAATTATGTGTTAGAATATAAGACTGAATATGTATCGAAATTATCTGAATGTGGTTTCATGGAATAGTATTGTCAAATAATCTTTTCATTGTATTTGTTGTATGTATATTTAATTGTTGATTTCATAAATTTATTATTAAATTTATTAATCTTCCTACACATATTATTAAACTATATATTCAAGTGACAGTGGGTGGATGGGGGGGTCTCATTAAATATAATTAAAGATGGCTTTTCCACCTGCAAAAATATTGTGTGACAGTAAAATGTCTGTCTCATTATTGTGGAGGGAGAAGGTTTTTACTACACCCGTATAATCCACCAAGTGAGAGATGAATGGTGTCTCCTAGGAGAATTATTAATAAACATAATTTAAGATTTCTCCATCACTTGTAATTAGTTATGGATGATTATTAATAATAATAATAATAATAATAATAAACCTTGGATCTCCCAGAATCTTGGTAAGATTCCGAGACCTTGGATCACAACTGACAGTCAAACAAAAGTCATGGAAAGAGGCATAATAATAATAATAATAATAATAATAATAATAATAATAATAATAATAATAATAATAATCATCATCATCATCATCATCATACCCAGTACAAAGGGATGCATTGTCACACAATGTGTAAAGGTATAATAAAGACATTTAAACATATCTAAAATGTATATAACATTAAAATATAAGATGGTAAAACAGACAGATAAAAGAGAAGAAACAGAAATTAAAAAATTTAGCAAGAGACTTAATTGTGATACAGGGGAACATGTATGTAATGATTTTCAATTGAGGACAGTCAGCTGATGTGTAAATCTAAGGATGCTATTGCATTAAATATAACAGTTGTTTGATTTCTAAATTCCAAACTACAGGAAAATAAGTCATATCATACAATCATCCCAGTAATTAATCTACCAAGATCCAGTGTTCCATCTGTTTTTCCATTCATCAGTAAATCTTTTATTATTTCTTCGAGTAATCAACTCATTTATTGTTATCTACTGTTCTTTGTATATTGCATCAACAATAAATAATTTTGAAACATTTCTTTAAAATTTATTCTGTTTATAATCTTTCTTTTTTTTTCTTTTTTCTTTTTTTTTTTTTTTTGGGGGGGGGCTGTTAATTCTCTTTCTACTCACAAAACTGCATACTGCTTGTTCTCCCAGTTAAATCTTTATTTGTTTAACTACAATGGTTAGTTTTTCTTAAATAATTTCAACTAATTTCTACTCATAAAAACACAATTTTTAATACCTGAAGTTGTTGTCTGTCATCAAAATTGGTTGTTCTCAGGTACTTCTCCCGTACAATCTTAATAACAGAGTGCTTGATCTGTTCTTTGAAGGCAAAGTACTTGCCAGAGGAATTGAGGTGGTACATAAGTTTCTGACGTCTGAACAAAACAAAACAGAAATTACCATAATGAAAAACTTTACAAAGACAGAAAATGTATCCAGTTAAACCAATTCCATAGTTCAACATGCTGAAATCAAGGAAAACAACACCATGAACATGTGTAATGCCCACTGTAATGCAATGAGCTAATACAAACATGTGTAATGCCCACTGTAATGCAATGAGCTAATACAAACATGTGTAATGCCCTCTATAATATAAAGAACGAATACAAACATGTGTAATGCCCACTGTAATGCAATGAGCTAATACAAACATGTGTAATGCCCTCTGTAATACAATGAACTAATACAAATATATGTAATGCCTCCTGTAATACAATGAACTAATACAAATGTGTAATGCCCTCTATAATATAAAGAACGAATACAAACATGTGTAATGCCCACTGTAATACAATGAACTAATACAAACATGTATAATGCCCACTGTAATAGAACAAACTAATACAAAACAAATGCATGAAATTTCTACTTAATACAATACAAATGTACAATGTTCTCTGGGCAAGATATTATTTGTGCCTTCGTGAGAGTAATGAAAAATGAATATTTTTAAATTTCTATAAATACCTGGATTCCATTGCCTCAGTTGATTGTGACTGCCCACTCTTCAGGTCTTCCCCAAACTGCTCTCTGTCACAAGTCATAAAATGTCACCACTACTTATCTACAATGATCATAACACATCACCACTACTTATCTACAATGATCATACATATCACCACTACTTATCTACAATCATCATACACATCACCACTATTAATCTACAATGATCATAACACATCACTACTACTAATCCACAATGATCACATCACCACTACTTATCTACAATCATCATACATATCACCACTATTAATCTACAATGATCCTAACACATCACCACTACTTAACTACAATCATCATACATATCACCACTACTTATCTACAATCATCATACATATCACCACTACTTATCTACAATGATCATAACACATCACTACTACTAATCCACAATGATCACATCACCACTACTTATCTACAATCATCATACATATCACCACTATTAATCTACAATGATCCTAACACATCACCACTACTTATCTACAATCATCATACATATCACCACTACTTATCTACAATGATCATAACACATCACTACTACTAATCCACAATGATCACATCACCACTACTTATCTACAATGATATAATGCATCACTACTGCTTGTCTACAATCATGTCACCAGATACTTGTCTACAATCATCATAACAAACAACAATCAGAACAGGGGGAGAGAACAATCTCTGCCTGAACAATTTCAAGTCAGAGCAAGAAAAGAAAGTATAAAGCTTAAGGAAAACACACACTGTAAATTATTTCTGAACCACAACCAAGAAAAACCTCTGCTAATCAGCAGTTATATAGAAAAACATGTTTTGGAAAATGTTTGCTTAAATAATCACAGAGCTTAAATGATTCTTAAAGTGTGTAAAGGAATTTTATGATGTTTTAAAGAGCAAGTGAAATGGAATCTAGGTCAAACATAGTATGTGAATGAGATTTGCCCCAATACAAAGATACACAATCCCCAAGCCCCATATGTTTACTGCAAGACAATACATCAGACAGCAGATGCGGATTGTAAATCCACATTGTGACATCACATGTTATGTTGCTATGATGAGAAATCAGTCTTGCAAATAAACGAGAGCTCTGATTTCTTTTGGAAATATTGACTTTTCAATATCAAAATAAATGCACTAAAAGTTCAAAGTTTGCAGTCTTGATTCTAAGAATAAAAATTACTCATTTCATACAGATTATTCTTATCTGTGACTGACCTAAATTCCATTTCACTTGGTCTTTAAATCAATCAACTTAAGATTTGGAACTATTTATTGGATATCTGCATCATATGTGAAATATGTTAGACAGTCTCTGGTTTTTAAAAAAATACTGAAATATGACTATCCTATGGAAATTATGCATTTCTATATTTCTGCTTATGAATATACCATTTTTTATCTTACTTATTTCTTACAATCAAATCTATGTTTTAAGGATACCAATGCCATTAAGAATAAATATAAGGAAAGTTATTAATTTCAAATTCCATTTTAGACCACCACACAACCTTTTCACTCAAAAGAAGAAAAACTAAATGGAACAAGTACAAAAGTGATTGCATAGTTTGTTGATAATAATGCATTAATTAGCTGCAGATTACTAAGGTGATTTTACAACTAGTTGATACTAACACCTCAAATAGCTACACATTACTATGGTGATTTGATAGCTTGTTGATAACATATGAATTAAATGGCTATACATTACTAAAGTGATTCCAAAGTTTGTTGATAATAACACCTAAATTAAATGACTACACATTACTAAAGTGATTTAAAAAGTGGTTGATAATAAAATCTGTATTAATTGGCTGCACATTACTACATTGATTTGATAGCTTGTTGAAAATAACATCTGAAATGGTTACACATTACAATGATGATTTGATAGCATGTCAAAAATAACATCTCAACTGGCTACACACCGGTTAACTTGTGTTGAACTATCCATGATCTCAATTAATGACAGACAACTTTATCTGAATCATACATCTGATTTTTAAATTCAGTTAAATAACCTAATTTGGTTTAAATGATAAAATAATTAAAATTCAGATTTATCTTAATTATTTATATATTAAAAAACCAAATAAATTGTTTAAATCTGGTTCTTGAGAGTTAAAAGATGGGCAAAAGGCAGATTAATTTGGTTCCGTGGAATTAAAAGGTGTCTTTTTTTCTGAAGCCAATAGGAAAACCCTACTACAAGTACATCACTGCCCAATTATCTGATCAACATATTTAAATTACAATATGCCGTCACTTTTAGACAAAGCATCTCTCTGACAAAAGCCAACAGAAAGTTCTTATTTACCATAAATGTCACTAACAGATTATCTGATGAGCACTGAAATAAAAATAAATTAAATATTTCTATTTGCAGTTTTCCAAGGATGTATAATGAAAATACAATGAGAATAGTTTGTGCTCTCAAATGGGAAAACTTTGACTGGAAAAAGCAGAAAATATAACAACCTGCTTCATTTCTTTTCTCATTAGTATTTTAGTAACTTAGCACTAATTCTAAAACTAGTCCACAAGATAACAGGGTAATACAGATCCACTGCAGAATTCATAGAAACATATTTATGCATTATGATTGGAGGACCAATCTGATCTAAAATTATATTTATCAATTGTCAAAATACAGTTCTCGAAAATTAACAAGAGCAGACTCATATTAAAATAGCATGATGCCTAAGTTAAATACACATTTCACATCTGTTCTTACTTATACAGGAACTTTTATAATAACAGGTGAGAGAGCCACATTTTCTAAACCTTTTTAAAATATCATCTTCATAAGTTATTCAAGCAACTATTTCAATAATTAGTGAATTATGTGATTTATTTTTCAATCCTATCTCATATACTAACATTTTAAAAATTATTTCCATAAAATAATTTAAGAAAATTAAAGAAGTTAATTAAGAAAAGAGCATATTTTATTCAAGCATGTATTACATCCCATTTCTACATCAAGGCCCTATTCCAGTCATTCCAGTGAAAATGTTAAGAGGTAAAATCAGGTTATTTATTCAATCAAACAAAACTTTAATTTGAAGAATAAAGTAAAAATACCATGTCTGAAAACATTTTTTAAAACTATTTTTGTACCTTTAAATAAAAGATTTTAAAGGCAGTGATTGATGAATATAATAAGAATGTGTTCAACTGTATACACAAAATTAAATAAAATTTAAAATAGAATTGGAGGTGTCTTTATGAATGTAATTAGAAAATTGAAGTAGTGATTGATTATTTATGGGTCTGCATATGTTCATACTCTGTGTGTGTGTGTGTGTGTGTGTGTGTGTGTGTGTGTGTGTGTGTGTGTGTGTGTGTGTGTGTGTGTGTGTGAGTGTGTGTGTGAGTGTGTGTGTGTGTGTGTGTGTGTGTGTGTGTGTGTGTGTGTGTGTGTGTGTGTGTGTGTGTGTGTGTGTGTGTGTGTGTGTGTGCATGAGAGCCTGTGTCTTTTCAATGGAAAAGAGAAAATTTTATTCATAGGAATACTTAGGGGATGCAAACTACAACAAGTTATGGCAGTTAAGACCATCAAACAAACAATTGTGTGTGTAATTCCTCCATTTCAAGAATTCTAAACAGATTCACAGTGAATGATTTGTATAAAATTTGATTCAATGCAGTTTTTATTATCTAATAACTAATTACATCATTGTTTTTTACCTAAACTCTTCCAGAATAAGAGCTGCTACACTAGCTATCTGTCCTTGATAATCCTCCACAGCCTGCATGCAACAAAAAATGTTTGTTATATTACAATTGTGTTACAAATTCCTACATAGAGACATACTGCTACATAGTATTAAACACTGCTACAAAATATTATACATATTGTTATATATGTCTGTAAAATTCTAAATAGCTATCTACATAGTGTTATATAATTATTAACAGTATATTGTTATATAGCTATATAAACAATTCAACTTTCAGCAATATTTATCATCCATTTCATGACTTTCTACTCTGTTATAAGCTATTTTACACACTGCCACAAAGATATCTGTATACAATTACACAATATTTACATGCAGCCACAAAAATATCTACTCTTTTACACACCTATTTACAAATAATGTCTTCATAGTTATACAGCTATTTACAATCTACCACATAGATATCTACATTTTTACACATCTATTTATACACTGTAGATACACAGCACTATTTTCCACAGTCTTTAATGGTGTTGAATTGTATGTCGTAGCTATGGCCAAAATTAAATCCATGGAAATGGTCTTCTGTATAAAAATATCAATTCTGCATCCAAATATTTTAAGTTCTACTGAATGAGATAAGGACTACATTGGCCACCTCACCTTGTCAGCACTGTCGGTTCTCTTTGGAAACAGGGGTCTTGGTGGAACCAGCTCAGACACTCTAGACATAAAATATCTTACTGGGGTCAGTTCTAAAATAGTCAATGCTCAGACACTCTAGACATAAAATATCTTACTGGGGGTCAATTCTAAAATAGTACTCAGACATTATAGACATAAAATATCTCACTGAGGTCAGTTCTAAAATACTCAGTGCTCAGACACTCTAGATATACAATAATATCTTACTAGGGTCAGTCCTAAAATAGTCATTGCTCAGGCTTGATAGAGTATTATACAATATCTTACTGGGGTCAGTTTTAAAATTGTCAATGCTCAAATGCACTAGAGATACAATAATATCTTACTGGTGTCAGTTCTAAAATAGTCAATGCTATAGATATAATATGCTACTTAAATTTAAATTTTAAATAGTTAATGCACATTAATGTCATAATTCAACATAAACTTAGTGTGATCTATTTTATCAGCAAATCAATTAAACTAAGAGTGTGTGTGTGTGTGTGTGTGTGTGTGTGTGTGTGTGTGTGTGTGTGCATGTGTGTGTGTGTGCGTGTGTGTGTATGTGTGTGTGTGTGTGTGTGTGTGTGTGTGTGTGTGTGTGTGTGTGTGTGTGTGTGTGTGTGAGTTGTGTGCTTGCGAATATGTGTGCGTGTGGATGCAATATATGTATGTGTTGAGCATAAATATGTAGTTTGTTGATTAGTGCTGGAAAAGAGAAATGCAATCTTCTTTCAATCATGAATATGTACATATATGTAATGTATTGTGAGTATATGCATGCATGTCTGTGTGTGCAAGTGAATGCGCATGTATGTGTATGAGTGTTTTTGTGTATGTGCACATGCACATGCACAGTGTTTACTTGCTACAATAAATATGGACATACTCAAATATTACAATGTACATTCCAATAAAAAACATATGACAAATTTAAAATAAAACTAAATGAAAACAAGTATAATACTTTAATATAAATAGTAACAAAATCAGAATGATACAAAAGAAATGTGTAAACTTAAACCACTCTGGCAAACAAACCATTCGCACAAACTACTCAGACAAACTTTTCAAGCAAATTAAACCATTCAAGCAAAATTAAACCACCCAGTCAAACAAACCTTTTGGCAAGCTCCTCAGGCTGCCGTCTAGGAACAAGCGGGCGTGTCAATGAGATGTCAATCATTATGTAGGACTTTGCATCAGCATACTGCTGACCTTCCACATTGACTGGATTCTGACTTTCTCCATCGCCCAAGGATTCCATCTTCTGGGAGACATTTGCCTAGAGTCATAAAAGTTAGGAGCAAGTACAATACAGACAGTCAAATGAGACAAAATAAATGTGTCTGGTTAGCCATGTAACCATATGAGACAAAAAAATTGATAGTAAAGTCTTGTCTCTAATGTTGTGGAAAAAAGAAAATGTTTACACACCCGCATATCTGCCAGTGAGAGTGACAAATGTGGTATCTTCTGGAGGATTATTAATAACATAAATTCTCATCACTTGTAATTAGTTATGGATAATTAAATAATAATAATAATCAAAACCAATAACTAGGGTGGCATTGTGTCACACACATGAGTTAAAATATCCTTGTCCTGTTAGCTGTAAAACAATATGAGACAAAGTTACCTCATCCTTTTAGCCATAAAACCTATGAGACAAAATTACCTTGTCCTCTAAACCATAAAACCTATGAGACAAAATAACCTTGTCTTTCTGGCCATAAAAAACCTTTGGGACAAAATTACCTGTTCTTTAAGCCATAAATACCTTGTCCTGTCATCCATAAAACCTGAGACAAAATTACCTTGTCCTTCAACCATAAACCCTGAGCAAAATAACCTTGTCCTTTAGCCATTAAAAAAAAAAAACTTTGAGACAAAATAACTTTGACCTGCTGTCATAAAAAATCTTGAAACAAAATAACCTTATCCTTCAGCTATAAAACCGGAGACAAAATAACCTTGACCTGTTAGCCATAAAAAACTTTGAGACAAAATAACCTTGTTCTGTTAGCCATAAAATCATATCTGAGACAAAATAACTTTGTCCTGATAGCTCTAAAACTATATGAGATACCAGCTGTCTTGCCCTCTTAGCTTTAAAACTAGATGAGACAAAATGACCGTATACTGAGTCATGAAGTCAATGCTGTAGAAATTTCAATCAAAACTGTAAAAGAAACATGGAAATGATGCATCCTGATTAATAAATAACTGTTCATAGATGATCAAGTAAAAAGCAAAGGCAGAGATGAGATGGGGAAAGAGAATGAGAGTATTTAGTATATAGTCTAACAATAAAGGCAGAGATGGGGGGGGGGGGAAGAGAATGAGAGTATTTAGTACATAGTCTAACAATAAAGGCAGAGATGGGGGGGGGGGAAGAGAATGAGAGTATTTAGTACATAGTCTAACAATAAAGGCAGAGATGGGGGGGGGGGAAGAGAATGAGAGTATTTAGTACATAGTCTAACAATAAAGGCAGAGATGGGGGGGGGGAAGAGAATGAGAGTATTTAGTACATAGTCTAACAATAAAGGCAGAGATGAGGGGGGGGGGGGAAGAGAATGAGAGTATTTAGTACATAGTCTAACAATAAAGGCAGAGATGAGGAGGAGGGGGGAGAGAATGAGAGTATTCAGTAAATGTCTAACAATAAAGGCAGAGATGAGTGTGTGTGTGTGGGGGGGGAGAGAGAATGAGAGTATTTATTACATAGTCTAACAATAAAAGCAGAGATGGGGGGGAAGAGAATGAGGGTATTTATTACATAGTCTAACAATAAAGGCAGAGAAAGGGGAGGGGGACAGAATGAGAGAAGATCAATGGGTAGACTAGTAATAAAGGCAGAGATGGGTATGGAGAAGAGAGAATGAGAAAAGATCAGTGGATAGACTAACAATCAGACTATTGAGATAGAAATGCAGAAAAACAAACAGATTAATTGTTTTCATTTTAATTCTAATTATATATTCATAGTATAGATATAAGTTCTCATAAATATATATAAACATTTGCCTCAATAATTTTTTTTTAAATATTTGATAAGAAGCACTAAGCACAATAAATTACTTTGTTCAATTTAAATGTTTCAAGTATATTTTTGCTCAGTTATGATTATCTAAATTTTAATTTAATGGAAAGAGGAAATCCACTTTATACTGTTCCAATTTAAAAGGGTTCACAATATCCACTACTTTAAATACAACAAGCAATGGGTCTGAATAAAAAACACAAAGAGCTGCACAAATGACAATACCATGCATTAAGACAACAGGCTAATGAAAGTTTTGATAATAAAATAATAAAAGTTTTGATAATAAAATGAATTTATGCAAAGATAAAAGGCTAGAATAAAATATGAAGGTTTTCACCAAAGTGGAACTGTTTTGCTATTTTGCTGGTGAAATCGTTGTTAGTTTTTGCATTTATTATTTTTTCCCTTGGTACTGATTTCGTTTTTCTGTTCAATAGATAAATAAGATGCTAAAAATTTATCACTGGGTACTGCTTTTTTCAAGCAACACTAACTATGCTGGCATTGATTTAGTGATATGTATTTTGTTTACATGACCATAATGTTCTGAAGAAACAAAATGAGAAATCCTTGTGCACATGCAATGCTATAGTTGAGAACAAAATAATGATGAGAAATCCCTATTTAAATAATAATGCTATAGTCTGAGAACAAAATAATGATGAGAAATCCCTATTTAAATAATAATGCTATAGTTGAGAACAAAATAATGATGAGAAATCCCTATTTAAATAATAATGCTATAGTCTGAGAACAAAATAATGATGAGAAATCCCTATTTAAATAATAATGCTATAGTTGAGAACAAAATAATGATGAGAAATCCCTATTTAAATAATAATGCTATAGTTGAGAACAAAATAATGATGAGAAATCCCTATTTAAATAATAATGCTATAGTTGAGAACAAAATAATGATGAGAAATCCCTATTTAAATAATAATGCTATAGTTGAGAACAAAATAATGATGAGAAATCCCTATTTAAATAATAATGCTATAGTTGAGAACAAAATAATGATGAGAAATCCCTATTTAAATAATAATGCTATAGTCTGAGAACAAAAGGCTGATGAGAAATCTTTATTCATGTGACAATTCTACACTATGAGAATGAAAAGCTGATGAAAAATCTTTGCTCACATGATAATGCTATACTGTAAGAACAAAAGGTTGACTGATGAGTGCTGCTTTGTTTTAATAATAAAAATTGTGATGCTCAGACAAATATGCTGGCAACTGCTTATATGATCAAATAGGAATACTTTCCTGCCTACACAACTTATAGATTAATGTCAATATCAGATAGAAATACTTTCCTGCTAATACAATATGTCCTAATATACTGTGCTGCTATTCTAAATGCTGCTGATTGTTACCATGGTTCATACAACACTGGCTACTACAACATGTTAAGTGTCCTGTTGTTCCACTGACAATATTGTGCTGTCTATTGTGAAGTGCTCTTTTGTTCCAACTGATATTGTGCTGTAAGTTGTTGTGTCCTTTTGTTCCAATGATAATATTATGCTACTATAACAAAAATGGTGCAGAGTAATATTAACTCAAGTAACAAAATGCTGGTAAAGGAATGCTTTGAGTTCATGTAATACTACTTTCTGCTAATACAAAAATGTTGGTAAGTGCTGTTTTGATCAAGTTACAATGCTGTGCTGCCAAGGGAAAATGATGGTGAGTGTTGTTTACTATAATAACAATGTGCTACAAATTCTGGTAATTTACTCATTTAACAGAATTGTTCCATTGAGACAACACTCTGTTGGCTTGTTATACTAAAATAATAAAACTGTGCTGCTAGGATGCTTAATCAAAATAACAGAATTGTTCTGCAAAAATATCAAGCTGTTGACTATTGGTTGGTCCATATAATAAAATATACTGCTTAGCCTACATGGTGATGACTTAACAACAGTACAAACTGCAAAGAACATTTTGCTGGTGATCACTTTGCTGCAAGGACAAAAGGGGACACTGGTAACCATTGGTCTGCTTGCTTTTAACAATATTGCTATTAACCTCTGTTTAGCTCAAGTAACAATGCTGGTAACTGCTGTTTAGCTCAAGTAACAATGCTGGCAACTGCTGTTTAGGTCAAGTAACAATGTTGTTAACTGGTGTTTAGCTCAAGTAACAATGTTGTTAACTGCTATTTAGCTCAAGTAACAATGTTGTTAACTGCTATTTAGCTCAAGTAACAATGCTGTTAACTGGTGTTTAGCTCAAGTAACAATGCTGTGCTACAGTTTAGCTCAAGCAATAATACTGTGCTACTGAGATATCATGCTGGAAACTGCTGTTTAGACCAAGTAAACATACTGTGCTACAACATGCTACAACATGAATACGATTAATATTTTGCTCAAGTAGTATTACTACTCTACGGGGAAAGAATCTGCAATACTCAAAGAAAAATATGCAACTTCAACAGTAATCATTAGACGGTGTTGATTTGTTCAAGTGGCAACGCCCAATGACTAGAATAGCATGCAGGGGCATCAGACTACATTTAGCTAATGTAAATTTATTCTTCATTATCTCTCCTAGGATGTGACCATTTACCTTTCCTGCTTGCTATAAAAGAGAAACAAGAGTGAAAAAATATTATTTTGTAGTGAAAAATGTATTATTTACTTTTGTAAGGTTTGTTTAAGAAACATGGTCAAATTAGTAAAGTGTTTATCAAGTTTAGTAATAATATTGTTAAAGAAAATTTCATTTTGTAGATAGACAATGTAAGATTAATGCCATAAACTAAATCATTAACCATGTATAGCTAAAAAGGTACCTATTCTTCTCCAAGTTTATTCTACCAGATCAAGCTTATCCCTCAAGTTTTAGCTTTATCCATTTGTCTGAGTTTATTTTATTAGTATATAATATCCCACGTGTTTAAATTTGTTTTATTAGTAGATATTTACCCAACTTGTCTAAATTTATTTTAACTAATACATGTTTATTGTACATCCCAGTTATTGCGAGTCTGTGATGGTGTCTGGTTGCAGTCATCATTCAAGACAACTTGTTCAAGCCATTCAAGCACCTGTTGTTCAAGCTCATGTTGAACAAACTCAAGTCATTCAAGCATCAGTTGTTCAAATTCAAGTAATTCAAGCTCAAGCTGAACAACCTCAAGTCATTCAAGCTCAAGCTGTTCAGTCTCAATTGTTCAAGCTCAAGGTGTTTAATCTCAATTGCTCAAGCTATAGATGTTTAATTCTCAATTATTGTTCAAGCTCAAGATGCTTAGTCTCAACTGTTCAAGCTCAAGTTGTTTAATCTCAACTGTTCAAGCTCAAGATGTTTAATCTCAATTGTTTAAGCTCAGGATGTTTAATTTCAATTGTTCAAGCTCAAGATGCTTAATCTCTATTGTTCAAGCTCAAGATGTTTAGTCTCAATTGTTCAAGCTCACCAGTCAAGCAAAAAAGCTATACTTTTCAAGCCCTCTAGCTCTTAGCTCTTCAAGCTTACACCCAGCCAATGCTGCTAATTAATCATTTGTAAATTAGTCTCTCTTGCACTCATTAGTCTCCTATGCACAGTAGATAGAATCTGTCTCTCCACAGTAGAGAACAATTATGTCTAGAACAGTTTTGTTTCTATTGCTCTTTTGTACTGTCTTTTAATAATAGTTCTGTAAACTACCCAGAATTCTTTTATTGCTATTTTTTTCTTTTTGTTAATGATGTAAAACTGTTTCAAACTGCATATTCTGTAGGTAATCCTGAACATTCCTGGTATTTTCTATAGGAGTCCTTCTCTAGAAGGCAAGGGTAATCCTTACTTGCACATTTGCTGGAAATTGTCTAAAGTATTAAGTGCATTAATTAGCTGCCTTTGTAGCAGACCCTCCATTTATCCTTTTTAACAGTTAAAGGTTTACAATAAGACATCCTCGGTTTATGTAAAAGAAATACATACAAAGGTTCAAGGTTTAAGACATCCTCAGTTAATTTTCTTGAGAAATGCATTGAAATGTTAAGTTATATTAAGACACCTAAATTTATTGTTGAGTGCATTCAAAAATTAAAGGTTTACAATAAGACACCCTCAATTTATTTATTTTTTAAGAAAACACATTGAAATGCTAAATGTTTATGATAAAACACCTCAGTTTATTGTTAAGATATGCATGCATTCAAAAGTTGAAGGCTTACAATAAGAAACCCTCAGTAATTTGTTAAGAAATACAGTTAAAAGTTAAAAGCTTACAATAAGAAACCCTCAGTAATTTGTTAAGAAATACAGTTAAAAGTTAAAAGCTTACAATAAAAAACCCTCAGTAATTTGTTAAGAAATACAGTTAAAGTTAAAAGCTTACAATAAGAAACCCTCAGTTTATTGTTAAAAAAATATAGTCAAAAGTTAAAGGCTTACACACCCTCAGTTTATTGTTAAAGAAGTAATTCAGAAAAGTAAAGGCTTACAGTACAACCACAATTCACACATATTCAAAAATAGTCTCAATCCAGCACAGTTAAGTGAACAGATGATAATAAGAATTATTGTGTCATTACATTCAAAGAGTGGTAAATGAAAAATTAACAAAAATAACTTTTATACAACACAATGCAATCTACCCACACTATAAATATACACTGAAATTACATTTTTAGATATACTATTAACAACATACCCAAACCAACCCTTCATAAAACCAGGCCTTGAGAATGTTAGATATGCTGTACTAACACCAAGCTAAAGTTAGTTATTGCTTTAAAGTAACATCGTCTTCAATTAAGTATCATCTATCCATCTATTTTGTCTTTAATTTATTTCAAGCTAGAAAAAGAATTTACAGATTATTTCATTAATGAAATAAAACATCTTTACAACAATAAAATGTGCAAATTACCAAAATATTTATAATGAAAGAAACAAAAAATTAGAAATCCCTTGTAATTGTTGACCATTTTATGGTATGAGAAGTAAAGAAAAAGTTAACTTTTACCCTCTATATTATGAAGATGTGCAAAAGATTAAAAAAAAAAAAGAAATCCAATAGAATGTCCTTTTCACTTCACTTTCAAAAATGCAATGTAATAGTTATTGTGTTTAAGCTTGTGACATGGTTCATCTTTGTTCTTAAGGGTTTACTGTAGTAACAAAAGTCACAGACAGTATTAATATTTTCCTAATGAGTACACGTAAATAACATGGCCTGATAAGCACTGATCATATTTTAAATATAAAGTTTAACAAAAACAATGGAGAATGAGCGGTTTTGACAAGTTAGAATTATAATTAATTTTAGGAATAGTAGAGCATACAAAAATGTCAAGTGCACAATTTCTGAAATATGTAATTAAAATGCATGCACTACCACAGGATGGAGGGAGAAAATGATAATGACAGAGAGCTAAAGCTTCAATGCTTAATGCTGACATCAGCATAATGAAAATAATAAAGAGACCTAAAAGACACCATTTAATGGTTAGAAAAGAATGAGGGAATAGTGACAACATGGAAATGATAATAAAACATTCAAATGGTTAGACAGGTTAAAAATCTGATGTAAATAGTGAAGACACTCTTGAATGGTTGCTCAGTGACAAGGGTGGAAACGATAAATATTAATAATGATGACCCACACCTCAGATACCTCAGTTAAGGAATGACAAACCGAATATAATAAGTAAATAATGATTACACCTCAGACTTGTTAGAAATGATATAGGTGGGTGTGGGGGATGTAAATAACAATGATGCCTCAAAGGTTAGACAATAAAGCAGTTGGCAGCCAATGAAAGAGAAACATCCTTTTTACAATTATCAGTGCAGATGTATCTAAACAAAAATAAAATTAACCAATTTATTATTTGAAGTCTTGTGAAGAATTTATCATTCACATTTGTTCAGGGTCTATTAACTGGAAAAAGCCTTTGAACCCAGTAAATGATCCTTATTTAGACATCCACAAGAATCACATAGAAATGCATCAAGTGTGGGGAAATTCGTAAAATAAATACCAATGGTAAACAACCATTCTTTTCAAGTCAATTTGAAAATTGTTTTTCTTAAATTTTGTCAATCTACTGTTTGTTCCAGTGAAGGCAAAACTTCTCTTTCACTACTGCCAGTTTTGGTTAACACTAAATGGCACATTAATTTTGAGCTGTGCACTGCAAGGGCACTCGTGTTTTTAGTACTCATTGTTATACAGACCTCTGCTTCACTTGGGGGTTGGGTTTGCATTACGCTATTCGACCTCTGCAAGTGGAACATGCGCATCAGCAGGGACAGAGAAATTAACCAAAATTTTTATTTTTATTAGATGAAAGCATACACATTTGATTATGAAATCTCTGATACTTGTATTTCATTTGAAACTTTGCTAGCAGCAGTCTCTGGTGGCATTTGACATAACTTTATTTTTAAGTCCATCACTGTCAGACCAGCAAAGCCTGGCTATAAGTATGAACAAACTAATAAAAGTAATAAGTAATCAAAGGAAAGAAAAACAAAATTTAAATATCATCAACACACACAAAGGAACACTAAATCATTATAATCATATACATATTTTTATATCTATATATTTATATTTTATATAATTTTAATGTTTCAATATATGTATATATATATAATGAGTAGTTTAGTTGACATGATTATGGTGAACAAGTTACCTCTCAATTCTATTAACAAGCGCAAATTTAATTAACAACAGTCTTACAATCAAATTATTCCGCTGAAATAACAAGATCAGTCACTGAAATCGCCAGTTAACAAGTGACTGTGAATTAAACTACACTCTTGAACTGATGGTCCACTGATTGAAATTTCAAGTGTAATATTTTTTCCCCAACAGCCAATTCACTGATGAGTATATTTCAAACAAAAATAATTTAAACAGATTCTGCATCACTTGAATCCATATTAAAGATGAAAAAGGAAAATATTTAAACAGACAACTGATATAGTATGGTGAAGGTACCTACCCCCTTTTTTAAGTCTTTTTTATCCAACTCCTTCTCCTTCCCTCCTTTCTTGGGTGATGGAGAAATATTGCCATGGTGCAGCTGATTGAGTGCTATTTTTAAGGCCTCCTCCCCAAGACCTGTTTTGCGTTTTGTCTGATGAAAAAAGCATAACACATCAGGATAACCATACATACATGAATGTTCATACTCCAAGTATAAATTAATACTTTCACACAACAGTCTAATCCATTGTCTGAGGGTTTTTTCTGATAACTCTTGAGCAGCAGAGTAAATGTTTCACCTGTTAAGTGCCAAGCTTAGCTTTACTTTTTTTTTAAAAGCCTTAATATTTTAATAAACTGGCAATTACTTATGTGTCTTAATAGATGTATGCTAAGAAAAGGTAGAGACTTTCATACTGCACACTTCCTCAATCAAAGATGTCAATAAGGGAAATGTAAGAATGAAACTTCTAGAGAAATTCATTCTCATACTTTGACATGTTCAGTTAAGATAAACACTTTCTGATGAAAGTCATAATATTCATTTCTTTTCATTATTCTTATGCATCTTTGCTTAATACTTCTGCATTTGGAAAACTATATAAATAACAAGGTAAACTAAAGAATGACTACCTGCAGTACCAGTATCATGTGAGACATGTCAAGTGTGACACTGTTGCACTTTAAACTCACTGTATATTATAGGCTCAAAATCTTACGATGTTTACGTTTACCATGACACATAGTCAAAATTTCATATATATATATATGATGCACATCAAATGGGTCAACTGTGACACTGTTGAACTGTTTAACACATTATATATGTTGTGGATGGATCGAGTGTGGTGTTGTAGTTGTTCGTCATATGGGTCACTCTAGGATGCGAGGAGATGACTGGATGAACGATGACGATGATGATAAGACAGACAAGCAGACAATACCGCTACGGCAGCCACAGCAGGAGAGAGGCAGAACACGCAACACGTGTTTACATTTTCATGATCTTTATTTCAGCGACACACCGCCAACAGATGACCAAGGACGACTCAGAGACAGACACTCTTAGTAGTTCCGCTATCAATGCTGAGACTCTCACTCAAATCACACGCGCTCATTATATCCTATGGGAGCGGCCCTCCCCGAAGCCCACGGGTTATGAAAATGAAAATCTAGTGTGGAAAGGCTTCTAAAAATAACTTTTGTGTTTCTTTACTTGCTTTCCACTATCAATTATAGCTATATGCCTAACAATTACATAATAATTCAAATATACAATAAAACTACTATAATTATACTTTAATATACCAATCTTTTTATATATATAATCTGAAGAATTAAACCTTTAATAAAATAAAATCTGTGTTGGCGGGCTTCAGGAAAAGCATTCACACACACATAAATTGCAAAATACACAAATACAATAACATTATTCATCATATAAAAATACATCAATTAAAAATATAAACTATCTCCTTTCTAACTATATAAATATCAACTTCAGTTACTAACTATAACAATAAAAACACATACTCTAACACAGCTAGCGTCAATATAGCGCGCGCTTTAAAACAAAGGGAGTGATCATAAACAATAAAAGCACGCACTCAATGGCACAGCCATACACATTACTATATAGCAGACCGCGCCGGGTGATTCAAACTAGCGGCCGATGACCTACTTTGCTGCACAGCAGAACAAACGCTACACACCTAAACCTAATACCTAAATACCTAAACTAACAGGGGCTACATATACAACTGGCAAAAATCATAAAATAATGACTGTTAGCATGTAGTCAAAGTTGCATTAAGCAGGTGTTCACTTATTGATAGATAGATAGAGACAGACAGACAGACAGACAGATAGACAGACAGGCAGACAGACAGGCAGACAGACAGGCAGATAGATAGATAGATATGTGGGCTTTCTGATACCTGTCACCTGAGAAAATATGAAAATTGCTAAGTGACAAGTCTGACATTATCTCTTGCACCATTTAATAAAGCAAGCTTCCCTCATAGAAAGTACATATTTATTTTTTTAATTTATCAGCAATATTATAGGACAGGGGTCTCCAAACTTTTCAGCCCGAGGGCCGCATTAACTATCAAACAGCAGTTCAGGAGCCGACTACACACTCGAGGTCCAAATAAAAAAGAATCAAAACGTGGATGTTGTTTTTAATTATTTATTTAATATTATTTCATTCAGTTATTATTTAATAACACATTGATACACTACACATGAACACTTGTATTAGTGGGAAGGGTGAAATTGTTTCCTGGATGCCAAAATAGCAGACATTTCTGGCTTTAGATTTGATGTCCCTAACATCAACAGTGACCTGAGATTATCATCGGACAAGTTTGTTCTCAAATTGTTCTTCACGTATTTTCATTCTTGAAAATGTTTGTTCACACAGGTATGTTGTTCCAAAGATTGAAAGGTACCTTGATGCAAAGGTTTTGACATTAGGAAAGTCTTCCTTGGATGGTAAAAACCCACCAGTCCTTCTTTGAACTTGTCCCTAAGGAGGTCATTTGCTTGCAACTCAATGGCTTTGTCTTATAGTCACGGTTGACTGCTCATATACTATAGTCTGGGTGGACTGGATACTAAGAACATGTCCGACTTATGTAACAATCAGTGACCCATATCAATAACGCTCCTTTATTCCAAATCTGGGTCAGAGTTGTTTGTTCCCTCAAGATAGAAAAATTTAGCGGCGGCTGATCTTGGCAGGATACATGTAAATTTCCATAATTCTTTTCCAAAGACAAAAAGGTCTCCACGGGCTGCATGAGAGGGCCTCGTGGGCTGTAGTTTGGAGACCCCTGTTATAGGATATCCTGTTCAACAAACTTTTCTTTTAGTAGCTTAAGAGACTGTCTTGATCTAATAAACATTTTTTCTTAATTTATATAGTCTATTAGGACCAGTGAGATGTTTGTACTCCAGTTTATATATGCTTTCCTGAAAAAGCACTTGTTGTTTTATAATGTAGTGGATGGAGTTCCAGAGTGGTAGAACCGGGTCACAAACATAGAGACAAGACTGACGAACGATGATGGACGGCAGTCATGACAACAGATTTGACAACGCCTGGTAGTTGTTACATAGTCTTTATTTGTATGTAGATAAACACCCTCAGAGACTCTCGCTCAAATGTAGTAGTACCGCTAACAGTCACTCTCATCTAACAGTAACTAGACACTCATTCAAACCACACACGCTCTTTATATTCTATGGGAGCGGCCTTCCCTGAAGCCCACGGTTCCAGAGAATGGAAATCTAGTGTGGAAAGGCTCCTAAAAATAACTTTTGTGTTTCTTTACTTGCTTTCGACTATCAATTATAGCTATATGCCTAAAAAGTACATAATAATTTAAATATACAGTGAAACTACTATAATTATACTTTAATATACAAATCTTTTCATATATATAATCTGAAGAATTAAACCTTTAATAAAATAAAATCTGTGTTGGCGGGCTTCAGGAAAAGCATTCACACCCACATAAATTGCAAAATACACAAATACAATAACATTATTCATCACATAAAAATACATCAATTAAAAATATAAACTATCTACTTCCTAAATATATAAATATGAACTTCAATTACTAACTACCTAAAACAGTATATAACAATAAAAGCACGCACTCTGACACAGCTAGCGCCAATATAGCGCGCGCTTTGAAACAAAGGGAGTGGTCGTGACCCATTTTACACAGACAGCCGTGATCCTAAAAGAAAAGGAAGTGTGGGGATGCGGCTGTACACATACACACACGATGCTGACACACAAAAGTACCAAAACTAACAGGGGCTACAATAACATACAGTTTATTGGACTGAACAACTGCTTGGGTTTTTTTTAATTTAGCTAGATTGGCTATTTATAATTTGCAATTACTTAATTGATTGTTTGTTTTTAAAATGATTTAAATTTTAGAAAAGGTTTAATTTTTATACCTTTTCTTGAAGAAGGTGGTCAGAAAATGGCAGAACTTTGAAGGCACCACGGATTCTCTTAACTGAAAAGAAGTAGGTACAGTAAAAACAATAAAATCAATTTAATGATTAACGACTCTAACATTTATTTAAATCAAGTACATTTTTATTATGTCACAAAACTTTATTCAGAATCTAACTACAGTGTATAAATGTATATTGCTATTTTTTAATCTATAGAAAGATCTGTACTGCTGCAGATAACATTCTGTTCCATTATTTTAGAGCTGGAGTTTAGAATTCTTTTAGAAATATTTGTTAAAAAAACATTACTTTTGAATTTGATATTTCTTTAACTTGAAGCCCAGTTTAATACTAGAAGTAAAATCAAATAAAAGCAAAACCTGGCATTAATTACCATCTTCAACATAAATAGCACCCAGCTTCCTAAAAAAATACCAGGTGATATAAGAGTTAGGGAAAATGTAGCATAATAAAAGTTAATCACTATAATTTGATAAATTTACAGCATTTTATGTTGAAGTTTAATCAAAGAACTGGGATGTAACAAATATTTATCACTATTCACTTAAAATGAATATACCAATTTTGCTCTTGTTATGATTATTATTTATTTGCTGACTTTACAAAAACACAATGATTGCTAATTCAGTAGTTCTTAACTTTTTCTGAGTCATGGACCCCTTCAAAATTCTGGTGAAAGCTATGGACCCCCTCCCTTGAAAACTGCACATATAGTGAATATAAATGTTAAATTTTTATTTGACTTTCATGAGCCCACTGAAGCCCGGGTTAAGAACCCCTGGTGTAGATGTAGTAAGGATAGCCTAATTTCACACAAGAGTCAAGATGGCATATAGAGAGCCTGACTGCACAAGTGTCTAGATGTAGGAATGGTCTTATCTATACACAGGTAACTTGATTTTGAACACTTGCTTAACTGCATACAAGTGTCTTGTAGAGATAGTTTAACTAATAAAAGTATCTAGATACTTCTAGATGTAATGGGGCTAGCTTAACTGCATACAAGAGCCAAGATTGTGTAGGGATAGCCTGACTGCATGCACATAGCTAGATGAAAAGGGGCTAGCCATAACTGCTTGTAAGATGGTATTGGGATAGCCTCACTGCATACAAAAGCCAAGATGTGTTGGGATAGCCTCACTGCATACAAAAGCCAAGATGGTGTTGGGATAGCCTCACTGCATACAAAAGCCAAGATGATGCAGGTATAGTTTAACTGCAGACAAGTGCTAAGATGATGTAGGGGTAGTGTAACTGTATAATAGTATCTAGATGTGAAAGAGCTAGCCTAACTGCACAAAAGAGCCAAGATGGTATAGGGATACCTAACTACACACAAAACTTACCCCCAGGGTAAAGAAGGGGTGCCAGGTTCAGAAATGCCACTCCATGAAAACTGACCATTCCCTCGTCCTCCTGTAAAAATTAAATGTACTCATGAGTATCAGTTAAAAACTGGAACTCTGAGAACTATTTATGCTCTACTTTGTATGACTGCGAGGATTACAGCATAATTTAATGATTACAATTGGTTTTGAAAATGCATGCACTATTTTCATCAATATATTGGCTATATACAGCCTATAACAGACCATTATAATTTAATTACTATAATATATGCTAGAACAGTTTATTATAATTTAATTACTACAATATATGCTTGTTAGAGACTAATTTAATTATTGCTATGGCTAAAACGTGACACAACCTATGACATGGCATAAGTATACTCTACTATAACTTAGTGATTATAAAACTGCAATTTCATAAAGACTAGTTTTATAATTGCAATGTTGCAATATAACAAGCCCAAATACATTATAATTTAATTATTTACAATTTTAAATATGTAATTAAGTTATACTTCAATATAACGAATACATATATGAACAACTGACAGACTGAGTATTATAATGTAATGGCTATAGTACTAAAATATTTATTCTAATTATACTGTAATTTAATTATTGCAATGGCTACAACATGGCATGTTCAAACTGGTTATTATAATTTGATGCTTATACTGCTACATTATTATTTACTACAAGTTAATAAGAGTCTAAATTACTAATTGCAAAAGGCTACATTAAATCTGAAATGGCTGCAACAGAACATTAAAATGGCTGGAATATGACATAATAGTTCAATTGTAATTTCATGATTGGAATGACAAGGCCTAGGTATGGTCTGCTATAATTTAATGATTGCAGTGGCTATGTTGTGAATGATAACACAACAATATAACTAGCGATTTGTAATATGAACCATAGACCATATTTAACCTAGGTAGGTCTACTATAATTTAACGACTGCTATGGTTACATTGTGATTGATGTGACTGCAACATAACTAGTAAAACTCTAATTTCATGATGACAAGGCTTAGGAGGGTATATTCACTCTAATATAAAGAATGCAAAATGATAAAATGATAAATGTTGTGCAGTGCTTCAATAAGGATTATTTTGTTTTTTCAAAACTGTTCTCAAACAAGTAAGAACACAAGACCAAACAAAACCATTATAAATTAAATTGAAAGTTATGTGCTATTAAAAAGTTAATTTAAACAGTAAGTATAGTAACTTAAGGTTTAGTTATAATTATCTTCATTATCAACCATATGCTACATTTACATATTGGTTAAACATATCAGAAATCTATGAAGTAAGAAGTGATTAGTTTCCCACAAAGTATTGTTGATACACAAGAACGCATGTGAATTAGTGGTCTTAAGATCATTGGGTGAACTTAAGCTAGTCTTTTTAGTGATAATAACTATGGGTTAGCTGTGTGGATTTTTTCAAATGAGGCATAAAGTAATGACTATTGAAAATGAAACTACTATATCCTGTTAGGTGCAAATTTAGGATGTACCAAACACTACAAACTTTAATTCTGAAAAATGTTATTTTTTCCACTTATTGTTCTAATACAATCTGAATTACATTTACAGTCTATCTTATACATGTAAAGTATACTTCTGAATTTTATGTCAGATAGCTCTATCAGTGATGCAAAAAGTCAATGCCCAGCTGAATGATGTAGTGAAAATAAAGCTCAGCCCTCCTTTCAATGAGTCATTGAACATTTGATGCCATATTATCTTAAATCTAGTTTTTCATTTTCTATCAGTCTCTACTTTTTGCCTTATTATATTCAATCCTTGGTGTTCCATGACTTAGAATTTCCCAGGTATCCACTGACATCACCATTGTTGACCTTAGAGGTCATCAATGTAGATGTCTGACTATGGGATTTTTCTACAGTATAGAGCTACTGATAAAGCTAACTTCTTGTCTCTGATAATGTATGCACAGAATTCTATTCCAACAGGCAAATTACAATCTTATTGTAATATCATCAATAACTTTAATTTGTATGTACACATTTAAATAATCACAGTTAACTATGTTGTTTGTGTAAAATGCAAAAGCATATAACAAAATATAAAAGTTCACACAGACAGGAAAATGGATTTTGCACTTTAACCTTAGATGTGGATATAAAATTAAAAATTAGAAGTGTGAATATGTATGTGCACATAATAAATTGTGCTGGCCTATGTAAGTGTATACTAGTATGCATGTCCTAATAAAGTGTCTCTGTAAAGAGGACAATATAAACTGGCACTATTTTGCATTAACTTGTGTTGAGTTATTATTTGTATTCTCAATAGAGGTCAATATAAATAAAAAAAACAAGAAAACAATAATGAAAACTTGAAGCAACGTGCACCATAGCCAACAACTATGTGGTTTAGAGGTTAGTGTAAATACAATCAACAACATCATGCAAGAATGATCTGAGTCTTAGACAAGCGAGTTAATAATTCATTCATTAATGCCATTTTTGTATTGACTAAACTTACAACATGTCATGTTCTCAGAAACATTTAATGCACTGCATATTCCAAGAATGAATCAATGCACAACACAATAAGTACAACAACAAAGAAAATTTCAAAATCTGTTATAGAACACTCACGTTTTGGTATTGAATGAGAGGAAAATAAAATAATCATAATGTTACTGGGTTGTCAGGAATCTGACTGAAAGCTATCTCTTGAAATTTAAAACAAGATTATGTTAATACAGATTTTATATTCACTTAAACATATTACAGATTTCAAAACTAATGAAAGACGGTATGAAACTCTCACTGTTACAATTCCTGTAATATGATTTATCATGAAAAAAATCTGTAACTCTATCTGAGAAAATGTTAGTATAATTCATAACTTTAGTTTGTAATCTACTCTCAACTTAATACTAAATAGTCTTTGCATCAAACATATTTAAAACAAGAATACAAAATATTTAATTTTAACAAAAGAAAAAAATGTTCTCATATGTAACTAGATTCAATTGGATAATGTAATTAAAAGCCCTACTCATTATGGATAAATGAGATCAAACACCTTTCTTATTATGGTTATTGTGTAGCTTGAAATTTTAATGGGTTGACTTTTTTTTAAGTCCTTTCATTTAACTCAGTTTATGGTTTTTAAAAGGCATATTAGTTTTAGAGCAACAGAGTACTTGGATCATTAACAAAGTGGCAACACTGTAGATGGTTCAATATGATCTTTATTGACATATTATGTATCATGACAGTCCAAAGAGGTCTCAAACTGTCAGTCTTGGTAGGAATGGGGGGTGGGGGTGGGAATCTATCAAATGTGTTAAGTTCAGTTATTAAGTTATTAAATGTCATGAAAGTAACCTTTATGGAGTGGTTTCTTCTTCATTTTTTGATCACCTTAGCAACTGAAGTAGTGATGTTGTGTGGTGTACAACTCACCTATGTTATCATCTGTGCATGTTCTCCTTTCACTCATTCGGTGATTATGTACATTTCCAGTGTACAAAGTTGTGTATAATAAAAAATGAATACATGCATTCTATACAACAAATAACATTTTCCTTGACAAATGATTATTAATAAAATTAAAATGTAACTCTTTTGTTTTGATGGTTATCTATAAGATTGTCTCAATTAGAGTTATGCCTCTCTTTATGAAAAGAAAAATCAATCAAAAAAAGAAAAAAAATACAAGATTTTCCTTCTGTTAAATTAATTCTATATAAAAAGAACTCATGTGACACAATTATCACTTTTAAATATTTAAAACTAAACATTTCTTTAATTTTTAATATTGAGAATTCTAAATAAACCAGTGATATGGTTAGCAGTTCGTAATTATGCCATGTTGCTTAAGATTAATTATGATAAATTTGCAAATGAAGAAGATAAACACTAATGGTATTAATGGTAAGGCTGGAAATGATTATAAGTATGGTTTAAAGGTTGCATGACTTTCAACATTCACTAATCAAAAGTTGCTCAGACTATTAGATGTAGTGAAATACTGTTTCACAGAGAAGTGACAGACTCTTACCTTTTTCCCTTTAACACCAGACGACGGTTGTGGAGTTCGGAAGATCTCAACAGGCCAGTAACGAGTTTTGGCTATAGTGTCTTGATATCTTTATTTAAAATAATAAACAAAAATTAAATACTTAACAGTGATACCATATAAAGAAAGATCTAAATAAATATGTATCAAAACAATACATAAAAATCAGTTATTTTATATTTTAAGAATATAACTTATTGGAAAGTGATAATTCATTAGTAAAGCACATTTTATTGTCAGTTTTGCTTGCTTTTATGATATTAGAGTTTTATAGATTTTCATATTTTAGTGAGTTTTTACATTTTCACAAGAGAAAGTTGCTGGGATTGTCATGAATAATGACACTCTACAATTCAAAAAGATTTCCATGGTATGAGCATATGCTAGAATACACAAGTAGGACTTTAGAACAGCTTAATGTAAGAATAACTTAATAAAAACTGAATGAATCATACGCCTTCAGAGCTGAAGATTCCAGGTAGCGCCGCCGCTCATTATTCCAGACAACACGATTTTTATCAGTTTCCGATATGTGGCGGTGTTCTCGATCCTCCTTACTCTTGAAATCCCCATCTTCTTCTTCAATTGGCTCACTAGTGATAAAACTAAATGAAAAGTGTTAAATTAAACTACAATGTCAGAAATACTTAACAGGTTTGCAGTGAATCTACATAACATAGTTATTACATTTAAACAATTTCATTAAAATTTATTAATAATTTAACTTACAATAAATTACAATAAACATATCCCTTGATATGGGGGCTCAATTGCTTCTGAAAGACCTAACTGAAAATCAAATCTAATAGTAGAAGTTATATTCCCATTAATTTCCATGCAAAGGTTTATGCATTCCAGAGTGCCACAAGATATAACTAATTATCATCTTCTTACTGTATTTAACTATTACAATAATATTATGCCTGTTTCTTGTTGTTAATTTTAGTACATTGGGGAGATCGGTGGCTGTGAGGTACAGGTGTTAACTTTGTAAGAGGTAGGTCATAGGTACAGAAAGCAAGCAGTCATATGCTTGAATCTAGCCATAGACAAAAATTGAGAACATTCTCTATCAATCCTCATAAACTAACTCAATGTTGAGATTAGTGACTTTAATTGTAAGCACTTAGAACTCTTAAGACAAGACAGTACTTGGCTAAAGACATCAAATATCTCATTTATATTTCCCACTGTCAAGGACAGACCTACAATTCTGTACTTATGATAGATGTGCAATTCTGTATTCATGATAAACATGCAATTCTGTACTCATGATAGACATGCAATTCTGTACTGAGGATAGACATACAATTCTGTATTCAGGATCAACATGCAATTCTGTAGTAAGGATACATATGCAAATAAATATCCATCATCATCATCATCATCATCACCATTATTATTATATTATTATTATTATTATTATATTATTATTATTATTATTTTGAATATCCAAAAATGAATTATGACACTGAACATGTTTCCCCTGTGTATGCACAAACCTTACAGTGGAACAAATATGATGGCAACAAAATAAACTTAACACAACTGTAAATTTATAAATGCTATGAACATTTTTATTTGGGAATATCCATATCAACAACAACAGCTTCAGTCAACAATAGTACTTTTCACCATTGTATGTGGAGATATGCAATAGATTCTTCATGTTTTTTCATTATACAAATTTTGTCATCTGTTACAAGATAGTGGTTGGCTAAAGACATCTAACATCCAATTTATATTTCCCAGAGTCCAGGAGAGACATGATATTTTGTGTTCAGGATGCCATTGATCACTTATAACTATGTATGTTGTGGCCATGTTCATTATTCTGAAAAGAATTTCCATTTTTGTTGGTAAAGCACTAATTACTCTACAGTTGTGTAGGCATGTGTGTAATTCAGAACAAGATTAATGGTTTTATAGAGTAAAGGAAAGCTATTTGTGTGTCCTAGATAATGAACTCCTAACTTTTAAAATGTTTACGAAGTTATTCATATCAAGTTCTGGAGCCATAATGAATCAAATAGCAATGTTAACAGAGATAAATTCACACTCAGATCACTACATCCAAATGATTCTAACATCATGGTGAAAATTATTTTTTTTAATTGTCAAAATGCATTGTAAAAGAGTTCTGCAAAACCTTGACAACACATACCCTCAAGTCTAGTTGACAATAAAGAACAAATCACTATATCAAAATAAAT
Organism: Sinotaia quadrata; assembly: GCA_028829895.1. Lineage (NCBI taxonomy): Eukaryota > Metazoa > Mollusca > Gastropoda > Architaenioglossa > Viviparidae > Sinotaia > Sinotaia quadrata. The sequence goes on along the minus strand of CM054177.1, from coordinate 106,588,133 downwards.
GTATTTAATACATGAACACTTTTTGCAAAAATAAAATTCAGTTTACTGAGGGGAATTCAGGATATAAATATGCATCTCATATATTACAAAGACAAAATTTGAAAATTCAATATTTCATAACTTGAGGGTAGCTTTTTTTTCTAATGACTGGTGGTTGAACACATAAGGGACTTTTACAAGAAGAAAACTGTAGCCCTATAGAACAGAACTATTCCTATTAAAAAGATTAAGAGCAAGGTTATTTTCAGTGTCTGAATGGGTGATCTAAGAATAGGTAGGAATTCTGAAAGAGAAAGAAAGAGAAAAAGACAGAAAAACTAAGAAAGATGAGCTAGGTCGATGAAACTGAATCTGTTTATAACTACAGCATTTCTATCCATGGTAATGTGCTCTATATTCTGATTTTTAAAAGTATCTCCTGCAAATGCCAACATTATATTTTAAGCATATAAAGTTAGTTGTAATCTCTTTTCTTTTTTCTCTTATTAGTAGCAAACCTATCTCATTCTTAACAAAGGCATTAACTAAATATAAAGAAGTCAATTTTGAGAAAGTGATTTGCATGAAAAAGATTTGGTTTATTAATATAAAACTAATAAATCATTAACTAAATAATCTTCAACAAAGTTTAAAACTAAATAATGTTCAACAAAGCATTAACTAATTCATGTACTATATGTCAAACCTGTCTGGAATAAAAATGGCATTTCCAACAGCAGTTCCAGGTACTGCCCATTTCTTCTGTTTGCTGGGCACTTCTTTCTCAACTCCTGGCCTTAAGAGGCCAGTGGGAAAGACAACTGTTGTCTCCTTCTGTAGAAACAGTTTGAGCAATCAAAATCAAGAACAACTATATAACCCACACATATTACCAATTTTTGTTTGTTATCTGATCTCTCTCTCTCTCTCTCTCTCTCTCTCTCTCTCTCTCTCTCTCTCTCTCTCTCTCTCTCTCTCACATATACACACTAAACACACATGTGCACAGATAAACATGCAAACACACACACACACACACATATGCATGCATGCACACACACCAATGAGACAAGCAATACATGTGATAAATTACAGGAAATAAAATAAATTCTGCTAACTGTAGCACTTGTTAAATTTTTCAAATTTCATATTTCAGAAATCTATAGGTTAAATGACTTATGTTTCAAATTGAAAATTTTAAATATACTCTTGTAGAGAGTACTAATAATATGGTAAAGCTAGAAGTTTACATGTATGTGAATCTAGCAGGTAATTTTATAATTCAACTAAAATTGAATGAGTAACATTATATATATTCATCGTAGGAATTAATTACATTCTGAAAGAAAAGTATCTCTTTAAATAGGGAAAAAGACAATCAACTATTAAATCAGAGTAAATCTACACAATTAACCTCTTACTCTAGCTTAAACAGAACCTTTCAACACATCAAAAATATTATACTTTAATTTCAAATAATGTCTGTGGAATAGAAAAAATAATTTCATAATTATAATATGATCACAGTTATGATACAAAACTACTGATATATTGATCAAAACATTTTAAGCAAGATCAAGAGATTATAAAAATTTTAATTTAAGAAGCAGAATTTTTTTCATGTACATATTGAAGTTAATAGTAGAGTGATATTAATCATCAAATTATATCCCTCCATTTATTAGCCAGTTAAATGTTTACAAGACTTTTCTATTCTCTAGCACACCTTCAAGGGTCTAGGTGTAGATAAAGTGTCGAAAACATATCAGTTCTGTGTAACAAATATTTTCACAACAGAAAGTTTTGATCTATAATATATTAATTATTATATATCCTGTATTAATTTTTATACAAGTATTTGAAGTTATCTAATAAATGTTTAAGTATGAGAGTGCTATTTTGACCTGGACTATGATGTGTGAATTAGAGAGACCTTGAGAGCATAATGTCACAATGAGTTAGAGGAAAAGTGGATGGATAAGCTGGTAATACTGACTGACTGACTAAGATTGGCAAGTTAGGACTGACAGGAATGAATGATCCTAGGGTAGATTAGAAAGTTGTTAGAGTTGTTAGGCTGGACACAGGTGTATTTTAAGGACAGGTAAGGCTGGTTGGCAGTTAATAGAGCTGGTGGAATCTACAAGTGGACCAATGACCACAAAATGAGTACTAACCTTGACCAATCACACCGATTTAGGGTACAATTTAGTGTTTGATATTAGGGCAGAAACTTTATTCTACTCTGAGACTATTGGAAGCAGCCAGTTAGGATCTCCATTTGGAACACATGGGAAAGTTGCCAGTGTATTGTAAGAGTTGACAGGACTAGCAATTTTATGTTGTTGAATTTTCATGTAAGTTATGGTTAAGACAACCATTGTTAAGTAATATTATCTTTTTGCTAAACCAGAGATACAATATTGAGAAGTACAGGATTGTATATGTGTGTATAAAATATATTGAATCTCTATGAAGGAAGATGTAAATGTATCAATTTTATTCAATTCACTATAACAATTCTCATTATGTAAAGTTTATTTCAGTAGTTCGGCTGGCAGACTTGGAATAGATTATTTTTGTAAAGTACATATAACTTTAGGAGAGATTGAATCAACAGATTTTTTTTAGAAAAGGAATTGATATTTTGCAGTGGATTTTGGAACATGAGTGCAATGGCGTTTCTTATCTTATCCTTGATCAATGGTTGGCTGCATCCACTGCCTTATGTTCTTGTAAAATCTTCCATATTCAGTGTTCTGACACTGGTGTCTTGCAGCACTGGCTGACAAACCTCAATGAAGCAAAACAGCCCAGAGCTACAGTGTTGCTAACCATTAACTAAGACTGTAGCTGCAAATGGTCACATACTTTCTTTTGACAATTTTGCATGATTGTTCATTCCTTGCATAAATTTATATTGGTAAAATTTTAATAGTAGAATTCAATTGAAATTAAATAGAAGATATTTAATTTTGAAAGTTATGCTGTGTAAGAGAAATACAGTCCTTGAATCTCATTTGAAGTGAGAGCAGCTATGTGCTGGATTTTCTCTTAAAAAGTGACAAACCGTGTCAATAAACTTTCATAAGACAATTCACCAAAGACTATGAAGTTATGATCTGAACTTTTGATTAGAATATTTTATATTGTTAGAATTTATAAATTGTTCTTCATCTTTATATTTATTTTATTTTATTAGTGTGCTATTATTATTATTATTATTATTATTATTATTATTCTGCCTCTTCCATGACTTCTGTTTGACTGTCAGTTGTGATCCAAGGTCTCGGAATCTTACCAAGATTCTGGGAGATCCAAAGTTTTATGAAGGATGTGGGCACTTCCTAGGAGCGCTCTTTGAGTAGTGGGTGAGTCTGTGGTTTCCAGGGAGTTTATTCAGATAACCTTCCAACTCATTTATGTTCCCCAAGGTTCCTATCACTACAGGTATCACTTCTGCTTTTACATTCCACAGTCTCTGAATTTCTAATCTGAGGTCTTGGTATTTTTCTATTTTTTCCTCTTTCTTTTCTTTTTATGTTTCTATTACTTGGAAGAGCAACATCAATGACTGTTGCTGTTCTGTTGGACTTACTGAGAACTACAATGTCTAGTCTTTGTGCAGGAATCACTCAATCTGTTCTTATCTTGAAGTCCCAAAGTATTTTGACTTATTATTATTATTATTGTAGCCCCTGTTAGTTTGGGTATTTTTTGTGTGTTTGTGTGTGTATGATCGTGTGTGTGTATGTGTACAGCCGCATCCCCAAGCTTCTTTTGTTTTACAAGTAGGATCACGATTGTCTGCTGTAAATTGGGTCACGGTCACTCCCTTTGTTTTAAATCACGTGGTATATTGGCGCTGGCTGTGTTAGAGTGCATGCTTTTATTGTTGTATACTGTTTTAGGTAGTTAGTAAATGAAGTTGAAATATTTATATATGTAGAAAGGAGATAGTTTATATTTTTAATTGATGTATTTTTATGTGATGAATAATGTTATTAAATTTGTGTATTTTGTAATTTATGTGTGTATGAATGCTTTTCCTAAAGCCCGCCAACACTGATTTTATTTTATTAAAGTTTTAATTCTTCAGATTATATATATGAAAAGATTTGTATATTAAAGTATAATTATAGTAGTTTCACTGTATATTTAGATTATTATGTATTTTTTAGGCATATAGCTATAATTGATATTTGAAAGTAAGTAAAGAAACACAGAAGTTATTTTTAGAAGCCTTTTCAAGCTAGATTTTCATTTTCTGGAACCATGGGCTTCAGGGAAAGACACCCCCATAGGATATAAAGAGTGTGTGTGGTTTGAGTGAGTGTGTGTCTACCTGCAAATAAAGACGATGTAACAACAACCAGGTGTTGTCAAATCTGTTGTCGTGACTGCCATCCATCATCGTCGTTCGTCAGTATTGTCCTTATGTTTATGACCCGGGTACTACCACTCTGGATCCCCATTTTCTTCATTATTATTATTATAAAATAAAGTATAAACTTTATTCAATAGTTAGTGCATCTTTTCATCCTGAAAATTTATATTAATCAGTTTGTAATGATGCCTAATTATAAATGGGGAATAGGCTAGAATACAAATGAATAAAGCCAATATCTGAAAACTCAAAGATCAAATATAACTGAATTTTTAAAATATGTAATCAAAAGCTAAATTAGCAGACTAACAAAGCAAGAGCATAGTCAAGCATGTATAATAAATGCTGTGGATAATATTCAGTCTCATCTAAACAACTGGTGTGAGAAAGTACAGATTCAGATGCATCTCTGAAGTCATCTGCAAGTATATATTTCTATGCCAGATAAAGGGAGAGAAATAGCACCCAAAAAAAGCAAAATGGAGGAGGAGTGGGGGTGGGGAGGAGCAGGAAGAAATAAGCTGCTAAGACTGAATAATGAAGGCAATAATAAATTTGTGTAATTATGAGCACATAAGAAGAGGGTGAGAACAAATGTGTCTGAAGAAGTTGTGTTTCCATCCAAACACACACAGAAACATAAATCAAGATGAGAAAAACCTGTACAATTAAATCCCACCACCATAGATGAATGCTAAATTATATAAATAATAAAGGCTCATTCTATAAATAATAAAGGCCCATTATATAAATAAAAATTCCATCACCTCAGTTGAATACCAATTATGTCTTCAGAGAAGTGTTTTCTAAAATAATGAATGAAGTATACTGTCTATAACTGATATTAAAATAGTATGTCAATGACAGCTAGCATAATTTGAATCTTCTGTGTATAGACACCATCTAATCAGTTCACAACAAACTTATGACACCACTGATGGCTAGCATAATACAGTACACCCTCACTAGTCTGGACTTTGCTGAAACCACTATTACATAACTAAAATACCATTTTCTGATCATTCTTTTCTCAAATGATGGCCATACAGTTATGATTGTTAGCAAATTCCAATCATAAATAGTGGCCTTCAGCATAATTGTAGTGAAAAGGAAACCTATTACTTTGGATATACATATTTTATTTTATGTATGTTAACATAAAATATTTTGATCACAAGTATTTCATTTAATGTATGTAAATATAGAAAATGCTTTAAATAGCCTTGATCTTATAACTGTAAACAAAACTGTAATCTCAATAGTTTAGATAATCACCAAATCTGAACTGCCCACTCCTTATAATCTGAACTAGTGTGGGTTCACTGTATTAGTCTCTAACAGTGAACTATTGTTCTAAATTTAACTTGCCTCAGGATGAGAAGGATCCTGCAAAAAAAGTCATCTAATTTATTGTTTAAATGTATTGCAGATTAACTAATTAATCTTTTCTAATTAACTAATGTCATTTACTTATGTCCTAATGGAAAGAAATCTTAACTCAATACATAACAGTTTATGCAAAGTGTTAATAAAGTTTATAAACTGGAAGAGAATTCACAAATACCAATTTGGGAGTTTTAACATTACTATAATCTATGTCAATGAAAGCATATACAAATGTTAAAAAGTGAATAACCATTAGCTTCAATTAATTTCAAATGTATTAGAATAGGAAGTAAATTAAATTCCACAAGAAATAATTTAATCCTTTTAAATACAGGCATCCTTACCTAATTTGAAAAAAATTCTTGAAAAATAATGCAAACTGAATTTGTGTTTAAAAACCTGTTTTCCACTGATTCAGCTATTGTATTAAGCTGTGTTGTTATAAATTTTAAAAGGAGGTTCATTTTTAATGCTAAAAAGCAAAAATCACACTTTTTCTTTAAGATACTTAAAAGTTAAATACTAAGCAAACTTTTCTTAAAATGGGAAGACATTAAATTTCACATAAGTTTGGTCAATATAGTGGATGGTGAAGTTCTGAAAAGTAGGGAGAGAGAAAAATTAGAAAGAGAACAGAGAGAAGGAAAGAAAGGAAAGAGAGAAGAGGAAGAGAGAGTGGGGACAGAAGATGAGAGAGAAAGAATGAGAGAGAAGAGAAAAGAGGCAGAGAAATGGAGAGACAGAAAGGGAGAGAGAAGGTGGGGACAGAAAATGAGAGAGAAAGATAGATAAATGAGAAGCAGAGAAAGCTCAACATTAAAACATAACACCCAATCAGCTAACTAACCACCAATCACTTACTGCAAGCATATAAACAATAGCAGTGATACATATGAATATTTGAATGATGATCACTGCACATCTCTACTGACAATTACAATTTTTTTTTCCAAAGTAAATACTGATGAACTAGGAATCAAAGTCATAATAATAAAGAAATATGATGACAAGTTTAAGGACTTTTCAGGTAAATAATGTGTTGTGGTTTGTATTCTGTTTTACTTTTTTGCAGTCTTTTAATTGTTCACAGTGTCAATAATCTAACAGGATCAATAATTGACTAACCTCAGCACCAACTGTTTACTTTGTAAGGAAGATCTAAGTGTCAATAAGTGACTAATCTCAGCAACAATTGTTCACTTTGTAAGAAAGGTCTAACAGTGTCAATAATTGACTAACCTCAGCAACGATCGGGATCGGTAGAGCAGCACAATAAAAATACTGGGATCCAGACAACAGCCAGGACTCTGGAGGTGAAAACAGTGATTCAACAGTTATGGTCATAAGATTGCCTTCCTGTAGTTGCCGTTCATCTAACAAAGGCTCTTTGACTGAAACTGTCACATCTACCTCTGGCTAGAAAGGAAATAAGCAGAAATACATTGCATCAGTCACCTGTTGGCACAAATCATATCTATCTCTGACTTAGAAGGAAAATTTAAAATTATAGATGCATTGTAATGTTTGGCACAAATCATATCTATCTCTGGCTTAGAAGGAAAATTAAAAAGTATGGATGCATTATAATGTTTGGCTTGCTTGAATAAACTGAAGCTATAATGTCTTTCACTGTTTGCAAAGAAAAATGAAAGTTAGAGATACATCACAATTTTTATTTTTTTGCGTAAACTGAAAAGTTGTGTATCACTGACTAGACAGGAAAATTAGAAAACAAGATACATCACAAAATTTGATGGTTAATATTTCTTAAATGAATTAGTTAAACATACTACATTTTTTTACAATTTAAAACTGCCTTCTCCATGCTTTATTCAAAAGAACTCATTTGCTCTTTGCATGTATCTTAATGCATTCATTTGTATCCCTTTTCACTTGTTTCTCAATGTATTCACAAGTATTCTATCTCCTTAGCAGTGTATCCTAATGTATTCACATATATCTCCTAAGTAGTGTGTCCCACTGTATTCAACATATTGTATTTCCTCAACAATGTATTCAAGAAAATTAACATGTGAATGTCTAGAGTGAATACAACTGGACAACAAATAAAAAAAGGAAGAAGAAACACTGACATGTGGTTGCTCTGGAGGTATAAAATCCAATGGTGATCCAGGTACAGTACTGATGACAAGCGTGTACTTGTGAGTTGTCTCCCCTTATTACAACAACAACAACAAAAAAGTCACTTAGTTTAAGTTTTGAAGTTCATTCAAAACATAAAGAATATTAAGCATTTTATGCATTTACTAAACAATCACTTGTAAAAGTATTTTTAACATTTTCTAAATAATTTTAAAGTGTTGAAATACTTCATATACATACTTTTATTTTGAGAAGTCACTATAGCTTTAATTTCAATTGCAGTAACAAGAGGGGTGAAAAAATGGCAAGATAGTACTATTTTGCAACAGCTGAATGTGTGTACTTAAATTTTCATCATCTGTAAGATTCAAAATCATTGTAATTATGAAAGAAAAGTTATAAATGCAGGTCCCATCAATCCTTGTTTTCTTCTTTCCATGAGCATAAAATCTTAAATCAGCTATCCAGTAAAAATGTATACTGAACCAATATATATAAACGCCAGTGTTCGTGAAACCATAAAATCACTATTTGCAAAACAAAGTGTGTGTGAATTTTATACAACCTACACTCTCCATCAATGCTGCTCATTTGAACTCAAATTTTCTCTTTTCACAAACTATAAATAACAGTCATTAAGGTTCTATTTTTTTCACTTACACCTGTGTAACTATGCATGGAGTCATGATAAGAAAAAATCATAAGACTCTTGTAATTTAATTAAAATTAAAAGAGATCATGTCAAATTTTCCTTTTTTTTTTTTTATCCTGTTTTAATCATGATAAATAATATGCTGTTTTGACATTAGCTCTAAGAAGTGCTCTTTCATTGGAGCTACAATATTGAGTTACCTCCCTTTACAATGATCATGATATAGTTATTCAGAGTACTGAGTTACATACCTTTAATAAGTGGCAGCAAATCCAAAGAGCACTGACCAAGGTTATGTGTCTTTTCTTCCTTTTGCCTCTTTTCCTTGGGTAAAACCTCAATAAATGTCACTACAATGGAAAGGAGGAATTACAGAAATGAAACTGTTTCTGTTTTGCACAATTTCTCTTAGAATTTAAATGGGAAATAAATATAACAATGTTTAAATTGTTTGAATTTAAAAAACTATCTTAGTTAACTAATTGCTTAGTTGGTTGAGTGAGCAAGCAAGGGAGGGAGGGTAGGACAGGTTTACTTCAGAAAAGGTACAAAAAGTAAAAATGAATAGTGAACAGACAGAAAAAGATATGAAAGAAAAATACTGAAAAGAAGTCAACTAAGCTTTTATTTTTACCTCTTATTTCATTTGACTTTATATATACAATGGAAATAAAATGTCCGGTCAAATAAAAAGTATAACAAAATAAATTACCATCTCACCTAAACATAAATTATACTTATCCTCATTTCACTGTGTTATATGCCTTTCATAATATTTCAATCAATATCTGTGGATTTTCTATAATCCTTAAGATATATGCCCCCAAAGCATGTGAACTTAACACTATTTTAATATCATGGGTAACTGTGTTGTGGATTAAATTTGCCTAAACCTATTTTTAGACTTAATTGTTATATAAATTGTTAAATTGTCGAAGTGACCCAACTTTGTAATTGGTTATGGATGATTAATTAATAATAATCATCATTAACTAGGTGGCATTAGCATCACACCGTGTATTCACATGTTATACTACCTGTTCTAATATACATCATAAATACTTCCCTTTCAGATGAAATTTTCCCATCGCTGTTTATAATAACATTCATGAGGCCGCTTTTGAAAAGAGAAAATCTTTTGATTTGAGTGACTTGAAAAACTATTCTAGTCTCTACTCCAACATTTACATCAAAATTCCTGTAGAGAGTTATTTCATCTCAATTAGCATTTCAGGTAAATCAGAATAATCTTAGTGATTTTAGGTCAACTTGTTGTCCCTTTAACAGCACTGACACAGCCCTTTTAAAAGTTGCTAATGACCTCCAGTGACCCCACTCTATTTATGATGGAATGATTTCAGATCTCATTTTCTTGAATTGTCTGCAGCCTTTGACTGACCATGACATATTGCTCAAATACTCAAGTAGGTTTTGGGGGGAGTCCATGGTACTGATTAATCATGGCTCAAATCATAAGTCTGAAAGACATCAAATTGTGTGAGTAAATGGTTAATTTTAACATAGACAATCTTTATTCTGGTTTCCTCAAAGCACTCTTTTTTTCTTGAACCATTTCATTTTATTAAGTATGTGCATCCCTGTCCAGTGTCATACATCACCAGCTATCTGCTGATACTCAACTGTATAAATCAAGTGACCAAATGAAATTGCTCTCACCATCCTGAGTGTAGAGAGATGTGCTTCTATTGCTAAGTCTTAGATGATTAGCCAACAAGTTATATGTGAATGATGACAAAGGTGAAGCCATGCTTGTTATTCCTAAAAGAATTTCTGCATCCTTACCTATGTCAGAGATAATATTGGTGACACCCTCACTAAATTTAACCTGTCACTTAGTAGAGGGGCAGGGTACTTTCATACATTTCTTTTTCACTATAAAAACACAACTTCAGTACTCAAAATACAGCTTATCTAAAGCTGAGTGAGTTAGTACTATTGGCTAGTTTCTCATCACTGACACTACAAAACTCCTTGTGCATTCACAGTACCTTTTCACCTTAGTTGCTGTAGCTCTCTTCTCCCTGGTTTGTCATTTTGTCTTGTGAAGGAACTTCAAAAGGTCCCAAAATAACTACAGCTAGAACTATTCTTAGAGCTCCCAGAAGCAATCCTATCACTCCACTTTTAAAGTCAGTACTGGTTAACTTTCCACAGCATAATACAATAAATGACCTCTTCATATTGCTACATTTCACTGTGTGACTCCAGCTCTCAGTACCTGCTTGATTTCACACATCTACACTCCTGCTAAAAGCTTGCACTCATCAGCCACAGCCATGTTAAATATTCTGCTGCAAAGTTAAGTCAAATGGTCAATGTTCATCTGGGTTTATCTGGCTCCATCTACCTAGAATTTGCTGCCTTTAGAACACATTCCAAGACACGATGACCACTTCTATGAGGGCTCTCATGAAAGATCTTGTTATCAGTAAGAACATCACTTGTTTTTCATGTTTGTTCTAGCTGTACATCTTGTTTCAACAAGAACAGCATTGCATTTTTTGTGTCATATTTGTTCTAGTTGGATATTTGTAAATTAATTTTTCTTCATGTTTCCATACACACACACACTTATATACATGTAGATATATCATTTTGCATGTGAATTCAGTTTGATTTTGTTACATTACTTTTAGTCTTTTAGTTTCCCTTTGTTTTTCAGTAGTTTGTATAAATACCTTTGTATTTTATGTGTAATTATTGTAAAACACCATGGGCTTTTATAAGATTAAATGTTTTATCTAGCATTCTTTACACACACACACACACACACACACACACACACACACACACACACACACACACACCACAGAGATATTTTGCTCAATGTTTCCCAAAAATTTAAGAAGTCAGAAAATATGTCAGATTTCTTTTTGCAAAACACTCTTAAAAAGAGAAAGATGCACAAGATAAAATAATGCAAGCAATTAGTTGTCACAATGTGCTTCATCTTACTAAGAACCTGAATATCCACTTAAATTAAAATGGCTCCATAGCTTGATATAATTATGCATTCTTACTTACACACAACTGGTTTGTGAGCGATCTCATCTAAAACTAATGGGTCATCAAAAGTACAGTTGAGGACTGCACTAAAATTGAACTCTGCTGGTGACTCTGCTGTATAGTCAATCTTTGGTGATTCTCCTAGACACTTTTCCCCAAACTCCACTTTCACCATAACAGTCAACATGTCTCCTCTATAGCCACGCTGATCAGAATTAAAACAAGAATTCCAGATTAGTTGTAATTTTATAATGTAAGCAGTTTACAATATAGAATTTTATAAAATTTCCATATAAGTCAACATTTCTAAGCAATTTTATATTGATAATGAATCTCATTAGTGAATTTTATTATTTTTTAATTGCAAATACACGTAATGGCTTTATATTTTAAAATGGATGGATGGATGGGTGGATGGATGGCAAATTGAAAGCATGAAAGAAATAAATACAGAGATGAAGTAATTATAAAGGAAAATCAAGAACTTTGTACCAGATTGCGTGTCTTAGCAATGGTGATCGTAATTGGCTCTGGAGGACGAACATGATAAGTCTCAGTTTCTGCCATAATAAAATCTGAAGAATGCAAATGGGCATATTCAGCAATTATTAGTGCAGTCATCTATTTACATTGCATGCTTTGATACCAAAGGTCAGAAAAAATAAACATCTTAAATCAGTGGCAAAGCTAGGTACCAAAACAACAAGTTTCAATAAACAACTAAAAGGAAAACTTTACACAGGCATCACCGTATTTTTTATTGTCAAACAGTGTATTTATGACATTTTTCAGAGAAAAACATCAATAAACTACCCTTTACATAATTTTTAAAATACCTATCATTTTATTTAAATTTCACAAACTACAAGAATACTTTCATAAATATTTTTTTAACATTTTAACATTTAACATAAAAAAATTGTTAAAACATCCAAGTTTAAAATATTCTACACCAAACATTCAAATTTGCATGAGCCAGACAACACTGACTTTCATTCAAACACTTGAAAATTATTTTATTAAAATAATGAGGTAAGATGGCTGCCAGTAGGCATATGTATACAATATTTAATTGTGGCCTGAATCATCATGTGATTTAATTTGCCAAATAAAGACTGACTAAGCTAAAAGTAATATTTAGCAAGCTAATAAATATAGCATAATATTGAAAAAATGGAGCTGCCTGATTAATTCTGACATTGCATTAAAATTACAAGTATATTTTTTACAATTGCCATCTGCATTCATGTATAAGTTTCATTTACTGGTTATTAAACTGTGACCCAAATAAATAAGGAGTTTTCCATTTTTGAGGTTATGAGAAGCTATTATCTACATTTAACAAGCAAAACAATACACTTGGCAAGCTAAAAGTTTGGTTGACTTAAAATGAATTTGAGACCCATAACACCAGTGAATAGGTTTGAATAAGTAAGTCAAACCTGTTCACTGATGCTATGGGTCTCAAATTTACTAATCTTTAAAGATTTAGCTGGTTAAAAGTAACTTTTAGCTTATCAAACTAATTTATCAAGACAATTCGAGTTTCCAAGGCAAAGTATTATTTGACAAGCTGAAAGCTCCATTAAGAAGCTATAAATAATACATTTAACAAGTTGAAGTTTTTTCTTAAATTAAACTTGAATTATGATTTGAACTGTGAAACTTAGTTATATATATTTTGATGAAGAGGATCACTATCCATAAATAGACTGAATTTGTAAACTTTATGTAATTATATTATGCTAGAAGAATAGTGTTGTTTTATTGTTTATTATAATGAATGCATACATCTTGCAGCAATAATTTCCCGATGAACATGATAAATGAATTTTACCTGTTATGCAAATGTGTATTATTTCTAATTTTACTTCTAGATCGAAAGCTCCTTTATTTGTTGTTTTTGTTTGCTTTTTAAAAAAAAAATGAATGATAGCATGCTTGCGAGAATCAGAAACAGTTCCAGTGATAAAAAATGCACTCAAATTTGCATGAGTTGTCTGATTATACATAGTTTACAAATCCTTGCATGTAGTAGATCTAATTTCTAAAGTTATATAACCTTTGATTATTGCATGTATATATTTTCCAGTATTTTATATGGTTAAAAGAAATAAGAAATTTCTTTTCACTACCTCATGATTATATTAAACTTTAATCTCCATGACCAAGATCAAATACAGCAAAGCGTGTGTACAGTTTAAAGATGATCTGTTGTCTATAATACAAAGAAAAATCTAAAAACAGTGCTGTGATTGACAGATACCGTAACGCAAAAGTGCACAAATCTCCTATTACATTTTGAGTTTTACGAAGTAATAAAATGAAAAATCTAATTGTAAGCACCGTTATAAGTAAACAAAAAATACTTAAAGATATGTGTTTTATTATAACTAAAAATAAGAAACTTTTCAAAATACCTTCCTAAGTTGTTGACCTGAAGTAGCGTCGCCTCTTAGCAACAAGTATACATACTTATAGTAACCTCCCTTGGTTAAAGAAGTGTGATTGTAAAACGTCAGACCGAGACAGTGAACAAAACCTCTTAATTATGATTAAAGCTTGTTTGTGCTTTGTTTTCTGGATGGGTGGAGTGATGTTGTTTTCTTCTGTTCTTGCTTAAACATAAGCGAACTTCGTTTTTTTTTTTAATTCAAGATTTAGGTGTATAGCTACGTATTTATGAATTTGAGAGGTATGTTTTAATAATGTCGGTTGGCTAAATTAATTCAAAGTTTAATGGCGAGATCAATACAGTACTGACATAATTTGTTATGTACAACTCTACTAGAAACATCAGCCGGGTCTTACAGTACACAATACATTTTTTTAGGAACATTTTTTATAATCCCATCCTTCGCCGGGAAAGAATGCTGTGTGCATTTTCATTGGTCGATTACTTCGAACTAAGAGAGATTGTAAAGCATAGACATAAAATTTACAGGCTGCAAAATAAAATAAAAAATTAAATCTGTAATAATTAATCTGTTCATCAAACTTGCTACTATACAACAACAAAAAATTTTTTTTTAAAAAAACAACACGTCATTTCCAGCTAGGGGACGTAGAGGGTCATGTGATATTGATAAAAACCGGTTCTTTATCACAATAAAAGTGATAGTACGCTAATGTTATCTGTTTCCTTAAATATATTCACTAGGAAGCTTGTGAGGAACCTTGTGGTAAACTTTACTGCCTGTGTACTTTCGTAGTTCATAAACCACACCAGTAAACAGTTCACTAAATAATTTGTATCGATATAACGTGTGTGTGTGTGGGGTGGGGGGGGGTTGCATTGGGAAACGAACAACGCAAAATAAAAAAAAGTTAAAAGACAGTTTGAAATCAAGAAAAATTAGTTTGTGTTTTTATAAGAAAAAAGAATTGTTTTTTCAATAACCCCAAAAAAAACAAAAAAAAAGTGTATATGCATATCGTGTTAATAAAAAATAAATCAAAACCTGGTGAGAAGAGAAACGATAGGGTTCAAATCTTTCTTAGTGAGAATTATATATGACAGGAAGAAATGAGAAAAGAAATAAAGAACTTTCTTGCTTTCAAAAATAAATTGTTTTAGTGGCACATTTTGTTTGGGTGTATGTAAATATTTTTGTTCTTAAAGATGCATGCTTCAAATATAATAATACTAATGTTATTGACAAGTGAGAGATTTAATGTAAGTATTTAAGTCGTCGTTAGGAGAAATCGTTGAAGTGAGGATTATATGTAAAGTTTGCTAAGCAAAGACAGGGAAGGAGTGAGAAATGGTAGAAACATGAATTGTGACAAAACTGGAGAGGAGATTTCCAAAGTGTGTGACATCAAACTTTTCTTTTTTGTGATTTTATTTTACGAAACTGTTTTCCAGTTTTATGTTGTGACCAACTGACAGCAATGACCTTTATTTATTTATTTATTTATTTATTTTGTTAGAGTTACACCGTAGTATTTCAGCAATGACGTCCCTCCTTCTCCTGCATGCTAGTGAACTTAACAAATTACTTCTACTATCAGTTCAAAAAAAGAATTAATGTATTAAAATATCCAATATAAGCCCCAATTGTTGTGTGTGTTTTCTTTTCCTCCTGGCAGAAATACCTCTAGATGTTCAATCAAACCAGCAATATCCATAAAGGGTTAAACAAAATCACACACACACACACACACACACACACACACACACACACACACACACACACACACACACACACACACACACACACACACACATATATATATATAAGGGCAACTCATCAACATACTAAGTGCATTAATGACTGAAATGCCACACCATATATATGTACACAATATGTACACACTATCCTTTAATGAGCAAGAGATTGCTAATTCTACATTCTATACTATATCATCATCGCTTGGACTAACCTCTAGATAAACACATTTACCTATCACTTGGAAGGAATTGCATTTGTAATTCTGACATACTTCACTTTATAATATCTTTCAGAAGGATCTATAAATCGTTTTTGTTGTTGTTTTTACCTACATCAGTCTTTACTTTCATGATCTGCTCTAGTTATTTTATTTATCTCTAGTCCTTCTCTAATTGTGTACTTTGGTTTATCTGCAAATAGTCACCCGGTTTTTTTTTTTTTGGTTTTATTTTTTTGTTTGTTTGTTAAATTGTTGTTTTTGTGTTTTTGTTTTTGTTTTACTGTAGTAGTAGTATCGTTAACTTCTTTTGCTCCACAGGAATTGCGTTAAAACTTTTCATCATCTTTAGATGTTCTCGGTTTTTGATGGATTCCTGTGGAGTTTTCCTCTTCTCACTTTTTTCGAAGAGGGTGGTATTTTTTACTGTATATAGTGTTTATTGTATGTATGTATTTTTGTAGGCTATTTTACTGTATATAGTGTTTATTGTATGTATGTATTTTTGTAGGCTATTTTACTGTATATAGTGTTTATTGTATGTATGTATTTTTGTAGGCTATTTTACTGTATATAGTGTTTATTGTATGTATGTATTTTTGTAGGCTATTTTACTGTATATAGTGTTTATTGTATGTAGGTATTTTTGTAGGCTATTTTACTGTATATAGTGTTTATTGTATGTATGTATTTTTGTAGGCTATTTTACTGTATATAGTGTTTATTGTATGTATGTATTTTTGTAGGCTATTTTACTGTATATAGTGTTTATTGTATGTATGTATTTTTGTAGGCTATTTTACTGTATATAGTGTTTATTGTATGTATGTATTTTTGTAGGCTATTTTACTTATAAGGTCCATGGGCACGTGTGCGGTTTATCATATTATAAACTTCATTTTGTCATTAAACCAAAATCAGTTTAATACTAATTCCGCTAATTTTCTTAATAAAATTGTGTTTATTATTTTATAACAAACAGTAATCTGAACTTGTCTTCACCGATACCTTTCATACACTTGCTGGGGTGGAGGAAAGGGGAAGGAAGGTCTTCAAACATCAGACATGCAGAACGTGACAGATACGGACAGTCGATACTCGGTACTAATTATAGGACGGTGTAACGTGCTGTGACAAAAAGAAACGCGAAGTCCGGAGGTAAAAGTTATCCCCAAAGTGTAGTTGTCCCCAAATCGTAGTTGTCCCAAAAGTGTAGTTGCGGGACATGAGGGGAGAGTGGTGTAGGCTAAGGGGGTGGGTGGGGCGATCTTTTCCATGTGACGACAAACATATATTTCTTTGTGCTTAAATTTTAACATTTGTTTGAGGTATTTTTTTGGAGGGGTGATGGTGGTGGTCGTTTAAAGAAGGATCTGCCCCGGGTGCCATTAAAAAAACTAAAATCCGCCTCAGGTGCCAAATACTTTAGATATGTTCCTTTTGTGTGGGAGTAGGTGGATCATTAAAAAAAAAAAAAATTAAAGGATGGATTGGTATCAAGATCGGACCGGTATTCGCTGTTTCGGGTTAACAAGTTTATCTGATTCTGCTACAAGTCTCTACAGATTTTAATGTTATAGTCTACAAAAAAAAAAAAACAACCTCGAGGTCTTTTAACAAGGGAAATAACTCGTACTCTAACACTATATGCGTGATACAGCACCTCTCTTCTGTGGTGGCTATTTTAATTAAGAATGGTATGTTCATTTTAATAATAATTTGAATCAGTCGTTTACATTTTTTTTAAAAGGACGGACCATAAATCTACGATAACAGATCATTATCTACTGATCGGCCACCCAAGTTGACAGTGTCGTGTTAGTCAGGAGTGATTACGCCTACGAACCAGGACCTTTTTTTTATATTTTTAAACAATATCCCCCCCCCCCCATCCCCATCGCGTCAGTAACCATTACATTAGAAACCAGTCATAAAACCCTGAATCTGCATATCTACCAAACGCCCTTAGCAGCTTGACGTCTCTAAAGCAAACTGTTTTATATTGTCTGGGGTAGGGTGGGACGGGTGGATCCTTCAACTCATTGAGTATCACAGATTTTTTCAGTTAAAATCTTTAAAATCTTTTTGCGTGGTTGTGGTTTTTACGTCCGCTTCCCACATTCGCTGATTTCGCCGACAGATGCAAGCGTCAAGACAGAGAAACATATTTACGTACTGAAAAGGATAGTGATTTCTTGCCATGCCATGGGAAGCCAAGGTTTAGAAAGTTCGTTCGCCCGAGCAGCGAATCGCGCGTACAGATTTGATTTATTTTTTTTCGGACGAATTTGACAGTTAGCACGCCATCTTGGGGTCGGTTAAGCGTCAACCGTAAGGTGTCCACCACGATAGTAGTTCAACTAGGAGTTCGAACCCCCGGCCACTTGAGCGACGGTTAGCGTCCTACCGTTTATTCTAAGTTCTACTCTGTAATTAGATTCCTGTAAACAGCGGAGCTACGTCATGTACGTTAGGACGTCATTAACTACTCTCCTGTGTTTATTTAATTGTTTTCTTTCTTAATTCAAGCTTTCGAAAGGAACTGGATATAGTTTTTATCGAAACTCTTTGCACAACAGCACACAAGATACATTGATCTGTGACGTCAGCGTGCAAGGTGATTACCACTGAAGAGGGGTCACGTGACGTTATAAAAGCTGTTTGTTTTTATCTCTTGTCAAACAATACTTTTACGTGAGCTTTCTCAAAGCTCTTTGCATTTTTCTTTATACCTCCATATAAGCCAGAAAGTTTTATGGTGAAACACTTCCAAGCATCAAGATGCTTATAAAATGCTGTTAGACCTACAATAATCAAATGCATGCGCGATTGTATGTGTGTAGATTTTGAAACTTTTTGTTTGTGACCACTGTTTTAAAGTTTTACACATATGGTTTCGTTGACAGTTGGCATAACTTTATGTCACAGAGACAGAAAGAACGTGTACTACATATAAGTTGATTGACTGTTTAATGTCAACAGAATCCACAATATATGCATAAGATTTGCAAACAGGGTTACCTACACTGAATACAGGAAGCTCACAATTAGCTTTAATGGTTGCACCCACTAAGTTTCATATGACTCTTCTGAAAACTCGTGACATTTTGAAATCAGTTTTCGTCATAGTAGCTTCCCTATATGCAACACTCCCAAGCTGAGAGTTGTCGTACTTCATACCATGTCAGGGACATCTAAGCAAGAGAATGGCAAGTCAATCTGGGACCATGTCTTATCAGTGACCTCGCCCACACGACATACCACAATGTGAACTCATGGAGGGAAGATATTTATCAGCTAGTTGCCCATAAGTGCAAAAATTAGTAGGCCGATATTGCATTGCTGAGAAATAGTTTTGCAAGTCATGTAAGTTACAAGTGGCAACATTTTACCAGTTCACGATGCCCGCTCGCCCCATACCTAACATCCATTTTATATTGCTGGGAGTGGGTTACAAGCTCCACCTTTTCTCAGCTGTCAATCTACCATGCTTACCATTCGTTTTCACTGACATTCTCTCAAAGCTGTGATCTATTTTATGAAGATTTTGATTCATCTCAAGTGTCCATATTTTGTTGCTGTTGTTTGTATTTTTTTATCCCTGTCAATTTACATGAAAACTCACATTTAAAAAAGAAACAAATATTACTGAGTATGGAGCATATTAGTAGGAAAAAAAAGTGAACTTGGTAATATTTTACACATGATAAGCAGAGAAAGGATAAAGATAATGAACACCATACACAGGTTTGCTTTATGACATCCGAGACAGAATTAGAGCCAGGATTATCGTTTATAATTTTGGGGTTTAGGTTATTTAAGTATGCGCATACTCTTATAAAAGAGCAAAATACTTTACAATAACTTTGCATAAAATATACACAACGATCTACAAATATATCTTACAAAACTTAAGAAAAATAATAATAATAATGCTAAAGATAATATAGCACCAAAAAACCTCAGAATTAATTCACAACAAAAACAACAAACAGCTGTATTTACAGCTGGTAGGCTAGCATTAAAAATAGTCTTGACCTGGTTTGCAAGATCAGAAAAGTAAGATCATGAGATTCTTTTGACCTTGACGGCAAACCTGATGTCGGTTAAATTGTGACATGTGACTTTTGTTGGTGCTTGGCGAAAGCTTGGCTGAAAAGATCAAGAAACAAAATAATGTCTCTAGGAGGTGATCTATTTACATTAGTGGTCCTACTGTTTGCGCATTGCCTAATGATGTATAAAATTTGACGGCCAGAACATTGTTAATAATTCTGAACTATAATAGACTGGCTCTCTAAAAATGCTGAGACTTAAAATGTTCCTTATAGCCAGAGAATAAATAAGTATGTAAAACAATAAGTGAAAAACTAATAGTATGCAGCCATTCTTTCGGGAGAGGGGGGGGGGTTCCACACGCTCGTATACTTACTCTCTCTCTCTCTCTCTCTCTCTCTCACACACACACACACACACACACACACACACACACACACACACACACACACACACACACACCTCCCCCCAAAAATGAGGTTGAGGTATCGATAGCCCACTACTTTAATGACAAGAAATAAATGGTTGCCATTACTACTGCAAATGAAATATTTCGAGTCCTTTGTCGAGTCACCGTGCAGTGAACTACATACAAATGGTTGACTACACACAACCAAAAGAGAATATCTTGCGTTCTCCGTCGAGGCAGCACGTGCAACGGACACGACACTGGATCAATTATCGCAGATATGTAAGCTGAAACTGCATAGAAATTTCTGGTCCAAACTTTTTAAATCCTTGGCAACACCTACAGCATAGATCATCCGACTGTCCGGACCACTCGAGACCCAGCTCCCTGAGCAAGCGAGCTACGACGAGGTTCCAACTCAAGACGGTCAAGTTCTTTTTAGAACAGGCTAACCAGAGTGAGAAATGCTCACAGGAAAAAGGGAAGGGACATCGACTTTGCCGCCACTTCCATGTTTCTTTGTCCCAGCAAGGATGCCTCCATGCCTCTTTGTCTTAGCTAGAGTACTTCCATGCCTCTTTGTCCCAGCTAGAGTGCCTCTATACCTCTTTTTCCCAATTATAGTGTTTCCATGCTTCTTTGTTCCAGCTAGAGTACCTCCATTCCTCTTGTCCTAGCTAGAGACCTCCATACCTCTTTGTCCCAGCTAGAGGGTCTCCATGCCTTGGTTTCCCTACTAGAGTGCCTCCATGCCTCTTTGTCCCAACTTGATTACTTACATGTATCTTTGTCCGGCTAGAGATTTCCATGCCTCTTTGTCCCAACTAGAGTGACTCCGTGCAAGTAGAGTGTCTCTGTGCTCATTTGTCCAAGCTAGAGTGCCATGTCTCTTTATCACAACTAGAGTGCCTCCGTGCCTCTTTATCCTAGCTAGTGATCTTCATGCCTTTTTGTCCAAGCTAGAGTGCCATGTCTCTTTATCACAACTAGAGTGCCTCCGTGCCTCTTTATCCTAGCTAGTGATCTTCATGCCTTTTTGTCCCAGCTAGTGCCTCAGAGACCCAAGAACTCGTGCTGCCCCTTACAGCGGACCAGAAAGCACAAACCATATAGCCCATGACCGTGGAAGGGAAACGCATGGTCTCCCAAACTGAAAGTCGACCAGGAAAGTGGTTTTCAGAGGAAGATATTTTCGAGCCTTCCCTATCCCCCATCTCCCTACCCCCCCCCCCCCCAAGAAGGGAAACATTCAGTCAAAAGCCGCAAAACAAGAAAAAGGAGAAAATAATACCCAGAAACAACAACAACAAAAAAAGCGACCCCCTTCTTGCATTATAAGACAGTATCAGCAACACGAATGATAACCAGAAAGCCATCACCACCACCTCTTAAGGGGACAAAGACTGGTCAACAACAACAACAAAAGAAAAAAGAAATTGACGGTGGCCAAATTAGCACCAGAGCCACTTGGGATGCTACAATCACCAGTTCTCAGATATGTCCCAATCTTGACATGCCCCATCAACCACCAGCTAGCCCAATGGCAACGACTAGGGGCAGAGGCAAAAGAAAAAAGAAGAGGCAGCAACATCTAGTAACCAATAACAAAATATCGTACCACCAAAACGGCCAACTACAACCTCAGCTTGGTACGGTACTTCCCACCCAACTCCCACCCCTACAACCCCTCGTTCGAAATCGACGAAAGCTAGAAGACTTGAACATAAGGTCGTCTGCATTTGGCTAGTTGCCACCGAGCTTCTTAAACCATATTTGTTTATTTGTTTGTCCTTGTATCCATCTAGAAGTCTAGATGATTTAGAATTTACTTCAAAATTAGGCTTGATAATCGTTTTGTTATTGTTTTGTTTCATTTAAATGTAAAACAGACAGTCCATCCTTTATACAGTCAGTATAAACATAAGCCATGTCTAATTTGCACTCAGCATGCGTTGTTGGTTTTTGTTTGGAGTTTTTTCGGAACCTTACATCTTAATGTTTCCTTACCAGTTTTGTTAATCGCTTAAAAAGTAAAGTATTGTAGTTGCTTGTTGGTGTTTTTTTTCAATAATATTTTTTCCAAGAATAATATATATCTAAAATACATTTAGCGGTAAGTGGTGATTCCCTTGTGCTGTGAACCGCGGTGTTAAAAAGTCACGTGACTTGTTACACTGGCATTGATTTAGGATCCGTCCAAGTGGGTTTCTTTTTTCAACAGCCAGTTCGTCTCACCATAGTTACGTCAGTCCGAACGAAGGCGATGAATTCTCCATTCCCATACTGGAAGGCGCTGGTGCGCCTGAAAGCACCGCTAACAGTAATTTTCAAAACAGTGCAATGACCCCACTTGAACTCGGAGGCGGGGTACCGAAATGCACTGAATACGTGAAGGTGATAGTGGTAACATATTCTTACAAGTTAGGCCAGAAATATTCGCCTTCGACGGGGCATGTAAAAGTTAATGTCTCCCCTCACTGTTGCTGCAGAGGTGTGTGTGTGTGTGTGTGTGTGTGTGTGTGTGTGTGTGTGTGTGTGTGTGTGTGTGTGATTCGGTACTTCAGTCACTAATTCTTTCCTTGCTGAAACAAAAATTGCGATTGTTGGTTTGCTTTTAAAATAAAAAATAAATAAACTGCCTCTCATACCGGTGGTGCAGTGCATTTGAGGAAAGTAGTGACTGCATGGTGAATATGAATTAGTATTTTTTTTTTTTTTTTGCGGGGTGGATTTTAGTGTTTATCTTTACTCTATTTGTGTGCATTGTGCATATACTAGGAAGTGTTATGTCACGTTCTTTACTCAGCAGTGGGATTTTATGTCTGGTTTATTTAGAAAGGCTGAGCTTTTAGTCTGCCTGGATTGCTTTGTTTCTAATTTGGTTTGTCTGTGTGTGTGTGCTGGTGGACGGGAGTTTTTTTTAAAAACATATTTCCCCCATCCCACGACTACTTCTGAGAGTCAGATGAGGACTGCTTGGAGCTTAGGTGTTTTGTATAGTCTTTTGCTCCATTGCTGTTTCGTTGCAAGTGATGTTTGTGACCAAAATTAATTCTAGTATTCTACTAGCCCTGTACATTAAGTTTTGACCTTGATTGTCAGTGCAGTCACAACACTGACCGTGTTCAATGACCACCTGGTAAAATGATAACGACCGGAAATCGATATTTATTTAGAAATACATTGACTGACATAGATTAAACCCATTTTTTTAAAAAGTAGTGTAGGTGTTATTGACACCAGTCCTTAGTTTCGGACTGTTTGTCGGCTGTTAAGACTATCGTGAACAATCTGGGTGTAGTGGTTTGACAACTTATCAGTACAAACTGGTCGGATCTACTTTTCGACTTTACGCAACGCCGTGACGTCATCCTTGTCAGGAGTTCCCTATGGCATGTTGTCGAATGCTGATTGGCTGTCCGGATTTAAAGCCAGTCGGCATACATGAATTTCTTTTTTTAGACGCCATATGCTTTACGACCGTCTGCGAGACCAAAAGAAACACTGGGGAGCGAACGTCCCAAATACAGCCGGCCAATAGTTTACGATGTACCCCAACTCTTTCATTTTGATAAGGCATTATTCTGCAAACTCGGCATTGGGGCAGTTTGCTCCAGCAATAAAAACTTTTTTTCGGAGAAAAATATTGTAACTGCCGAATTACACAATGCCTAGATTTATATATATATCTACACTTTCTTTACAGTTAACGTTTGCTTAACTCGGTCATCAGATGATTGATTCGACACTTTGGGCGGGTCCGAAAAGAGCAAACTAAATCTCTCAAGACGCCTCAGTTGCCTTTTGTGTGGGTGTGTAGAAATATGTATGTAATGGGTGTAGGCCTATCTAAATATGTAGCAGTGTATAATACGTAGAGATAAGAAATTTATGCATACATGCATATTATGTGAATGTGTATCTATGCGTGTGTGTGTGTGTGTGTGTGTGTGTGTGTGTGTGTGTGTGTGTGTGTGTGTATGTAGTAGTAAATATATATGTATAGCAGTGTATGTTGTGTATAGCAGTGTTTGTGTGTGAGAGAGACAGCAAGGTGGTAAGATGTCCAGCTTTCATATTCGTTGTTTGAAAATAAAAAAGAATAGTAAACATTCATTTAATTCGGCCTTTTATTCAGTTTCAAAACGGTTTTAATTTTTTTTAAATGCCTTTAATGGCGTACACCAAAAAAAATACTCTCTAACCAAGTTTTGTAGAACTTAAGATTGACCGACCTATTTGATCGAATCTGATCAACAATTGAATATTCGCTGTAGAATAAAAATTGATAAGCCATAAGAAAGACGGCCACTTATATTAGATTTACACCCAGTATTTCGGGCTATGGAGAGATCAAGAAGGGTGCATTTCAATTACACTAATATTCGATAATTTTCTAGAATTTTAAAGCGCTGAAATCACGACCGCTGACATTCAAGACTATTGACAATCATGACTATTAACATTCATGACCGCTGACAATCGTGACTATTAACATTCATGGCCGCTGACAATCGTGACTATTAACATTCATGACCACTGACAATCGTGACTATTAACATTCATGACCGCTGACAATCGTGACTATTAACATTCATGACCGCTGACAATCGTGACTATTAACATTCATGACCGCTGACATTCATGGCCGCTAACTTTCATGAACTAAGGAGTGAATGAAGATTGATCGATAAAAATTCCAGTGACCAAGATACATCAGTGAACAGTTTTCAATGACGAGAACAGAACCAGCAGCAACTTACTACATGTAATTACCTAAACTGGACACAGAATGAATTATATGAGCCAACCTAACTACATGTATGTACCTAAACTGGACATAGAATGATTTATATGAGCCAACCTAACTACATGTTTGTACTTAAACTGGACACAGAATGAGTTATATGAGCCAACTTAACTACATGTATATACCTAAACTGGACACAGAATGAGTTATATGAGCCAACCTAATTACATGTATGTACCTAAACTGGACACAGAAAATGAGCCAAAGTGGCCAGTAAATCTTAATCAGAGCAGCCATTTTGATATTTCAGATATAATAAGTACAGAGTTTGAAGTGATCTAAACTAAATCACAACAGCGGCAACACATTATAAACCTATAACCTATAAATGAATTTGATAAATGTATAACTTCCATGACTCGGTCCAGGACATGGGTGATACTCTGCAAACTTGTTCCAACTTCCGGCCGCCAGCATTGCCAGACTGGCTGTATGTATGTAACGGCGCCTGGAGTAGGTGTGTAGCCTATACAATTATCCTGGCTGAAAGTAAGCATCTAATGTACTAGCGGCTTGTGGCCTGTTTCTATCACGTAACTGGCAGTACTGGTTAAATTTCGACACGACCTTGGGGCTAGAGTTTGGTGCAACAACAGGCCAAGGTGTGTGCTGGCGGAAAGAGCTCCTGCTACACTGCCACTGTTTGTTGGCAAAGAATCGTCTACTAAAATAAATATTTAACAATACTTCAGTTCATCATTGCACGAACTCATTTGTATGCGTTGCTGACGACTTGAATCTATTCGTTGGAATCTTTGAAGGAGCCAGTTTCATCAAGACTTTCAGGACTTAAGCCTGATTTCTCCATTTTAATAGTATCAATTGTCAGTTAAATGGTTGAGACGCTGATTAGTTTAAGTTTTTGGTTATACCGAGACCGTCATCTCGACTCCAACAAGATGCTTTGTGAAGTAGCCGAGACAATAAGGATCGACTATATGAGAGAATAAAGACAATACGTATAATGTTAACGGAACCACCAACAGTACATATAATATATATGTATATATGTTTGTAGCCTAAATAACACGGACTACGAATACGAACCACAGGTATATATATATATAGCCTAAATAACATGGACTACATGGATTAAGTTAAGACAATACGGACCTCATGTATATGATATATATGTAGCCTAAATAACCACATTTATATGACTCAAAACAGAGAAGGGGGTCTGAGTGCGCAGTTTCCAGTTCACTCGATTGAAATAAAATAGGCCTAATAATGACTTCAAGCAATTTTCTCTAAGTGAGCAAGCTAGGTCACTTCAAGACCAAGCACTGGCCACCGGCAAATAGCTACTTCACCGACTTCTGGTCACGTTTACTCGTGTGACAGGAGGCGAGATTCAAAAGCAACATAAATTCACGAGTTTATATCTAATTGTTATTTTTCTTAAATATGTGGCTTACAGCTTTCGAGTGATTTGACGCATGCAGTCCAGTGTGGACTGGTAACTTCTGTGAATCGCAATGCGAAGACATTTAACAGCTCACTATTCACTTCGCTTCATGATCTGCGTGGCTAACTGAAACGTATCGGACAACGTGACCTAATTAATTAAGCGAAGCCGTGATTGCAGATTGACTTCAGTCCCAGCAGTGTTCAGCTACTCCTCGCGTCTGCAGTCGCTTCGCTTCAGAGGATTCAGGGGTTTTTTTGTTTGTCTGGCAATAGATAAAATGTACAGGCCGTCTTAGCAGCATCATAGGGCCTCGGGCAAAGCAGTGCACTGGGGCCCCTACCTACACAATTACTTACAGGAATAAAAATTGACAACGAGTCACAACATACATAGATTGGCATGGGGCCATGGGCAACTGCCCAGCGTGCCCACGCGTTAAGACGGCACTGAAAACGTAAGCACCAAAAGTGCTATATGGAAGTACTATGTAGTTAAAAACTCGATGCATTGGGATGTGACGACCGCTGACTCCTTTTTCGAAAGCCAGAGAAAATGTACTAGTGATTCAGTAACTCCAGTCGCTAGTCTTGTCATACTTATACCTTCTTTGCGCAATTTTTTTAGACTTTGCGATCCCCAAACAATCATCTAGGTTAGCTACTTGCCTGGGGTCACGGTTTTGAGCGCCATCTAGTGGGCGGTCGTGTAATTTAATGCAATCCTTCAAACTATGACATATTAACCAACTCAGACCGGTCTTTCAAGAGTATATATAGAATAATAAACTGATTCAACTGACTACTAGCGGGATTCTTGTAGATAGATTATGTGTTTTGTGTACTGTGAAGCCAGTGTGTGTGTGTATAGTGTCTCTTCTGATCCCTAAGTCAGTATTTGTTTCGATGGCGGCATAACACAGAAAAAAAGGTGCCAAGTCGATCTCGGTTTACGCCAAATTGACCGTTACTCATATGACTGGGACAACACTGCAGTCGGTGACCTCGAATAAGCTTGATGGAAGACACTGTGGAGACAACAATTGTGGGCGTAACGGAGTCCGGCGTCATTCGCAAGCGGAGCGTAAAAGTAAGTTAGTGGGGCAAGCGCAGATCAAGTATTTAGGCGTGACAAGAAATTAAATTGCCAGGGCAAGCGCAGATCTAGTAACTAGGCGTAGCGAGAAAGTAAGTTGCTAGAGGAAGTACAGATCTAGCATCTAGGCATGACATAAGTTACTAGAGAAGGTATAGATTGGCATCTAGGTGTGACTTGACCATAAGTGTCTAGGGCAAGCATAGCTAGGCATGGCATGAAAGTAGTTGCTAAGGCCAGCGCAGATCTAGCATCTAAGCTTGACATAAGTTGCTAGGAAAAATGCAGATCTAGAATCTAGGTGTGACATAATTTGCTAGGGCAAGTGCAGATTTAGAATCTAGGCGTGACGAGAAAGTAAGTTGTCAGGGCAAGCACAGATCGCCGGGTCATGACATAAGTTGCTAGGGCACGCACAGACCTATTAAGGTAAATATATGAAATTTCCATTAAAATCTAGTGACGCCATAAAACTCAACAGAATTGATTTACAAGCTTTCATCTAAAACACGTTTAAAGCTGATCCGTGTTAAGTCCAATCGCACTTACGTATAGGCCTTATGGAAATTGTAATGTCACTACCCGATTACGACAATAACGACTAATGGGTCGAACAGTATTCTATACGGCCAGTGGATTGAAAAATCAGTTCTATATAGCCACTTGATAGAAAAGTCAATGTTTTTTGTAGCCAGTGAATTGGAAAGTCAGTATTCTATTAGCCAGTAGATTGAAAAGTCAGTGTTCTATATAGCCAGTGGATTGAAAAGTCGGTGTTCTATATAGCCAGTGGATTGAGACGTCAATGTTCTATAAAACCACTGGATTGAGACGTCGGTGTCCTATATAGCCAGTGGATTGAAAAGTCAGTATATAAAGCCATGGGACTGAGTTCAACATAAAGTCTTACGGTCGAGATCCACGTGGCTCGAATCTGACAAAATAGAGAGCAAGCGAGTGGCTACTGAATGTTCTTTTTATAGCACAAGATGGGAAGAGTGAAATACCTTTACATTTAGGAAAGAAAGGTAGATAGTGGGAGGAAAAAACACACCTGGAGTCGTATAGTATAGTTCCGAGAGGTTTTTAGCAAGCAACAGCATATTTATTTTACTCTACACAGGTCCTCAAGCTGCGGCCCTTTGAGTAGTTGCATACGACCCTCAAAGAAAGTCATAAATTATACTAAAATACACACACACACACAAACTGTCCCCCCACTTCCGAAATTAAAAAAAAGTAAGAAAATGTTCACAATCAAGTTGGTGGGCATTGTTGAATTTTTAATTTATTAAAAAACTTTTTGACATATATACAAATTTGGCAGATCACATTTTTGTAAACCGTTTTATAACAAATGTAAGTAAAGGTCGTTTTCGCGGATTAAATTTAATTTTAAAATATTAACTGTAACCGCTGGTTTCTAAAAATGTGAGAGTTGCCCACTCTAACTTTGACAAAACTACTGACGTTATCATGGACATTGGTGTCATTCACTGTTGTTATTTTGTAACATTGACGTCATCATGGACATTGGTGTCATTCACTGTTGTTATTTTGTAACATTGACGTCATCATGAACATTGGTGTCATTCACTGTTGTTATTTTGTAACATTGACGTCATCAAGGACACTGAGACACTCACTGCTGTTATATTGACAAAACCCGCTAATACTGACGTCACTCATTGCGATTAGTATCACAAAACCGCTGGCACCCACTACTGTTATTTTTGGCAAAGCCGCTGCTTGTGAAATTTGTTAGCTACTCTATCACACACACCCCACCCCCTCAATTCTTGAAAATGACCTAATTTCAAATTAGGTACATTGTATCTTACATACAAGTAAGCAAGCAGATTCCTTTTTTTAATTTTTTTAAATAACTTTAAGATTTTAATTACT
The DNA here is from genome assembly GCA_028829895.1 of Sinotaia quadrata. Lineage (NCBI taxonomy): Eukaryota > Metazoa > Mollusca > Gastropoda > Architaenioglossa > Viviparidae > Sinotaia > Sinotaia quadrata. The sequence continues at coordinate 106,558,524 of CM054177.1, read as the reverse complement.
TAATATTTCTTTAACAGGAATACGGAGTACGTGATAACTGGAAGGTTAGAATATTCTGTTCCTAGTCACCGGATATGTAAAAATGCAATGTTCTTAATACATGGACTGATATCAATACGTTCTTTTTAGAATCTGGACTGATATTGATATCATCACAACATTCTTAAAAATAACTCCAGTTGCTGAAAGTAATGTACTAATTTTGTCAAACAATAAAGTATCCTTCATTGTCCAGTTACTAAATGTAATCTTATCTGTCCACTCACTGAGAACAATGATCTGCGTGTTGTCTAAACTGCTAAGTATCCTTCATTGTCCAGTTACTAAATATCTCCACGTTTTGTGTAAACTTCAAAGTATCCTTCATTGACCACTTACTAAAATTGTCCATTCACAGAACAATGCATCCACACATCTCTCCATCCAGCCTATTTGTCAACATGATAATCAACAACATTCTGTTAAGAGTGTTGTAAGTTTTCATTCTGTCGCATTATTAACAATATTCTGCTCTATTTATAAGTGTCTGGCTAATAACAACATTCTAGTTATTAAGAAAAGTGTGTTATTTTCAACGTTTATTAACAACGTTTAGTAACTGGACAATGAAGTGCACTTTAAAAGTTTTGACAAAATGGGTGGAATGCTTTTAGTAACTGGACAATGGACACGTTAAAGTTTTGACAAAACGTGAGGTAAATAGGAATCCCGGTAATAGTGTGAAATGTTCGATCAATAACACCTGCACCTGGCAGGTGTCGTCAATAAGAACCACATCAACTGATACCGAAATACAAATCGTCTTGCGTCGGCTGACTGAACGGTCGCCATGGAACCAGCTCGTGCTTCACCATCCAACCTTTGGGTCAGTGTTGTCTGTAAAGATTTTATTATCTGGTTGCTATTTGGAATGTATTTGTCTCAAATACGGTACATGCAGTATACTGAGACAATTTGGGTGTTTTCTGACTCGATGCAGACACCATTCGAGTTTGTTGTTTTTTAAGGAATATATCTGGAATTTTTCTCAAAGTAGCTTACATGTTTCTGTGTACACCACACTTTACATAAGTATCTGTGAATGAATCAATCATGATTGAATACACAAGTTCTGGAATTCAAAATGAGCTGGCATGCACACGGATCAGCTGATATATGAATGAATGGCTCTGGTAATGACGTAAAGAGGAGAATGGGCGGGGAGGCGGAACTTAATTGTATATTTAGAGAAATATAATTCGTGTCATTTCTTTGCTGGGTTTTACAGAGACGCAAGCCGAGTGACGTCATTCCAACCGTGTATACGTACGGCCCTAACAAGGAAGCCTATTCTCAGATCGCCCAGCGCGTGCTGCATGATCACTACGTCACCAAAGCCTTGGAAGTTTTGCTCGAGCGATGGCGCATGACCATGTATATGTATGAAGACTGCATGCAGGCCGTCAAAAAGTGGGATGAACTTCGTCGCTTGAAGAAGCACCGGAAGAGGAAAAGGCGTTTGTTGCTTTTGTCATTTATATTACTTCCGGTTCTGGTCATATGGCTAATGTCTCAGTGGTTATGAAGATTTTAAAAAAACATATGGCCATGTAGTGAAGTTTGTGTTAACATTAAAATTGGGAGTATAAAATTGGGGGGGGGGTCGTAGCAAGTCAGCAGTTAGGTTATATTTGATTGAGGATTTTATTTTTGCCCAGTTCACCATTCACAATAAAAAGTAGTAAACAAGTCTCAATAGACTATATCAAACTCAAAGACAAGCATGGCATTTGTCTTTGACCAAAACCATTGGTTAGTGTAACTGACTCTAAAACAGAGTTAAATTAGTGTAACCGGATTCTACCAATCGATTGCTACATCATGACCGCGATTGAAAACTATATTTTGTTTTGGGTTCGTTTGTTGAATTTTTAGTGCATTTCATAAAACGGACATCACAGTAGAATGAAAATATGAACGTTGGTTTGGGGTATAAACATCATATCCAGCTAACCTCAGCTTTCAAAAATAACAATATAAAAAAAAAACCTACACACACAAACGAGGTAATTCATTATAAAGAAGTTAATATTCCTGGGAGTATTTTATGTGTGCCAGATTTACCTTTTTGAAAGAAAAGTGAATATTCCTAAGGTATTTTATGTGTGCCTTCATTAAGGAAAAAATAAGTAAACATTCTTAGGGTATTTTATGTGTGTCAGTTTTGCCTTTAAAAAAAATATATAAGCGTCAGCATGTGTATTTCAATGTGTACAAACTACGTGTTCAGATCGATGTCAGTTTCCTACGCTAAGTTTGTTATAATAAAGATTCAGTCCAACATCAAGCACCTGTTCACTATGTACCTAACGATAATTTACCCAAGCCATTTGTATGAAGAACACTAAAAATATGAAGGGGGGAGCCCCCCAAAAGAAGTTTTTGATATGTATTGTTTACACACATGTACATAGAAGCAAAGAAACACTTGCATATATTGAGTTAGGAATTAGAATACTCGGACTGAGTGAATAAAAGTGTCGGAACTTAGTAGTATCCTGACAACGAAATTCACGAACAATGGAGGCGGACCCGGATCGTGAACATCCATGGCATCATTAGTATCGCATATACCAGTCCAACTCATTTCTCGGTATCTTGTAAGTTTATTTCACTTTTGTAAAGATTTTTTTTAAATCCTGAAATTAGCTGTTATAAAAATGCTACTACACTTTTACTAGTGAAATTATAAAGCGAAACACTAGGTTATCAAGGTGTCATCTGACGCAAAAATTACGAGACCACACACACATGTATCAGGTGTCCTAAGTTCCATATTTAAACTACATGTATAAGAACTTGACATTCACATGTAATACAGTATCATATTTTTTTATTTATTAAGAAATGCGTGTCAGTAAATCAGATATGTCCTACTTTTGTTAACTTTAAAAGTATCTAGATGATATGTCTACATATAAGTTTGTTTATAAAGTCAATTCCTTTCTTATTTCATTATTTATTTATACACATATAAGTAAACAGACATAAGTTTGTTTATAAAGTCAATTCCTTTCTTATTTCATTATTTATTTATACACATATAAGTAAACAGACATAAACATAATTGCAGAATTTTTCATTAATTTCATTTTTTATGTGCCCCCAGTCTGATTAAATTTCATCAGCACAAAGAAATAATAAATTAATAAGTCATAATGCAAAAGTCATTAAAAATTGTACTATTTTTAATATTGATGACACACTTGTCAATTATATTTTTCTTAATAATCCACTTTCCCAGGATATATATACACACATGTGCTCACACACAAATATATGCAATTTAGTTGTCAGTGAATTAATTCTGTGCTTAGTAGAATTATCTATTTACAAATATAAATGTAGTTATTTCTCCTCTCTATTATCTACTCTGGATTATGTTCTTAAACTTATTTTCTCCTCATTGTGTTTGTTTACGTGTGCTCTTATCTAGAGTCTGGTGAATTGCTCACTGCTGAAACTGTCATTTTTACAAACCTAGCTACACTCATAATTTTTGAAAAATGAAGAAAAATTGAATTATTATGTATTCACAATCTGCCTTATACTTTCACAAGAAAATAAAATGACCAAGCAATCTCTCAAAGACAACAGGAATATCAATAAAGGTTGAGCTACAGACAACACAGACCAGAAATGTGTAACCAGGAATGTTTGTTTGTTTACCCCCCAAAATCTAATGTGTCGGTAGGGATTTTATGGTTGAGCGTTTGAATTAACTGTCGCTTTTCATCACAAACTTCAACATCATAAAGGTATGTCTCCATACCACTTATGCTGAGGAAAGAACAAATGATTTTAATTTCTTTAAAAACTATATGACATTATTATCACATTTTAATAAGATTAGCAATCAGCAACAGAATTATAATTAAATTAGTTTAAACTGTGTATCAGTGTATTAATGTAGACACATTTTGCCTACTTCTGTTTGCCATTTTATATTAAAATCACAAGCCGTATAATCTTCAGCAACTTTAATTTGGCATAAAAGATTGCACAGACAAACATAAACACATTATCACATAAATGATCAAGCATTCAAATCTTTTAAATAGAAACAGAAAAGAAATTAAATAATATGTATAAAATTAGCACAATAAATTAAGATATACTTACTCAAGTCTATATGATTTACTCAATACTCTTTGTTCTAATAATAATCACAAGCTATTTAAAATAAAATTTCTTATAATTCATTCATTCATTCTTCTTTTAAAATTAAAAAATTGTCCATCATTTACAACCATTTGCCTTAGAGAAAACAGATTCTTAACAGCATATGTAGCAAAACATAAATAAGCACCAAAATTTTAATAATTTCAGCACAAAAATACGAACAAAAATTAAAAATTAAAAAAACACCCCAACCTTTTCTGCACCAGTGAGAAAACTTTAGGAATATTAATTTCTTATTGAATATTATTAATTACTGATGGGTAAAAATCAATGCAGAATACACAAAAATACTGTACTATAAATGCACAATGCCTTTTGCTCATGCCCAGTTCAGATAAACATGAAATTTTATAATCTCTTAAAAACTGATTTAGTTTTTTTTTTAAACTGCACATTTAAAAACAAAAAAAAAAAAGCAATTCAACTTTTCACTGATCTAATACTAATAGTACTGAAAAAAAATATAATTATGTATTTATAAACTGGTAACATTTTTCTTACTAATTATACAATAAAAAATTAAATGCTGAATCCATTTTTTGCAATTACACTTACTTTCCTTAAAAGCAACATATGATGGACCCATAGAAAAATAGTAATTGCTAGCAAAATAAATTAATTTGTGTTGTGTGTAGAGGGTGGGTGGGTGAGAGAATGAGATACTCTTAAGTGAAACTCATACTCAATAAAGAAACAAGTCCCCTCACAATTAAATACATTATTAACACTTGTCAGGTGATATATAGATAGATAGTAATACAGTCTTAAACTCCAAATAAATCCTCACATACTGCTTTCACAAGGCATATAAAAAAATTATAATTATCCTCCAATAAGGAACAGCTCCAAAAAATATTTATTTTAAAAAATTCTCTCTCTTATCACACAAAATGATATGTACATATACCTCTGAGCTTATAAGATAAACTCTACTGCACATTTAGTACCAGAACACAGCCATAAATTGTAAATTTCTTTGTAGGCAGTTGGTCATATACTTTGTTTTATGAATCACTGTAATATGAATTTTGCAAAAGAAAAAAAAATGACAAATGCATCTTTTTAATATTGATCTGACAATAGATTTAAAGAGCTGCAAATGGAAAAAAAATTGATGAAAGTAATTTTAATAAGGCTTTCTTCCTGACTCTAAATATAATTTAATTTTCAATGTAAATGTGTACAAGTACATGAATTTGCATGTTGTGCCACTTTAATGATTCTAAAAGATCCCCCCTCAGTGCATAGGAGCCTGTACTGTTCTTATGTCAAAAACATTTACATTCAAAAAGGTTTTTTCTTCAAATTTTAAAAATAATGCATCAGAAAGAAATCTAAGACTTATGTAACTTCTCCAAGTTAATATTATATCTTTAGTCATAATATGAAAAGCTGTTTGTTGAAAGTGGAAATCACTCATGTATATGATTTCCAATAAATCATTTTATTTGAAAATTTTAAAAAAAATTATCTTAAAAAAACAACAAAACTCATTACTTTAATTATTATTAAATGGTTCAAAATTATGACTTTGCGAAGGTCTAAATAAAAACATAAAGTTCATGAGAATTGCTGTGGAGAGCTACTTATACTTCAATGACCTATATATATATACATAAGAAATTAGATGTATGAGCAGACCTTGTTCAGTCATATGTCCAAAGTTAAAAACATGCGTACACATTTCTTTGTGAACTAGCACCATGTTTTACAAGAAAATGTAAGATTGTGAACTTCTAAGTGAGAGAGGGTATAACTGAAAGGAAAAGTCATAACTGGGACACTGTCATTTTAAAGATGGTGGGAGAGAAAATACTGTCTGCCATTTCTTCGGACAGACCAGATCAGTTTCAAAATACCTTTTGCAAATTACCATACAACTTTATTATTTAAATATTTGAAGGAAATCAGTTAAGAGACAATGTTTTGAGGTAGGCTAGCAAACAACAGGACAAATGACAGACATTTTCCAAAAGTGCATCAACACACCATAATTACCGGAAACATCAATTGACATTAGTAAGCACAGTACAACTCAGCTTCTGGAGAAATTTTCTACACTCTAAAGATTAAAACCTATTAAAAAAAATAAAGAAAAGCATAAGCAATATTACACAGTATGCAAAGGTGTAGCTGATAAATATCAAAGATTATTCTTTGCTTCCATTTAAAACAAACATAACTATTTTATAGCTGATAAGTATATCATTATATTCTGACTTTCTACTATATCATAAAAAATGAATCACTATTTGTATCATAATGTCTGCACCACAGGTTAACCTCTCTATCATAGACTAATTGTAAAACTGATTTAACATGCTTAAGAAATACAGTATTTATTTCTAAATTATTATGACATAATAATATTTTTCAAAACATGTAACATGATTAATGATATTCAATTTTTATGTACAATACAATATATACTACAAATTGTAATTAAAATAAATATATAAATACTTTAATTAAAAATAAATATTAAAATACTTTTCAGGAATCAATACTATTTTGAGGCTGACTTTATACAGAAATACTATGTTAGGCTTACATCATATTGCATGAAGTTTACTTTGTGTGTAGTGCCAATGTGATAAATTTGCACCTTGTGTATAGGTTTATTGCATACGTGTATTTCTGCACCTGATAGATTTGAAGATTTCTATAAAGAAACACATTAAATCAGTGGTTAACATTTGAACCAATAACTTATTTTAATGATTTGGCATACCAACATATATAATGAATTTATCATTAAGTCATTATTTCAGAATTTTTTTCACAAATCTTAGACCTATTATTTATAAGAGGAATATTTCATGTAGTTTGGAAAAATTATATTGTTGTGAAACTCACTGTGCTAGCACTGAGAGCCAATTTATCCTACAGATACATAAAGTAATTTGCATAGGGGAATACAATATATAAAGGAGCTTCACATACACACAAAAAATCTTAAAATTTGACTGAAATTTATCACAGAATAAAGAGAAAATGTGCCAAATATAAAGGAAAAGCTTTTATAGAAAACACACTTTGGAATAAATTGTCTGCAGAAAGGGAAATAATTTTTCTCAATGTCTGTTGCTGCTGCTGCTCATTGGATGGGCAACTTGATGAAGTAATGCCTAAAGCCTATTAGTACCTTTATCCAACTCTGCTAAGACTGTGTTCTAAAGGTACAACAGAAGTAACAATAATTTTAATAATATAATTTTAAAACAAGAAATACATAGCATTAACATTTTTCAAAACGTGTATCTTGATGACTGAAACTTTTAAAATTAAGTACTAATCAAATGGATAATTTGAGTTTTGTCAATTTCTGACTATAAAACCAAGGCATTCATACTGATAGTGTGTGGCTGATAAAATACTAGCAACAGTATATAATGTTAGGACTAATACTAAGTATGGTTGTCATGTATCAATGACAACATACCCATTACATACCACACCAGAGTTAACCGCTTTATCACTATGGTTTTTATTAATAAAATGCTTATAAAACTTGCGACACTTGTGCACAAGGATTCCTGGCCAAAGAAATGCCATGTTCCGCAATGGCTCTGCCCGAGTCCAAGCTAATAACATCGCAAATATTTGTAAGTAAGGCAGCAAAAAAACTAGCAACCACACAGCAAGGGGGATGTCTGCCACATGTTGCCAAAATGATGAAACAAGATCATTTGCTGCATGACCATGAAAAGACTGAATGTGCTCCAGTGCAAAGGAGTTGAAGTGCTCATTTATCTCAAAGATGTAATAGACAAAGCCAAAGGAGGCAGTCAAGAAAAGAATGACTGCCAACCATGCCACACGCTGTCTGAAGTTCATACTCCAAGTCTGCACATTTTCATACTACAACTTTAAAAGCATAGCCCTATTTGTCTTTGTGTCATTACAGGATGATATCTGCAGGTTCCTCAACTGCAAAATAAAATCCATTAAAATGAATAATTAAACATGTGAAAATGTGACTCAACACAATCAACAGTTAAAAAACCACACAACTAAATACCCCCACCGACTCCTCCCCAAAATGAAAAAAAAAGAAAAAGAATTAAGCTAGTCAACAATTTCTTTAATCTATCCTAACAGCAGCAACCCACCCTTCCTCCCCCCCCCCCCCCAACCACCTGCTGCTGATATAGACTTATGCAAGTTGGGTAGGTAGCACCTTTGAAGCTAGGATTAACTGCAGCAATACTTAGCAAAAATGTTTCAGTACCTTTCAGCTGAACTCAATGCTCAGCTCACTTCAGTCATCTCCACACAGACCTAGTTTCTAGAGGTCTTTGGATTATTCTAGAATAGGTGTTTTCCTACATACAAAGCTAGCTCAGATTTTAGCTCCTTCATGCAAGTACACTTGTGAGGATGTATAGAATTACTCTAGAGCAGGTATTTTAAGTTTTCTAATGCAGTAAATTTATTTCAAGCATCAGAAATAATTTGTTAAACTATTTTCTAAGCTGTGTAAGAGTATATCTTCTTTTATTTACTTTTTGTGAATTATTTTGTGATTTTTTTTCCTACTTTCTCTCACATTTTCTTGATATAAATTTTCCTATTTGCAATAATATCTTCCATTAATAGTATAACTGTATGACCAGAGTTGTTTCTATATAAATAATGTTATTTTGTGATTATAATTTCTAGAAATTTCTTTATGTTGTCTTTATTAGCAGACAAATACTGTTAATTACCCATAGTTGTAGTACAGATATGTACCTATGTGACTATTTCTTTGTACAATATTAATTATATGAGACTGTCTATTTTGTTCATAGTAAAACATATCAGTTATCACTTACTGAAAGATTAAACTCGAGTACTGTGTAAGTACATGTATTTATTTAGCCAACAGTATAAGACTTTGTGCATGCCAGTTTGTGATTCATAATATACTCATCACTTGCAGTATTATGTATGAATATGATATACATGTACATGAATGTGGCAGGTAACTCTCTCCCTATTGAAACCAAATGACAGAAGTACAGAGAACTAGCAAATGAGCTGGACTGTGCATGTTTTATAGTGATCCATATGCTGAAACAGTTCTGGTCTAATAGTAATAATACAGAGACACTGTGAGTTTTAGTACGCCCAGTTCTGGCTCAAGGATATATTATAACAGTATAAGCTATAATCACCAGACTGTACTCCTAGATTGGCTACCATTTTTAGTATTTTTACGCTTAATATTAGACTAAGCTTTCACTTGTTAGTTATTTTATAGCAATCCTGTCTGGGAAGATGTCCTGTTCTGAAGCCTTCACAAAGACATACTTCAAGAATACTATTTGTATTTTGAGGGCGTAGACTATAACTGATTCTCATTATACTGTACTTATTCATGAGCCAAGAACACGTCTTCCATCTGTAGCTTCTGCTATATATTATATGCAAGGACTAAGTGTATATTAATTGTGACGATTACAATATTGCTTGGTTGCTTGTATTAAATTGTCTAATGCAGCCTGGGTCTTAATATACCCTTTTGATTGTTTATTAAAGTCATCAATTCATTCAGACTTTCAGTTTATTCTGTCAACTTTATACACCTGTTCAATCATGATGTGAGTGGGGTTGGGGAGAGGAAGAGTCATTTATGGCTGTGTATGTCTGGTGCGTGACCAATTATGTCACTGTGTGATTAAAACAACATCTCTATCATATCCACCCATCAATGACAAAAAAATAATTCATGAGTAGAGAAGAAATAGCAACCTCCAAATTAATATATAATACTATGATTAAAAATAGAAGTCCTCATATATGAAGCTGGTGGTGGTATTGTGATATAGAGAAAAACAAACAACAAAAGTGTGACCATTTAAAGAAAAACAAACAGCAAAAGTGTGACCATTTAGAGAAAAACAAACAAAAGTGTGACCATTTAGAGAAAAACAAACAAAAGTCCAGAACACAATTTTTTTTTTCTTGTTTTAAATCAAGTCAAATTCAGGACACAACAGTTCATTAACATAGAGAAATACCTTTTATTGAAAGGAAATATTTGTAAGTATAATAGTTTTTTAATACACTAGTCTCAAAATATGTTTCCTGAAGTAATAAAGATTTAATATTTACTACTCTGAAAATAAAATAAAGGCACATTGAATTTTATAAATAATCGCTAATGTATTTTAAGATATCAAGGTTATCATATAAAATAATAAACTTGATCAACTATAGTTCTGTGGCCATAATGATCCCTCAGATAATGTCTAACAAGACAAAGAAAATTTTGTTCACATCTGACATTTAACAAAAGATGTGTACCAGTAATAAACTTATAAAGATTAAAGAAAATCAGTCATAGCATACATGTAAGTTGTAACTGAAAACATGCTGTTAATTCACTGAGAATATTATACTTCTAAAGAAATATTTAAAAATAAATATGCTATACAACCAAAGGGAAAAAATAACCCTATATATAAAAAGATTTGGAAAACTCATCTTTCATGGATGGATTAAAATGTACAAACATAAACAAAATTTCAAATACTTCGGGAGACAATTTAAATTGGCAAATAATTTATTACAAATGATAAATGGATATATATTATCTAGTGTAACAGTTAGGATGCAGTGAATCTGTACAAAATCTTGAATACTTAGGGAGACATTTTAATTGCTAACTGGTCTATTACAATAAAAAAAATAATATAAGTTCTCAATTTTTGCAATAATTATGGATACAATGACTCATATAATGACATGCTATAAATATCTGTCTACAAAATCTTGAATATATCACTTTAAATTATAATGGCAGCTGATCTAAACCAATATTATTATTAATTATAATTTACACTTCTCGAATTATGGAATTGTTATAACTTTAACTACATTTTTAAAATCTTTAAATACCCCATTTTAATGACAGTTGAACTAAATATAATCTATCTATCTATCCCTTAGTCTTAGTCGACCATTGGGGCACCACTGATAACCTGACAACCAGTTTCCTCCATTCCATTCTGTTCTCTGCTAATCTTACCATATTGCTCAGTTTCAGTCCTGTCCACTCTGAGATGTTATCCTCCCATCTTTTTCCTCTGTCTTCCTCTCCTCTGCCCTCCTTGCACAGTACCTTGCATGATTGTCTTGGCAAGCCCTGTTGATTGTGTGATGTGCCCATACCATTTCATTTTGCATTTTTTCACAATGGCCAATAGCTCTTCATAGGGCCCAATGGCTTGCCTAATTCTGTTTCCCATTTCCTAATTCGTGACATGATCTCTATATGAAATGCCATGCGGCCTTCGAAAGCATCTCATTTCAGTAGCTTGTATCCTCCTTTCAAGATCCACTGTGAGGGTCCATGATTCAAACTGGCATAAAAAAACACAGATACAACCAAGGAGCGCATCAGTCTGATCTTTGAGCTGACTGAGATGTTTCTCTTTCCAAACTATCTTCAGCCTTGCCAGTGCTGTTATTGTCATCACAATCCTGGACAATATTTCAGGTTTTGATCCCTCGTCTGTCAAGATGGCTCCTAAGTACTTGAATTTATTAACTATTTCCAATTTCTGATCACCAATCATGATGTCATTGCCAATGCCACTGGTGTATTCTTGGTCATCAATTTGATCTTCCCTGCACTGATTTCCATACCAAAAGCAGTAGCTGTCCTGTCCAGTTTTTCCATCAATTGAGCTAGCTCCTCCTCATTTCCTGCAAGGCCATTGGTGTCATCGGCAAAGCGTAAGTTCGTTATTGTTCTGCCTCCAATACTAACAGTTCCTTCATGGTCTTCCAGAGCAACTGTCATGATTCTTTCAAGGAAGGTGTTGAAGAGAATAGGTGAAAGTAAGCAGCCTTGTCTGACTCCCACCGTTGTCCTGAACAAATTTCCTATTTGGCCATTGAAGCAGACTGCGCTGGTGGCCTTGCTGTAAAGGCTTTCTATGACTTTGATCAGGTTGGCATTGAAGTTGTACAACTTCAGGGTGAAACAAACGGCTGCATGCCACACCCTTCTGAATGCCTTCTTAAAATCTACAAAGACATGATAAAGGTCTTGTTGGTGCTGAAGGTACTTCTCACATAGCAGTCTCAGATTAAAAATCTGTTCAGTTGTGCCTCGCCCTGGTCTGAAGCCTGTCTATTCTTCAGCTATGATTTCCTCTGCCTGCAGCTTCAGTCTGTTTAATATGATCTTTGGCATGACTTTGCTTGGGTGGCATATAAGACTTATCATATGATAGTTCTGATATTCCTGCAAATTGCCTTTTTTCAGGAGCATTATTATGAGTCCATGGTGTTGGCCATTCCCCGGTCTGCCAGATCTTATTGCAGATTGTTAGTAGGATGCTTATCATGACTTCTACCCCTTCTTGGACTAATTCTGCAGGGATGTCTATTCCTACTGCCTTTCCCGTTTTCATTGATTTCACTGCAGTCTCGACTTCTTCTCAGAGGATGGGATAGTTGTCAGTGTTGGTCCCTGGTGGGGTGTTGAGGTATGTCTGGACCCCATGTATGTCTGTGGTTGTATAGGTCTGAGCAGTATTCTGTCCATCTCTTGGTCTTCTGTAAGACAATTCCCTCCACTACCTTGAATGATGGAGGAGCGTCCTTGTTTGTCAGGTCTATCACCAGTTGGTATCTTTTTTGCTATTATTTTTCTTTTGATTATTTTTTTTATATCTTTACACTAGTCTTCAATCCATGTCTCCTTTGCCCTTTTCATGTTTTTTTTGTTTTTGATAAGCTGATTAATTTCCCTGTATTTCCTTTCTTTCTGATTTCTTCTTCTTTAGCTCTCTCGCTTGTCACACAGATCAAGGATGTCAGTTATAACCCAAGGTTTCTTCGATTGTCTATGTTTGCTGTTTGCCAAGGATCTCATTGGCTGTTCGATCACTGAGGTGTTAGCCTTTGTCAATCAATATGTCTGTGTTCTCTGCTCTAAGAAAGTGGTGCAAATTTTCCTCCTATCTTTGCTTGAAAGGTTTCTGATACCTCTGGTTCTTATAGCTTGTCAAGGTTGAACTTGATTCTTGTGGGGCCTTGCTTATTGACTTTCTTTAGACATAGTCGGGTCATCATCACTAAGTCATGGTCACTTCCAATGTCTGCTCCTGGGAAGCTTCTTGTCTTGGCAATGTTTACACTGGTATGGAAATGCCTCTTCACCATGATAAAATCAACCTGGTTATGGTCTTCTCCATTCAGGCTATGCCACGTCAATCTTCTGGATGTTTTATGTGGACCAAACATGTTCATCAGCTTCAGATCATTAAAGCTGGCAATTCCAGAAGCCCTAAGCCTTTGTCATTTGTCTCTGTATTGCAGTAGCATCCACATGTGCCTTTCCAGTTCTCAATAGCATCCTCCCCTATTTTAGCATTCCAGTCTCCTTGCACCACAAGAATGTCTTTTTTGTGGTCTGGTCCAGGACTTCTTGCAGTTGGTCGTAGAAGTTCTCTATTTCTTCATCATCATGGTCTGTATTTGGAGCGTAAGCTTGCACAATGGCGATATTGAGTGGGATTGCCCTCAAGTGTATGGTGATAAGCATGCTGGAGGCTGGCGGACCATTCATGACAGTGTTCATGATGTCTTTGCGGACAAGAAATCCAACACCATGTTCATGTTTATCATCTCTGCCAGAATAGTATAGTCAATGCCGATATGTTGATGCTTCCCCAAAGTTCTTCCATCGTACTTTGCACATTTCCAGGTCAGTCCAATGGTATCTGTTCATTTCATGTGTCATTTCCTCTACCTTTCCAGGCATTCTTAAAATTCTGATGTTCCATGTACCAATGCTGATGTTGTTTCTGGCACGGAGTTTTGATAGTGATAGTATACCAGTAGCACAACTCTGCCCTGGTGCAAGACAGAAGGAGCGGCCCTTTATCCGGGCGACAACTGATCCGGTATGGTTTGAGGTAAAGTTATTATTTCATGTGGTGTCTTGGGCAAATGAACCTGGCAGAGTCCATCCCTCTCCAGGCTATTGACCACAGCCGAAACTCCGCATTACTAGTGGCTTGCCTTGGTCCTGGACATGTGGCCATCGAGTCCTTGAGACTCCTTCGCCTTAGGCGGTGGCCTCTGAGGAAGTTCATACCCCAATCAGGTACTGTGTCAGCAACATAGCCTTTGGTTATACAAAACCTAACCTGCAATGCAGCAGGGGGCTAGTGGAGGGTGGGGTCATCTATATCCCATGCCCACTGCCCACCTGGACACATAGCCGATGTCCTTCTTTGGGACTCCACCGCCCTGGGCAGTGACCTCAGTGAGGAAGTTCATAGGCCCAACCAGGTATACTGTATCAGCACCCTAGCCTTTGATTATCCAAAACTTAACCTGCAAAGCAGCAGGGGACTCATGGAGGGCAGGGTCATCTATATCCTGGGCAAATATGAACATCTGCCTACTGCCCCTGAACTAAATATAACACTATTACACAAATAAGTGGGTATTTCTCAAATTCTGTTTACGGATACAATGATGAATGATTTGTATAACTACTTTTCAGAACAAAAAAATCTAAAAAATTATAAAATTTATCTAACAAGTGACATAATATTTTATATTATAAAATAATAGTAATAAAGATTTAGACATTTTTTAATTTAGTGTATTCTGAAAAAAATTATCTTTCATCACATTACATATTGATTTTACTGAAACCCATTTAGTACTGGACTCTTTAAAATATTTTTTGTAATGTTATGCTCAGAAAAGTATAAAGATTTATCTATAAACTACCATAAGAACTAAATAATCTGAAAAGAAATTACTGTGCAAATATAAGGTACCAAAATTACCTCCTTTCAAAAGTTACTGCCATATAATAATATATTGTCTCCATCATTAATTATTCAAAATGTGATGTTTATGGCATTGAAGGGTTTAAGGTACTTTATCTTGGTAACTAGAATTACTACAATAAGCTGCTCATGCCTTCACAGTGATTTATTTATACTTTCACACAGGACTATATGTGCTTTTTTGTATTTTAAATCTGATCAAGATTTTGCACCTCCACCTCCACAACCATCACTTCAAAATGTCAGGATAACTGCTCCCAAATGCTAAATGCAGTTTCATGTACTACTATCGGTTTAATATTTACTGAATACATCTGCTTTTAACACTGTACTTGATACTAGCTGAAAAAACTATCTTGAGTAAATATTGTAATACATATTGTAAAGTATTAATTGGCAGAAGTGATCAACATTCTTTAAAAAAAAAAATAAATAAATAATTTGATTTAATTGTTTTAAACAGAAATATAAACCCCTGTGAACTTTTTTAAATAAAATGTTTACAATACAATTTACAAAGATCTTAAGTTTCTAGATTTCATTGCTAAAACTGATCTTGCTTTTAATATTACAGTTTAATTCTAAAATTCCATAGCAATATTCATATTTACAATTGTGGTCAAAATCATGAAAATGGATTACCACAAATCTAGTGATCTATTTAAACTTATTTTGTGATTACTAGATACAGGTTTATTTTTGTTGTCTAAAGTGTTAATAAGCAAACTTATGTAACAAACCTTAAAATATTTCTATTATGCATTTTATTTTTATTGTTAAAGGTATAAAAATAACTTTTATGTCTCACTAATGATTGACGGTAAAACAGTTAAATGTAGTGGTAAAATGAAATTAAATCTTTTTCAGAACAGGGCTGGTTTGAGTAGGCTAAAAGTAAAACATACTTTTTAATTCTATGAATTTTTTGATGAACTTAGCAACTGTGTCTTTATCAAATTAATTAAAAATTTATAAATGCATTAAATTAAAAAGAACTCACTCATAATTAATGAACATTTTTACAATTTATTTTTTAAATAATTAATCATAGTTTTTATTTAAAAAATACTCTATTGATTTTCATCTATGTATATAATGATAAACTATAATTGGAAATAAATAAATGTATAATCATGTACAATCTTCAACACGTGCATTAATTTATTTTAAATTTTATTATAATTATTACATCAACTTGTATACCATTAGTATTTAGTAAATTTAAAGTACTATAACTAATACACGTACTACTGTTTTATTTTCATGATCGAAATAGGCCCGAGTTCTAAACGAAATTGGTTTGAGTAATAATTGTTTTATTTATGCGCTGTGATACCTAGCAACTAGTACAATGCCCATATTTAAAGATACAACTAGTACGTTGCTAGTTCTTAGTGTTGTGGTACTTAGCAACAACTAATATAACAATAGGCTTAAGCTTTGTTATTATGTAGTGCATTATTCATTTATTGTTCGGCTGAGCCGACGATTTTTACTTGCATTGCTTTATGCATCTGGTTATATTATGATTAAAATAATGTTGTGTATTTTAAATAAACTGTCTTTATGTAATATATATTATATAAGTTATTAAATACAAAAAGCACTAACAACTACAAACTTTCAATCCACATCACAGTCGATCACATGTCGCCTGCCATTTTGAAAGCTGCGCAGTAAACACACCCTCCACCCACGTGCACGTGTTGACCTGAAAGCGCAATAATGCTCATTTGCTAGTTATTTATCATTCTTTGTTTAGGTGACCGCTAACATTTATCTTTAAGCATAAATTAAAATTATATGTCTAACTAAATAAACTTTTGTTACAAGTATTTTCCGTACTTCCACCTTCGAAACGATCCATTCCCCCACCCCCATAACCATGGTTGGAGAATCATTGTACTGAGTAATATTCTGTAAAAATCGAATTTATCATGCTTGTTTCTTAAATATTTGCTTTTTTTGTCACATTTTATGAACAATTCATTATTAAAAATGCAATTCCATTCCTGTAAAAATTTAAGACAATTTAAGCCGATATCTTGCACGCAGGCGCGTTGCACGAATTGTTGGGTTCGCGCACACGTGTGCGCAAGCGCGGTCTGTGTTTACCACTACCAGCGGTAGGTTTGGAGCAAACCAGTTAAGGCTTGTGAGTCGCTTTGCAATGTGGATACTTCTGTTCCAAAGTCAGTGAAGCTGTCGAGAAATGTTGGCAGTCTTTGTGATAGTGGCGAACATCCTTTAGCATTAACCATGAAGCGGGTGGGATATTGGATTAGCGAAAAGAAGAGCAAAAAGCTGAACTTTGAAGAGAACAGACAACTTTTCAGGTGGGTTCCGCTTCATCCATTCATGCATGCTGTCAAGATTCCAGTTTAGGTTGAAATCAATAGACGTGGCACTATGGTGCATCCATAAATACATTTCAAAATTAATAAAAGAATTTAGCGCAGTATATCAATAAATAGCAGTAATGGTTTACAGTTTGTCAACGAATGTTTTTAACCCCACCCTCGACTTATTCGATGAGTCATCATGTCAGTTGTCATCGTCAAAATTAGCATGAATTCATAAAAAAAATTATATATTAATATTTTAACTACGATAGTGATATTTTCCTAGCATCGAAATGATATTACGAGTTAATGTTTATAATTTGATATTCAAAATAACAACTGCTGTGTGCGAAAGATACTAGATAGGCCTACATAATGATAATGAACTCCACCATCCTAATTCGTTTAGCCTATAATTTTACTTAAAATAACATTTAGTATTTAACATAATTTTATTATAAAAGTAAAACTTCTATGAATGAAGAAGGCGACACTTTATGTGCTAGTTATTGTGTGTTATATAACTTGAAAGTCATTCATTTAAATTAATTAACATGTTAAATGCATAGATTTAACACTGACAACCATCAGAACCAATTTAATATATAGGTTGTTGATTATTATGTAGCCTACGGCTTTTTCGTAGTACTCAGTAGTAGTAGTAAACTTATTCAAATTAATAAATTTCGTGGACGCATTCCTTTTATTTTTTTAATTTAGCTTAGATGTTTATTATATATAATTTAAAACTTAGAGTTAGTGCTTTTGAAACAGCTTCTGTGCTCAAGTGTTTATTTTTTAAAAATCCATAGGGGCCTATAGCCATATAGATATAGGTCCTATAGCATGTATTTCCCCCTAATATTTTCCAAGAAATTATCTTTTGATGCGATACATTTATGTAGTGTTGGTTTGAGTACAGTTTTGAGACTGTTAACAAATGTGTTCTACTTCTAGTTTCATTTTAATTTTTGTTTATTGTACTTAGTTATTGTAGTAACAGTATATTAGCAGTTTCATCTTCATAAGTTCATATAGATAACAATGTTTTCCTTTCTGCAGAAATGCAGGGATTGATCTTATAAAGGTAAATTCTTACTTTAATTTATATGTGGTTTGCAAACATTCAAACACTCATTCCTAACTTCTTGCCACCACCACGCATACAAATAGTTGTTATCACAATATCAGTATCACAAATCCATTCCATTAAACTCTCTACCTCTAATCACATAGACTGTATTTACTGTTTGATAAATATATTTTGTAAATGTTAAACATTAATGAAAAGTGTTGACCAGTTGCTATTGGTACAACTGTATCACTATCAGATTTGTGTTTAGTTTTTCAATCTTTTGTTTTTTTTCAAAGAGACTGTTATAATATATACTAAATATAGTCTGTTAAGTGTTATTGTTAATGTCTGAGAATGATACTTTTTAATTTTTTTTGTTAATTGCTGATAGTATACATTTATTACAATAATTCTTGTAGCAATAGCATTTTAGATTTAACAGCAAATTTGATGGAAATTTTTATTTTTAACAGTTATATAACAGCAAAAGTAATGATTTTTAGTGGGCATATTCCCATATTGCAAAGTAAAAAATAAATTATCACTATATCAGATACAAATGCAGGATTTAAAATAAAATAGATATTTGGAAATATTAGTCCATTCCTTTGTTGAATGAAAAGGGAAATAAATTTATCCTGTAAATCAGATGTTATGCAAATGTGATTGCATGTGTTTCACCTTTTCTAAATTAATGCTAAACACATATACACCTATGGCTATACACATATTGTTATATACAAACATATCAGTATCTATACTATTCTTTTGTAGTCTTCACTTGGCTGTCAGTGACACAAGTAAATAAAAAAATATCTCATGTTCATAATATAAAAGTTTTTTTAAAAGTTATTTCTGTAGAAATCTACTACCTCCATACAAGAGTTAGAACTTAGATTTTCTTACTCTGCTACTTAACTTGTAAATACTAATTTAGTAATATAGTAATATAGCCTATCAGAAAATGAGAAATATTATTTACTAACTTAATTGTGAATATTCTGTATTATTGTAGTTCTTTTTAATGTAATAGCATTGTAGATATGTTGAATGATTATATTAATTATAATTTTTACTTTTTTAATTTTTAATGCTAAATATTTTATTTGAAAATATATGCTGATTTAGAGGTTTTATGTGCTCATTCTTTGGATGAGTGTACTACTTAGGGTTGGTCCATTTGAAATTTCTTTAAATATATTCAGAATTAATGTGAGAGATACATAATATAGTTGTGTGAATTTGTGTTTTATTTTGTAATTATTTATAATACAAATTAATTTTAAACTGAAAATGGCACTTCTTTTTGTGATATGTTTAACTACTGTTTTTTTTTCTTTAATTTTCATTGTTATAAATATTCCAACCAAGTTACCACATTATCAGGGTTTACTTAGAAGTGATAATACATTATACTATAACAATATAAGTATAACAATATTCTAGATTTCTTGTATATCTTGAAATGGTCAATTATATGAAGAAATAATATCTTTAAAGGCATTTTCATTGCCACACTTTCTTTTCACATAAATTCAAAACTTATATTCTGTTACCAAACATTGACATGCCATACATAAACATAATGTACTAATCAGTGCAATCGAAATTTTCATATTCGGATTATTCCTAATATTTTTCAGATTTATTTGTTGTATTTGTAGCTCTAAGAAAACTAATTTGCCTTCATTTCTATTATGGCAAAGAAAATTATAAATTTTTAAATATAAAGTAATGACAGTAATATCACAAACTACTTTTACATTTTTCAGTTACCATATTGCGGAAAGATAACTTTCATTTAATTTTGTCTTAATTAGTTAATAAATCCATCTATGAATAAGATACTTACGTTTCTGTACTTAATATTGTAATAATATATTAATTAAATAATGCTAAGATTTTCTCAAGAATTTTCTTGTTTTGAACTTTTGATGTTTTTTCCAAGTATTCCGATACTAAACTTCATTTACTTTCAAAATGGGGAAATCTTAAGCTAGAAAAGTAGAATGAGTGGAAGAAAGAAAAAATGAATTAACTAATGCAAAAAATTATATTAACATTGTGTGGCAGAGTAAATTTGCCTACCCCTATTTCTAAACTTAATAGTTATATATTTGTTGCCAATGTTACTTGTTAGCATGACCCAACCTTGAACACTGCTTATGATACTTTTTGTACGTGCCAAGTTGTAAACAACTGTGGTGGAGAATTTGAGAGAACTTGCTGATGCAATCCAAACCAGTTCCAACCTTTTTGCACATACAATTAAAACTTCTGTTGGTGTAATAGTGGTTGGTTGGGGGCTTGTTAAATATAAATAAAAGACCAATTTTTATTACTCCTGTAGTAAGAAGTTTCCAAATTCCACCTGCAAAATATTATCTGACACAGTGACAGTAAAATGTCTATCTTATTATTTTATGAGTAGAGTTTTACGACACCCTTATAATCTGCCAAGTGAGAGACATGTTAATCTTGTGGGAGAATTATTACTAACTAAATTAAGATTCTTCTGTGTGTTATTAATTACTTAAATTAGTAAATAATAATCATAACAATTGAAGGGTGCCAGAGAGGTTCACAATTTGTATAAAGATTTTTACAAATACAAGTAAAATGTTTACTCTTATTCTGACAAAAACTATTTATATTTCTGACTCTCCACTGCCTTCATTTCAATCATCCACTTCTTACTCTTAGTCTTAGTCTATTTCTTCTTCCCCTGCTCTTTTTTTTCCCTTAATCTTTTCATTCTTCCATTTACTTATCTAGAACTTGAGGTTTGTGACCCATCTCTGTATATTAAAAGTTTTAGATCGTGAGAAATGTAAGTTAACTTGTCTGCTCTTTCTATCGCTAATTTGTAATTTGTAATTTCCTTTTTGCTGATTGAACAGTACTGTAAGTTCTGAGACTTCTTTCATTTGTGGCAGTGGTTTGTGTCACAACTCACATTGAAAAGGTTGATCACTATTTTGCCTAGCATTGATCTGCAGCAGGTATACTTCCACCATGTCAGTGAAGGGCAGTTCCAGGAAAAATTCTCATATTTCTCAAAAATTCATGCTTGTTTGGGCATTTAATTTATATCATATATCATTATATGTAGAACTAGAAATGTCAGAGCCATTAGTTCTAAAGTGAATAGGTCCCTTAGTGATGTCCTTTGAGAGAGACCATCTTGTTTCCTGAGCACACGATGTGTTTTCAGAGGTAAGTTGTTTTTGTTTGTTTTGAATTTATGGCAGTTACTGCTCAGCAATGCATAATAATTAATAATATACTCTAAAACTTATTCCAATTTATTAAATGATATTTTGAAATTTTATTTTGAATTTGATCTCCCTCCCCCAGATGGGTATCATGTCAATTATGTTTAGGGTATGTATAGTGATGTAGCATTTACACAGATATGATGAAATTGATAAAAATGTATATTATCTTTAATTTCATAAAAGATATATAAAGTACTGTTGAGTTTGTAATAATAATTAATATACATCATTACATATAATGTCATATGTTACTTATGTGGCAGTTTTTTTAAACATGCTGCACATAAGTTTCTTAGCTAACAGCCTTACTATCTAAAGTTGTTCTTTAGACATTAAGTTATGCTTCTTAATAAACCACCTATTCTTTTCCATTTTTCTGACAGAATAGAACAATGCCTCCAAAATCAGCAGCTGAGCAATTGAGACTATACAGGCAGAGAATATCAGAAGAAGAAAAAGACACCATGAAAGGAAAAGACAAAGAACAACAACAACAAATGTTGAGCTAAATAGAATACATGTAAAAGAAAGAGTTTGTGTAAATCACTGGGATAATTCTTAGCTCATACAAAAACTCAAGCAGGAATCCCCATGCACAGCACTCCCATCAAGGTCTTTGGTTCACAACTATCTTTTGGTAAAGCTGTACTCAAAGCTAAGACCTCTCTCATCCTCAAAGTTTAGAGAGAAAAGTTGCTATTGTAAGAACTATTGTAGTTCATTTTGGGAATATGCCTTTAGAAAAAGGATCCATCTCAGCCATCACAGACATGTTGCAGACCTTTATAACAGTCTCTTGGCAAATGCCTGGGCATAAAGACTACCACTTTTACCAGTTAAAAGTGGCAAGAAGGTTAAAGTTATAAGATCATGCTCAGATCGGAGTTTGAAGCATTTTAGGAGTTTAGAAAAGAGAATCCAGATCATAAGATTGGAAAATCTACATTTGCAACACTTTGTCCCGCTCTTATTATATCAGTTTCATTTAAGGATCAAGCAGTTTTCATGAGCCTGTCTACTGCCAGAGGAGTAAGACTTTACTCTTGTTGCGTGGACAAAAGTAGTGTGGCATTGAACTGAGTACTGTAACTACAATTTTCACGACATAGTTGATTTTACATCTATGGACAGAGTGCCTTAGCTTTGAATCTCGTTAACTTGGGGATCTCCCGTACCATGAAAATTTTGTATTGTTTTGCTCAGGGCTAAAGAAAATTGAGCCCGACTCACCATAGCTGCAAATATTTAATCAGAATGACACTTTGTGATCCACAAAATGTTTATTGTAATCTTGGTAACTGTAAAGACATCATCTTAAACAAAATTTTATTCCAAATGTCTTGTGGGATATTGAAGAAGACAGTTCTTGAGCCTTCCTTCTTTGGAATGACAAAAACCAAAACGTAAAACAGAATGCCATGTGCTGCTGCTAAAGTTGAATTTATAAAGCAATTGTATATTCTTAGAAAGTAGTTTCATTGCAACACATAGCTCCCCAAAAGACACTATATTATAATTTATATGCAAATCCTTCAGTTCAAGATGATGAAACAATCTTGCAGGAAGATTTCTCAGAATACTTTGCATCATAACAGCAGAGTGGGATCATGCCAGCTCCATGGATTCAGAATGGAACAACTATTTTCACTGAAGTGATTAATTCAAAATCAGGATGCCAGTTTAAGCAGTGATCAGTATGAGCTTCAGCATGGTAAGTTTGCTGTCATAGCTTAAAATGGAACCATCCAGTGCATGCTCAGGGATTAACGTTCAAGATATTCATTTCTTTTCTGATGGTGACCTGTTAAGAATTGTTTTAATTTGTCTACTCTTGCTCATCCCAAATTATTACATTAAAATGTGCAGATTGCTGGCTAGAGCATCTTTGCCACAGCTCATGGTAAGGGATCAATAGATGGAATTGTTATAGTACTGTTATATATACTGTTACTTTATGTGCATAGGCAAATTCAAGAAACAGTGTTGGTCAACGCTTCTGTAGACTTTGCCACGTGGTAAAGCTGTATACCAATATATTTGTTGTATTATACATTGATTCAAAATTAATGGATGTCAGGCAAGAATTGCATCATTTATTACAAAGAATAATGATGAGACAGCATTGCCATATGAGCTAGACTCTTAAAAGCCTGCTGGCACTGATATGGAAATAATTAATAACACGCTTCTTGAACAGTTCTATGCAGTGAATTCTACATTGGAAGAATACTAAAGAAAAGGAGAAAAACATTTCCGCACACCCTCCCTCACCCCCATAAATTCTTTTCTCCAAGTTTCAGTAAATGGAGAAATGCGTTTTTCGTGGCCAGAGAAAGATAACATGGAATGGATGGGATATATAATTGGAATATCTTTTATGGGCCTGTCACATTCAGGGCTGTGGAGATATCACCAGTCCAGCCATCAAGAAAATTCAACAAATGTTTGAATCTCACAAATAATATAATGTGATTTCACAGGTCACCAGGTGCCACATCAGTTATACTATAGCTTAATGCCTCATCAATTACTTAAGAAATTATTTTCTAAGAAAACTTAATGAATATTATAAGAGTTTGTTTCTTTTCTCTTTTTATATTATCATTATGTCATCATCATCTACTAAAATAAAATGATTATAGAAAACACACTGCAATATTCACTCACAGAAGATTGATCACATTCATCAGGACTAACAGTTGCATGAGCAATTTAGACAGGCGAGTTGCAGTTTAAAAAAAAAATAATTTCTGAGTATTTCTTATTTGATAATTGATTTCCTTGTTGTTTATACTTTTTTTACATTTTTGATGCTCCGAACGATTTGGATTATAGTTTTGATCAGTAAACTTTATCACTTTTGAATATCTGTTTATTACAAAATATTAGTCTGTGTTTTGCATCAGATAGTCACGTCAGTTACATTGGAATTGTTATGTATCTTTTATTTGGGCTAATTTAATTGCACAGGTTTTGCTCTAAACCTCCTTTTGTACAGTACTCCACAAGGTCTGAAATGACCAATTGAATACTCTGTTAGCTAGTTATCAATGAATTCTGGTGTTTTTTTTAATTTGTTAATCTTTACTCTGACACTCACTACTAAATTTTTATTTTATACCTAGCAAAGATTATCAAGGTGTTTCCTCCTTCATCTCTTCCCCCCTCCAAATTCCTTTTTTTTAAAAATCACAGTCTTTCCCTTAATTAAGTGATTCATTATGTCTATTGATTATTATGTAAATTTTGTAGTGCTCTGTTAAAGAGGTGTTATTACTGTAGTATTTTATTAAATAATAAATATACTATTTTATAGTTATACTTATAATATGTTAAACATTTACAATGCATTGAGTTTTGTTGATGTAGTTATGTTTATATAAAATTATAGTGATGATTATTATTATTAAATTTTTATTATTTATGATGTCCTGTTTGTTAGTAGTTTTTTAAGTACCATTGAGATTGCATTCAGTTAACTTGTAAGCTATTATAACTTTATGCTAGCAAGATTGCTAAAGCAAACGTTCTATCAAAGTATCAGCCTATAATTCTATCTATAGCGGAATAGCTGAATGAAATACTGTTGACCACTTTAACTAGAGTACATGTAAACCATAACTACTCCTTGTAAAAAAGATGTCAAGTCTAACTAAAGCAGCCATTTATTATTTATTTTATTTTTAATTTTAAAGTATCATTATTTAAACTGGATAGATCTTTTGTTTTTACCATAGGTATCTAACTAAAACAATTTTCCTATGGAAAGTGTATTACTACAATATTTGTACTCATTACCAGTAAAATTTGACTTGCTATGTTGTACAGTCAAGTCCACTTATTTCGGCATTGGTTAACTTGCCAACCCTGGTAAGTCAATGTTTTTGAAGTGGAACCGTCATATTCACTCTTTGTCTTAGCATTTTCTCATTGGTTAAGTCGATTCTTTTATGTCGCTGAACCCTACTATCTCAGGCACAAAAGAAGGCCAAAATTGCGACTTAAATCGGTTACCTCGACCCCTCTGACGACATCACTGGCTTTTGAAAATGTTAGTAGTAGTAGTACTGATGCCTCTTTGCCATCTCGCTAACAATAAATGGTCATGGCTTTTTAACAAACTGCAGAAGGGCATTGCTTCCTCATCGGGCATCAGGCACAATGTTTGCCATGGGCAAAATAGGCACACTGTTGCCCTTCATGTTAGTTAGCCTACTTTTGAAGTAACTGCTTGTACGATACTTTCAGAAGTGGCTTCACCCCCCACTCCACCCCGTTGGAGAGCGGTTGAGGGTGTGCGCCTAATAAGTGTGACCTGTGTCACCCCCTTCCTCCTGTCCTCCACCTTAGAAGTAAACCAAGACTGAGAACATCATGACGATGAAAGGTCTATTGTGGCTTTTGGATTGAGTGTGAGTGAAACAAACACACACACACAAAATGACTTGCGAATTTAATTTTGATACTTGGTTAGCTCTTTGTAAAAACGAACTACATGTACACCCCACAGGTTATTTTTATAGCCTGTCGATCGCGTCATCAAACAAATCGCGGCAACGCAGTTGTGTAAAAAATCAAAAACGTGCATGTACATTCTCATTTTTTTAACGCATATATAATATTGAAGCATTTGTTTTCAAGTAGACTGTTAAAGGCAAAAGGCAGCAAAGCATTTTAGACTTTGTAAAGAAGAAACCCATATTAACTGCATGTACATAAACCTTTTGTTGTTATGTTAGCAAACATGTACATTTTAATAGCATGCCGATCGCATCATCAAACAAATCATGGCAAAGCTGTTGTGTAAAAAAAATCACCAAACACGAGCATGTACGTTCTCATTCATTAACGCACATCATGTACATAAAGAAATTTCAAGCGCATGTTTTATGTGCTGTAATTATATTGCCGCCATATTGGTTTTTGGTAATCTCGATCATCTGTTATCTCGACACTTTTGGGGCAAACCCTTAGGCCATCGACATATCCGGGTTTGACTGTAATTATAATTGCAAGTTGCCTTATTTAGTTATTACACAACATAAGTAGTAATATGTCACCCACAAGGTTCATTTCTAGCCACTCCTTATATTATATAATTTTTCAAGGACATACAAAAAGCAATAATTTTCTTCTAGCAGTGAGTGTGAATGTAAATACTTTTAGTAAACTAATCATCTAATGATATGTCTGACTTTTTTTTAATCTTTAAAACATTGCAGACCCTGGGTTTTGCACTAATTTCTTTAATTCAGACAATCTAACTAAATCAAGTCATAAATTAAAAATGTTATATTTAATGAGAGACATTGTGACTTATAAGGCTACTTGTAAATACTTCGTTATATTATTAATATTATGGTTTATCAGTAAATAACACAGTCTAACTGTTGCAATGTGGCTTTAGATGGGCTTTTTTAAAAATGCTCTACAGAACTTTTTCAGTATTCTGAAGTGTAGCTTTATTTATAATCATTAACAACAGAAAATTTCAATTTTTGTAAATATATTGCATATTATTTATTAGTTATTAACCAACATTTATACTGTATTTGTAACAATGAATAATAATATTAAATCATAGTAAATAATACTCACAACTGTTTTCATCTTTATATCTTATCTGTGGCAAAAAAAGACTACTCTCTTTTAGAAAACTGTTTCATTCCACAATTGTTATATATTGTATTATTTATTTAAAATTACTTGCATCGTTCCATATCTAAGGTCTTTACATATTCTACTAGAGAAGAGAGAAATTATAGGCTAAATTTGCGCTAAAAAATACAGATAATTTCTTAATTGTATGCTAAATATTTTTTCATTCATTGGTAATTCTAAGTAGTGGTATTTGTAAATTTAATGTTAATACATTTTTATGCTTGAAATTGAGTACTGCTTTTTTTCAGATTGAACTAAATCAGCCTTTGGTAACACAGGGTCCCTTTGATGCCATTGTTCATAAGGTGACTGACATTTTAGCCAAGTCAGACAATGGGAATTTAAGAGCTCGCCAGTTCATTCAGAATATACAGGTAATACATTTTATTGCTTATTTTCATTAATATTTATTTTAACATGACACCTTGTTTACAGTTAATTTTATTTAACCTTAATATCAGAGATGGTTGACAAAATATACTGTACTTGCACAGCGACATATTCTGATTTACTCCTTTCTTTATGTTCTCAACAGGTTTAATTTTTTGAACCAATATTTCTTTTTCTTTTCTGTTCAGCATTCTTATTTACATTTTTAGAGGCCATGGTTTAGGATTCACTAGTTTGTTGATAAAAAATAAATGCAAGAAATATGTATCATTGTGCTAACCACTTAGCTGTGTGTGTGGTAGTAGTAGCTTATTAAACTATTTTGTCATAAGCTTAACTCACTGACGTTCATTGACTTAGGTAAAAGTGCTAGTCTCACATTTTCTTTTTCTTTTCTCACTCACTCATTGGCTTATGAATGTTGAGCTTAGCAAACATAGTTTGGAGTGCTTCAAAAAATTAATTCAAATAACTATCACTTATTGTTATTTTTAGATAGGGTCAAAGTATTACCTAAAAAACCTTCCCTCCATATTTAGTCTGTAGTGCTCTGGCTTTAGTTTTTGCTAATTTTTAAAAGGAATATTTTTCTTTTCTTTTCTTCATCTGTTTTTCTTTCTTTAACTAAGGATTTGTGTTACTTTTGAAAACAAACTTGCTAATAATTACTTGTGTTCAGAAGGATTTAATTTTATAAGGTAGAAAGACTAAAACTAGAAGTAGAAGAGGATTGCATTTGGAGGAAACTGCTAAAATTAACCATCAAAAGTAGAAGTGCAAGTTTTGTATGGAGTCCATGACTCATAGTCATGCAGCTATATGTGCTGCTATCTTCCTTTCAGAGATAGGTGGTTATTACTAGTTTATAAGGTTTTACTGTAGTTTATTCAGAAGACATCATTTGAAATTTATAAACAAATGTTCATTTTTCTAACCAAGCTGTAGTTATACCTGCTTTGTGCAAAATTTATATTACTGGTGATGATTAAGTTCATGAACCTTATTTCTCTAATCAAGCTGTAGTTATAATGATTTTGGCAGCCGTTATATATTACAGAATAGTATAAAAGAGATTTTTTAAAATTGTGTTTGCTATTTTAAGTATTAGTATGAATCAGAATTTGAAATTTAATCCTATAAAGGTTTTTAAATTTAATAGAAAAATATTTATGATGTTTATAAATTATACATTATATATAATAAATATTTGCAGTATGCATAAATTCATTTTTTATATCTGCCTCTTCTCTAAATATATATGATAGCTTCTCCTCATCATTTAATTTTTTTAAGTTATCTAATTCTAAAAGATTATACATTTTTGTATATCAATTATCATGGATGTACTCTACGAATCATGCTTTTCAATGTGGTATTATAAATGTTTTGCACTTATTATATAGTTCTTAAATGTAAATAAATATTTTGGGCTACTGTGGCTCATTTAGCAATTGTTATTTCAAATTAAATGCTTATTGATATTAATATTATCCCTTTAATGCACTAACCTGAAATTTTTGTTTTTAGTTTTAAAAATATTTAGGTAAATGGTTTTCAATAAAGCCCATTTTCTCAGGCATTATTGTGGAAATGACAGATTAATTTCCTAAAACTATGTAAATAAAGCATCAATTGTGCCTTCTTTTTTCTTTAGAAATATATTTGGGGAATAAATAATGAATTGAAATCACCATTCTCTTTTTCAGAATTACACTGACCGTCACCCAGAATGCCTTCTTTTGGACCCCTTGGACTGCACTCGTCAGCTGTTGGACCGCTACAAACAATACCAGCTAGTTTGCAATTGTGACTTGGTCCTCAAAGGTAAACAGTATTTTCCAATAAAGCTGTAGTGTCTTCACTCCTGAGTTTAATTTAATATAAATAACTAAAATATTTTTAAATCTCTTTATTTTTTTTGCAAATTATTCTTTCCAGAGTTGAATAATTAATGATTAATTAAATAAATAATTGGCTCATTAATGATTTGCTTTTGTTTTCAAATTGTTGATTAAATTTGCTAATCAGTTAAGACATTTATTATTTAGATTTTGTGATTATTTTACTTGAAATGGTATGGTCTCAGTGGAGTAAGAGCACAGAACTAATTCATGAATTGTTGATTTCTGTCTATAGAAAACACCATAAGGCATGTTTATTTCAGACATAAATTATCTCATAAATTACCAGAGAATTATAAAATATAATACATTCAAGATACAGTATCATTACTCAGATACAGATACATTGTAATGATTAATACTGAAACTTTGAAGGTAAAAAGTATGTTTGCAAATTTATATAACTTTTTAAAAAAAATGTTGAAATTTGCATAAGACAGGTTTTGATAAAAAGTTATGGATGGTAAGGTGCATTCCTCCCCCCCCCCCCATTTCCTGGTTGTCTTTCCCAATATTCTCATATATGATTTTTCCACAGTTGTATAAGCACTGTAACTGTGCTACACTATTTGTTTTTATTGGTAATATTGCAGGATTTTAGGGATCACATAATAATACATTGGACCGGGTGGGGATGACTCATTTTCTCTCTGGTTTTTGTTTGTGTTCAGATGATCGAGTTATTGTTCCCACTTTTGTGGAGCTGACCACAGCAAATGTGGAAGACAACAAACAAAAGCTTGCTGATGCAGGGGTTACATTCCCTATTGGTATGAAGTTATTTTCTAGGATTTAGTCTCTCCAGTAGTGTAACATATCCATGCCTGGCCCAAGGGCAAGGCAAGCAAAATATTTATTTAATATTTATTTGGGGAGCCTCATGCTTCGAAGAGCAAAGCAGTTGATTGCTCCCTTAGAGCATTCTGCTTTGGGCCCTGCAGATCCCAAAGCCAGGCCTGAATATATCTGACAAGTATATTGGTGTGTCCATATAATTATATGTGAACTTATACATGGGATATGAAGCTAAAGTCATAATGTAAGATTCTAAGATAAATGCAGTTTAAGTCAGATGTCAAGAAGTTTATTGATTTTGAGATAAGTTCATTTTTTAATTATTCAAGGAGAGATGTGTTCAGTGTTATTTTTCAGTGAAGTGTATTTATGAATTGATTTTTGTTCTTGACATTTATCAAGATGGGGGTGTTTTGTTTTGTTTTGGGGTTGTTTTTTTAACCAAATTATCTTAGGAGGTTTGTTGTTTTTTTATAGCAAGGTGAAAAGTAATCTTTTTTGTTAAACTCCGAAGGAAAGTAAAGAATTTTTATTTTGGCAGAGAGCATCTCTCTTCATCTAACATCATCTTGCTCTCTTTCAATCTCTAAAATCATCTTGCTCCCTTTCAAGCAGTTTAATTATTCGCATCAATGCTTTCAGCTTCTGCATCATTAATATTAATTATGACACCAACATACTGTAACCCAGCATGTAATAATCTTTAGTTAGTCACACTAGCATATACTGATATAATAACTTTTAATTAGTTACACCAACTTATAATAATAACCTTTAATTGACCAGACTGAAATACAGTAACCATTAATTAGTCATACCCACATATAGTAAGTAACCTTTAGTTAGTCACACTCACATAATATACTTTGACTGAACATTAATAGCACTTAATCAGTTAATCACTATTAACACTCAGCATATTACAGCATATCTTACAGCACATTATAGTGTTTCCTGGTATATTTAGATGTGTTTTTATGAGGCATATCATGATATAAACAAAGCCCTTGGTATTGTAATGTTATTCACTTATTAGGTATTTTACTCTAGAAATCATAATATTATATGTATATTTCTTTTATTATACACAATATATCTCTTTTTTTATCTATCTATAGATTTGTTGTCTATCTTTTTAAACTTATTTTCAGAAATTATATTTCTAACAATGTACCTTTTAAAAAATATGGGATTATATTCTGATTTCAAAAGATCAGTACATTATGATTATCTTTTGTAATTTGAAATAGTCAGTCTTATTTATGTAGTGGTAATTGCCTTTTCTGAATATTTGTAATTATGCTATGTTCTTTATCTTTTTTTTTTAAGTGGTCAAGCCTATCCTTGCACATGGGTCCAAGTCTGCTCATGAGGTATAGTGATGTTTGGCCTTATGCAAGCTATGCTAGTTTTAATCACATATTATTGTTTCTATACCAGATATTTTTGCTTTTATTTGTGCTCTACTTTCTTTTTGATTGATCTGATAACATTTGCATGCATATGTTTTAAATGTATTACAAAGTATTATATTTCAGTTTTGTTAATAAAAATTTACTATTTAGGTAGGCTTTTGTAAAAACCAATATGACTTGAACTTTATATATTTTGGGGAATATTTTGAGAACAGTTCTCACTCTTAAATATTAGTTGTACATATTGTTCCACATTAAGGACAGTTCTCGTTCTCAACTCATGTAGTAGTTGTATATTATGTTTCATGTTAAGGACAGTTCTGAATTTGTTAGTTGTATATTAAGATTAATCCTTTACTGGGCACACATTTTTTTTTAGCTCAGCGCTGGCAAGAATTTTCAGGATTTCAGTGAGATTTAGGGTTATGTTAGTAAAAAGATCATATCTTAGGTATTATTGCATATATTTCAATGAAATGCAAATGAAATTAAATGAAAGTATCTTTATTGTTTTTCTTACTTAAAGTATACTTATCAGGTGTCAAATTTTAATCCCTTCTTGAACACATATATTTACACACAAAAAATTCCAGTGATTGTCAGTCACATACACTTTGTAAAAACAATTTTTTACACGTGTGTACACTACTAATGCTAATGTCACTGTTGATCTCATTGATTCAAAATCTACTTCTCTCACTTCAATGTTTGACAAATTGAATCCTGTAAACTTCTCACTATCACTCGATGATTCAAAATCCATTTGAAACACCAAATGTGTGTGTGTGTGGAAAAATGTTTATGAATAAATGAATGCATCAAAGAGAAAACGTTTTGAAATGGACATCAATTATCACAGAATCGATTACACAGGAAGTAGGCAACCAGAAGTCTCGTGATTTTATCGAACGGTGTGTGAGAACGGAAACTGTTTGAGACAGATGCTTTCGGCCATTTTGCCTGATCAGATGATCAGCTTCTGTGCCCAATAAAGGGTTAAGGATAATTCTCATGTAGTTGTATGTTGTTTGCCAATGTTAGGGTAGTTTTCACTCATAACTCATGTAGTAGGACATTTTGATCCTTCCAGGTTTCTTCAACCTTATTGACTCAGAGTAATTTGAATCATCATCCAAGATATTAGGGAATATGTTGTCCTTTGCATATGTAGTGTCCTTTTTTTTAACTCTTTCATTGCAAACCTGGTGAGATACAGAACAGAAATGCCAGTGCAATGGACCCCAAAGAAATGGATATCTGCATAAATGGATGTCCTTTCTTCAACTGTTTATTGATAACTCAATTAATAGTGCAGAGATACCAGCACAGTTGGCCACAAAGATATGGATAACTGCATCACTACCATCTAACATACAATGGAGAGCTGAAAGTTAAAGTTAGAGATAACCTCCCAAGATCAAAACAATCTGGAGCACTATGCACTCTTTCTTTTTTTTCACCTAAAAGGGAAATCATGACAAAATAAAGAAATGAATAGAACCAACATTATTAGAATGTGGGGGAGGAAGGCAACACATTCATATTCAAAAATAAAACATAGTAGTGTGACATTCCATAAGAGATTGCACATAAACATATGTTATCACTAGGTAGCAGACGGTGTGCAGTATGCAAAATGTGTTGTACCATCTACCCATTAACATTGCTGTTCCAGCTAGAACAATTTGTAGCTGGCAAGCAAATCAATCCTTTCAGCTGCCTCATGTTAAATAATTGCCAAGAGTTTTGACCAGTTTCTTCAAAAGTATCAACATCAGTTTCCCTTCACTAATGAACAAACAGCAAAAATGTTACCAACCAACTGACTACCCCAAAGACAAGATATAATGGGTAACTGATAAAAGCTATCAACCTCCCCCGGCCTCCATATCCAGGATACCATGTATAAGTAGTAAATAAAACCATCCCCTCATCCAGACAGGATGCAATGGATAACTGATAGAGAACTGCACCTTCTGTCATCACTTTCTTCTTTCAATTAATCGTTCTCGTTTACATACTCACTGTTATCAGCTTTCCCTCCTGCTTTTATCTGTTGAAATTTGTGGAATTAGCAAGAGCTGGAACCCTGGTTTCACCAAAAATTGACTAGATTTGAGATCTTTGCATGACGATCATGACTGGACTTTATGTGGATTTGGGCACTATATAAGAACATGGTTAAGTATTCATTCCTGTCCATTGTAAGTTGGTCACTATATAAGAACATGGTTAAATATTCATTCTTGTCCATTGTCACTGTAAGTCAAAGTTTATAAGAGGCAATCCAGTGTATAAAAGTATACAGTACCATCTGGTCATTTTATGGGGGTTCTCTGTACAATTTAATGAAAAGGTTAAAAACCAAGTTTACATTTACTCTTAAATTTTGTTTATTATACTTTTACATGACTCAAGTTCAAGAAACCAAGAGATCTTTTATTTAGTTTACTGTACATTTACAGACTTTTTCACTTTGTAACCGAGATGTTTAATTTTGTTAAGCAGATGGCAATTATTTTCAATGAAGAAAGTCTTCGGGATGTGGAATCACCTTGTGTTGCTCAGTCTTTCCTCAACCATAATGCCCTCCTGTATAAGATTTTTGTTGTTGGTAATCGACAGTTTGTTGTTCAACGACCATCTCTAAAAAATCTTTATCCTGGCCGTGAGTATCACTTACTACTGATAGTGAATAAATGTTTATAAATTGTTGGATTTTTAAACTGTAGTTTGAACATTTACTTACATTGGTCTTCTAGAGATCCAAAACTGAATTTCTTGTTTTAGGGTTACTTTGTATTGGTTAGTTTGAAAGCAAAGAATATTAGTTTGAAAGAATAAAAGAGTTCTTATTTACACTTGAAAAAATATTTTGAAGTTGGGTTTGGAATGGAAAATGTACACAGCTCGTGGTCTTTAAATAAATATATTTACATAGATTTGCTAATGAAAAATATATAATTGAAAATTTCAATTCATCATTGCAGTGTATAGGCAGAACATTTCTATTCTTAGCTCCTCATTTTAAAAATTGTCAGAAAACAAAAAGACATCATTTAAAACTGTTTGCTTAGGTATCTTATATACTTTATATAAAATTGGCATACAAGTCTTCAGTTTATTTGTAATGAATAATCAAAATAATTCTTTTTAACCCTTACAGAGCATCCCACAATATTTTTTGACACCCAGGAAGTATCTAAGTCCGGTTCATCACATCCACTGAATGAGGTCAGAAAATGTGTGGTGGTGTTTTTGATGTGAGTTTGTTGTGTTGTGTGCTTTCTTACAAATAATATGGGTGTTTGTATGTCTAAGCAAAATGTCTGGGTATTTGTGTCTGTTTGCTTTCTTACAAATAAATCTGTATGTGTGTGTGAGATTCTAATCCAAATTAACCCTCCTACTCCACAAAAAAGAAAGAATTTAAGAATGAATATATTGATTGCATTTACAGTCCATGCTTGCCAGTTTATCAAGCTTTTATTCTAGTGTGGATAACTGAAAGTTTGGTTCTAACACACTTGTGACCAGAAGTGCCAGAAATTTTGTTAACTAAATAAAGTTTTAACAAGTTAAATGTTTGGACAGTATTTGTAACAAGTTTTATAACTAATATTAGCTGTTTTAAAAATAGGACTTAAACAGTCTAATTAATTTTTTGTAAAATAAAACCATAGCAGTATTTTTATTTCACTTTGTTCCATTCCCTTTCTAATCAGCTGATACTTAATAAAGTACAAGCATTGATGGGATTTCTTACAAGAAGTTTTCATTCAACAAACTTTGCAATCGGCCCCATTTGCAAAACTTATATTTAAGGCGACATTAATACATGATAATTGTGTTTGTGTGTGTATGTATATATATATTACTTATGTTTATTTAACTAGATGGGCATGCAAAATTTGTACATAAGGCAACAATATAAATGATAATGTGTGTGTGTGTATATTACATTATGTTTGTTTAACTAGATGGATATGCAGAGCATTGATGAACCACTAATCAAGCCTGATTGGCAGTTACTAGAGAATCTTGGGGCTTCAATCAGCCATGCCATGAAAATGCAGCTGCTAGGAATTGATGTTATTATTGACTGCAGGACCCAACGCTATGCCATTATTGACATCAATGCCTTTCCAGGTAAATGGGCTGTGTTGTGACTGTTCCATGTTTACATCTAAGGTAATTTTAGCAAACTCCAGTGATGAAGTTACCCATATCAGTATCTGTATTGTGTAATATCAAGGGGTTTTTTTGTCAAGTCAGTTTTTGTATCAAAGTTTAAAATGCGTAATTAGAGTGAATTCAGTATCTGCATTAGTGCTGTCAACAGGTTCCCAGGTCCCCGTTGCTGTGATAACACAGCCAATATGTCTATACACCAGCTAGTGCACTGCACAGCTGAGGAAGAGGCACAAAAGTGGTTAATGCAAAGGGGGTGCAAAGAAAACCGACAGAGGAAGAGCAAGCCAATCACGAGTTAGATGAGAGAACTGAAACTAGTGGCTTGATTTAGCACACTCCCCATCTGGTCACACTCGCATCCTGCACATAGATGACGGTCTGCTAAATCGTGCTGATGTTGGAAAATAATTCCTTCCCCAGTCTCCCTACAGTAGATTAATTTTAAAATAAAATCTCGAAGAGGAGAGAAAATGGATTCTCTCAGGTTAAAATAAAATCACCCACGATTGTGAAATAAATCCACTCCAAAATAAATTCACCTATGGACGGGTACCCATGCAGCTTTTTATAAAATATTGACAGCCCTAATCTGCAGATTACATATATATATTTATTTATGTTTTCTCGTTCATTGTAATACAAACTAGTAAATAAATGGGTAGAATGTTGCATTTGTTTCAGTTCTTTCAACATAAAAAAATATACTTTAAATATTTAATATTGAACTTTTCAAAAAAATTTATCCTAGGCTTTGAAGGTGTCGATGATTTTTTTACAATTCTGCGAGACTATCTTCTTGATCAGCTTGCAACAAAAGACAACTGTGATACTCTCATTGCAACAACAGCCAATGGCAACACTTCAACCACTACCTTAACGTTGCCTGCCACCAACGACAGCATAGGTTCTGGTGCTCAGCACTCTCCACGATCAACTAATGGCAGAACAGCAGCAGTTAATGCTGCCAACTTGAAAGCTTCTCAGAAAATGTTCACAGACCCATCACCCATGATCAGCTACCCCAGTTCAGCTGACCGACTTATGGGTCAGAAAAATGCAGATTTGTGTGTTGGGGAAATGGCAGAGAGAAATCAGTGCTTCAGCACACAGCTGCGACTTCAGTACAACAAATCCCCTAACAAATACTGATGAATATTTGATCATCTCTTCATAACATTTTGTTTTACTATTAACTATATATTAGCATGTCAGGCACACCACTAATTTTTTTCTCAGAAATGGACAGATTTTTCTAATTTCACACTGGAGGTGTACTTGATCCTATGGATCTTGGGTAATTTAAAAATCACGTCCCTCAAAATATGGGGGAGAACCTAAATTTGTGTATCTGTATATAGTACTTAGAAAAGGTTAAAAATAAAAGCAATCTATCTTTAATCCTTTAATATCACTGTTGAATAATATGCAAATTAAATCTGTAATTAAGTACTGTTTGAAAATTTACTATTTCTATATGTGAAAATGGATTTTTTTTTTTTCACTTTCCATGTACTCATTATCATGATGCATAGTTCCAGCATAAAATAAGTTTTTGAAAAGCATAATTGGTGGCTAGATTATAAAATATTAAAAATTCTTATAGGGCAAAATAACGTATGCAACTTGTCAGAAATCCAGACATACTTGGAACTTTAGATTAATTATAAGGATTGTAGAACTCCATTATTAATATTAAAGGGCAGGATTCTAAACATAGTGAAATCACTGTTGTTGATTCTTTTACAGACAAAATGCATTTTTAATCTAGAAATGAGGTGGGTTTGCTTTTATAGTTGATGTGAATCTTTTTCTATTTTTTTTTTTCCTTTAATTTTAAATCTTATTTCTCTTAAATACTTGACTGCTGATATTTTTATAATTTCTTCATGTAGCTGCTGATAATGATTGTAATTTTTATTGTGATTGAAAAAGAGTGACTGTTGATTCCTCAAATGTATACATTTAAAAATGAGCAAAAAATTTGACATACAGAAGATTCTGATTTGTGTTACATAATGTCTTTTCAAATACAGACATTTATTAATGACATTCCATAATTTTAATAGTGTTGATTTTACGAAATTGATATTTATTTAAGTGCATTTGAGCACTAGGTATAAAATTCTCTGAAATTGCTTATGTGTTGATTTAGAGTTGAAAAATACTGAGTTTAATACAAATCTGTACACATTATTTTCATCTCTGTGGATTTTCCAAGTTTTTTAAAGCACTATTCATTTGTCAGGTTTGAAATTATTCTGCTTTTTTATTATATGTAATATTAATTAGTCATCATGAATTATGTTAAGGGTTATTTGTGTTAGAGTGTATGGCATTTATAAAACAAACAACAATCATCAATTATTTTACTAGAGCATATGAATGATGTGAACTTACAATTACATTTTCTTCAGATCTGGGAGGTTGGGAAATATAACCTGAAGCAATAGGAAAATGTTGTTCCAAGAATATATTTGGACTTTTCTTCAGGTCTGGGAGTGTGGGAAATAAATTAAAATCTAAATCAATGGCATTATGCTTGTCTTCTTTGATTTCATGCAATCAAGGCAGCAAGAGTTTTTTATCTTTTCAATTATGTCCCATAAATGAACTGCTGTAAATATTCATTAAATGAAAAATTATCCTGCTATTTTGTACCTAGATATTTAGCACAAATGTTATTCTAAAACCTGTTATTATTTGATCTGTTAGTAGTTTGTTTTTAGTCATACACAGATCAAATTAGCATTGATGTATAAAGTGTAATTCATGCATGTATTGTAGATACCAAATAAACCTTAATTTTAAACAACTTGCAGTTAATTAATGTTATTTAAATTGGATTCACATGCATTAATCTAGCATACTAAAAATGCATGTCAAATTGGTAAGCAATATATTTGTAATATAAAACAGGAAGAAAGTTATAAAGAAGAAAATTATAATGTATCTCTCTTTTCTTTTCTTGGGCAGAATTTTTTTTTTAAATCGCGAACCACTTTACTGGAAAAAAATAATGATAATGATAAAGCTGTTTCATTATTTTTTTGTTGTTGTTATTGTAAAATTCCCCATTTATGTCTTTTAATGTACATTTTCTTGTCAGTGTAGTCATGGGTAAAAGACTAAAACCAAGTTAACCCTAAATTTCTCTACAATGTTGTTACTCTTAATGAAGTGTCTTTCATGGGACCTGCCACTTCTGATGTACTTTGTTGCTGTCCACTCATAATTTATGATGCATTTGGGG
Organism: Sinotaia quadrata; assembly: GCA_028829895.1. Lineage (NCBI taxonomy): Eukaryota > Metazoa > Mollusca > Gastropoda > Architaenioglossa > Viviparidae > Sinotaia > Sinotaia quadrata. The sequence continues at coordinate 106,519,194 of CM054177.1, read as the reverse complement.
ATTCATCATATATTGGAAGTTCATTATCTGTTGTGTACTGCCACTTACTGTAATAGTCAAATTTGTTTACATAATATAACAAATAGTATTGAGGGGTCCAAAGATTGTCTCACAAAAGTTATAAACACATGCATTTATTTATATAATAAGAAATTTTTTTCTTTGAATATTTGTTTATTTTCTTTTACTTAGATTTAAAAAAAAAAACAACTAGACATCAAGACCCTGTTAGCAAACAAAGATAATCTCTTAATGTGGCTTTTGCTAATATGCTTTCCTTTAGCATACAGTACTGTTCATATCAGTTGAAAACATTCTACAAAATTTTGACATCTGAAATTCTTTTAGCATCACTGTGATAAAATTAAGAAACAATGAAGAAATCTTTTCCTGGATTGCTTTACTTTTGGATTTTGATGCATAAATCTTTCTATTTTATTATTATCATTATCTTATTTTTCTTGCTGTTTTCATGGGACCTGCCACTTTCATGAGGGACCAGTTCAGAAATGAATAAAAATTGACAATAGTTTTTCTTTGTGCAAGACCCTCTTTGCAGATTTTAACATCTAAGAATAAAATATATAAAGCTGTTTCCTAACAGGAAATTTGACCTGCACAAAATCCTGTAATCCAGTCAACAAAAGGAAAGTTTGAAATTTGGATGGACCAAACGTTAAGTATACAATTGATGCTCAAAGTAAATTGTTAAAGTTTATTATTTGTCTCTTTTTTCTTCAGGTTTTTTTTTTAAAAAAAAAAATTTGTAGTTTTGAATTTTAGATAAGTTGCAGTGAGTGACAGTTGTCACAAAGAAAGAACATGATTATAAGAATATTTTAAAGATTTCTTTTATTATAGGAATTATGTAATAGTCCCTACTTCTTCCGAAGCAGTTTGTAAATAGAAAGTTTGAATTGATTTTAATATGTAATACAAGTGCTTTCATTAAATTTCTCTAATGAAAATTTTCTTTCTCTTTATCTGTCGCACCAACCTAATATTAGGTAAAGCAAGAAATTATTTTAATTTCTCAGCCCTAGAATGTTGAAAATCGTATTTTACTGCAGAACTTGTTTCAAAGATGAATTTTATAGCTAATATTTCTTTTTTTAATGTTGAATACATTTTAAGACTCAATCTAGTGTGTAAGCTTTTAAAAGCTCGGCTTTTTAAAAAAAAAAAAATTAAACAAGCCCGGCTCATATAAAACTGTTTTGATGTCTGATTTTTATGAATATGTGTCCTTGCATTATGTAAACAAGCATATTGAGGTTAAAACTTGTTTCTCTCTCTATCCAATGCAATACAAAATGAAATGTACATCTCTGTGAGACTTGTAATTTTGTGCATGTTGCCAGTTATAATCTGTACAGTAATATATAATAGCTGCTCATGTTTTACTCTCTTGGTGATTTTTCCCTCTTCCAGATTTTTATTCTTGTTTATAAAAGGATTGGTAAAGATAAACATACCTTGGCTATGTTTTCCTTTCTTTTCAAATTGTCTGGTGTATCTTTTGTCTTCCTTTGCATTCATACACTCATTCACATAGAATTATTTAACATCGCAGGACAAGGTTGAATGTGTGTATTGTGATTGCAAGTACCATTACTTTAATATTTAAACACTTAATTCTTATTTAAGACTACTCTCAGACAAAGCACCACACAATGAAAAAGTTGATATATTTTGTAAGACGTTATTATAAAAATAGGCTATTTAACTGTAACAAGATCTTTATATGATCTTAACTTCATGCATACAAACTACAATTCAATAGATGTGAGGCATTTAAAGCAATATGAATTCATTAAAATACGCTTTTTTGAATAAACAAATCTGTCTCATTGTATCAGAAATAAATTTGCCTCTGCTGAATCTAACCGAAGCACTATTTTTTTTCCTTAACCAGATTTAGTTTCTGAAATCCTTGAAAAGCTTTAATGGTTCAGATTGCATAAAACATACAAGTATTCACCAAGGACCTCACTTATTATAATCTTTGACATGTACATTTTACAAAATGGCAATTATTCACATCCTGAGCTAGACATTTTGCTGCAGTAAAATAATCTCAATTTGAACACCATTTGCAAATTTTCTGGTATGAATGTAATGGGTTAACTTAAAAAGTGCAATTTTCCCCAAAAAAATATAAACATGATTGTTTCCTGTATTTTGCAAAAGCCATTGGAAGAAAAGAATAATAATAAAAATTTCACAAGAGAAGTTAAAGTTAATCTGCATTAATTATTCCCTTTGTTTTAGAAGTGGACCCTACCCAAACATCAATGGAGGCCAAACAATGGACTTTACATTCCCTAATCAAGAATACTGAAAGTTTGGCTTTGTTATATAGTTGTTATGGTTACTTTGTTTGAAAAAAGTTTATCATTACATGAGTTATAAAAACTTGGTATTGAAGGGTACTATTAAGTATTCATATTAGGATATATAAGATTTTAAAAATATGTTCTTTACGATGATAGGAGACCTTTAACAAAGGAAAAGTAAGATTTAGAGACTTATGAAAATGAAGTGTTATACTACATGAAGACACATCACATAAAACACTAACTTATAAACACCCCCTAGCAAATTATATAATTGCCTTCACTAATTATACTGAATAACAAATTATGCAAGTTTTATTAGGAACAGGATTGGAAGAAAATGTAAGTAATTATGGTTTCTGGGATTACAAAGTCAATAAAGGAGAGAGAAAGAAAACTTATGGATTGTTGTTAAATATTAAACAGTATTTTTTTTTTACAATGAACACTTTTTAAGTTACACTTACAATTCAGTGTAAAATATCCAATCAGGACTTATAATTTACTTAGGTTCTTTAGTAAATGGAAGAATTGAATTCTTAAAATTTTAAGACTAAAATTGTTTGAGCTAAAAATTAGGCTATGTAGAGGCGTCTGCACTAAAACATAAAAGTTCTAAATTAAATCTTCATTTTTCATTTATTTGTACACCCATACAAAATAGTAAAATTCTATAATCAGAGAGAATGCTAAAACAATATGAAATCTTGAATTTCCATCATAATGATTCTCATAAGAAAAATGTACCAAGTTTAGAATACAGGAGTATCTCTAGAATTATTTTAACATTTATTTATAATTAAACTATTAAAAGTCCTGTACACGAGGCAAATTAAAAAGATAAATTCATTATTTGTTGCTTTCATAATTAAAAGTTTTTTATATGTACACTGGTACAAGCAAATGGATGAAGTAGATGATCAACTGCCACAAAAATATCTATTTAAATTGTTTTAAATGGGTGGCAGCTTTAGAAATTACACAGGCACATCAAACAGCATAAAGCCACTTCCTAGATATGAGTAATACTTTTTTTTTACATTAATAACGTTCATTCTATTTAGAATTCTACAATCAAACCTTTAAATCCATCATTCACAATATACCACCTGTCATGAACGCAGGCGGTCACAAAATTTTTCCACTTGTGGTATAGCTTTAAAGGCAGAGACGGGGTGAGTAAACAGGCAGACCAACACACCATATGGTAATCGATTGACAGTCAGCCCTGCCTTGCCACCAATGGAGGTAGAGTAAATGCTAAACACAAGACAACATGCAACAATGTATTTTATAAATCATATCTTAACTTAACTTATCTTAAGTTAATAAAAAAAGATCACTTGCAAACTGAATAGGTTTACAAGTGATCTTTTTTTATTAACTTCAATAGTATTGAATCATGTGTGCATGTCTGAATCTGTCTTGTGCATGAGATAACCAACAAAAATGTACAGATGTGGTGCAAATTAAACAAGCCAAATACCTGTGGTATGTTTTATGGTATATCTTAAACTTTGCAAGCTGGTTGTCCAAAAGAGAGGCCAGTCTAAAACCTTTCTGGATTAAAGTCTGCTCTGCTGTTTCATTTGTAGTAAGGAAAGCCTTCAAAAATTGTTTCACTGTATCCTGGCCAAAAACAAGAGACATTAGCTAATGATAATTTTTTTTCAAACCATATTTACCTGGCATTATCAGTCTTTTGGTATCACAAAAAAACTTAGTAGTACATTTCAATGGCACACTTATAGTATTGCATCCAATAAAATAAAACAAACCTTTTATTAACCCACCAACCTTGCTTATCTCCTTGGATTACCCGTGGAACAAAGGGCCTCGACAACAGTTCTCCAGCGCACTCGATTCTGTCTCTGAGCCATAGAGAGGACAGACTTAACGTTGCTGTTGAAAATTCGTAGTTAGTTGCAGACAGACAGGAACTCAAGTCTGGTCTCAGGGTAATAATAAAGGCATATCTAGCTTTCCCGATTCTGGCTTTGAGGTCCTCGTCAGAACCACCTGTTGCTGATACAATGCTGCCCAGATAAACCCACCATCTATTCCTCTCAATTTGTTTTTAAACTAGAGGGGGAAAAACCCCATTCAATGGGATCAATCACTGCAAGTAACCTTATATTGAATATCTAGTTCCCATTTAAGGATTCTTTGGTCATACTTGCCCCAAGTAATCCATTTAAACAATAACATCTACATATAGCTTCCAACTATTCAGAGATCTATTTCAGAATGTTGCCCCTTGAGTCACAATTAGAAATGGGGTAAAGCAGGTTGAACAGTGATGTCTGAACATGTTGACTTCTGTCCTAACCAGTACTTATGTTGGCTTCAGAACTAGCAGGGAATCTAGCACTTTATACAGTAGGATATTTTGATGTACAACAGCTGATAAAATAAGAAAACAGTTTTACTCATTGATATGAAGTAAACAGAAGCAATACTTTATTTGTACAAAATTATTGAATCATAAACAGTGACAAAAGTGAATATGCACGCATTGTATGGAACGAATAGATTTTTTTTATCAAAATGAATACATGTGACAATCTCCTGAACATGTGCAATGATTCAACCAGATTATCAAGAAAAGCATGAAAAAGGCAAAGGAGACGTGGATTGAAGACCAGTTTAAAGAAAGAGAAAATAATTGAAAGAAAAATAATAGCAAAAAAGCATAGCAACTGGTGAAAGACCTGACCAGTGTGCAAACAAGGACACTCCTCCACCATTCAAGATAGTGGAGGGAAGTGTCTTACAGAAGATCAAGACATTCTTAAGAGATGGACAGAATACTGCTCAGACCTATACTACCACAGACCTATAGGGGACCCAGACATACTCAAAACCCCACCAGTGACTAACATTGACCCCATCCTCTGAGAAGTGGTAGAGACTGCAGTGAAATCAGGGGGAAGGCAGCAGGAATAGACATCCCTGCAGAACTAGTCCAAGAAAGGGTTGAAGCCATGATAAGCGCCCTAACAATCTACAATAAGATCTGGCAGACAGGGGAATGGCCAACACCATGGACTCTCCCGAAAAAAGGCAATTTGCAGCAATGTCAGAACTAACATACAATAAGTCTTATATGCCACCCAAGCAAAGTCATGCTAAAGATCATAATAAACAGACTGAAGCCACAGGCAGAGAAAATCATAGCTGAAGAACAAGCAGGCTTCAGGCCAGGGCAAAACACAACTGAACAGATTTTTAATCTGAGACTGCTAAGTGAGAAGTACCTCCAGCACCAACAAGACCTTTATCAGATATGTAGATTTAAGACGGCATTTGACAGGGTGTGGCATGAAGCCCTTTGGTCCATCATGAAGCTGTACAACATCAATGCCAACCTGATCAAAGTCATAGCAAGCCTTTACAGCAAGGCCACCAGTGCAGTCTGCTTCAACAGCCAATTAGGAGATTGGTTCAGGGTAACAGTGGAAGTCAGACAAGACTGCTTACTTTCACCTATTCTCTTCAACATCTTCCTTGAAAGAATCATGACAGATGCTCTGGAAGACCATGAAGGAACTGTCAGTATTGGAGGCAGAACCATAATGAACTTATTTTGCCGATGACATCAATGGACTTACAGGAAATGAGGAGCTAGCTCAATTGGTGGAAAAACTGGACAGGACAGCTACTGCTTTTGATATGGAAATCAGTGCAGAGAAAACTGAATTGATAACTAACAACACCAGTGGCATTAGCAATGACATCATGATTGATATCAGAAATTGGAAATAGTGAATAAATTCAAGTACTTAGGAGCTATTGTGGCAGATGAGGGATCAAAACCAGAATTATTGTCCAGGATTGACAATAATGACAATAACAACAATGGCAAGGCTGAAGACAGTTTGTAAAGATAGAAACATCTCAGTCAGCTCAAAGATCAGACTGGTGTGCTCCTTGGTTGTATCTGTGCTTTTATATGTCTGAGTCATGGACCCTCACAGTGGATCTTGATACAAGTAACTGAAATGAGATGCTTTCAAAGAATGCATGGCGTTTTTGTATAGAGATCATGTCATGAATGAGGAAGTGGGAAACCGAATTAGGCAAGTCATTAGGCCCTATGAAGAGCTATGGGCCATTGTGAAAAAACGCAGAATGAAATGGTATGGGAATGTCGCACGAACAACAGGGTTTGCCAAGACAATCATGCAAGGTACTGTGTAAGGAGGGCGAAGGAGAGGAAGACAGAAAAAAAGTTGGGAGGATAAGATATATAAGTTCCTTGATACTTATTTTATGTGGGTTCTTTGTGAACTTGTTGAGTTTCAAACCCTATAATTTGTAGGCAAAAATCAACATCCATTTTCCTAGTCACCTAAATTTCTAGTATATCCAGAGGTTAATTTGTCGATCATTCACTCAAATATGTGGTGTTTACTGTGCATGAGTGATTTAGATTTGGTGAGAGCCTCCAAATGTAATTCCTTTCATCCCAAAAGATGGAATGACTGGGCAAAAGTATTTCAGTTCATTCAGGTCAAGGTCGTTTTGAAAAGTAGCTTCACCCATAACTATTGAAAAGTTATAGGAAAATATGGTGCTTTTGTTTATTTTCATTTTATTAATGATGGCAACTGTTAAAATAATTAAATATTTTTTTGTGGTTCTAATAAACATGATTTATAACTTTGTTATTTAAAAGGAAAAAAAATTGTTGTTTCTCACCCCTCAGAATAAACTGTTTTAAATGAATCCAATTTACTGATAAATAAAAGAGGTGAAATGTAATGCAAACCTCTGGAAGATCTTTTAGTTGACCATAGGTGTACACTATCTCCCCATGATGGGACAAGAGGCATACACCACGAAACAAGTCACTCTTCAACAAATTTTCTGTTAACATAATAGTAAAATATTTTAATGAAATAATCAAAATGAAGCACAACAAAAAGATGGGAAGTTAACATACAATCTGGACACTTTTACTGACTGAGAATAAATTAATTTAACATTGATTTTTCTTTTTAAACTTTATTTTCTTAATGTACCTTTTTGCCAGTTCATCTATTCTTGGCAAAGTTTCATGTGTGTGCTTGTGTGTATTTAATAATTTTGTTGTTTTTTATTATTCAGTTTTTGTAATGACATATTTCAGTTACAATATACTGGTTTGTTTTTTTTAAAATTCAATTACTATGCCCAGCACTGCTATTCCACTAGTCAAATAAGGATTATGTTACTGAATGATAAATAAAATATTTTTTCTTCCTTTGTTTTAAATAATAAACCTGCACACACATAGATTATTTATTTGAACAAGAATGTGATAATGGGCATGAAAGAAAACTGAATGAAACACTAATAAGTAATATATGCCTTAACAAATATTTATTAACTAAACTAAAATGTTCATTACATTTGAATCTTGCAACATACGCAGTCATATGTGCAAATTATAGATATCAAAATTGAGGATTTAGAGGCATTTTACTTTCAATGTGAGAAAAAATGTACATACATTAAAAGAGCAGTAAGACAAGTATAATGAATATAAAGAGAACTATGCCACAACAAAACTGCATAAAATCACAAACAAGCTATTAATTTTTAAATGATAATGACCATTAATGAAAGAAAACATCTTAATTAAATTTTGATACAATGATAGTAAATCAACAGCACTAAAAGGAGTATATCAGAAAAAATTGCATCAGGTATATTACACGGTCTGCATGGAGATGGACACCTTGTGTAATTAGTTTTGGGAGTTAATTAATAATTTCAAATGAACTTCTAAAAAATACAAACAAAACTGTATATTTAAAACAAGTATCTGTATGTTTTCTACTGAGTTACCTACCTTGGATAAATTCTTCCCATGATGGAACTGCATCCATCATGGCTGTCATCTTGTATGTAAAAACGGATATTTAGCAAAAAGCTTTCATAGGCATTCTTGTAAATGGCACTTTCTGAAACACTATTTGCATTCACACAGATAAATGCTTTCAAGAAAGCGTTTGCCTCATTAAAAAAGAACAGTTTTGTTTTTATTTATTTTTATATAACTGCATGGATGCACATTGATAAAATAAGTGTTTGGTATTATTTCTATTATTGGTGAAATAAATTATTTAATATTACTGCTATAATTTTTATTGGTAAATCTGTAGCTGCATAATTTTTAGTCAGACAAATTGCATTCCAATCTGTTATTAACTGCAAAAATGATTACTAGTAGTAGTACTAAAGTGATTTACACAAAATATTTCATATTACATTAATTTTAGTTTACTTATACTTGTAGTTATAGCTGCAGTCTGAAATTGTCTACCCTTAAGTTTTTAATAGCCCTGCTTGCAAGGGGGCTGAAAAACAATAAGTTTTTAGGCATTCAAAAGTAACAAAAATCCAAATTATATTTCTGTAAAATTTTTTATATCTTAAAAAATATATTTAACACACACAAACTGGTCATAGGTTGACAATTTTTTCATAATGTAATAGACTATTATTACGCTTTGTTAAGAGGAGATATGATCTTGAAAGATAAAGAAATCCTAAAAATATTCTATAAATCTTGTTACTAAATAAGCTGGTTAAAGATCCATAATTCTTAAAATGAACAGCATCTTCTTCACTAACTTCTCAAATCAAATCTGTTATCACGCATCTGAAACTATATTAACTGAAGTCAGTAAAGAGAATACACCTGTCATTTTCTCCACCAAAGTATTTTATCTTAATAAATGTTATGGTAATATTTTTTAATTTTTATACATGTAATGATGGTTAATTTTAATTGTAAATCACAAAGTAAATCAACATATTTTTCTAAGGTATTTTTTATCCAATGCTGTTTAAACTTTGAAATCAACCTATACAATTTTCTTGGATGAGGAGATTAATCAATGATTCTTATTACAAACTTACAAATGATAAATAACAGCTCACAAAAGTGGGTTATGAAAAGGCTCTCTGATAATGATAATATACTTTTAGTTTTTATGCTAAAATTTTTACCTTTAATTTTACACTTTATAATTTATCCTGGTACTGGTACAATATTGTTACTCAACAGTTTTTAACTGTAACCTTACAAAGGCATTCAAAAGTTAATCATCAATTTTAACACTTAAAACTAATAAAGTATATATCAATAAAATATATGTAGTACACTGAGAGAACTAAGATGTCTGAAGGACAAAAGGCAAAAAAACAAAAAAAAGAAGCAAAACAACAAAAAAACGTAATTTACCCTGTCTTCAAGATGAGAAGAAATGCTGGAGATTCAGATTGTTTTACTGCTGGTCTGTTTGTTTTTCTTCTTATACGTCAACTTATTTTTCTCTCCGCCCTCTTCCTTTAGAACTTTCAAGAAATGCTTCTGGACCAGTTACCGAAAGGCAGGTTATTTTTTCGGACATGCAACACCTCGGTTAAACAAATCTGTTTTCGAACTGTCCAACAAAAGTTGGGTTGGTAAAAGTTAATCTGTTGCATTTTGCGGAAGCAGCTAAGATTGTTACTTTTTAGTTTCTACTCAGACATAATCATAGAGATTTCTTAAAATATCCTTTTCACCTACAAAAACAATCTTGGCTCTCTCTCACACACACACACATACATACTCACACTTTCTTTTCTTTTAGTATCTACAGGATGTACAATCATATAACCTCTTGCTAGTCCTATATTTAAAATTTTTAAAGCGTTTGAATTGAGAAGTGCTGTAATTGCAATAAGTTTCCATTATTTTATTTTTGATCACTTTACAAGTACAATTAATTGTATATCATTATGCATAATATAAACTGCACGGTGTTTTATTCAGGCAGCCTCGTAAGGTCGTAGTTTAATGAACTCCATAATAATTAGTCGGACATTATAGTGAAAGTTGGCAGAACTGGGTTTCTGATTAACCGTGCAAAGTAGTGCGATCTTAAAATCAACAGACTCCAAACAAGAAAATCAACTATCTACAAACAAGAAACACAACCATACCATCGCCCACCTTCTTTCCTGACCATGAACAACATAGAACGAACCGCATTCAGGCAACAAACTGAAATACCTTTTAATACCACCAAGCATTACGAACACACAATACACATCGCATTAAAGATTCCTTAGCCTACCAACGCATTCCATCAGTTTTAAAACTAACTATCCAGGAACATTAAATACAAGGCAGTTATATTTTTTTTAAGTTCATATAGACACTTTAATGATAAAGAAAAGTCGGTGATATTACCAGACGACACACACACACACACACACACACCGCTCAACTGTCTGTAGTTGCACTCTACTCCTATTTGATAGCACTTAATTACTGAAAATCGCACAAGTTTCAGTTTGTGAAATGATTTATTCCCCGAGTGATCTCCCCACACACTAACTAAAATGGCGACAGGTACAACGTCAGGTATTATTTTTTTGTTTGGTTTGTTTGTTTGTTATTAAACGAAACATTTAAAGAGTAAAAGCTGGATTTCCAATTTATTTCTATTAGACTTAAAATCTACACGATGATATGACGTTACCGTTACATGAGTACGTACTTTTGGTTTTAGAATAACATTTTTATTTTTACTTGTACCGTTTACCTATTGTTTTAATGTTAGCCTCTAATTCTACCCACACATGCCAGAAGCATCCACCATTTAAATTGAAGAAGGCAAAATAAAATGAATTAAGACTAAACGAATGAGGTATTTTACCACCACCACCCTGACATCTATATAAGAAGGAGCCCTTTAAAATAGTAACGATATTTGTATGTATAAAAACTATAATATATATTGCAATATTTATTTATTTTTAGCCATGGATATGTCATACTGGATCAAGTTTTTTACGGAGGCAGGGATTCCTGCTAGTGATGCTGCCCACTATGCAGTCCTGTTTACTGACAATCGCATCCAGCGGGGAATGTTGATTGACTTAAACAAGGAATATCTCATTGATATGGGTGTAACTCGCCTAGGAGACATCATTGGCATTTTAAAATATGCAAAAATTGTTCACGCTCAGGTAATAATTTCACTTTATTACCCTAACTTTCACATTAAGCAATGCATAATACATTTGAATCATAAATTCATGTATCAAGAACAAATATATGGGTTTTCTAACTTTTCATGATAATTATCATAACTGGATCTGTTACCAGGGGTTCTTAACCTGGGGTCCCATCACAAATTTTTTTAAAAAAATTTTGATGACTGCATTTCAATATAATTTTCTTTGTAATCCTATTTATTTTATTTTATGAATTTAGAACATTAGTCTAAGAAGGGGTCCACAGACTTCACCAAATTGCCAAACGGATCCATGTGCCATAAAGATTAAGAACCCCTGTCCTCTCTATTTAATACATTGTTAAAAGATTTTTTCTTCTAAATCAGCTGAAGCAGCCATAACTGCTGTATTGGTTTTCATCATTATTTATTATAACTGGTTCTTTTACTAATACTAATACACTGGCAAAAAAACTTTTTCACTAAGTTGAAGCAGCCAAAACAACCATCATAATTTGTTATAACTGTTTAAAAAACTACTACTACTAATACACTGGCAAAAGAACTTTTTCACAAAATCAACTGAAGCAGCCAAAACAACCATCATAATTTGTTGTAACTGGTTTTGTTCTAATACACTGGCAAAGGAACTGTTTAACAAAATCAACGGAAGCAGCCAGAACAACCATCATAATTTGTTATAACTGGTTTTGTACTAATACACTGGCAAAAGAACTTTTCACAAAATCAACTGAAGCAGCCAAAACCACCATTATAATTTGTTGTAACTGGTTTTGTACTAATACACTGGCAAAAGAACTTTTTGGCAAAATCAACTGAAGCAGCCAAAGCAACCATCGTAATTTGTTATAACTGGTTTTGTACTAATACACTGGCAAAAGAACTTTTCACAAAATCAACTGAAGCAGCCAAAACCACCTTTATAATTTGTTGTAACTGGTTTTGTACTAATACACTGGCAAAAGAACTTTTTGGCAAAATCAACTGAAGCAGCCAAAGCAACAATCGTAATTTGTTATAACTGGTTTTGTACTAATACACTGGCAAAAGAACTTTATAATAAAAAATCAACTGAAGCAGCCAGAAAAGAGAAGTATGAACAGGACCTATCTGAAAGGAAAAGCAGAATCTCTTTAAATGATATAGGCCTGGGCCTACATATGAAACAAAATCTCTTCAAATGGTAAAAGCCAGCAAAAGAAAACTAGAACAGTTTATTAATGATAAATTTAGCTGGACTACAGTTTTATATAAATTAAAGTATGATCATGAAAGCATTGTTTTAATACAGTTTCCATATCAATACAAACTGCATGGTCTGAGGTCTGTTGAGAGCAGTCTTAAAATAAGCCTGCATTCAAGAACACTTTTCATATCATTATCAATACAAACTGAGGTTGTCTTTTGAGAGCAGTCTTAAAATAAGCTTGAATTCAAGAACACTTTCCATATCAATACAAACTGCACACATTCGGAAGTCTGTAGAGAGCAGTCTTAAAATAAGCTTGCATTCAAGAACACTTTCCATATCAATACAAACTGCACCCTCTGAGTTTCTCTGTTAAGAGCAGTCTTAAAATAAGTCTGCATTCAAGAACAATTTCCATATCAATACAAACTGCACAGTCTGAGGCTGTTAAGAGCAATTTTAAAAATAAAGATATAATTGCTGCTTCATATACATATATATTTAATCTTATCATTATAAATATTGCTTTTTTTTATAACCATATATTCTCTTCTTATTGGAAATACCCCCCTATAACTTGAAATTAAGCTACTGATTGTAGAGCACTTAAAGGTCAGTGTTCATGAAACTGTTGTTATTAAGTCCACTTGATTATAAATTATCCCATTGTGTATAATTTACTGGTTATCTATATCATAATTATTGATTGTTGTATTTATGCAGAATGCTAAAGAAAATGCCTTGAAAGGAGCAAGGCTTCCAATTACAGGTTCCTCCATGTCTCCAGTAACCCGACGATCAACAGGTATGAATAGTCTTCTTAAAAATCAGAATTATTTCTGTTCACTTCATTTTCTGTATGTTGTGGTGTTGATTTTTAATGTTACATCAAACTTGCATTCATACCACGTTCTTTTCCCTTTTTCAAAACTGGTGGTTTTATGATGCAACACCCTTTTTCTTTATCATGCATTATTTATAAGGACACTGCATGATTTTAAAGTGTTCAAATTATTCACTCCTTTGCTGACCCTATTTAATTTCACTGAAGCAGTTTTAATAATGAAAACTTAAGTTTTATGGTTGTGAAAGTAGTGAATTTAGAATGTATCTTCTTAATTTTTCTGTCATACAACCAGATGTAAATGCTACAGGAATAGATAATCCCAGGTCCAAATCACATGTTGAGGAATTATTGAGGATCAATAGTAGAATGAATGAATTCAAAGATTGGAATTTGCTCAGTTGTCCACCTCTTTTCTGGGAGTTGCATCCCTTAAACTGCATTTAGCTCAGTATGTCAAATGTTATAGCTGTGCAATTTTATAAGACATTAGCTTTCTGTCCATGTTTGTTTTATCGCTGTTGGTTCCTGTTGGTCCCTTCATCTCTCGTCTCACTGAGTTATTTTTCCTTTTGGCTTGGTAATGCCCTCTTTATGATTTTTCCTCATTGTTGAACTCACTTATCATTGTGGCCAACTTTGTATGCCTGCTAACAATACATTATTTACTCATGAGATACACAAGCTCTTCATACAAATTATTTAAATCTTTATTAATTTTCCCCATTTATGTATTGATCTGCCTGTGTAAACACCCTTGACTAAAAGCTGTAGTTTCAGTGTTGCTGTTTATCAGGCAGTATTTCAGTGATTTGTGGACAGCATTTATCAGGCAGTATTTCAGTGATTTGTGGACAGCATTTATCAGGCAGTATTTCAGTGATTTGTGGACTGCATTTATCAGGCAGTATTTCAGTGATTTGTGGACAGCATTTATCAGGCAGTATTTCAGTGATTTGTGGACAGCATTTATCAGTCAGATTTCAGTGATTTGTGGACAGCATTTATCAGGCAGTATTTCAATGATATGTGGACAGTATTTATCAGGCAGTATTTCACTTATATGTGGACAGTATTTATCAGGCAGTATTTCAGTGATATCTGGACAGTATTTATCAGACAGTATTTCACTTACATGTGGACAGTATTTATCAGGCAGTATTTCACTTACATATGGACAGTATTTATCAGGCAGTAATTTCAATAATATGTGGACAGTATTTATCAGGGAGTATTTCAGTGATATGTGGACAGATTTATCAGGCAGTATTTCAGTGATATGCGGACTGTGTTTACCAGCAGTATTTTAGTAATATGTGGACTGTGTTTACCAGCAGTATTTTAGTGATATGTGGATTGTGTTTACCAGCAGTATTTTAGTGATATGTGGACTGTGTTTACCAGCAGTATTTTAGTGATATGTGGACTGTGTTTACCAGCAGTATTTTAGTGATATGTGGACAGATTTATCAGGCAGTATTTCAGTGATATGTGGACTGTGTTCACCAGCAGTATTTTAGTAATATGTGGACTGTGTTTATCAGCAGTATTTTAGTGATATGTGGACTGTGTTTACCAGCAGTATTTTAGTGATATGTGGACTGTGTTTACCAGCAGTATTTTAGTGATATGTGGACTGTGTTTACCAGCAGTATTTTAGTGATATGTGGACCGTGTA
The DNA here is from genome assembly GCA_028829895.1 of Sinotaia quadrata. Classification (NCBI taxonomy): domain Eukaryota; kingdom Metazoa; phylum Mollusca; class Gastropoda; order Architaenioglossa; family Viviparidae; genus Sinotaia; species Sinotaia quadrata. The sequence goes on along the minus strand of CM054177.1, from coordinate 106,504,127 downwards.
TCACATTTACAGGCTCAAAACTGCTCCATTCACAGTGTAATTTAGCGAAACACAAATAATGGTTGGTTAATTAGGAAATCTGTTGCTAGTTAAGTAGTTTTGAAATCTGCATATCTAGTATTTCCTTAGACTACAGTTATGTCACATTGCTTGAGAAGGGGTCTTTTAATTTTCTTTTTGAATTAGTGTATGAGATTAAGCTTTTACTTTGAATTTGAAAATGAAATTGAAAATTGAATTTAATTGAAAGGACAAGAATTAACTAGATTGATGGATCACTTAACATTAACATAACTTTTAACACATTGCTTTGTTAGTTCAATGGGTGTGTGTACAATTGCTACTTGTAATCAGATAATTTAATTCATTGAGTGTGTACACATAGTACTTGTAATCAGATAACTTGATTTACAAATATAGACAATTTCAAGATAGTTATTTTTTTTAAATACCTTCACAGCGGCAAGTCGGATGGTAGACCATTTCTTAGCCAAAGAACCAGAGGCAGCACCCATGAGTCAACAGCCTGTTCCTAAAATGGCTTCTGATGCCAGTGAGTATGTCATTCACATATCTATTTATTGATTTTGACAGCATATGATTTACTTTCTTTTTCCTTTTTTCTTTCACTTAATAAATTACAATAAATTAGACAATGGCTTTTCATACTTTCAGTTTGTGCTAACTAGTTTTATGTAAATATGTCTACATGATATGGGGTAGGTGAGCATAGTAGGTCACCACAGGATGCATAGTGATGATGAACGATGATGATGGACAATGTACATGACTAAGCGCAGCTACAGTTACTGACAACACACAGCACCATGTTTACCTGTGAGACTGTATTTCATAGTGACACATACTTGCAAAGGCTGCAGTGTACTACTCATTCTCTCTGTCTCTTGTTTTACATGGTTCTCTCTCTCTCAGTGTATCTCCATCCCTCTCGTGCACACACACACACACACACACCCTAACCAATATACTATAAAATGCAGGTGGCAAAGGTGAAAGAGAGCCCCTTCAAAAAGTTTGACTGATGGATAAAAATGGTGCTAATCATCTTGTCTATGTTTTCTGCTATTTAAAATATGAATTTCACCTAAATTCCTAGAGTTGTGTGATAATTGAATTATCTGTTAAACTCCGATTAGTAGTCTTCACACATAACTCTATACTCAACGTTAATTAATCTTTAAATGTAACTCTTTACTCAGCATTAATTACTCTTTAAAGAGTTTTACTAATATATAATTTAAAAGATATGGAACAAAATCAAATAAAACTATATTGGCCCACTATAAGAAAACCATTTTCACACACATAAAATCATAAAATATTCAAACACACTAGCATCAGTCATCATATAAAATACATCAGTTAAAGGTATTAACTATTTCTTTCTTAAATATATAAACTTATAATACTTATTTACAAAGTATATAAAACAATAAATAATGACAAAAATGTGTACACTAACACAGCACTATAAATTTAGTGCTAGCCTTGTTAATATACAGCACTGAAAAAACTAGTGCTCCTTGGTCCCAAGCTTTTAGGGTGCTTCCTAGAATCACTGTTGCCTGCTGGAGCTGTATAGCTCATTCTCTGGGCAAGTTATCATTTTGTGATATGAAGTGCAAAAAATAAAGTGGATTAAATCTGATTTTACATGTTAAGGTCCACAACAGGGCCTAATGCATAAATTGAGAAAAGATAAAAATTATTAAAATGTTGATATTATAGGAATTTGAAGTACATAAAAAAAAAACAACAACTTATGTTTCTGTTAAAAACCTAGAAAGTAAGGTTGAGACACATTAAACCAGAAAAAAAATTAAAATAGGCAATATAATTACTCATTACTATGAATATTTCTAAATTAACCTAAATTATTAACTTATTCTGGATACATATTTATTTAAAATAGGGTATAGAGCTATAACTTTGTAATGTGGAAATCTTATTCATCTCCCAGTTAAAAAATTATCAGCCATCATAAAATAAGTTCTATTTTTCTCAACTAAAAATGGGCTAAGTAATTATGCTGCAAAGACAATTTTAGTAATAAATGAAGTATCTATTTAAACATATCTTTTTAATATATAATAAACCTAACTGCTGCATTTCTATTCTTGAATGTAATTCACAGGATTTTCTATCCTTACTAGCCCAGGTTTAAAACATATACACAGCTATGTGAAACTTTAAATGCAAATGAAACCACATAAAAATGTAAGCTATTTACATTGTTCCTCAATTTAATCAAAATATATTGAAATTATCAGAAATCTTAGTTGTTTTGAAATGTCAGTTATTCCAAACATTTTCACGCCACCGCTATTGTAACCTTAATGGAAATGAAAGTTATTTTTCTTATTTGGTATTAAACTCATCACACCTAGACAGAATGACACAAGAGTTATCTTTCTGGAATATGGCACCTTTAAAAAAATGTAAGAAGTAGTTTGTAATATTATCGTCATTATTTAATATGTACAAATTTGTGAAGTTATTTGTAATGTGTTAAAGAGGAAATAAAGAGAAATAAATAAATTTTCCTAAAGCTGAATATTTCTGAATATAATGAATAAATTTGAGAAACATTATTAGCGTATGAATATTGTCATTGCAGGAATTATTTAAATGGCACATGGCATGCATGCATGACATTGATGCTCTGTAAAAGAATAAAAGTTTGGGATCCAATTTATTTGGAAACTAAGCATTACAAAAAATCTGCATCTTTCAAATATTATTTCTTCACAAAATTAACCATAAGAGGAATATTGAATGTTGTTTCGATGTATTATCATTTCTAAGAAAACTTTGATATGGTAAGTTTGTTGGATTATTTATGACAATGAAAATTAAAGAAAATGGCTATATGTATGCATGTAACAAAAAGAGGTGCCATTTTTCAGTTCAAAACAAATTTTGTATTACAAAATAAATAAACACATATTCACACAATATGTATCTCTCACATCAATTCTGAATATATAGAATATAAACATGTGATATTTCAATGCTTTATTTTTAAGACAATTTATTTCTTACAGACCCACCCTTTGTGGTACACTTGCCCAGAGAATGAGCCATATACACTAAACAAGGAAAGGGCACTGTACTCAAGCTGGCAGCAAACCTCTACACAAAGCTTAGCTCACTTCCCTACCACATATATAATTATTATGATCTAAAATGAAAATAACTTTCTAAATCTTCAGCACAATAAGGATGGGGTAGTCGGAATTTTAGCCTAGATCACAACTCACAAATTCCGGAGTGGTGCTTCTTTTGAAGAAATCATATTATTTTCAGTTTTATTTTGGTTATTTCGAAAAGAATTTTTCTACAGTTCAATTATTATTTTTTGTTTACATTTGCAAGAAAAAATGGATGCTCATCAACTGCTTCAGAGGAGTATTAAAAGATTTCCAAACCAAAGACAACATAGGAGAATTTATAAAAGCAAATAATTAGAGAAACAGATTGCCATGTGTGAGGAATTAACCAAGTATAGGCTTCACAATAATGGTAGTTTTGGGTCTCTCCTGAATTTATCTCAAAACTAAGACAGTTGATCAAGGTGAAGTCCAAGTTAAGAATTGCATATTTGATTGAAGTGTGGTCTGATTGTTTCATTAAGTGGAGTTGGTGATTATTGTGTGTTTCCATAACCTATGCTTATATGATTGTTGTGTATTTTTCCTTGTCTTTTTGTACTAGTTAATTTTAATTTAGTACTTAGCAATTTTTTACAGATTATTTTGTAAGCTAATTATTTATTCTATGTTCATCCCATTCAGACAACTCAAAGAAGTTTTCAGTATTTGACAGACTTGGTGCAGACTCTTCTGACAGCAACACCAGTTCAAAATTTGTAGTCTCAGCACTTTCTGGAGCTCAGGTATTAGTTGACAGGGAGTCAAAAGCCACTGTAAAGAAATATTTAGCCAGACTAATCTAAACTAAGGAGAACCTGGATAATGAGAATTCTGGATGATCAAATATTGTACAGAAATAATTAACATTTTTTTTTTTTGTTTCATAAAAGAATTAACAAAGACTTTATGAAAGTATTATTTCTCAAAGCATTAAGTAGTTTAAACCATAAACCCTGCTTTTGACTTACTGATGTCCTCATTAATAGCTATAGCTACCTTGTAGTTTATCTTTAATTTTGAATTTCTTCTTTAGATCAAAAATTCACGCTGATAAGTGAATATACAGATAATACCTGATCCTGTTTGGTAAGTGGGGGCCCATGTTCCTACTAAGTTTTATAATATATGTAAATTCTTTTAAGTAACCAAGTGGAGTTTAAGCTCATAGTATTTAGTGAACATGTATGTTGCCATTTCATTTTTTCCAAAATATATAATTAATACTATTGTAAATGTTATCTTTTTTCTTTCAGAAATAATTCAGATTGCGTAAACATCATAAAGCCAATGTTGTATATATGTGTTTTAGGATGTACCATCAGCATTCTGTTTACTTCAGGTGTGTGATTTACAGGGTTCAGTCTTTAGCAGGCTTGGGGGTAAATCAGCACTAAAACGTCCAGCACCAGACGATGGAACTGAAGATACACATGAAGGCAAAAGTCCACTGGAATATGCAGGTGTCCTTAAATTCCCCAAAGTGGCTAAACAGCCCAAGCTCATGGCTTCCAAGAAAGTCACAGTTTTGGATGATACAGTCATGATCACTACTTCAGAACAGGCCATGGCCACTGCTGCAGCAAAAGCCAGAAAGTTTACACTATCAGATGTTAAACCTCTTAAAGTTCAAGTTACTAGCACAACACCTGTACAAAAGGCCAAGGTCAAACCAACTCCAATTTCTGTTGCAATAGACGAGCTGATCTCAGCAGAAAAGAAAACTTGTAAGTTTTGTTTCCCAAACTTGAGATTTACATTCTTATGCATGAATTTTCTTAAAACCATTCATTTGGAACAGCACTTGGAAAACATTCTTTTACATAAACTTTCATTGAATCATTCATTTTGAGGTTATATATGCTAATAATAAATATTTTCATATATATGAAATTGCATTTTTAAGACTTACTCATTTTTTTTCTTCAACTTTAGTACAATAATAGTATGAATGCAGGTTTTTCATTTCAGTAATAAATCTTTGGTATATATATCAGTGACTGTGCTGGATTTTTTCCAAGGAAAACAATACATTTAACATCGATTATCCAAACTTCATTTATCTGACCCTCATGATCTTGATGTGCCATTGTCTTTGTACCAGTGTTATTTTAAAACAGGACTTCATTATAATCTTATCTGTCTGCATTTACTTGCTGTTTAAGTTTTTTTTAAATCTGATTTATAGTTAAAAATTTGATTAAGTTCAAAATAAATATAATATACATTGTATCTTCAGAACGTTACAAACCATTTCCTAAATTATTTTTTAGAATACTTCATATTTCAAAATACAGAAGTAATAACCAGGCATTCAATGAATTAATTATAGATTTCATTACATTTTGTTTCATATAAACTGGGTATTCTCAGATGTTTGAATATCTATACTATTTGATTAACCTACCTTGATTCCAGTTAGTTTGGATAATCAACGTTCTACTGTATTCAAAACAGCAGAGTAGTTTCATTTTAATTCACTTAACCAGATCTCACCACTTTATCACATCACCTGTCCATTTCACTTGGCAATTATATAAATGAAATGAATATAATGCCGTTCCTGTGGAACCTCATAAAATCTTGACCACTATCTTTTGCCTGTTATAAGATCACTACATCTCCGCTAAAGATAACCACACTCTCGAGTACCAACCGTTATAGTAACCAGGAATATTCTCATTTCTCCTCTTTCTAGTCATCTTTGAATTTAATAAATAAACAAGGCACTATGCCTTTATCACTTTCAGTACTATATATTTTTCCTCTGCATGCCTTATTCATGCAATATGACTATATTCTTTCTGCTTCCAATTAACTTTTTCCCTATGAGTAAGTCATTTCATCTGTCACTTCCTCATTGGATGTTATTACTAAAAATTTGTTTTGTACCAGTTTCTTGCAAAATTACATGAAGAAAGAAATAGGTATGTAATACACACACACAGACACACACACACATATATAATCTGTAAACTTCACAAAACACATGGATAACTTGGCCATAGAAAGTTCTTTGGTCTGGTCCAAACCTAAGGACTTTTCCCAGAAATTTTAACAAATAAAAACAAAATATTGCCCCATTTTTGTGGATGTTATAACGTACACTTCTGTTTCCATATTACTAAATTTTTACTGTTTCAAAGCAAGTAAGAAAAGACACTACTTTTAACTATCTCATTGGAAAATTAGTAATAATTTCTCTCTGAGTTATTTTATCTAGTCTCACTGACAGATTTATCATACCCTGCTGTTGGAATTGTAATAATATGACTTAAAAAAGAAAAGTATTTTTCTATTTTTCTTGATGTGATTCTAATTCTGTATTTTGAAGGAATGTCAGTTATCAAATGATATGTTATTTTTATTAAAGAAATCTTATAAATTGATGAGATATTGTTATTACAGCTATACAGAAACCGGAAGTGACAACCACCACACCTGTCATAAAGACTCAAGGTGTGTTGTCCATGGATGCTCCTACACAACAGACTAGTGCTAAATCACGCCTTGGAAAGAAAGTGAAAACTGCCCCAGCTAGTAGTACAACTTCTGGTTTTGATATTACTGGTTCCACTGTTGGTAAGTCAGAAGATTTTTGTTAGTTCTACTAAAATAATAAAATGGCTGCACCTTTTTTTTTCATATAGCCATGAGCATACCATCATGACGCTACTTTTAATAATTTTTATTTAGCACAGTAGCAGCATATGGTCTATACAACAAACTTTATGTCCCTATGCCTTTAAGTGACTTTTGAAGTATTAAATTATTTTGCATTTTCACTCTTGACCAAATCTTTGGCAATATATCCACTCTTGGCTTATGAAGTACTTTAGAAAAAACATGCTCACTTTTGAGACAAATGTTTAACTTTTTATCCTGCTGCAGGCATCATCAAAAGCACTTTTGTCTCCTTACAGAATAATTTTGTCTCAAATTATTATTGGAAATATAGGAAACAAAACTTCAGACAACTTCACATTTTCTTGTTTTACAGGATGCATTTTCTGTGTTTCTTAAAAATATATTTGTGTGCATTTGAAGCCTAGTTAGCATATACTTTGGACATTATCTTATCATGGTCCATGATCATTTTATATACTAGATTTTCTTTGACTTTTGACTTGAAGAAGTTTGTGTGATCTTTAGCTGAAGATATTCAATAAGACCAGTTAGAAGATTGTGAGGGAAGCGGAGAAATGTATAAATGTGTGCTTATTTTTTCTTCTGAAAGTGAGAATGAAAGGGAAAATGTTCCAGATGCACACTGTATACATGGTTTTGTATGAAAATATGTCGTAGACATCAATTTGGTCAGAATTTTTCATTTGTTTATCACTGATGAAGTAATTGATTTGTTAGTGTTAGAGACTACATTTTAATTTGTTTATAATAGGGATAAACCAACAGATCAAAAAATGCAAATAAAACTAGGCCAACTTACAAGTCTGTACTCATGCATGAGTAGGCAAACATACAAGTTTGTATTTATGTTTGAATAAACAAACATAACTGAAAGCATTTTTCTTTTGACTGAGTGACAAAACAATTAACTTGCAAGTTGTACTGGTTGATTGATCCACTTATTAAGATGCCAGGTTTGGGAAAATTGATATCCCATTATCATTTATTTGTGAGTTTGGGCTTTTATCGTATTGCCAACAATGATGAAGCACAGATGCTTGGTCATCCAAAGAACAGATAAGCATATTACTTTCTTTGTGGTAGAAATTTTTTTGTTCGTGGAAAGAAAGCATCAGTTGATGAAAGCATAATTCCATTTAAGAATAGATGTAGTTTGATACTGTAAATGCCTGCTGTACTGAGTAAATGGAATCTGAAAGTTGCAATAAATGCCTGCTGGACTGAGTAAATGGAATCTGAAAGATGCAATAAATGCCTGCTGGACTGAGTAAATGGAATCTGAAAGATGCAATAAATGCCTGCTGTACTGAGTAAATGGAATCTGAAAGATGCAATAAATGCTGTAGAAGAAGGCCACTTGAAAAGTATAACAAATGACAAAGTAAAATGTCTGCATGAGTATTTTATGTTATTGCACAGAAAACAGGCCATGTCATCACTATAGTCAAGATAGGTTAATCCTAAAAGTTGATAATTAAAAATGTGTTTGAATTGTTTCTCTTTTTTTTTTAGTTGTTTTATTTTCTTATTTAATAACATTTGTTATTTATTTACCTATGTTATTATTTATTTAATACCTGTGTTATTATTAAATAAATACTTGTTAATATTCTTTATATATTTAATAACATTTATTTTATTTATATAACACTTGTTTTGTATTTTACTTATTTAATAATATTTGCTTTGTTATATTATTTATTAATAGTACTTATTATGTTGTATTTATTTTTTTTAAAAACAAATTTTATTTTTGCAGGTGGCATCAGAAACCGCCTTGGTCCCAAGACTTCAGAGTTGTCCATCAACAGAAAGCCTACACATTTATCTAAGACTAAACTAAAGCCAGTGGGTGGTGTGTTCAGTAGATTAGGGAAAAAATCAGATGCCACCTGACTCCATTCAGATCTGTGCTTTTCACTGACATAAGTTAGCTCTCCACGTGAGTGTTGTACTCAAACAATTTTAGGTTTCCTTACCTCATTGTTTGTTACTGTGCCAGCGACTGGAGAGGTTTAGCAGATTTAATTTGTGGGTGTGTTTTGCATGACAACTGGACAAAGAGAAACTACTCTCAGTAGAAGTGGGCTTTGTGCGAATGACACATCATTTTATAGATTTGAAAATGGGAGGACTTTTGAGGTTAAATATATTTGCTATCTCTCAGAAACCTCTTTTTCCTTTCTTTAAAAACTTGAGCAAGTTATAAAAAAATGTTGTAAATCCTTATAACCATTTTCATGTTTGGTAAATGTATTTATTTTCAGGCGTTGTTTGCAGTATTCTTTGGGTTTTTCTATTTTGATCCCTGTGCACAAACTTTGCTGTTATTGAAGTAAAGCTTTAGATTAATTGAAAATTATTTAATGATTGGCGAAGTGATTCCAAGATATGATAGGAAGAAACTTGGACGAGTATATTTGGAAAATCTCAAAATTTCCTAATCGCTAACTTCACTTATGTAATTTGCATCATTATGTAGCTTGTGGTTGAAAATAATATAAATAGCAGGACTTCTAAGTGTTAGTTAAAAAATGCAACATGAAAATTCACAATAATTGATGGATATATATATATACAAAGATTAAAAGACAAAATCACATTTCTGCTAATTAACTTTTGTCAGGGTATTTCATTTTCTAATAACAATAGATTGACATAAAAATGTACAAGTTTGTTAGATGAACATTTTCTCAGTAGGTGATGGTCCATTTATACAATTATTTTTGTATATCAGTAATGTGTTTTGAATTTTCATATTGCTTTTGATATTTTTGAATAAATTATATTGACAAGCTTAGATAATGCTTTCTTGAGATAGACAATTAGCTTAAACATATTTTCACAGTAGACAGTATTATGATATGGGTTGTGTTTTGAAAACTTCAGATCCATCTTTACCTAATTATTTTTTAAAAAATAATCATTAAGCATATAAATTGTAGATAGTATCACACTCATCTTTCATTTTTTTCAAATCATTAATAACACTAATACTAGTAATAGTTGGGGGGGGGGGGGGCCTTTGAGGACCAAGATTTCATATTGAAATTTGTATTTTTGTGAACAAATGATATAAATGTGGTGATATACAATATTGTTCACAATATGTCTGTGTTCACATTAACTGTTTAAATTTGAGGAAAATATCACATTTCATAACATATGTAACTCAAAACATTAATATAATCAATGGTTCAAAGAAAACTGTTAGTAACATAGAAATCATCAGCTTTTTTCTTGGTATTTAGGACTATTCTTGAAAAATTGATTAATGTTTCGGGAGGGAGGGTTGCACTTCAAATTCTATAATTGAAATTCTGAAAACAAATTTTTTGTTCACCTATGCCCAGCCTAACATCTATGTTAAAAAAAAAAAAATCTTACTGTGAAGTATTAGTTATTACTTACATGGGGTTTTTCTTTGTTTTAAAAATTAGATTTTCTGACCTAAGGATCTTACATAATTTCCTTCTTAACAAAATAAGGAGTCATCACAGCATGTTTTGATTTTGTCAATGCTGCTTGTGGGTAAATGATGGGATTGAAATGTTAATTTTCATAATAGAATATGAAATTTGATATTTTGAAACATTTATACTCTCTGAATGTGAATTGTAAAATGATACTAATTATATATATATTTAATCATTTGTTTCTGCTTTGCTGAACAATTTCACTATACATGAAGACCCCGATTAAGACAGTGAATGCATTCTGGAAAAAATATCTTGTATGCAGTCAGTCATAACATTTTATGCCTTTTATTAAAATCTTGTATAAAGTTGACCTCTTAAAAACAAAATAAGGAGTCATCAACATTTTATGTTTTGATTTTGTCAATGTGACTTGTAGGTAAATGATGGAATTGAAGTGTTAATTTCTTGTTAAGGTAAATGTTGCATTAACCACAATTAACATGATACATATGTTCTCAAAAATTCTTGTATTAAGTAATATAGTATTAAACTCGATTAACATTATATGTGCATTCTCAAAAAATGTACAAAGTTGATTCACTGAATTGTAAACTTTTTCTATTGTTTACCAGTTAATGTCAAAGCATTTTGCTTCAGATTTAAACATTTTTAAAATTTGGGGGTGGGCAATAAAGCCATTTACAGAGAATATAAATAATGACTGCAATAAGAGCAGATTTGAGTAATTGTTATTTTTCAGATTTTAGTTAGTCAACAGCTGTTTGCGCATGACATAAAGAGGGCTTTTTTATTTTCAAAATGTGAAAATATAAATATTTTTGAAACTAAATGCTTTGAGTCATTGTCAAGTAAGTAGATATTGGTACAAAAATTCATAAATATGAGTCACATTTAATAAATTTTAATAAAAATAATTCTAATTTTGTCCACCACATTTTTTTCTAAAAGTAGAAAACTAATTACATTTTTATAGTTCATTCATGAAAAAAATTATAGGGTATAAAGTTATAGGGTAAGTCAAAAATTATCTGAAAACACTTGTATAATTTTCTTTCCTTTTAGAAAGGACACCACAACAGAAAAACAAGGGTATATCACAAGTTTTTTATTATTTAATTTTTTTTTAATTAATCCATTTATTTTTTATTTGTTAACAGTTTTCTTCTCATAAACAGTGTGTGCAAATATTTGTCTTTCTCACGCAGAGGAACTCTACCAAATCTCTCGACTGTTGACATGTCAACCTATTTTAAAAGGATTTTAGTAAGCTATGAAAATAAAAACCACACTGTGTTAAATAAAAGAGAGATACATTTTTAAGAATCAAAAGCAACTTTTGATACACTTTCATATATATTATAGGACACTTGTCTAATATGTACATAATATATTCAACACAAAAAGTAATCTTGTTCTTGGCAAACCATGCAATTGTTGCTTCAGAACCTTGGTCAGTACTCACAAAAATCATGACAAAAGAACATGTATACATTGCTTACCAATATATATATTATTAAGTTGATTGGACATTGTAGTTTAAATAAAAGAAGAAAGAAAATATGATCACATGTTTCTTGAAATGAGCTTGAAACCAATTGCACCATCTCAAAGCTTTCACTAATGTTAAGCTGATTTCTTGTTGTTCTTTGTATAAAATTTTATTTTTCTCTTTTTTCCATCTTTCATTGATCCAAAATATGTTTTAGAACAAATACTTTTATGATATACATTCTATCAGTATTCAATTGACCTAACTCTTAAAACCACACTACTCTCTGATAATGCTGACTTCCAATTAAACTACACAGTTTATGGATAGTTTATAATCTGTTTTTTCAATTAGTTAACAAATGCTTACTGATAAGACAGACATTTAGTGCTTTTTATTCATTGACTAACATAAAAATGACTATTGATAAAACAAGTTGTTCTAACGGATGCTATTTACTGATAAAACTTTAAATATACTAATTTTAGATATTTTGTTTTAATCTATTCTTTTAAAATTAATTTAATTATTTGGGAGGTGACAGTGTCACATCAGTGCATTATGGTAGTAAAAGTTTACAATATATATGTAAATCTGTGTAGACAGATGAAGCGTTTTATATCATTCTGCAAAGTATTTGAAGATGAGGTAATTCATTGTGTTTAATCATATTTGAAATGATTTAAATGAATAGGACTAATTGTCTTTTATGTTTCAGTTTTCCCTTGGCAAATTTTAAAATAAAACAGTGGCTGCTTCAAACTGACTTGACAGCTTAGGCACTTTTAACCACATTTTTTCTCTTTTCATTTAATGACCCAAAGACTGTAGCTACTCTTCATACAAATTTTCTAATCAGTAACATTTTTTCAGTCTTGTTGATTTTCAACCCACATAAAGAATCAAAGTGTCAAGTGTTCAATATCCTACTTGTAATCTTGATTTTATTTTCCAAAACTTTGAGCAGCACAGGAGTAATAAGACAAGATAACTAAGTCACAGCACTACAGACAATAGAGTAGCTACAAGCTCCACTATACTTAAGTAAAACAATGAGAGCACTTCTCTAAGTAAAGAATATGTACACTAAAAGCATAATGTATATGGTTGGATGACAGACACATCCTCTGAACATAAAATGTATACGTTTTATGAGAAAACTATGGTATACCATCTTCACATCCTCTGAAGGTAAAATGTTTACATTTTGAGAAAACTATGGTATACCATCTTCACATCCTCTGAAGGTTAAATGTATAGGGTTTTATGAGAAAATTATTATAAACCACATTGCATTATCTGTGAACTACTTGTGTGATTTTTTTTTAAACTATCATAATCTGTAAAGAGCTTTTTATGTAAAAAAAACCCTTTCAGTCTATTGTCTTTTTGTCTATTAATGCATATTTAAGGAGGTTCATGTTTCATTCACAAACATAGTGTCAGTGTGATTATGAAAATATTGCCTCTTCCTAACACGATTGTGATATACTTAAACTGCATGCAAAAAAAAGAAAAAGAAGATTGCATATGATATTGTTATTATATTTTCCTTCGGTGCAAGAGTTTTGAGCTTCGAATTGGACTAGGTTGTTCGAATTTTGTTTGAGTACACTCACACAAATGGGCATATAATAGTAATAACCATGTTTGTTTGAATCTGATGAAAATAATTATAGATATATACTAGTGCATTTTTGAAGATGAAGGAGGGGGCATGGTCAGAAACAAATGAGAGGGGGTGGGGAAGTTCTGAACTGTCAAGTATAATCTTTTAAAAGTAAATGAAAACTGACACTGAATAGACTGTACCTATTACTATTATGATATAACATGCAAAGTTTCTTCCAAATCATTATGAAGTGGTATATCATGTGGATTCTCTTGTCCACTTTCTCTGGCTGAAACAGCAACACTGAACCATTTTGAATTCCATTGGGGTGAAAGGGTTTCTTGCATTTTTCAAATATATATATACATTCATGTGTAAAATGAAAATTGCCCTAAAACAGAAAACTGAAATCAATATATAGTGACCATTTTCCTAAATATGCAAATTAGCCATGATGCACTGAAAGGAATAAAAGAATGTTCTGATTTCTATGTACTTATTACAAGTGTATAACTTTGTACATTATTTTTAAATGTTGAAACATAATTTTTAAATAGAGGGACCCTCTAAAATAAGATTTTGCAAAATAGTTCTGTTAAAATTACCTAGACCTTATTTTCTTCCTTTCAAAACAAATAAGTTTGTAAGCTGAATAGACATTTTTGTGGAATAACTCTAAAAAAAAATAATTTTGTGAGCACAATAGATGCTTTAGTGGAATAACTTTTCACATTTAATTAAGTACGATTATATTTCTTTTGCAAAACAAATGTGAAATCTATATTATATCTTCCATGTTATTTCATATTACTAGTATCTTTCAAAGTGAAAAGATTTCCATGAAAAAAACATCAACTCTTTTATTCATTAACTGTTGTCAAACAATCACTAGAACTAGCAGTACATTTACAATACAAAACTGGTACATGGCAATCATCACCAGTTACTCGCACACAATGAAAAGTGATATGCATTTTACTACAATTATTTGTTAAAGAACATACAAATATGAGTGAAATGAAGACAAAGTACTATAGTGTGTTTTTTTTAATTCTCTCCTGCACCTTTGATTAGATTATTTTTAATAGGTGCAAGATTCTTGATCTGCTGAAAGAGGTTTACTTATACAACTAAGCTTTACTGTTGCACACACTTATAAAATTCTAATAATTACTACTACAGGCATCCTTCAACATAAAATTAATTGGTTATGAAAAGAAGCTCCTTATAGAGAGAATTTACACATTACATATATAGCACTGGACACTCTGGGTCCTCATGAAAATACAAAATTGTTCCCTAACACAGTTTAAAAGTATCAAAGGAATAACATTACTGTTTAGTTTTTTTGTAAGTAGTTACGTTATATTTACCCTGTTTACTAGTAATACTAGACAGGTTAAAAAAAAGAAATCAAATGGGGACTATCCATTCTCACTTATTATGCTATTATCAACTTCTTACTAGAGCTTACATAGGGTATCACACATTTCCCAGCATCTTTCTTACCTTTGAGCACTGATACAAAACCCAGAATGCCTTTGCTGATCAATTAATATTCATATTTAGAGCATACGTGAAAATATTTTTTGTCTTGGTTTGTACAGAAAACTTTACTGCAGAGTAAATTTTGTACATGTAGATACATAACTTGAAAATCAGTATTTTATATTAATGGCAAACTAAAGAATGCAAAAAGGTAGTAAACATGTCATAAGTGCTTAAGTACGTAGCCCTAACACTTACATTCTACTATAAATAAAATTGTTTTGTTTTAAAATCTGGAGCAGCCAGGTAAGTTTCTCAGATGGTTAATGATTAAACTACTTTTTTTCATATGATCTGTGGATTGTTAAAATGTACACCATCACTGAGCATTAAAGAAATATGTAAAGATGTATGGGAACCATTCTGAGATGGAAATGAAGGCAGTGTCCCTACTATATAAGACCAGCTGACATCAACCAAAAAAATATCCGAACAGTCTAGTGCCTATAGACCTAACAAGATTTGTTTATTTTACTCTGTAGTAAAAGTTTCTGTACAAAAAGTAAAAATAATAATAATAATAATTTTAAATGGTGCTGTGAAAGTAAACATTTAGTGGTCAGCAAATGTCTGCAATAATAAAACTGAGCTTAAGACTTAAAGAACAAATACATAAAATGCAAACCTAGCAAAAATTTTGCAAGCTATATATTGAGGATGCCTATAGTAGATTTCCAAATGTTTTCAGAATCCTACATTCAAACAATATTAAAGTGGACAATCAACAACTTGAAGTTTTCAGTGATCAATCACATTAGAAACAATCAATCCAGTCATCCTGCCAAAAAATATTAAAGTGGACAATCAACAACAACGTAAAGTTTTCATTGATGAATCACATTAGAAACAATCAATCCAGTCATCCTGCCAAACAATGTTAAAGTGGACAATCAACAACAACGTAAAGTTTTCATTGATGAATCACATTAGAAACAATCACTCCATAGTCATCTTGCCAGTTCACCTAATATCAAGTAAATATAGGATTTAAAAAATATAACTTTAATAAGACATTAATGTAACATAACTTTAATAAAACATTAGGCAGTTCGTTACTAACAATTCCTCATTAACAGATATACATATATATGCATATAATTTTTTTAAAAGCTAAACATTATACCAGTAGCTGAACGTCAGTCAGTCTACAAGTAACTTTGCTGAATAACATAGCAGCAGGAATGGCACATAAAACTCTTGCTAAAAATACTAGAATTGGTTCAGTGACTTTTTAAAAATATATAGTTTTCCTACAAGCTGATGTTTTACAGAAAACTTTACACATATTTGCAAGACACTGGAAATGACAATGATAAATAAATATTTCTGGATGCTGTCATCTAAATTGTTAGCTGAATTAACAAATACTCTTATATAAACATGATTTTTCATTAATGTCATTAAACATGAATCATATTCATTATGTCTGGGCACAAAATCAATATAAACAGAAAAAATCCACAACAATTACACCTGAATGCACTTGATAGTAAAGTCAATGTAGACATCTAGGTGCATACATGTTCTTAAATCAGTGTAAGGCACAACCTCAAACTTTTTGCATTACCAGACACCAGTCTGCATTGTTAACCAAATATTTAATGCATAGGCTCTGCTGGATTTTGCACAAATCAACAAATGGCACAAGTCTGTCATGACCCCAACAGGCCTGTGCTAAAGGTACATTCTCTACAGAAATGAATAGCCACACAGGTCGTAGTGTTTATTTGTAGCTGAAATAACTATCCAGATATATTTTCATTCACAACCACTGAGAAAATAACCTCATTCTTTAGATGCTCAAAATGTACAACCTGTCACTTTCTGTCATGCTATAAGTTTCTTAATTAACCGATAAATTTCATGATTATCTGCCGGCTTTGTAAATTTTAACACAGAAGTTTGCTTCTTTTGTCAACAAATTCTTGACAGAAAAATTGATTTAAAAATACTACCACTTAAAAAGAAAATTTTAAGTGCTATGAGTGAATATTTCTGATTAAGGAAAACATATAACACTTGTTTCAGGTTGCTTTTCATAATGCACATTGCAAAGGATATAAGTGAACTGTTTCTATGCTTTTAACAAACTGATCACAGTAATTCATATTCACACAAGCAAAATGAATTATTAGAAATTTCTAAGTACATGTAATAATATTCATGTTTATGTAAATACATATATTTGTTTATGTAAAGGAACAAAAACAAAAATGTTTTTTTAGGTGATAATAAAAATTGCATAATATGCTAGTTTCTTCAACTAACTTTTTCAAAAAGTATCTGCCTTACAATATTGTGCAGGTGTGTACATGTGGGAAAGCAATGAATTTAACACAGAATCTAGTATAAATATATTTCTGAGAGTACAGCACACCCCTCGTTGGTTTGGACCACTATACTTGGAGAGGGAGAATTAGTTTTGTGGTCTGGATTAGCAAGATCATGTATATATACAATGTGCTTAAAGACAAAAACCCACCACTCCATCTTTCTTTACCAGCATAAAGATTTGATTATAAATTAATTCATCAAATAAAGATTTGATTATAATTATTTTAAACTCGTTTTTTGAATGATAAAAATAGATTTTTGTTTACTATAAACAGGATGTGAGGTTAATGTTTTGTAAGTTATAATCACAAATGTATTAAATTTGCAGATCTGTGAAGAGTATGTTCATGATAATTACTGCTTGCTTACATATTCATTTTAGGAGCTTTGCATCAATGTTGCTATCCAAAGATATATAAAATGTTGCTCTCTCTGCAGATGTACCAGGATGATATAATCTATCTTCCTAAATGAGCATTAACTGTTACTATGGTAATATACATATGTTTACATCACATACATGACTCAGTAACCACTGTTCCTCAATACATGTGGATTAACTGCATTCGCAATCTAGTGTCAACACAGAAAAAAAAAATAATGAAATCTAAATGTTCTCCTTCCCAAATGCTATTAACCTCTATTACTCTTGAATACAATGGAAGTGCATTGTGTCACTCTTATCAAATATATCGAGAGGTGATGCTATATTTTTCCTTCTCTTCTGAACTGTAGTACAGATCTACAGCTAGTCATCCCTCTGGTTTTAATTTCTTCAGCATTCTAGAAAATTATATTTGAATAGGTTTTTTATAATACTGGAAAGAATAAGATAATTTTCTAAGGTATATGGTATTAGACACTTTAATCACTTTATCTATTTTGAAATAAAAAAGACATTTTGACACTATGCCTTGCAAGTATAATCTATAAATATACATGCTAATTCTCATCAAAGCACAATTTTCAATTACATATGAAATACTTGGCAAGTAATTCATCTTAATATATTCCTAACTAGGTGTCTTGGTAAGCAATTTGTGCCTTTAAATTACATAAATTTATCTTCTATATTTTACCCAGTGTAAAGTTTGAAAAAGTCTGTATTATTCTAACACAAATAGTTGAAATAATCACATTTCTGTCCACTGTAATGAAAGTTAAAAGGTGTGCACAAACTGCTGATACATTTTCTTTTAAATACCTATTGGAAAATGGGCATTAACCTTTTGAACCCAGCTCACCTGTGCGTAAAAAAAACCTATAACCTGGGCTTCCTGGGCAAAAAAAACGTAAATTTTCTAAAATTATTTTTTAATTAATTTTCTAGGCGAAACCAGTTAGCCACTCAATGTGTGAAACACTTTAACGCCAAAATTCCTTCTTGGAATGTTAATCCAACCATCAGTGTCTGTGAGTTTGAATGCACAGATATTTTTTGCATGTCTTTTTTGCATGCAGAATATTGAAAGACAGTTTTATTTGTGGGTTCGCCGTTTTCGGTAAAGACGGATTTACCTGTGCACACTATATACTCACCAATTCATTAGCACTACAGCTAGAACTATCACTGTCATTTCTACTAAAAGAAGTTATTCACTATCACTATCTATAATCATTGCAAGGGCTTCTGCCGCAACTTAACGATCTTTTTCACGATATGCCATATTTAGCCTTGAACTTGCGCACCAAGACATGCAGACACACCAAGGTCTTTGGAAGAGTTCATTTCTAGGGTAAGTCAGCATATACCGCTGTTGTGGTATCTTGGGAGATAATTTTATATGTACATCCCGCTATTGAGGGCAACCGGGGATTCCGATTTTCTGGTAATCCCGCTAAAGCGGGATCTTGGGTTCAAAGGGTTAAGAAGCATAAGAGATGGTCTAGTTTCAACACTGCATGAAAAATTTAAAATTCTCAAAATAATGTATTTCTTTTCTATTGCAAACTTATCAAAGACCACTTTTTAAAAAAAATAATTGCATTATAGTTTATGGAAACAACAGAGGGGTTGATTAATATATAGTTTCAACACTGCATGAAAAATTTAAAATTCTCAAAATAATGTATTTCTTTTCTAATGCAAACTTATTGAAGACCACTTTTAAAAAAAAAAAATAATTGCATATAGTTTATGGAAACAACAGAGGGGTTGATTAATATATACTTCAGCAAAATCCAGACTTAGCAAGGGTTTGTTGTACATCAATATACTTTTACAATTAACTCATCAAATTTGCCAGAATACCAACATTTAACAAAAATTAATTACAAACTAATTTAAAGCAAATGGAATTTTTCTTCCATCTCTACTAAGCTGGGTTTTTTTTAAATTTTGATGATATAAATTTTATATAATGTTTTTAAAAATGACATTCTGGTATTGTTTTACTGCTTAGGTTTTTTGTTTTTTTTTCAATTTGCAACAACTAGCCCACGTTTTCAGTATCTAAATTGATCTGATATGCTGATTAATTTAAAATAAAACAAAAATGTTTAAAACTTGTAAATATAGTTTGGTATCTTAAGAGACAGAAAAATCACACTACAATCTAATAAATAATCAAGCAGCATAAATTCAAAATAAGGCACTGGATCGATTGTTCAGGCTTCAAATGTGACTTCATTTGACAATTTCTGAATGCCAAGTACACTGCTTTTAGTAACTAAGCTAATGTTAATATCAAATAAAACAATAAAAGAATTACCTATTCCATGGTAATTTAAGAGGGTCTAGTTCGCAAATTATCTCTTAGATATAAAACACTAATCCTGCCTCAAATTCTATATGACTGCTCAGAAGAAATAACTTTGATAAAAACTGCAAAAATATTGGAGTTTCATATCTTTATCAAGCTTTTTTTTACTACCAAGGTAATCATCACCCAAGTTGTAGCAAATGTAAATGGTAAGTCATATACTAAATGTTTAGAATGATAATGCTGTTAGTCAAGTAGCAGATGCACTGAGGTGAGCAATAAAACATTTATTATTTCAAATTAAAATTGTAGATAACATATAAATGACAACTTTGCTTTGGGAGAGCATTTTTAATTTAAAAAATTATGAATTAACACTTATGAATCTGAGAATTTCTGTTATATTAAGATGTTTATTTCTAAACTTTCATAGTAATGGAAACATTCCCTCAAGAAATAACATACAAATAATTTAAGCTGTACAGAACAGCAATATTTATCTAAAGTAAATGGAACATATCTGTGATAAATGTTTAGAATTTTTTAACCCTGATCCTGAAATAAGCTGATCTTACACTTTTAGACAGTTTTAACTGTCAGACTATCATGACGTCAGACAAGAGGAGGTACAGACTGAGCCATTTAAGGATGGAATTGAAGATAATTTATAATATGTACATTATTTATTTATTGGTTTTTATTTTTTTAAATAATCAACAGTTAAAGAACTCAGGATCAATCGTAAAGTGAGATATTTTTCTTTTAATCAAACTGTAAATTAAATACTGAAACAATAAAATGACATGCAAAACTATTAAATGGTAAAATAAATGTAAAACTTCAACATTAGTTCTGAAGAGACATAACAAGTGGATGGATAATTGTTGAATTTATTTTTTGGAGGTTTTATTCTTAAAAACAGAACATTTCAGTGTCAGAACATAATCTGCTACTTAAACAAGCACATATCGTCAAACACATGTATTTCCTTTGCTCATTCTCTCATCTAACATTATGCGCACATTCTTGCCATCAATATCACATTGTATAAATGGGCAACACAAAGATTTCATTGCTTTAAATTCTGCAGATTATTTTCGATGGGACTTTAGACTACCAGATAGAAGAAAAAATCGAAAACTCTCTGAGTAATGCACGTGTCACGTTAAACTATGCTTTCAAATTCAATATAGTGGGTATAAAACAAAGGAAATGGAATGCAAGTTAGTGTTCACTTCAAAAACAAACAAACAACAAAAAAAAAAGGGGGGGGATGACTCTCAGAAAAAGATTAAATGAAGACAATATTTAGTTGAAACAAAACCCAATGCGAGTATTTAGTATAAAGTAAAATATTTTATATAATTATAGAACATAAGAAATATATTTGGGGATTAGGAGCATTAACCATAAGGTTCATCTCTTGTAGCTAATGTCCCACAACAAATTACACTTAAGATGCATATCCCCAGATTTAATTTCTTGAGCAAAAAAATATGTATTACAATAATCACAAATAATATTTATAATTCTGAAAAGCACTACACATGCAAATCAATAAAATAATGCTGAATGGTCTTGTGACATTCAGAGAAGTAGGGGTTGGTGGTGGTGAACACATTTAAAAATCCCGAAGCCTTGCAACTTCTCTCAAATAGAAATTTAATAAACTACCCACTCCTAACCAAAACTGTACAAGTGCATGCAACACAATTTGTGGAAATACAATCCAGCAAGAAACTATTAGCCAAAATCAAGAATTTAGGGAGATTTCTGAAACCTCAGACATTACAAAATATAATGCAAATCTAAATGGTATCAAAAAATAAATTGCTGATTAAACAGAAGAATTTTTCTTCATACGAGACATTCTATTGTTGCAAATTAAATGATGTGAAACCTAAAATACACCCATATCCCCAAAAGTGACTTGCATCTGACCATACGATAAACAAATCAAAACACAATTACTGGGGGTCTTTGCTAATGCCATATTACACAAGGAATTAGATCATTCTGGGCCATTCTGCATAAATCTTTATTTAAGTAAAACAGTTCAAGAGGTTCCACATAGTAGAGATGAAACCAGTATGTGTAGACCACATAAATGAAGCTAATTATTTGCAAATTTGGGAGCATCCATCAGCCTTCTACCGGCTGGGAGCGTTTAAGCAAGAAGACACCTACACCAACGGCTGCAAGCAGAACAAGTGCACCAATGAGTGGGGCCTTGGAACCACCTCCAGATGGTGCTTCACCATGTCCTGATGGACGGCTTTCCATACCTTTCTGCGAAGATAACATTCTTTAATATAATAATTTATAAAAATCAATTAAAAGGCTCACATTCAGTATTTATAATCAAGAGCATTTAAGTCACAATTAAAATCAGAACTCTGAAACAGACAAGGAGAATAGTAACTTTCTCCACAGCTTTCTTAAGCAGTTTGATGTTGACATTACACAGTTAGATACCATAGTGTTAATATAAACTAAAGGGATATAAATACAATATTTAATGGACAAATCATTTTCTTTTTATCTTTTACCCTTTGTTTTCTATTTTTCTTTTTATCTTTTACCCTTTGTTTTCTATTTTTAAAGGAAAGGTAGAAATATGAAGACAATGATTTTTACTTGCTAAGTACAATGCAGTAAATCAATCCAAACTTCAAAAATAAATCATTTAAAAAGTATTTGGGGGGTTCCACTATGGTTGCTTCTCTCTGAATGAACAAATTACAAGTCAGAAATAGTAATATTTTTAAAAAGGTTGATTCAGTAAAGACAATGCATGAATCTCTGGGGGGGGGGGGTATCTGATGATCAAAACAAACCTTTCCCAGACAATCTGCCATTTGATCTTCAGTATGCTGAAAAAATCTTTCATATCATGTTTATCTGAGTTGTTAAATATAAGCTGGGCACTTGTATGTTTATGCTATTATGTTTGGGGATTTTTTCTTTCAATGTGCACCAAAGTACAACAAAACCTGGCATGGAAATTGTTTGGACAAGAGCCATCTAGATGATTAATAGGTAGTGTTTCCCTGTTAGCCAATCAGGATGCTCTAACCAGAATTCTTTTATGTCTCAAGCTTTTCAGTAATCTTTGCATGGGATAATATTTGGGAATAATGTGTAGAGTCCAACAAGCAAAACATTTTCATACTGGAAAGCATACCTGAAATAATTGATCAGTGGGTGTATATATTTAAATCACATAGGTTCAACTTTTCAAACAATTTATATAAGGACCAAACATCACTTAAAACTTATTACTGGCTAAGAAAGATTTGGATCTAAGCTTCAAAACTTGCAATTTCTCATTAATGATCATTCTCTGCTGATCAGTGCAAAGCATATGACAAAACACATTTGTTTTGCCAGAAATTCATGTGCAAAAGATAAGTATTCCATAGAAAACTATAGACACAACAAAGTTAACTTTTAGAAAAGAAAAGAGTAAGCTTATTCCCGAAAAGAAAGCTTAATTTGAATAAAACACTTTGATTAATTCAAACTTACACTTTGACTGGCCTAAAGAAACAAAGAGTCTCCTCAGAACAAATTACAGTAGACCCAAACAAGCAATTCAGTTAACAAGTTACCTCCCATAAGGACATTCAAATGAAAGATTTATTTTTAAATTATCCAACTGAAATAATAGATTTGAATAATATTTCCAGTTTATGAGTGACTGTGGAACCAAATGTGCCCCTGTTAAATCAACAACCACTCTACGAGCAAATCATTTTGTAATGGGCTCCTCTCCCACCATCACCCTCCTCAAATGCAGCCTGCCATCAGCTGTTCAACAAAAGTGCATGTTAAATCTCTATCACTATGCACAGTAACTTCTCGTGCCAAGCAATCCTTAAAAATGATTTGAACAATTTCTTTGGCTATATGTGGTTTGAATTAAACAGATTCCATAAAATGCATTATATAAGTGCATGTTAAATCTCTATCACTATGCACAGTAACTTCTCGTGCCAAGCAATCCTTAAAAATGATTTGAACAATTTCTTTGGCTATATGTGGTTTGAATTAAACAGATTCCATAAAATGCATTATCCTTACCACAAAGTGGTGAATAGAGAAAAGTTTCAACTTGGAATGCCACATCATTTTACAAAAGCAACACAAGTTTCCTTCCCCAAATAAAGGAACTAACTCAAAACTATATTCAGTCTTACACTAGTAAGTTGCTTTGAATTCCATATGTCAAGTTTTGCAATTACGCAAGGCATCTGAATAAGGAAAAAAAAACTATTTTGAAATATATCCAAAAGTTTCTTTGCCAGGATAAACGACTTCCACAAAGGAATTTGAACAGTCATAAAAATTTTGATCTTATGATAATAACAGTGAAAGTGATTGTGAGGCGATGCTTACTCATTATTAGTGACATGAAAAAATGTCAACATTATTTTTCCTGAAAGACAGCAATTGGAAAACCATGTAAAAAAAAAAATAAGTATTTGCTGGTGAATAAAATCAAGAATGAAGAATGAAAGAATAAAATCAAGAATGAAGCTGTAATGTAAAACTGAAAATTGTTTATTCAACACAGTAGTCTTGTCTTGATCAGAAGTTTTGTTTTATTTCAGTCTAAACAGCTCACTTGAAAATTCCTCAGATCAAGTACAGCCAACAAACAGATAAGCATCTAACACTGCTTTGTGCTCATTTTCATCATCAATAACATGAAATACTCATTTTTTTATCTACAACTCTCTCTCAATATGGCATAATTATAACTTATAAAATTATAACTCCTAAGAAGTTACTTATTAGAATTTTTGTAATCTGCTTCTCTCAGTCTGTCATAAATCTTCTATAATAACTCCTAAGAAGTCACTTATCAGAACTTTTTAAAAATCCATCCAAAATTGGATCATTGCTGGACGACATCTGAAACTCTCAATGAAAAGAATGTTAACAAATATTTTCTTCATATTTTGGGTGGGGACAGAAACTAGCAAGATTTCTAGAATTACTTAAATAGCATTTATTTTCAACTTGAAAGTGATATCAGTTCATTTGTATACTTGAGTATGATATATGTGAACATTTAAAAATTATTTAAATTACAATAAATTTTCAATAAAGGGCAAAAGTGTACATTTTATTTTTAAAATGATAAACTCCAGACAATAACTATCAAATTATTGTTGTTATTGCAGATTGCACTAATTTTACAATATTTTATTTAGATTATTACACATTAAGCCTGTGATGGCAAGGAAAACAATATCTTTCATTCCTCAGCTAACATTCTTCAGCCATATATTTCCCCTTCAACATCTTGGCATTTCAGCTACCTTGTCTATGAATACATTTGGTTGGAAGATGAGCTGTGAATGCATCTATCAGGTGCCTTTTCTGCTTTCTTCATTCTCACTTTATCAATTCTTGGAGAAATACAGATTTATATGAAAGGCCAAAATTATTGTAAGATAAGTTTAATTTCTGTAAAAATCTTATTTGTCCCTAAGCTTTATCAGGGCATAAACACTGCCTAGCAGCAAATTTAGCTGGCCTATTTATATAAAATCCTTGAATGAAGAGAGATCAGAGATTTTTCTTCACTGGCTTTTTAAATGTGAAAGTTTTACTAATAAGCTGAAAATGCTGACATTTGTTGTTTGGCAAAGGAAGCGAGTGACAATTTTCACAAGAATTATTCTTTGAAAATTTGTACATGTACTACATTTCCCTCTATTCTTTTTCTCTTGCATGCTGCATATGATAACAGTTCGCCTTAGTCTTTTCAATTTACTACAGCTAAGGATATTAACTACAAGACACACTGACTATGGCATTTCCCAAAAAGGAAAGACAAAATTTTAAAGTTGTAAAATGTAAATATCAAAATTGGGTTCTCTAACAGTAGTAGGGTTGTTAGGACATAGCATATTTCATTTTCAGAAATAATCTAAATTTATTTTGAGTAATATCCAGTTTCATACTAATATCATCCAATGGCACTTTTAAAACTTTTCTGATGCATTTCTTGTTTTTTATTGCATTTGTTTATTTGAAAAATGTGCATGCAAATTTGACAACAATAACAACAACAAAAAAAGAGGAAATTTTCTAACATAAACTTCAGTGATCTTACTTCATCATTCCTTTTTTGTCACGGACTATATTCAACTTGAGGAAATAATTTTCATTTAGAAAATATCTTAGGATTGAAAATTATGCAGAATAAATAGTACTTTTGCATCTAATCAACAATGGACTTGTATTTGTTTATTCAAAAATTTCCTTTATACAACATGCTGTTAAAGTATGGTCATTTCTTCACATGGATTTTCTGAAGACAAAAATTGTCTGTATAATAATCAACAATGGACTTTGGGGGGTGTAAGGTTTTATTTACCATCCGAAATTTAACACTGTGAGCAAACTTTGTGAGAATCATCATTCAAGATTAAGAAAAGGTAAGGAAACATCTTATTATGTATTTATTTTTTAAATTTAAATCATTTTAAAATAATACTTTTAAAATTCTTTGATATGTTTAGCATAGGTAGCAATTTAAAATTTTAAAACCCATTTATAATTACAGCTGTTTTCCAATTTTTAGTAAGCTCACCCATTCAATTATTGCTGAGTGGCAAAACAACCTGCCAAGATGATGCTAAGTGTAACTATGCAAATTGACAAGCAATATGTTAAGAGAACAGTTATAAAATACATATACTTAGATTAATTATTACATGTACATTACATTATTAAATGGATACTAATTCATACTATGTTTATAATATATGTTAAGTATAATATTTGTAAAGCAGACCCTGAAAATATATTTGCTTGATCAAGTTTTATCACTAAATAAAATGTATTTTTAATTAAAATAAGGTGCAGGAGACTTCAGCTCGATTGTTACAGTTTGCTAAAAGCATAGCGCTATTCTTGTCTAGCTGACTCTTCAACCCAAGAAAACCCTACAGAAAATCATATTAAAAAAGTTACGGTCATGATCTCAGTAATGTTAAACTTTAGAGTAAATTATATTATTAATCAAATAATAAGACAGTCTAAAAAATTTGAGCATAAAATGAATAATACCATAAAACAAAGCTAAAGGTTTTATTTTTACCAAAGCATGCTTTGTATATACAGTCAAGTCCGGATATGTCGAGGGCCTAGGGGTTTGCCAAAAAGTGTCGAGATAACTAAAGATCGAGATTACAGAAAACCAATATGGCGGCAATATATTACAGTACTATAACATGCGCTTGACATTTCTTTATGTACATGATGTGCGTTAATGAATGAGAATGTACATGCACGAGTTTGGTGATTTTTTACACAACAGCATTGCCGCAATTTGTTTGATGACGCGATCGGCATGCTATAAAAATGTACATACATGTACGTGTTTGCTAACAACAAAAGGTTTATGTACACGCGGTAAATATGGTTTCTGTACAAAGTCTAAACTGCTTTGTTGCTTTTTGCCTTTAACATTCTACTTGAAAACAAATGCTTCAATAACATGCTTGAAATTTCTTTATGTACATGATGTGTGTTAATGAATGAGAATGTACAATGTACATGCACGTTTTTGATTATTTAACAGAACAGCTTTGCTGCGATTTGTTTGATGACACGATCGGCTTGTTTTAAAATGTACATGTACATTGTTTACTAACAAGAAAAGGCTTATGTGCACCAACTAACAGCAGAGATTTACCAGAACATGTATACAATAAAAACGTACAAACCTTTCATTATATTCTCCAACATTGCAAACACAAAGATTGCTCACAAAATCAAAAAAATCTGCAGGGTGTCAAAGTTCGTTTTTACAAAAAGCTAACCAGTATCAAAATTAAATTCGCGAGTCATTTTGTATGTGTGTGTGTGTGTGTGTGTGTTTCACTCACACACATCAAAAGCCGCAATAGACCTTTCATCTTCATGATGTTCTCGTCTTGATTTGCTTCTTGCCTCCCGGTGCATCTAAGGTGGAGGGCAGGAGGAAGGGGGTAAAACAGATCGCACCTATTAGGCGCACACCCTCAACAGCTCTCCGTCAGTGGGGGGGGGGAGGGGGCCGAAGCCGCCTCTGAAAATATCCTACAAGCGGTTACTTCAAAAGTGGGCTAACATAAGTTCTGAACCAGTTGAAGGGCAACAAACAGTGTGCCTATTTTGCCCGTGGCAAACACCGCGCCCAATTAAGAAAACAATGCCCTTCTTAAGTTTAAGCTGCAGTTTTTAACAAGACATGGTCATTTATTGTTAGTGATTAGTCAGCAGTAGGGTCGAGATAACCAACTTAAGTGGCGATTTTGGCACTCTTCTGTGCCCAAGATACTAGGGTTCGGCAACATAAAAGAATCGACATAACCGATGAGAAAATGCTAAGACAAAGAGGGAATTTGGCGGTTCCACTTCAAAAATGTCGACTTACCAGGGTTGGCAAGTTAACCGATGCCGAAATAAGTGGACTCGACTGTAGTTTAAAATTGGTTTAGAATTGAGTAGGGTTGTCGCAAAGACATAATTAGAAACTAGAGAACTGAGGATCAGAAGACATCAATTTTGTAATCATAGCTGTTAAAATTAACTTGCAATTATTAAATAAATTCATACACAAATAAAGAGCTATATTTAATGAAAGCAACACTAACTGATATAAGCATATCAAACATCAAGATTAATTGCTTTTGAAGTTTAAATACCAGTTTTACAGAGTAATGGGTGCTCTTCTCATCGGAGTTTTTATAGTGGGGGAAAATTTATTCAACTGCAATAACAGCAATGATTTCAAATAGCCACATTTTTAATTAATTAATTACCAAAGCTTGAATTTTAAAGTTATACTAATAAAAATGGATCAAGAGAAAGCTTAGGGTTTGCATCTTTATTTTTTGTCCTTACTGATATAAGAAAAATCATATGTGGTCAGACAAAAATCGAAATTCGGACCAAAGCAAATTTTTCGATCACATCGACATACAGCTGCAAAGCCCCATTTTTAGCAAAAACATGCCATTTATTATTAAGTGTAATTATTTTTCTTTCAAACATGGTTTAAGTCACATTAAATAAAATACAACAGCATGTTAGATAACTTTAATTTTATCCAAGCTGCATCAACAAATAACTGTATTAAAATATCACACTTCACTTCGGAAAATCAACACATTTGTGCACTAAACACTACTTATTCCTGCAAAAAGCGATGTTGAGACTACCTACTTAAATAAATATATGTAGTATCTATGCAACTAATCACTCAACTTTAGGAGAAAATAAAAACATCAATGGCTTCATTAATGCATCAATACTAACCAAAAGTTGTGCATAGGCTCCATGATGCACTTTCATGCGCACTGTGTTGCCTGCTGTGATAAAAATCTGGACCGCCTCATTGTGAGTCACTCGTTCAATGTTCTTTCCATTCACCTGGAAAAAGTAACAAAAAAATATAAGATATAAAATAATAAATATATATTGCATTATTATAAATATATATATATATAATATAATGTATATTGTGTTACATTATTAAATACATATAATACAATATATAAAATATAATTTTAAAGCCAAAATGCTTACCAAAATTCTAATAAATTATTTGCCAAGCAATCCAAATTTAACAGGAAATTGTCCTTGATTAAAAATTAACAGGCATTTTTGAAAATTAAACATTTGATTCATGCCCTCAAAATGTCTTCTGATTTTCAAAGGGACCTGATGATGGAGAGTTCAGATCCTTAGATAATCGTGCCTGTTTCTTTTCAGTTTTACCAAAATGTATTCACGGTGATTTACTCTGGACTGCTAAAGAAATAATATCACATAAATCATTCCTTGGAGACAGATTGACATAAGGTTCATAAAATAAAAAATAGGCAGATCTATTTTAACATGTTCATTTAGTGCTTAGTTTAATATTATAAAACCGCATAGTTCTGACCTAATACTAAATATTCATTCAAAAATCAAGTTGCATTTAGATTGCTCTAAAATAAGAGACTAAGTAAAATAAAAAAGGGGGAGGGGGTATATTTATTATATACTTTTTTTAAGTATTTATATCAGAATGGTAGTTCAGTTAACTGATGTACAAAGAGCAGTGTGGTTTTATAAATACATAGCTAATTTAGGCCTATTTTAGTATTTATGATACCACAATAAGGCACAATAAGACTACATTAATACTAGCTGAGAAGGAAATAAGTATCATTTCATCTCAACCCAATCATCTGGGTATACTGGGATAAAAGGCAACAAATTTTAAAACTCTGAACATTGTCAGTGTTGTTGTTCTTCTACGCCGACTGGACTTCTTGCATGTTGGTATCAACTTTCTGCTTATACCTTTCTTAACAATGGTATTATACCTCAGGCATTTTTCATTTTTCATTTATTCAAGATAGCTAAGCACAAAAAAAATACTTTGTCAATGTCAAACCACTGACTGAAGATGATGCTCATCAGTGGCAATGAAATAGAATATATCAGTTTAGTGATGCATTTAGTAAGTTAGAAGTCATAAAACATTATTCATGATCATTAATGTTTGATTTCTAAAGACATCAATTCTTTATTATTTGACTTCATAAATATTGCAAAATATTATTCGTGATCATTATTTACTAATTCATTACTAACTTCCAAATGAGGAGAGTTTCTACAGAAAATATTGCTCTGTGTGCAAAACTGGATGAAAAGACCAAGAATACAAGTCAGCTGTTGCCAGTTGGCAATGAAATAATGTCTGGTGTTTTTGTTATTTCACTGGGCAACAACAAATTTGCTGTCTAAGATTTTTTGACGGATTTATGACAGTTTTACTGTGCTGGATCCAAAAATGACATCGGTTTTGTTCAATCAGGTCAACTTCTTGATCTATTTTTGATCAACGTTTTGATCTATTGCAACATTATTTTTTTTGCTTTTTTTTTACATATAAGGGTATTTTCTATTTATATGATGTAAAATTCTTTCTTATTTCTTTAAATAAACAAATTATAATTTGTTTTACATAATTATAAAGAGGTTACATAAGGAATTTTTGAAATAATTGATATAAATGATATTTTTTTCTTTAGGTAATGAAATGGAATCAGCCAGAAGACATTGCAAAAATAAACCCAAATGTATTTTGCTACATCTGCGGCGAATACACCATTGTTCCTAACAGGAATACAGCAACATGTTTTTAAAAAGCGTGCTTACCATGCTTATTTTGGTATAACACTTGGTGATCAGGATAAAGTTTGGGCGCCACGCATGGTATGCAAGACATGCACCGAGAATCTGCATCGTTGGACCAAGGGTAAGAAGAGTTGTCTGAAGTTTGGAATTCCTATGGTTTGGAGGGAACCGACAAACCATGCCACTGACTGCTACTTCTATGCTATTGATGAGACTGGCATTAACAGAAAAAACCAGAACAGCTTTAAGTATCCTGATCTTGAATCAGCACGTCGTCCAGTAGCTCACTGTGATGAAATTCCAGTACCTGTCCCTGGAGAACTTACTGACATTAGTGAAGAAGATTTCTCTAGTGTTGAAGAATATGAAGAAGAATTAGTGGTTCTTGATGATGATGATGTTCCAAATCCTTTTTTGCAAAAGGAGCTAAATGATCTAGTTCGTGACCTCAGCTCGTCAAAGTCATCTGCTGAACTGTTGGCGTCCAGATTGAGGGGAAAAAAAAACATCCTTTCTGACAGTGTTTGCACCACCTTCTACCGCAACACACATCAAGAGTATCTCAGTTTTTTCTCTACAGAGAAGGACCTGGTGTATTGTACAGATATTGCGCAGCTTCTACACAAGCTTGGAGTGCCACAGTATAAACCTGAAGATTGGAGATGGTTCATTGACAGCAGCAAGCGATCACTGAAATGTGTTCTGCTCCACAATGGTAACCAGTTTGCCTCTGTACCTCTAGCTCTACACTGAAGGAGAAGTACGAAACAGTGAAGTACGTGCTAGAGAAAATTCGTTACGATCAGCATGGATGGTTACTTTGTGTTGACCTGAAGACGGTAAACTTTTTGTTGGGATAACAGTCTGGATTCACCAAGTACCCATGCTTTCTGTGCATGTGGGATAGTAGGGACAAAGCACAGCATTACACGAAGCAGGATTGGCCTGTACAGGAGGAATTGGTACCTTGTAAAGCAAAGAACCTCATAAACAAACCTCTGGTGGACAGAGACAAGATACTTTTCCCACCGCTGCACATTAAGCTTGGCTTAATCAAACAGTTCACCAAAGCTCTGGACAAGGATGGTGGCTGTTTCGCTTACTTGTGCCATGCTTTTCTAGGGTTGACCATTGAGAAGTTGAAACCTGGCATTTTTGATGGTCCACAACTCCATAAGCTAATCAGAGATCCAGAGTTTGAAAACTCAATGAATGAAGTGGAACTGGAAGTGAAGAAGGCTTTTGTTCTGGTCATGAAAAACTTTCTTGGCAACAATAAGGCCAGGAACTATGCAGAGCTTGTTCCCAATATGCTGACTGCTTTCAAAAACCTTTGATGCAACATAAGCATCAAAATGCATTACTTATTCTCATATATGGATCGGTTTCCTGAAAATCTGGGATCAATGAGCGACATGCAAGGGGAGAGATTTCATCAGGTGAGAGCTTTGAAAGAGAGGGAAACCAGGTATCAGGGATGCTGGGATGCAGTCATGATGGCTGATTACTGTTGGACTCTAAAAAGAGACATTCCTACTGCTGAGCATTCTAGAAGTTCGAAGAGACGGAAGTTCGTGCCCTGAATTTTGAACAATGATGACCTAATATTGAATTTATATGTACTTACCATTATCAATGTCTACTATTCAATGTACACTAATCAACGTTTGTAACATTTAATAAATGAATTGTGCTAGAAAACGATTTTTTAAAATTTAAATTAATTTATCATAATTTAAAAACCTATTTTGGAAGAGAAATATTAACAAAAATTGTCTAATAATGTTACAAAAATGTAATCGATTTAGCTATAAGATCAGATTTTTTAAAATCGAATTAGATCAAAAACTTGACTTGATTAAAAAAAAATGGATGTCATTTTCAAATTTAGCAGTGCAAAATTATTCTAAATCAGTTGAAAAATCTTAGACAACTTACAAAATTTTTTTTGTGACGCAGTGTTTTCTTTAAATTCAAGATCATACTGCAACTGAATTGGTAATATAATTATAAGTGACAATAAGTTGAATAAGAAAGTTTCTATAAAATTTTCAATTTCAATTAAACATGTGAGGATGGTGACATAATGAGAAGGTCACAGAGACACTTGTTGATGATGAAGTTATGACATGACACATAAGAAAACAAAATATCTCTTTAGATACTCATGTACTACAGAACTTCCTGCATGAGATCAAATAAATGCCTTGACCATATTTCAAATAACAGCATTTATTATAAACAATATATAACATTAAACTTTTGTTAAAAATGTTTATATTAATATCATTTACAGATATATCCAACACATAAAACAGTCATTATCATGATAAAATATTAACAATAGCAAATGGACATTAAAATGTTTATGGTCAAAATATTAAATTATCTAAATGTTAGACAATTATAATTTATTAAAATTGCTTATAGCTAAAATTAGATGTACATTGTTAACTTAAAGAATGCCAGTGATAAATGAAGATTATTAGTATGAAATGCAACACAATAGGTCATTTAAAAAAGTGCTAAATGTATACAAGAAATGATGTGTGAAGAATTTTAGATATTAGAAATAAGAAATAACATGGTTTTGTAAAAGAAAAAAAATAATAGCATATAAACAAACCTTTCATGCATATGTACATGCTGATGTAATTAAAGAGTTTAAACAGTTACAAGGATACCTTAGCAGCAACAAACAGCTTCAAATGATATTCACTAAAAGACCCATAACTGACCAATTATAACTCCGATTAAGGAGGGTGACATAGCTCCATTAAAAGAAGTGGAATCTAATTCTTTTAATGTATTATGCTCTAATCTTTTGTCTCGGTGAGAGCTTTGAATTGCAATTGACTTTAAAATATTTCTACAAGTAAACATTTCTACAAGTTGTTTACTAAGTTATACTATACCAAGACATAAAAAAAATATATTACATTTATTATATATTTTATTAAAAAAATAATATAAATGCATAATGTGGATTCCTCTTCATGTAGTCTTTAATTATTCTTATGATAAATCTAAATATTTGGTACAAATTTTGGCTTTCAAAAGTATTAACAAAATGCACACAATAATCTCTCACAAACTACAAGGTTCATGTTCTAAGCTTCAGGGTGTGAGAAGTGTAAGGCACACAATACAAACATCTATAGCTGCATTCGCCCAATCATCTGTCCCACCAATCTATAGAGATAACACAATTAGTCTACACTAAAGACAAAGAAAATGAAAAATGTTGACATATATGAGATTTGAATGTTTGTTTCCAAGAAAAACAGCTTATCTCAAATATTCATACTGGTGTTGGCAAAATATATTCAATAGATAAAACAGTAAATATATATTAATTCTGAAATTGGCAAATCCATTGTTTACATCAGCTTTGATAAAAAAAATTACTATAATAACAAGTATCAATTACCACTGAAAATCTATGCAATAAAACAAACTATTGCAGACAATTACACAATAAAACAAATATATATGTCTCATTCTCTGGATGGGTGTACCACAAAGAGTGGGTCTATTTGAAATGTGTTTTCCTAAAAATAAAACACTGAAATATCATGTATTCATACTCTATATATTCAGAATTAATGTGACAGATACACAAGATAGTTGCATGAATCTGTTTATTTATTTTGTATTTACTTGTAGTACAAATTTGTTTTGAATTGAAAATGGCCCCTCTTTTTATGACATGCTATTTCCTTAATTTTCATTGTTACAAACTTACATATACATTAATATATTCTAGATCCATTTATCATGAAATGGTCAATTTTATATAGAAGTAATATATTTAAAAGGTACTTTTTTTGTCACATATCTTTTAACATAAGTCAGAACCAAAACTTTTATTCTGTTACTGAACATCTATATGTCACACATAAACAACATATGCTATTTAAACAATTGATGCGATCAAAATATTTATACAGCAATGTTTTAAAAATTTATTTGGTGTATTCAGAAATATTTAGCTGTAAGAAAACTGATTAGCCTTTGTTTCCATTTTTAGCAAGTGACAAAGAAAATTATAAATTCATAGATATAAAATAAGGATGATAATATCACAAACTATTTCTTACATTTTTCAAAGGCATCATCACACTGCAGAAAGATAACTCTCTTATTTTGTCTTGGTTTGATGAGTTTAAGTATCAAATAAAATAACTCTCATTTCCATCAAAAATAATACTGTGACAATGCTAATGCGACAAAATTTTCAGAATTACCAACTTTTGAAAACAGCTAAGATTTCTGACAATCTCAATATATTTTGAATAAAGTGATTTATTAGCATACATATTTATGTACATATCCATATGACTTGTTTTGTTTCATACAGCTTGTGTGTATGTTTTAAACCTGGGCAAATACGAGTAGACAGACCTGTGAATTATATTCAAGTATATACACATTATGATTATGGTTACTATATTATTAAAAACTTTATAATTAAACAGAAACTTTAATACTTAATATTATTTTCGCAGCATAATAATTTAGCCCATTTAATGTTTAGTTGAAAAAATAGAGCTTCTTATATTATGGTTTATATTCTTTGTCATTGGGAGTTGAATAAGTTTTCCACTTCAAACAAATATGTATCCAGATTAAGTTAATAATTAAGTTTAATAAAAAAATATGTATTTGTTGTTATGAGATAATTATATTGTTATTTAAAAATATGTTTTGTATGGTAAAACACATCTCAACTTTACTTTCTAAGTTTTCAACAGAAACATGCATTTTATGTTATTTAAAATCCCTATAACATCAACACTTTTATCATTTTTATCTGTTCTTATGATTTTATGTGAGCATTAGGCCCTGTTATTGACCTTAACAGGTAAAATACTAAAACAATGAGATTTAATCCACTTTAGTCTTTATTTTTTCTCTTCATGTCACAAAATGGTACATTTATAAGAGAATGGCCCCCAAATATTTGATGAATTATTTCACAAACTATGGTTGCTAAAAATAGGAAAACCTTGAAAATAAAACATGGTTAGAGGATGGCAATTGCAGTTGTATAGAAATATAATTAATTCAAGCTGATTAAGGATAATTTTATTCTTATTTCCCCCATATTATTGTATTTTGGTTTTAAATCTGTATTGTTTATTAATAAAATATGAATATAAACTCTATAGAAATGGAATCACAACTATTTTAAATCAATACAATCTGGGAAAGGGCAATATTTATGTTAAAATTTTGATTCATTTAACAAAATTTCACCTCCAAAATCTTATCTCCCTCTTTGAGACGGCCATCCTTGAATGCTGCACCATCCTCCTTCAGCCGTGTAACAAATATGCCAGGGTCACCAGGAACATGCGGTATGTCGATTCCACCACGGATGTTGAACCCAAGACCTTAATGTAAATATGTCTAAAAGATCAAGTAGGCTGTAACATGTTTTTAATTTTAAACAATATTATTTTTTAATTAATTGTATTATAACGTATTATAAAATAATATGAGGCAAATTATGAAATACTATGTTTTTAAGGATAAAAAACAGCATTCTTTATGAAAGGACATAAAACAAATTTAGTTCTAATTTATAAATCAGACAGCCCAATTAATTCTTCTTGATTGACAGTATCCAAATATTTTATTTTCAAAATGTATTTCATATCTGCATGATGCATCAATACTAATATAGTAATAAAATGTAAAATTAAGGCAAATTACTAAAGATCTGGATAAGAGAACGAAAATACTAGGAATAAAAGGAAATGGTTATAAAATATGAGCAGTTCACTTCAATAAGTTCTGACAAAAGAAATATCACTGAAAGGTGATATAGTAGCAGTTATTGTTTTTTTACATGATACAATAATTGTAACTATAAATGTATCTATATAACCATCCCAATAAACCAGTCCCTTTGCTTTTGTACATTCTACTCTTTCATGACTAAATTACCATTTTTGCTTTTACTCTCATGGAACTGTAGATTACATAATTATAATATATTAATATAAAAGATGTACTGTGATTTAATCCTCCCAAAGTTAAATTTAATATATATATATATATATATACATAAAACACATTCATTCACTGTAATTTTTAAGTAATTTTTCTAACCAAGAAAAAAATTAATTGGACTGGCTAAAACCAAAGCTTCAGGGAAGAATTTAAAAGAAAATGTGAGCTGTATGCTGAGGCAAACTAAATAAATCATCAAATGGCAACCAATTTATTTATAACATTACCATCTTAATAATCATAAGCAGATGTTTCAAAGCTATAAATTAGTATAACCCTAAACATTTACATGTGGACAATATATAATAGTTGCGATTGTCTAGAAATATCAAATTTCTCTCACAAAATGATCTTATACAGGCCAATTCCAATAATAACAGCAACAAAAACAATACACACACACAGATGCATAATTATGATGTGTCACATCAAATTGAATCGTACGACACTTGACCTCATTTTTTGCTAGAGGCTAAAATATGCAAGAGATGGTATAGTCAACTTTGAGATTTCACTTGATTTGGAAAGTTAACAACTTAATTTATATTATCTCAGATACATTTGACACCTATATTATATTCTGAATGTCAAAACTGTGATTTCATTCATGAAAGTAATGATGGCTTTTGTTTTTTTCTCAAAATGAAAATATGAAGGGTACCTGTCTTCTCCTGACTACTGCTCAGTGGCTAATTGTTTGACTGACAACTTACACCATAAAAAAAAGAGCATTCTTTCTAGCTTCTGGTAATAGCAAAATCTCTAAATGTCCAAAAAGTTACTTCAGACTCATTTTGTTGTGACAATTTATAACTAATGTCATTTGTTTACTTGTAGTTGTATTAATTTAACAGTTCTTTTTCAAAATATTTGATACATGTCAAAAATGTGTTCATTCTATATCAAAAGACTCTCAAGCCTAAATAATTTATTTTTCGCATTTCATTTGTGTAAGCATGCTGATCTCTTGATGCTGATGCTTAAAAAAAGTAAAATTTATTGCACTACACTACAGCAAAACTTTATATATTTCAAATTCAACCATGGCAAACAAATTTCATTCTGACATCTAAAGTTATGCACTTGGAACCTAGTTTTAAAGAAATTTATGAAAACTTTAGGATATTTTCAATATATTTTTGTCTTAAGAGACAATATTCCAATGCACAAAGATCCACAAACAAGAATTTTACTGCTTGCAAATATTAGAAACAAGATTTAAAATATTTGTAAAACTTTATGCTTCTAATCTCTGATTACATATATTTTTTAAATTAATGTCTAAATACAAAGGTTCACAATCTTTGATGAAGAGGGGTCACTATCCATTATAAATATGCTATGTTTGTTTTATATCATTCTCTATGTTGGAAGGATATTTATCTACAGTTTCACTGAATATTAAAAAATGCTTTCATTATATAATATCAATCAAAGACATTTTAAATTTTTTTTCTACAACATATTGCTAAGTATTCAACATTATTTTTGGACAAGAAAAAAGAAACAAATGAAACCTAAACACATGATGGATTTCACTTCAATGAAGAATGTTTGGAATATGTTTATTTTTAAAATGTATATAAAAGACAGCTTAAACTTTCTGTACAGAATTTTTAGTAAGCTTAATTTGCATGTGAATACTACCTGCTTTTATTCTCAACTGGTTTCAATAAAGAGCATATAACTATGCATTATTTCCTAAATTCATATAAAGAACATGAAAGTCATACAACTACAAGAATTATTTTCTTGCCTTATTTTTTCCTTCCTACATATTTATTTATTTCAAATCATATTTGTCCTTTGTGTTCACTAAAAACTAATAATTATAAAGGGTTAAAAGCCTTAAGCACAAAAGTGATGCATATTTTTTTTAATTATTTAAAGTTGCAATGGCACACATTTACTAGAAGTAGAAACCAACTGCATATACTGTCACCAGGAAATGAATGTGGTAAAGTAAAAGATAATATTAAAATAATAAAAAGCTTATGAAGGTATTGGATTATTTTAAAAGTGTGTGTTTAGTGCCTACTTACTTGTGTTTTAAAAATTAGTAATGTACTTTTATTTAAAAAATTGACAAGTTGTTTTATCTGTATGAATGAACAACAACAAATTTTGATTCACAGGACTTCTCTGTCATTTCCTATCATAAAAAATAATCACATAGTTTATGACAATGAATTTATAAATGTTGATTCTCTTTTATTATCTTGCAATTAAAATATTAATTTAAAAGGTGGCAATGCATTATAAAAAAGATTAAAATTAGATTTCACAATTAATCTTAATAAATGCAATTCTCAACTGCTTAGATTTATAAATGAATGCCTATCTCTTAGTTACTATAATAACCGCAGTTTTTAAAAAAATTATATTTTGTATACGCACTGATTTCGTCATAAATCAAGCATTTATTGTATTTTATTAAACCTAATTAATTTTGTCCAATTTTGTTTTAAATTCAAATATACTGAGCCATATAATATATATATATACTGTGGGTACAGAGTACGACTTATTGTATACAGTAACTAATAATCCCACTGCTAGTGCTGATAACATATCGTCTTCAAGCGCACTCGTTGCTGCTAAATAAACCCCAAAAAATATTTTTTAAATTGCGCTTTTAAAAAAAATACTTTGTTTAAACTGCTTTTCTGAATCATCTGAGCAACTAAAATCACCGACAGGGTACTGTATATTCACGAAATGCCGAATTATAACAACTTTGAGTTTGAATAATAACCAACGTCTAAATCGTGAAATCTAAATACAGACATCATGTTGTGGACAAGGACACAGCAGCTAACCAGCATCACCACGTTCCAACACGAGCTCGCTGATCGTCGCATTCATGACGTCGTATGGGCGAACAGCTAATGCTACTGCTATAAGGTTTCCTTTCAATTCAGCACGGTTTGGAGGACATTCTCGGCATCCCCAGCAGAAGCCGGCGAGGGAGAAGCTAGTGTGACGTATTCTCAAAGGGCAGTTGGTAGGGAGGAGTCATTTATTAATACGTCACTGGCGTAGTTTTGCATGACGTTTCGCGATGTAATCAGTTGTAAGTCTCGATTTTCCAATCGAATGTGCACCGATTGCTATTAGCTTTTTTACAAAAATAATCGTATGTAAATTGTTTTATTATCATGAGGTGATAAAATATGAATATTTATAATCTAAGTATTTTATTGAAAATGTGAATGCTATTAACAACTAATGTTGATTATTTTCCACACTAAAAAAAATATTAGCATGTACATGTATAATCCAACTACATGTATATTAAATACAGTCTCAAATCTTTCTGGGTAGTTGTGCTTTTCCAGATCACCAATTATTCAGTGAAAGAATGGGAATCACATATATACACCAAGAAAATTATCCAACCCTGCGTTCTTACATCACAGAGAGGAGCGGTTCAAATACAAGATTGTAAGCCTGAGCTAAGAAAGAACTGATACAATGAAGGATATTTTTTAAAGGGGGTAATTTATTTTATTTCTTACTGATTACTAATTCAGTATTTTCATTAGTATAACTATAAGATTTCGAACATGCAAAAGTTATTGATTAGCATTCAAGATCTAGAAAAGAATAGGTTTATTTGTTTTATGCAAGTCTTCGAATATTGTACATTTTGCTGATTTCACATACAAGCGCAAGTATCAAAAAAGAAATTTTAAGTTTTAGAATCTTCACTGTCACCAAGTGACGTGCACATTTTGTTGTTGTTGTTGTTGTTTTGTTGTTTTTTTAATTGAATAAGTTTAATTTATAATTCCTACTAATAAATTATCCCACGTTAACTTTATTCGTTCTCAATCCTCAGGAAAACTGGAAATAAAGTGATGATGATCACAGTGAAATTCACATCGTTACAAAATAAAGTGGTTTTAAAAGTTTGTTTTTTTAAAATAAGATTAACCTATAACCACTAATAGTTGCAACTGTCTGACAAAAAGGAAAAGGAAAATACAGCATAGTGTGACACAACGCCACCCTAGTTATTGGTTATGATTATTATTCATCCATAACTAATTACAAATGATGAGAATCTTAATTTATGTTATTAAATATTAATAATCCTCCAGAAGACACCACTCGTTTCCCTCACTTGGCGGATATGTAAACGTTTTCTCTCTTCCACAACATTAAAGACAAACATTTACTGTCACAATATTTCCGTATGTAGAAAACTTCTTACCAAAGGAGAAGATAAATCCATCTTTAATCTATATTTAGCGAACCTCCAACCAACCACTATCTCTCCAACAATTGGTTACCAATATGAATGAGGTCAATAAATTAAAATATAAATTTATAAAACATTACAAATACAATGAAAAGATTATTTAAAATTAATATTTCCATGATGTCGCATTTAAATAATTTCACTGTTTATACAGTCTTATATCCTAACACATAATTCAGTAGATTAGTATCAATATAAATCACAGGATCATTCTTATCATAGAACAGAACTGGAGTATAGAGAGAGATAAGCGATAATAATTTGTATAAAACATTGTCAATGGCGATGCTGCAATAGTCTTTTGTGCTTTTGTAACAATGTCACAAGTTTATTGTTCACAATAAAATTGTCAATTCTTCAAGTGCTCCTGTAGCACCTGTAGAATGTTCCATGAGACTAATCTGGGCCTCCTTTGCAAATTAGTTCCCTCAAGCAGAACAACAATGTATCAATTACCAGTAACTTCCTTATACCAGAAAATCCATGATGTAGTAGAGCATTCTTTGCTGTCATACATTAACAGAGTGCAGTGTATCCTTACATTTACACGCTGGGGTAGAGAATTCTCAAATCCACCATGGTTGTAACGGTTTATAAAACAATAAACTACAGGAAGAAAATCCAGGAATTCCAGCAGAAATTTTAGAAAGGCTGCTTTTTTACCTGTAAAATATATCAGTGAACAACGTTAAGTTTTTCAGTTTATCATCCTTAATTCCATTCTTTCTTACATTCATGTCTCAACTTACAGTTTCTTGCAACAAATATTTATTAGCCCGATACACACATGCAGCATAATAAATACAATAATAATTTATGAACATGTTTACTAGAAACAATGTCAAGTGTTTAACCTACTACATACAAGCATCATAATTCACAATTGTAGAAGTAATAGTCTACTCACATAATACATCTCTACATAAAACGCAAGTATAATAAATGTATCAATAGCCAAATGCACGAAATACTTCTAAGTCCATTCTCTTTTAATCACAGTTAACTCACCATTAAGCTAACTGCCCCTTTCATGACCAGGCTTCAGCCACACCATTTTAGAGAATAGGAGTATTTCATCAGGTAAACTTTGATCTCAGCCCATTGGCTAGTCTTGTTTGTAAATATACTAACTATCGGATAATAAAACCTACTCATCCACATAAGACTGGTATAGATTACATCAGCAAGTTCTAGCACATTCTCTTCATGAGTTGTTATTTTAACTCCAGTACTTGCAAAACACACAGTACTCAAAGGTCATGTCACGCTGACATGTAATATAGTATTTATTAAAAAATAGGGACAGACAACTTTGCTTTGTCACACATACTAACTACACAAGCTGATGTCGAAAACATTCTTTTTAAAGTTAGCTTTACAATTTTCATAAGGCTAGTGCTATTATTATCATTACAAAAACAAAAATTGAAACCATATTTCTGCCATAGTTCCGTTCTAACACAAGTCTTAAACTGTTGGTGTCCGCCAGTGCAAATGCTTCTCCCCCAATTTTAGGGTTAGTGATAGTCGGTTCGCAATTTTCTTTTGAACAGACTATTCACGGTAGATGCCGCCCACAAAAGCAACTTGTATAAATTAATTACATTTTAAAAACAAATAAATGCAATTCTTTGTAATTATAAATGTTCTTATTCCTTTTTTTGGGTAGTTATATGAAATTAGAACTGACCAAATACTGATGTATCAGTTAAGATTAAATCTAAAATCGGAATATGAGCTAACATAATCACATGAATATGTGTGGGACTATGTCTTACGCCCGTTTTGATACGACACTGACGCCATTTCAGACTTTGTGTTGGTGCTTAGGACCGTTTACGTCACTCAAAGAGGGGAGGTGATTGGTATTATTTACGTCACGCAAAGAGGGGAGGGGATTGGGACTGTTTAAAAAACGTCAGGCAAAGAGGGGAGGGGTTGTTTGGGATTGTTTACGTCACTCAAAGAGATGAGGTGATTGGGATTATTTACGTCACGCAAAGAGGGGAGGAGGGTGATTGGGAAAATGTGACAAAGTGGAAGGGGTCTAAAAAATTGTTCAATAATTTTCAAACTAATTTTTGTGACCAACAATCAGCAAACGATGTTCGCA
Organism: Sinotaia quadrata; assembly: GCA_028829895.1. NCBI lineage: Eukaryota > Metazoa > Mollusca > Gastropoda > Architaenioglossa > Viviparidae > Sinotaia > Sinotaia quadrata. The sequence goes on along the minus strand of CM054177.1, from coordinate 106,460,593 downwards.
TGTTACATAATTAAACTGAAGCATATATTATCCTAACGGTTACCAATAAGAGCAAAATTGTGATCTTACGACGTGCATTGTGATTTGTTATATGTAAAGATTTGTCTCTGTTGTCTCTCTGCAACCGTCGGTAGTTTGTTTTTAAAGTGTCCTAAAATGAACAGCTGTTATTTTTAGCAATAAACTGCACTGTATTGCCTGTTGGGTTTGGGGAGAAGTTTAACAGTGGCACTGTCAAAGAGTGTTTTTCTGTCTTCTACGTAGAGCGTATATTGGGTGTGTAAGTCTTGAGTGGTGTTTTCATTTCTATAGTCTTGGCTTTGGCTTTGTGTCTCAGCAGAATATTGTTGTATTTCAGCCAGTAGATAGCTCTGTTGTGATAAATGTTTGGTAGTTGGTTGGGTTCGTTGGTGCTTTTTTTTTAATAATTTGTGTCTCAGCAGAATATTGTTGTATTTCAACGGTAGATAGCCCTGTTGTGATAAATGTTTGGTAGTTGGTTGGGTTCGGTTGGTGCTTTTTTAAAATAATTTTTTTTTAAACAACTTATTTCTCAGTGTTCCTCTGATTTGTTGAAGGGTGTGTGTAGGTTTTTTCCACAGTTTAGTGCCAATTCTGTCTCCCCATCCCAAACCGATCAGCTGCTTCATTTCCTGAGATTATGTGTAAGGGAGAAAGGAGTTTAGAGATGAAATATACCTGAAATTCAGCGCTGCTTTAATTTGACTTTTGCCTTAAAAAAAAAAGTGTGATTTCATTTCTTTGATGCTTTGATCTGCTTCAGACTGCAGTGACTATTGTACTCAACTAGATCAACCAGGTCACGTTGGTGTGTGAATACAACATTGTTGTCAAGATTATCAGTAAACTTGTTGCTGTAAGTAATGCCTGTTAATTCCATTTGAGAGCCAACACAGCAAAAATTGAAGTTTGAGTTTGGTCTCGAGAATTCATGAAAGTGTCTTCAACATTCCTTGTGCAGTGCTGAGTGGTGCAGACGAACATTCTGGAACATTCCCCGTTGTGTGCCTTGATAAGCTCGTACGAAGTGAGTATTCTTCAGGGTGTGCTTTGTGAGCACATCAAAGATTCTGGAACAGTTGTGTAAATTGCCTAGAAGGGGTACGTTGGACTGTCACCAAATTAAAAAAAAAAGAAGTGATTTGTGGCAAGCCACGCGATTGAGAACAATGCCAGTTACAGCTGCCATCATTCAAAAGGTTATGTACATTGACTATAATTATCTCTTTAAAAGTCCACTCTTATTTCTATGATGAATTATATCTATGAACATGATTATATACATGGGTGTGTGTGTTAATTTGACTGATATCTATGCTAGAATAAACTGAACTATTGTCTGGCTTTAATCGAACATTGTTGTGAAGCGATGTAAATGTCAACGCTCTTTTGATTTTATTCATATGTTATATATTTGATTGTTGATTTAATAAATTTATCGTTAAATTTATTGACATCTTGCACATATATTAAAACTTATGTTGGAGTGGATGGGGGTTCATTAAGTATAAATAACAGATGGATTTTTATTACTCCTTTGGTAAAAGTTTTCACCTACAGAAAACATTATGTGACAGTAAAACGTCTATGTTGTTATTGTGTAAAGAGTAGAGTTTTACGATATCCTTATAATCTGCCAAGTGGGAGGTATGTTGGTCTTGTGCGAGAATTATCAATATCTATAAATTAAGATTCTCAATCATTTGTAATTAATTATTTGTTGTTAATTAATAAATAATAACCATTAATTAGTAATTAGTAAAGAGTGCCTAAAGAGGTGTGACAATATTATCTCTCATTTATAATATAATACACTTTTTGGTGCAGACTGGGTCACCACAGCGCGAAAGCAGCGGAAGCCGGAAGCGCCCCCTACACTCATCATCATCATTGGGTCACCAATAGGATGGCCTCTCTACCTACACACCTATCCAATGCTAATTGTTGTATTACACATGTGTACTTTGAGTTAACATCAACCTAACATATTAACCCGTATACTTATCCTGGGCACGCATACACACACACACACACACACACACACACACACACACACACACACTACACAACATATGACACTGAATCAAGGATATGAAATAGGGATGTACACGAATATAAAGATCAGAAATCATAATATTCAACTTGCTATCCTTGCATAAAGAATAGAGAGAATCTGTAACACCTAAATAACTCATGTATGGTTCACAATGTTCTTGTAGAGTTCATTCCACTGTCCACTAGATAGTGTTCCTGCTATGCTGTTCCTACTGTCAATGTAAACAGTCAACATAATCACAAAGTAGGGAAGGAAAATGTGATAGATATTTTTTAAATAGGTACATGACAGTGAGTTCTGCAGAATTACCTTCTCTTGCCATTCAGCCAGGTGTCAGAGACGATAGTTTAAATCAGTACATATTGTCCTCAGCAGGTCTAATTTACAGTTGAGTTTGCCCCGAGCAGGTCAAAGCAGAAATTGGAATGACTATCACAGTAGTTCTTTGCATCAGGTAGACATTGGAAGTAGAACCCGAAAAGTCAAGCACAAGACACAAAGCCAGACGACAAGGCGCTGTGAAAATTTCTCTATAACTACAGTGATACTTCATAAGAATCTGGTCTCATTGACATTATTTATTTCTTCCATTAAATAAACTTATCAACATAATCTAGTAAGTAGAGAATTTTATTATTTTCAATTCTCTCAGCTTCAGCTGATTAACATTACATTATTAGTGACCGTAGTGCTCTCTTATTCAATTAAATCATGCTACACACTTTCTTTGCAGATTGCAAACATATACAAAAGAGTTACAATGAGTTACAAGTGCAGTATTCTTTACAAAATTAGATTCACAAGCTCCTACAAGATTTGCTAATGCATCAAACAAAATAAATATAATTAAGTAAATGCAGCATCTAAATTAAGCTACACTATAAAATCTCTAGGTCGTTACTAATAAGATTCTACTGAGTTAAATTTACTGAGTTAAGGCAATGCTATGAAGCAATTCTATCAGTGACTATAGATGTAGATGTAACTTAGAAAATATACTTTATAACAATTCACATAGCGCACTTTGCTGAATCAAAAGTATAATATGCAAATTCAATGATTATTCAATATCACAAGCAATTATGTATATAATTATATATATATAATTGATAAAATACATTAAATACTGGCTGTAAAAGAAATCATAATAATTACAGACTGAAATTCATAACTTTGAATTTCCTCACAGATACCCGGCATTAACCTTGTGCACCATTAACAGGGACTCTCAGATGCATCACAATGATGGAAATTCGCAGAGTGATTTTAAGAACTGAAATAATTTGGAGGTTCAACTTTGCTGTATATATATATATATATATTAGCAATTCCCATTGGTTAATTTCAATTGACCGGTATTCCGTCGTTGGTTATTTATGACGTATTCCTTAGTAGCATCTCATCTGTCAGCTAATAACTATCAATAACTGTCTCTCAAATGGTTCCAGCTAATCCTCAGACTGCAAGGCCTGGGGCACAGCAACATACCTATAATTGGAAATGCTGGCCATTGAAATTCTGTCTAACAAATGCTAATCCTTTTAGTGCAAAATGCTATTTTCAGTGAGTTGTTCTTTCTACTCAAAATCTGAAGTAATCTACACTGACTTTTGTTAGTGTTGCACTTAACACTAGAGTAGAGCATCTGTAGAACACAACCTCTATATTAAACATAGTTATAAGCACTTATATTAAAATAAATTTACTACAATTTGTATGCCAATAAAAAATCATATAATAGAAGATGAAATATGGAATAATAGCAAAAATTAATTGTCACCCCACCCCCAATTTGTAAGATGTTGGCTAGGCTCATCCACATCTTTTTACTCATGCATGTTATGAAAAAAAAAAGAACTCTCATACAAATTTTAAAAAATTACCCATATTCTCTCCACATTTATGTCTTCAAATGAATGGCTCCCAGCCGTTTGCTACTAGCTTAATGCCCTCAAGACAAGGTCTTTATACATTTCAGATAAATATAAATCAGATGCTTTGGTCAAGCTACCCTCAGACTGACAAAATTATTCTGGCTCTCTTGATTCCAGTCTGCTAACCCATGTTTATCTCTTTCAAGAAGAGGTTGAGGCATTTTGTCTACAGAAAAAATATTCACTTTACCTCTGGCCTGTAATTTATGCAAAGTCTGTGATTTACACAAAATCTAACAGAGACAATAAGTGCACTGAACAATGAATCAGCCTGATTGATCATGCTCAAATCTATCACTCTCTTGTTTACTAGTTTGTCTGGCTTCTGTTTAGTACCGATTAATATCACTCTCTTGTTTACTAGTTTGTCTGGCTTCTGTTTAGTACCGATTAATATCACTCTCTTGTTTACTAGTTTGTCTGGCTCCTGTTTAGTACCGATTAATATCACTCTCTTGTTTACTAGTTTGTCTGGCTCCTGTTTAGTACCGATTAATATCACTCTCTTGTTTACTAGTTTGTCTGGCTCCTGTTTAGTATCGATTAATATCAGGATTCTTCTTTACATGGTTTCTCTCCCTTGAAATGAGTGAACATTCACAAAGTGACATCTTACAGGGCTTATCTACAAACACACCTTCAAAATGTCTGGTAAACTTGTCTTCTAACTTCACTGCCTCTAAATTAAGGATTTCCGTTTCAATAGTCTTTGCAATATGTTAAGTGTGCATTATCATGTTGCTCCTACTGTTTTAGTCTGGAGATTCAATTTTAGTGGTTCAACACATCTCACTATTTCTCTCCCTTTACTCAAGTCTGGAGCTTTAGTTTCAATAGCCACTGTAGTTACAGACCCAATGCTCACTAGTTTCTTCCCTTTGTTGGAGTCTTGAGGGTCGATCTATATTGAGTCTACCCCTAAACTGCTAACTGCCTGAATTCTATCCAGTGGCAAAGCTATCTCACTCATTTGCTCGCCATTCTCTCTCCCGCCCCCTTGACTCATGCATCCACCCTGCCTTGCTTCGTCTATAAAAATAGTCAGTCGTGGTTGTTGTTTCTACTCTTTTTCATAGGACACTCCCCAACAATCCCCACTCTTCCATCTTGCCCACTTCTTTGTAAGAAGCATTCACGTGAAGACATTTCTAAATGATCCATTTTCCTTTCACAAAACACTCACCTCCATAGTTTTCACTCTCTCGTCTTTCAGACAGTGGTGGTCTTCTCAATGAGCAGTTATCAGCCCTGATTCTGACGACGCTCGACGAGAATCTTAGTGCCAAGTGTGTATGCAAAGAATTCATTAAAAAATTATCTGCATCAGTGACCATTCTATTACAAGCAGTCGAAAGCCTCATCGAAATGCTGATGCCAATGATGACCCTGTTGGTGCATCGATCTCCCATGCCTGAGGGAGTTATGACTCTATCAGCTCCACCTTGTGTCCGAGTCACTCGGTGCCGCAACCTGCTGCCCTCCATTTACCGGCACAGACCCACTGACCAACCCATCTCCACTCTAGACGGTGTCACAAGACTGGCAGTGTCATGTCACGTCATCCGCCATACCCAACCTGCAATTTTCAGCAGCAACGCAGCCCAATGTCTCACCATCTCGCCTTTCAGCTCAATGTCTCACCATCTCGCCTTTCAGCCCAATGTCTCACCATCTCGCCTTTCAGCCCAATGTCTCACCACCTTACCTTTGTTTTGTATGGTTTGGAGGTTTTTGTTTTGTTTTTTATTTCAGGGGTTGTTGGTCGCCTTGTATTTTAGATTCCAAGATATTCAAAAAGAGCTTGAAAAGAGGAAGAAACAAATTCCAAGATATTCAAAAAGAGCTTGAAAAGAAGAAGAAACAAATTCCAAGATATTCAAAAAGAGCTTGAAAAGAGGAAGAAACAAATTCCAAGATATTCAAAAAGGGCTTGAAAAGAGGAAGAAACAAATTCCAATAACAATTTTTCTTGTTATTGTTCCCGCTTTGTTAGTCTAGCCACGTACCTGTGGTCTAGCTTGCATACTTCGGTACGTGATTTTCTTGATGTTAAATATTGATCAAATGTACCTCTCAAGTTGCTCTCCAATCTCTGCCTTTTGATAGCTCTTTCCAAATTCTCAAAGTATTTCCAGGTTTGGAATAAAGGTGTGAGTGTAAATTGTCCAAGAGTGTCTTCAGCTGATTCTTTCTGAAAGACTGCAGTCAACGCTTTCAAAATTATGACATATTGTGACTTCATTTGTCCTTTATCTTTAATTTCTTTATCTTTAAAATCATAATTGAGGAATTCTGCCAGGTATTTCCTTTTCCTCTTTGATGCCTGAAGTGTAATAGTGAAAATTATTAAAAATTGGGAAAATTTAAGCAAAATATTGTTATACTTTGAGCCGATATCCATAGAGAACAATAAAGAGTTATAAATATAATTAAGTCCTCAACTCTTTATCAACATGCAATGCAATTTAACAAGTCCTGTCAAATGTCACACTCCCAAGACAATATTAACTCGGACATTGGTTATAATATGCGTGGAGAGTGTTGCCATAATTCAAACTGAACTTACGATTTGAACAAGATACCTGCTCGAGTCACAACAATTAGGTGTTTCATTTCTTTTTGTGCTTTTTTATATTAAGCATCAATGAAAATCTCACATAAGATTTTTGTGCTTCATATATTAGGTATCAATGAAAATCTCACATAAGATTTGTGTGATTTATATATTAAGTATCAATGAAAATCTCACATAAGATTTTTGATGTGGGTTCAATAGTTTTGAATATAAAAAAATATTACTGTCGTTTTCTAAAATCTTCACAACCCGCTTGACATAAAATAGTATTAAAAATGTTATATACTTTTGTAGCTTTAGATTGCTATTTACTGGACGACCAGCAACACGTCATTAAATTATAATACAAATCCCTTGTTTAATTCTGTGGCAAAGTAAATTTGAATATCTCTATTTCTAAACTTTAATAATTATATCTTTGTGGGCAATGTTAACATGACCCGACCTTAGGCTCTGCTTATGATGATATTTTTGGAGTAAACAACTCAGGTGGAAAATATGCTAGAACCGGGCTTATGTGGATGAGTAGTTTTTATTATCCAATGGTTAAGATTTACAAAGAACGAGACCAGCCAATGGGCTGAGATCAAAGTTTACTTGCTGAAATAATTCAGTTCTCTAATCACTTTGAATTTGGTGTGGCTAAAAGTACGATTATGAAAGGCAGCCGTTAGCTTAATGGTGGTTTATCTGATTGATTGAAAGAGAATGGACTTGGAAATATTTCGTGCAATTTGCTATTGATATATTATACATGCATTTTATGTAGAGATGTATTATGTGAATAGATTATTCTTCTACAATTGTGAATTATGATGCTTATATGTTATATGTTACATACATAACATTGTTTCTAGTGAACACGTTCATAAATTATTATGTTGTGTTTATTATGCCATATGATTTGGGCTAATAAATACTGTTGCAAGAAACTGTAAGTTGAGACTTGAATGTAAGAAAGAATGGAGTTAGAAATGAATAAACTAGAAAATTTAGCATTTGTTCCCTGATTATATTTTACAGGGAAGAATGAGCTCTTTTCGAGAATTTCTCAGTTTATTAATTATAAACCGTTACAACTGTGCTAGATTCATGAAGTCTCTACCCCCCGAAAGTAAGTGTGAGGATACAATGCACTCTGTTAATGTATGATGGCAAGGAATGCTGGACTACATCGTAGAATTTCAGGTACAAGGAAGTTACTGGAAATTGCTACATTGTTGTTCTGCTTAAAGGAACTAATATTGTGAAGGAGCGCCCATTTTAGTCTCAAGAGAACAGCAGCTCATGGAACATTCTTCAGCATGTTAGAGGAACGCGTACAGAATTCACAATAAACATGAGACTTCGTATATGAAAGGACGCGAAAAATATTGCGGCATCGTCTTGACAAAGTTATGCACAAACTATTATTGCTTATCTGTGATTTATACTGACATAAATCTGTTGAATTATGTGTTAGGATATAAGGCTGTATAAGAATTGAAATTATGCAAACGTGGTTTCTTGGAAATATTGATGTCCAACAACCTTTTCATTGTATTTGTTATATGTATGTTTGATTGTTGTTTTAATAAATTTATTGAACTTCTTACACGTATTGATAACCATATGAAGGAGAGACAGTGGGTCTTTAACGTTGTGGAAGAGAGAAAAAGTGGTGTCTTTTGGAGAATTATTAATAACATAAATTAAAATTCTCATCACTTCTAATTAGCTATGGATGTTTATTATTAATAATAATCATCACAACCAATAACTATGGTATTTTGTGTCATAAATTCATAAGAACTTTATTAGTTATTGAAGCGGAACAGCTCGCCATGGAAAATAATAACATATCTACAACTCGCCAAGGGAAATAATAACAGATCTACAACTCGCCAAGGGAAATAATAACATATCTACAACTCGGAGAAAGGAGCTGGAAAAGAAAAGCAGAATAATAGCAGCAGTTTGCAAATATGGCTCAAAATATTTTCCTAAGATTACATCACTACCATAAATCAAGACACGTACCTTGAAATAAAAATTGGGGTCTGACTGGGCTAGCATGCTCAGTCGGGAGTCGAGATCATAAGTGACGTTTTTAAGGACTAGCTGAAATGGCGACTTTGGTGGTAGTCATGTGATTTGATTATCAAATGAGGGGAGGGGGTAATTTTATAAAAGTAAGAATTTATTGTTGATCTATTAAAATTGAGGTGGGATGAAAAAATTAATAAGCAAATGAGTTTGATGACCTCACAATACTTTATTTGTATTTTTTTTTTAAGCCTTCCTTACCCAACCTACATTTTCATTTTTACCCAATTTGGGGTAATTTACCCATTTCCCATGGTGTGTCAGTGTGTCCAGTATGAATACAAAATCACAAAGCCAGCAATTATTAGTTAATTTGGGAAAATCTTTGTTATTTTTTATTTCCTAAAAAGAGAACGGTGTCATCTTTTAGGTCCTATACTCAAACAAGAATCTGGTCATCGAAATTGGCTGTGATAGATAACATTTGAATACTCAGATTCAAGATATTGAAACAAACTTATGAAATGCATGTGATCGGATAAAATTTACCAGTTTAATACTACAAAATATGACGTTTTCTATGTGTAAATTTTACACAGTACTTGTTGGCGAATAATACAATGCATGGTGTGACAATGCACCCATTTATTAGTGGTTATTATTATTATTATTATTAATCACCCATAACTAATTACAAGTGATAGATAAATCTTAATCTATGTTTATTAATAATTCTTCCAGGAGACACCACTTGTCTCTCACTTGGCGGATTATATGGGTAGAGTATAACAATAACAACAATAAGACAGACGTTTTACTGTCACACAGTATTTTCGTAGGTGGAAACGTCTTAATAAAGAAGTAACAAATCCGTCTTTAATAATATTCATCAACTATCATTCCAACATATGGTATAATAATATGTGTAAGAAGGTTAATAAATTTATTAAATCAACAATCAAATATACATATGACAAATACAATGAGAAGGTTATTTGACATCTATATTCCATGAAACAACGTTCAAGTAATTATAATACTTATTCAGTCTTATATCCTAACACATGATTCATCAGTCAGATTTGTAACAACATAAATCACAGGGCTATTCTTATCATAGAAGAAATGGAGTTATAGAGTGATATGATAATAGTTTGTACATAACCTGTTTAATGACGCAAGCTGCAAGAGTCCTTCTGCAGGCTTTCATAACAATGTCACAAGTTTATTGTTCACAATAGAATAGTCGGTCTTCTATGCTCTGCTAAGCATATTGTAGAATGTTCCAACACTGTAGATCCCTCGTGACTAATCTTGGCACACGCTCACCATATTAGCTTCTCAAATAGGCAATCACAGTAACGAACTTCCAACACTCCTTTTGCTAGAAAGTTCCACAATAGAGTGGGACACACTTGCCAACACACACAAATGGGGTGCAGTGAATCAACACAACTACCACACTCTAGGATGGAAACCTCGAATCCACTACAAGCATACAAGAAAGAAAACGAAAAAGAGGTTTGCTACTTCCTGAAACATCATATCAGAGAGCCACGCTAAGTTCCAAGTTCAATCATCTCTATTCTCCATTCTTTCTTACAATCGTTTTCAACTTTAATTCCTGTAATATAATAAATTCCATGCTACATAATAAATACAACATAATCAATTACAAATGTGTTTCTACTAGATGCAATGTCATGTCATATTACATACAAGTATCATAATTCAGAACTTTAGAAATAAGAGTCTATTCACATAATAAGTCTTTACATCAAATTAACAAGTATTATATATCAATAGCAAAGTGTATGAACTATTTAAAGTCCATTCACATTATAAGTCTTTACATCAAATTAACAAGTATTATATATCAATAGCAAAGTGTATGAAATATTTAAAGTCCATTCTCTCTCAATCAATCAGTTAACTCACCATAAGCTAACGATCACCTTTCATGACCGGACTTGAGTTACTTTAAAATCAAAGTGATTAGAATATGGAACTTTCTTCAACAGGTAAGTTTCAGTCTCTACTCATTGGCTAGTTCATTGTTTGTAAACCTTAAACTATGGGATAGCAAAAGTTATTCATCCACTCTGGAGTGGTCTGGATTACATCAGCAAGTTCAAGTATATTCTTTACCTGAGTTGCTATTTTAACTCTAGTACTTACAAAAATATCGTTATGCAGTTTCGGGTCATGTCACGTTGACATTTAACAATATAATAATTAAGAGCAGTGGTACCCCACTACAGAGAAGGGAAAAATCAGCACTTTTTAGGGCTAATCAGCAGGACACATTTGCCAAAACAGCAGCAGCAGCAACAAAAGAAAAAGAATAATTCAGTCTAGGAATATTTGTATCGCTGCACTAGAACCAAATGCTCTAACTGCAACAAAATCATCTCGACCATTTCAAAGAAAGACTGCTTCATCTACATGACACCATCAGAGCTTTAAAAAAAATTATAACCAAGATTCTGATTATACAATTAATATATAAATTTTAAAAGACATTTAAAAGTAAATTTTACAAAAATAATTAGTTACAAAATCTGAACATGAACTTTCTTCAGATTGATAGCACCCAAATTAAAAATAAAAATATTGAAAGTCACAAATTAAAATCTGATATGAGTTCTAAAATATATGCATATTTATAATGAAACTAACATCATACAAGTGTACACCATGTACAAGTACAAAAAGTCAATGAAAATTAAATCAGTTGACACACAGAAAGTTGTAAATTCTAGCCGAGTTTGAAAGTTGAACTTAAAAATATTGAATATTTTTAAAACTAACTTCGAAATCGTGCTCTGTTGAATGGGCCTTCTATAATATGACCACGATTTAAAAAAGTTTCATTTAGTATATTTTGGGGGCAAAATGCGGAAATGGATGATCTTGATTAACCTTGTCCCAGTGCTCACAATTTTAACTCTACAAGTTTGCTTTTACTGTTGAAAGATCGGTAATCGATAATTTTTTCTCGAAAACAATGAAGAGAGTAACAACACAATGTACAATAATGACGTCACTAAAAATGGTGGTCATGGAAAAAATGAAAATAATTATCTTCGGAAGTGATATTGAAGGAATACTTATCAAATAATTCAAGCTTATAGAGGATGTGTATGCCTAAAAATTTATCCAAATATAGTTAGAATCGGACCAACGGTTCTCGAGTTATGACGTACAACCACGGCTCCCAAAGTGTGCGCCGCGAATTATTACAATTCGCCGATGTCGTCATGGAAAAAATGAAAATAATTATCTTCGGAAGTGATATTGAAGGAATACTTATCAAATAATTCAAGCTTATAGAGGATGTGTATGCCTAAAAATTTATCCAAATATAGTTAGAATCGGACCAACGGTTCTCGAGTTATGACGTACAACCACGGCTCCCAAAGTGTGCGCCGCGAATTATTACAATTCGCCGATGTCGTCATGGAAAAAATGAAAATAATTATCTTCGGAAGTGATATTGAAGGAATACTTATCAAATAATTCAAGCTTATAGAGGATGTGTATGCCTAAAAATTTATCCAAATATAGTTAGAATCGGACCAACGGTTCTCGAGTTATGACGTACAACCACGGCTCCCAAAGTGTGCGCCGCGAATTATTACAATTCGCCGATGTCTATATTCTTTAATGCCCCCCCCCCCCCAATATCTCCGGAATTAACAAGAACATTTGAAATCTATCTGTCGTTTCTGTTTTAGAATATATTCAGTTTGATGCGTGCCAATTTAGGTTGCTTTTTGACTAGTAGATAATTAAATGGCAGGAAATTTCACGAAAATAGCGCTTTTCCTTCATTGTTAAATGTTATGTTTGTTGTTTTCCAAGCTACCATAAAAATATTCAAGACAGGTGTGTATGGCATTGGTATACATAAATTTTGGCAATTGGGAGTTATTAATTTTTGGAATTAGTGTTTTCATAGATATGAAAATATTTCCTAAAGTATTGTGCATTTAAAAAACTATTTCAGAATCATGCTCAACACGTTATCGTTTATAGCCCGATGTGTAATATAACTTCGTATTTTCCGACATTTTGGGCAAAAAAATTAGTAACCTTGATTAACTTCGTGATGTAGGCAAAATTTTGAATGTACACGTTTGCAATTAATGTCCAACAATTGGAACTTGATGTCTCTTTCGAATACTCCGAGAGAGTGTTTGTACAGAGTACAAAAGTATGCATAACGTTATGCAAGATGGCGCTAAAGGAAAATATGCCATTTTTAGCGCTAATTATCTTTTAAGTTATTAATGGAAAATTGTGAAATAATTTACACTTGTAAATGTCGTGCACGTGCTACAGAAGTAATGATGCAAGAATGCTTATCAAATAATTCAAGCTTGTAGAGGATGTGTATGCCTACAACATCCAAATTTGGTTAGAATCGAACAAACGGTTCCCGAGTTATGACGTTGTACACGCGCAAAAATTGCGCCACCCTGATTTTGGGGTAGGGATGGGGGATACTACTATCTCGAATGTACTGTAAGATGTTTGAATTTACAGATTTCTCTTGCTTCTTGCAAGGTTTGATGTATTTCTGACAAGCAGTTTTGAAAAAAGGTGTTTTGGATTTTTTTGTTGTGAAAACCGAACTCATTCTAACTTTTATATATTTAATGCTCTACGTATATTCTGCTCAGGAATAGTATCCCCAGCATTTTAATTCTTTATTCATTTAGTTGGAAGCACCTCTTCTCTCCAAAATAAGAAATTGATATACTTTTAGTTGTATATTTCTTTAACCATAGTTTCAATATAAACTAAATGAATGTAGTGAACACTGTCATACAAGTTTATTTACAGGTTCTCTTGAAACATTAGTTTAAGTATATACATATAAAGCACTGAAAAGCATTTGCTTTCGACCCTAAGTGAAAATTATTTGACTCAATGTTTGCACGATATAATTTACCATAGTACATGTAGATGCATCATATGGACATTCACTTCCAGATTTATATTATTTTTCAAAGGTTTGCCATTGTTTATTGTAAAATACTGCATTTCGCAAAAAGAATATTTTACAATGACACTGTCATTTATCAACTTTCCTTTTATGATGATTAATCATGTTTTCAATTAAAATAAAGTTTTTTTTAAAAATTTGATTTATAAACAAAAACAGAATCATTCTGTCAAACTGCCTTAGTTCAGAAACTATTTGACAACGTGAAAGCTATGTTATAGAAATGTGCAGAGTACCATAATGAATAGATAGATCAGTGTATCATAATTCACTGTAGTGATGGTCATAACACTGAAATAATTCAGCTGCAAGCAAACCTGAAAATAATTTTTTTTTTTTTTAAGGCTGATCAAACTGAAGTTACTTTTGAATATACCAATCCAAAGTGTGGCAGTACATGAATTTACTGTAACACTAACCCTTCACAGGTTTTAAGTATCATGTCCAGGAATTTCAGACTGCCAAAATTTTACAGCCTCATGGAAAAAAGAAATAAGCAATTTTATGTCCATTCTCACAAACAAGGAAGCCTGAAGTTTGTTCTCTGGACAACTAGAAAGAAAAAATATCTTACATTTTCCAATACCAGAAAATGTTATATTAGCAGATTTATTTTATAGTTTCTCCCATATTTAGACTTTCTTTTTTTAAAAACATTTTTGCATTTAATTAACAGTGCTCCCCACCCCACTTTGTTTTCTTTAAAAAGAAAAAGGAGGGGCTAGTTTGAAATAGCAGGCTACTCTAATGTAGAAATTAAACAATGTACAAATTCAACAAAGAAGTGAACACCAGATGTATTTATAATTATATTAAAGACTTATGTCATAGAGAAGACCATAATAAAATTGTTACTGAAAAAAGTAAAACCGATAAGAACTTGATACAAATATTTCAACAATTTACATTCAAATTGAATTTATATATGAAGAAAATGAGATGGAATCTATGTTAAAAACAAAAAAATGTTTGAGATAGCATTATTTTGTATGGTATTGTATAAAACAATTTGTTGATAATTAAAGTGATGAGTGTACTTAAAATAGGTTCCTGGTGGTAGAAAGCAAAGTGAAATGGGTAAGATCTATCACATCAAACTCCACTTACACACTGTAAGAAAAACACCCACTCAACTCTGACGAATCAAATCAAAGAGGTTACAAAATAATCCAAATAAAACATGCAAATAAACAACTCAGAAAATACAAACTGACAAAATGAAGTTATCTTTATTACAAATACGAACAGGCAAACACAAAAATAAAAATAAATTTAATTTTGACTAAAAGCATTAATTAACTGTTTCAGATTTGAGGTTAATGAAGGAGAAAAATAAATGATACACAAGGTTGTAATTCTATAGAACTGCAAGAAAAAGATAGAACTGTCATCACAGTGACTTTCATGTAGATAATCTTGCAACTTTGAAAGATTTTTTAACTTTAATTCATGATTACATTCAGAATTCCCTCACTCTCACCCACCCACCCCTAAAAACAAAATACATTTATTTGAAAATATATAAACAAAAATAAATAAAATTTATTTAAAAAAAAAAAACAATCCCAACAATGAATCTTTTGTTTTCCTTTCAAATTAATTGTATTAATATTTTACCTGAGGAAAACTAGTATCATTTACCTATTCTATTTTTTAACTGACCTGTGTTTAATTTGCTTTAACATAAAATCAATAGACCACAAAAAAACAAAGAAATTATATTCCCATATATAGATGCACTTTGAAAAATATGAACAAAAAACTTTAATGTTTGTGTCAATGAAAAAACTGTCCTAAGCATGGGAATATGGCTTCATATATAAACTAGTAAATTGTTTGTGGAACAAAATTATGTTAAAAGATTTCTAATAAGTTGCATGACAAGATAAAAAATGTACAAATCCAGAATGATGAGCAATAAACTGCAAAAAAATCTGATTCACTTAACAGAATTACATAGCATACTTAAAAATTTTAAAAGCATGTGGATAGGAAACCCCCTCCACCCCCTCCCCTCAAAATAAAAAGAAGAAAAATTTACTGGATTAAATAAATCACTTTTTAATTTGCTGGCTAAACATAAGCAATCACATCGATCTATGGTATTATAAAGCCATTTCTCTGATTGATGATTAATTCTGTAATGGAAAGTGAGATCACTGTAGACAGCACTTTATTGATGGGGACAAGAACAGACTGCATTACAATTTTTAGACTTGGTTAAGAAATCCTTATCTTGCCTGCCAATGATGTGGAGACATTAAAAAAAAAAAAATCTCTGAATATTACATTTACAGACAAGCATTCTAGATGTTGACCGTAAATATACCTAAATGATCCTCTGAAAACATCTTGAAGTAAAAATTCTACCAGCCCAGCGGGAGGTGGGGGTGGGGTGGGGGGAAGAAAGACAATCCATCTAAGAAAATTTACAGGAAATCAAAACGAATGAAATGACAATCTGCTGCCTGCATCTCCTTCCTTAATTACTTTATATATATTTTTTAATTTTTTAAAAAACCAAACAAAGAGGCAACTTCCTAGATCTGTGACATTTACATAACACACAAAACTAAAAATTCTCCATTGTCACTCACATAAAATGACAATATGCACGAATGAATACAAAATGCAAGTCCCCAAAGAGCCATACCATAATTTGGTAAGTGCAAGATGTTGACGTAGAGCACAGTTATGTACACAATAAATTTCATTTAAAGAGGTGATAATTTTTACCATACCTCTGATATTTTGTCAATCGGCATGAACAGATTTACCAGTCATTCACTGCACATAGAGCAACAAGACTTCTTAGTCTTTAATCGACCTTGTAACTCTCCAAAGACTCACCCGGTATTTATTACTGTTAACACAGTTCAAGGAAAGTATTCACTACTCAATGAACGTTACCTGCCTGCTAAAAAAAAAATGAAAAAAAAATATGAAAATTTAAAAAAAAAAACCAACCACAAGATAAATGTACATTTAGTCTCTGGTAGCTGCAAAACTGCAGAGTACAAAATTGCGACCAAGTCACGCTCCACTAGAGGTGAAGAAAGTTAGGTGATTTACTTATATCCATAGCCACTTCCCCAGCCTGAACTGCCACCATAACCACTGCCATAACCAGAGCCACCACTCCAATAACTTGGTTGTCCACCCCAGCTACCAGCACCTTGACCCCAGGAGCTTCCATAACCCTGCAATATTAAATTAGTAATTATGGTAAATCATACTGTTTTATATCTATTTAATCTGAGTCAAAATAAAAAAAGTTTTCTAAGAAATTTAACTTCTATTGTAATACCAGAGTGGATTTATGCTTGTTAGTCAAATTTAATTCTATATTCTAATTCAGACGAGTATATAACATTGGTCCAGATAAATCAACATTACTTTACATTACTGCACTATTTTTTTTTTAACAAAGAAATTAATATAAAGTCAGATGACAGTACATTAAAATAAAACATCATAATGAGAAGTTCTTTCACAGACTAAAATTTAATTAAAATGTACAGCAACACAACTTTCTTATTTTTCATGTTCCTTTTATCTAAGTTCTTTATTTTGCCGAGACAAATTGTTAATCTTGGTTAAAACAAGAATGGGAAATTATTGTAGTGATTAGTCAGGCAGAAAGTCCCTTACCTAAAAGTAGCTTTCTTTGGTTTTATAAAACTAAAGATATCCAGTTTCCAACTTTTCATTAAAAAAAATAATAAATTGAACAGATAATAATTATTATTATATTTTGTATTGCAGTTTGTATCAATGAAACCACTTCTATCTGTAAAACTTATTTTGCAACAAATTCTAAATATAATTCCATCTGCTGTCAGTCCCATATCCGAAAGATCATCTTTTTCACCATCAATAAGTTGTCATCATTCAGCAGGTAAGCGCTAAATTATCTAAATTATCTATTTACATATACTTCTTTTCATAATGCAATCCACTGATAAAAAAGTATAACATTTCATTTTGCTTTACTTTAGGATTTAACTACAGTTTTACCAAACAATGTGGCCATTTAAAAATCACAATGGATTCTTAAATTTACAATGGCTATCAGAAATCAAGATGTCTTCCATTGGCAACAGTATTTGATAATTTCAGTATGTATCTTCTCAAAATATAATGTAGCATGAATCTTTTTATTCAGGTACCATGTTCACATTGTAGTCCCTAGAAACATTACTGGATCAATTCCATCCAGCCTGTCAGCAAAGGTTAATTATTTTAAGACTTAAAAAAAAAACATGCAAAAACTAACTCAGAAAAAGGTATGCAACAATAAAAAAGAAAGCAACGATACCCATGATTAGCATACCTTTCCATAGCCAGATGAACCACTCCACTGACCCCCTTGGTTTCCCCAGCCTCCCTGGTGACCCCAAGATCCTTGGCCACCCCATCCTTTGCTATAACCAGCACCACCGCTCCCACCATAGTAATTGCTACTACTACGCTGGCCCTGCAACAATCATGTTATATGTACTTATATGAAAATCAAAACATTTTGCTATAAACACACTTATGCCCAGATGTGATGTAAACAGAAATTATGTGCTTTTACTGAAAAATGATAAAAGCTTTTGTTACAACTGCACTGCACATCATTAACCCAGATGAAATATAGGTGTCATGTTGAGGTTATGAAGTCCATGGAATCAATAGTTGATTCAATAATAAGGTGAATAAAGTAACTTTATTCAATCAATCTGAGAAAAAGAAAAATTACATCATTGCCAAACAATCAAAGAAACCTGAAACTTATACAATGTCAAAAATGCATTTTTTAAAATGTACACATATTTTTGGATTAATTATGAACATTAATCAATTAATAACATCTATAGGTAATAGCTGCAACAGCATATAGTAATGAAAATTATCTTGTGACTGATAAACATTACCTAGGACAGATTTATGAATATTCACATAGTTAAAATTATTTTTAAAAAATAACTGGCGAAAGCAGTTGATAGAGCATTTCCTGGCTCCTGTCAAATTTAACATAATTGCTGGAATCATCAAAATTTAAAGCGTGATAAAAAAGTCTGACTCAGTATCATGAAAACATGGTGCCAGAGTTAGTTGCAATCTAAATTAGTGTGTGTTGCCCCATTTCAAAATGAGTGATTTTAATGAGCAGTGAATTTACAAATTTTGTTTCAAATTAGAGAAAAGCAAACCCCCACATTTTAAAAACAGCTTTCAAAGATTTGTTCAAAGACTTTTCATGAATTGCTTTTAAGTTGACCATTTGTCAATTTGAAATAAAAAACAATGACCAAATGCTGCTATTGGCATCCTGATAAGGAGTGATTGACACTGAATTATCTATCAAATTTCTGTTGATATTTCTTATGGGATGATATTTGATATTTGAAGTTGATATTTCTTATGGGATGTGCCAATCAATTCAGCCAAGTTTGGGTCTAAAATGCTTATTAAGAATTTTTTCATCAATGTACTACTACAGAATCAAATTTTCTTTATTCTATCATCACTAGTGACGAAATAGAGATGCACAGCTATGACTCAGAAACAAATGCCAAGTTTACTGAATAAAACATTCATTCTTCTTCAAGTTATTGGAAAAGTGGACTTTTGGGAATTGGTGTTTGCATGACAACAAACCACGCATGCTTTCCAATATTAAGCTTAACCACCACCCCATCCACCCACAGGGCATAAATTTGCAACTTAATATGGTTTTAGAACTAAAATGGTGTACTTTTAATAATCTAGTGCAGAAAGATGAAAGTGTGTACCTGATAACCGCCAGACTTGTAGCCTCCACTGTAACCACTGCTGCTACCACCACCATAAGATCGGCGATCATCAAATCTGCGGTTATCTCTGCCCCAATTTCTACTGTCAAAGGATGCCCCACGTGGACTGTAGCCACCTGATAGGAAAAGGTACAAAAGCCACTAAAGTTAAAAAAAAAAAAAAAATCAAGGCAGCAGAGTCACCCAGATTTTTTTTTGGGGAAAAAAAATATTTTTTTCAAATCACTACAACATGATGAGTCATTTCATTCAGAAATCATTTCTCATTCATCTGCTATTTATTATATTTGCCAAAATGATGTAGTTTTCGAGATAATGCCACCTAAAGTTGATAGAAATATGGGCCTTCAAATTTCAAAAGATGCAAATTTTGTGGCAATCAGTACACAAAAGGTAAGGAAACAGTAAGAAATGGCATGCAATGTAACAACAGTACATTTGCATTTCATTGTAGTAATGAAAACTGACAGGCAGCCTGCTTTCTCCTAATCACCTAAGATTTCTGTAGGCAATGCATTTGCTATGTGATGTTTAGGAGTGGGCAGGTCATAGTTAGACTCTTTTGTGGGGTAATGGACTTACCGAAACCAGTGGGTGAAAGTAGCTACCAAGCTATAAAGGAAACAACTCACAAAACATGTACCTCTATACAAAAGATCAGCATGCAGGCAACTGCAACACTTGAGTATGAACAGGCACAAGAGATAGAAGATGATGACAAAATAGACAATCAATGTTTCCAGTGATATGGGACTTGGATGACTGTAGGCCACTCATCTAAAGTAGGTGATATGGCAAATATTGGCATGAAAACTGGAAAGGTTCTTGACACTCAAGCAAAAAAGTCTGTAAGTCATGTGACTATTGGTAGAAACAAGATCCCAACACTGAAAAGCACAGAAAATGTGCCAACACTCATGGCATACACCTCACATTGACACACGAGGGTTCTAGTGGGCCAATGGAAGAAAATGGTACAAGCGAGATTTTTGAAAGATCAGTTGAGCAATACAAGCTAAGGTATACAGGGTTTGTTGGTGATGGGGATACTAACACATATAAAGAAGTGTGTGAGAGTAAGCCTTATGGCAACAAAAGGATTGACAAACTTGAATGTGTGGGTCATATAGAAATGAATCAGAACAAGACACAGAAACCTGAAAAAGAACACCAAAGCAGCTTTGCCTGATAGAAAGAGACTAGGTGGGAAGGGTAGACTTACAGAGACACCATTGATAAGCTACAAAGTTATGGAAATGCAATCAGGGAAAATAAACATGACATTGTCAAGATGTGAGAAGCTGTTTGGGCAATGTACTTTCATAAGGTTTATCAGATGAAAAATCTGTTCACAACTTTTGTGATGCAAAATGGAGCCTCTTTCTGAAGGTCAGAACAAACAATTACCTCCCTTCTTCAGTCATGGAGGCTATAAAACCAATCTGGAAAGAACTTGCCAAGACAGCTCCTACACAAAACCAGAATGAGTCAATCAATATCATTATATGGAAACTGTGCCCTAAAAAGAAGAATCATGGATTGAAAACTGTTGAAACTGCTGTGGCAGTGGTAGTAACCTTGTTCAATGATAGCTGCACCAGCCTGATGGCTATTTTGAGGATGATGGACAAATGTCTGGGACAGTTCTGTCACACATTCTGTGAAGCAGATGTTGAGAGTGTGAAAAATTAGCAGTGACAGACATTTTTGGCTTTCAAGGCTCTTTGACAGGCTAGGAGACACAGAAGTTTGGGTGCTAATGAGCAAGAATCTGAAAGAGGGTTATCCCTACCAAGCTGGGGGTGGGGTATTGACTGCTTTCAGGTAGAAAAACTTAATTTTCTGCACACTGCAGACCTGCCTACCCCCCACCTTAGGAAACCAGAAGATCACTGGTCCAAAACCAGAAGATTTTGAATGGAAACCAGAAGATTTTATGCGGAGTCTGGCTTTTTAATAGAAATACCAATAATATAAAATAAATGCAAAATTAAAAAAATAATATTAATATTTTTAAATAAACTTACCAATAATGTAATGATTAATGCAAAGCACAACAATTTGTCTACATTTTGTCTAGTCTCCATTCCACTGTTTATTTTAGATGAATTTTTGTCAAGCACACCAAGTGTTAGGCAGTTTTATTTAGATATTTCTTTAGACTTCATTTGAAGAAGGATCTTCACATTTCAGAATAATGGGCCATTGAAGTACCGCATCATGATTTTCACTTTTACAGAAATTCATTAAATATTTCATAAATGGATTTTTTTAAAAATATATATTTAACTTTTTATTATCTAATGTACAAGACACAAAAAGAAACATGTGCCTATTGAAAAATTTTAAGAAAAAAGTTATGATTTTTTTTTTATTGTACCCATCTAAAATATATATTTTGGGAGAACATGTAGAATTTTAAAAAATAAAATTTACTTAAACCTAAAGCATATAGGCTTTCATCCATGCACAACCTTTTAATTTTATGTATGAGAAACTAGTATACCAAATTTCAGGGACATGGAATAATTACAACTATTCAAAAGGGGTCTTAGCATTTAGTTTAACAGAGGAAAAAAATCATTTTGAGAAAAACACATTTAAAGTAAAATAAAGACTACAGAACTTTAAAAGTGTTCAAGTGGTTTATTTTTTTAAAATAAATATACCCTATCCATACTACATTGGACTGCTCTTAGTCATTTAGCTCTCTCAGAATTAAATATACTAATACTATATATTACTATCCTTTACATCCTCAGTGTACAGTCTTTTTATTTTCTAATACTACATAGAACCAGAATATTTCAAAGAAATTTTTTTTAAAATATATTTATCAATCCACATTAATAAAATTTGGAATATATGTTGTCTTTGTTATGAGAAAGCAATACCAGTTATTAGTTTTAGAATATCTGGTTCAGATTTTAATTTATAAATGATTTAAATATATAAAACACATGTATTTTTCTAAATTTACATGTCCATTAGACTAGAGAAAAAACAGTGAAAGTCTTCCTGTAACATTTAAAATGTTATTAAAAAGACATTCTTCAATAAGCATGCTTTGTTAATTAAGAATTGGATATGATTAATATTATTATTTTTAATATTTTATGCATTTCTTTTGTCTTCAATGTATGTGTATTTATTATCATGCCTTCTAAAATTCTATTATAATAATGTGTGTACTGCGTAATCACAAAATATCAACGGCTAATTTACAAATACCTGTATATATATAGGCCTATATATATTTCTAATTTTTTATTATTTTTCTTAGCAGAAATGATTAAAATAAAAAATTCGACTAAATCAAAATGTTCACAATTCCGTAAATTACTTTCAAACAAATTTGACTCAGGATCATTTCTTTATCGCCGATGATCTTTTGTTTTAAAAAATAAATTTTGAAACCTTACATATTATATAAGAATAATTACAACGGATTCTAGAAAAATGATTATTTGAACCTCAATGCGTTTTCAAACATAGGCCTACCGTTATTGAAAACGCCAATCTTTTTCCTAGCATTGCAATATAATTCGTCAAAGTAGCTCGTTTTGGACGGATAATTTCTGAAGAAAATTGCATAGACTGTCTTACATGTAAGTTGAATGTTATTTATTAAAGTAAATATTTCATAATTGTCACGCATATACTATCGCTACGTGGCCGCCATTTTGAAAAAGCGAACTTCGTCTATCGGTCGAACGGGCAGTAAAAACGTTATGAACCGAATTTGCTTATCCCGCTAAGCTCTGACTTCTCAACATAAAAATTTTCGTCTGCTATGAGCTCTTCAGCATACGAGTCCTTTTCTAACACTTCCGGAATCTTATTCGTCGGCCGTTATTAATTTTAGTTGACAAAACAGAATTTCGCTCGTGAAATAAACATTTTCTTTAAATATTTTGTTGATGCCTGGAACACTAATCTGTCGTCAGACGATCAATACATCTCTTTTTTCAGCAGGTTGTGAATGCCTATCAAAATCATAAGTCCAAAATAAGCCTTAATTTCAGTGGCATTAGATTCCTTCCAACCTGGATCGACATTTTGTTTTTCGCAATATTCGGACATACATACGTATACTCGTTCATTTATTCCGCTAACTTGTCAAATGTTTATCTTTGAAAAACTGGTAGAAGAAAGACAGTTGAGTACTATCATTAGTTACAGTCACATTCAGCCCAATTTCTTATAAATTCCGATTCAAAATAAACTTCTCTTACCTCATTATCCGATAAATTGAATCCAGAAAACTCCTCCCTATTGATTGACGATTCTAAGAAATCCATTTGAAACACCAAATGCGAAAAACAAAAAAACTTTATGAAAAAGTGAATGAAGCAAGGATAAAACGTTTAAAAATGGCTTGGAAATCGTTGTACAAACGTCATACTTCCTGTAGACACCGGATATCCTGTAGAGAAGAGCACTGGTTGCTACGGACTCGTTTGGGCGATTTGCCTGATACAAGGTTAGCCAGTTTTGGGTGCTCCGCCCGGTAAAGAGTTAAAGGGTTAAAGGTAAGTGACATTTTACTTCCTGGTCAAAAGAAATTGTTTGAAGGCATAAGCTTGTCACCCAATACAGTTGTCACCAGAATTACTGATTTATCAGCCAATGTGGAGAAACAATTAATTGAAATGGTTAAGGAATTTGAAAAAATTTTTAATTGCTATTGATAAAAGCACAGATGTGTCAGATAGTGCACAATGAGTTGTGTTTATCAGGTGTAGACTGCATTTTAAATCTGACAGAAGAATTCCTATTTTGAATATGTGAACTTTGTTGGTATTTTATGGCCAGTACAAAAGTTCTGCGCCAAATATAATTTATTCCACTGAGATTCAACTTCTAACCATAAATAAATATATAAAGAAAATATTTATTTCACATGCAAAATTGTTTAGTCAACAACAATTAATGTGAGAATCAGTCACTAAAGTACTATCCGTAAAAGTTGTGAAAATTATCATGATGAACTTAGACAGTGCATAATGCAAGTTGAAAAGTGTAAGGACAAACATAATTCTTTATTCCAGAATCATTTACAATTTTTTTTAAAATGCTTGGTTTACAAAGCACTTCAAATATTTATCAAGATTAGAAATAACATGATAAAACACTAACAAACCTTATATTAAAGAAAATTAAAAAATAAAAATATGAAGGCTGATTGTTTAAAAAACTATAACTACTGTTTCTAGATTGAAATTGCTTTATATTTTCTGATAATTTCAAATCCAAACTGCTATTATCATGACCACATACTGATTCCTCATCATATGGTTGTCTAATTCTGCTTTATAAATTTTTTAATTCATAAGTAAAATTTAAAAAATTAAAAAATAAAAATCAAACTGTACAAGAAAAAATATTTCTGAACCAAACCGCAGAAGAAAATTAAAGAAGTCCTATTCTGGAATTGAAAAATAATGCTGTAAATTAGTTATATAGTTTTCTAAGGTTCCTGGAATTCTTGGTATGCTTTCATAGCTTTTGAACGACATAGTGTAAACAATCAAAGTGAATAGTGAAGTATCAAAGAGTCAGCGATGGTGATAATGACTTGCAAATATTCCACAGCATTTTATTGAAAATAAATATGTTATGCAAAGTGGTGGAGGGAAAGGATATTTCTTGAAAAATTCAAGGACTCAGCAACTAACTGAAGGGTACATAGGCAAATTCAAGTACTGTTTAAGGACAAAATAAAATTGAAGTAATTTTCAAAGACAATTCTAATTCTTCAAGGACTTTTCAAGATTGCTATAAACCCTGTTACATTAAAATTAAGAGGGTGACTATGTTTACCATTTGTTTACTTTATACAACATTTACATGTACTTATACCCCAAAAAGTCAAAATAATTTTCTATATTATTTGTTCTCTCAAGACTAAAAACAATTATATTAATAACCTCTGCGTTCTGGATACGGCCTGTAACCAAAACCACCACCTCGTCGATCATCACGGAAGCCACCACGATAACCACTGCGGCCACCTTGACGGTCTCTATCAAAGCCACCACGATAACCCCCCCTTGGACGATCTCTGGAATCTCGTCGACCACGATCTATAAAATACAATGATATGAACAACATAAAGACATTCTAACAGAACATAAAATATCATATTAAAAGATGAGCAACCACCAAAGAAACTAAAAAAAAAGAGAGAGAGAGAGAGAGAGAAATAAAACACAAACCACGTGGGATGAAAAACAGTTTACATTAAAAATTCTAGAAATGACAATGCCTCCGATGCAAATGCCAAGATGCTAATGTGAACTGAAGTCATATTTTAATGTTAACTTAAATGGCATTACAGGACTGAGAACTGTTACAATGTTAAGACCATTAGTTATTGATTATATTTCTTGTATACCATGCTATTGATATCATTGCTTTTGGGTGTTAGCTACTCTTTTATGAGTGATCTTTCAGAAATTTTCAGAAACTAATGTCAATTTTTCTATATAATGGAGAAAATGTGTGTTTTATAATTTTTTGCTTTCTAGTTTTTGAAAAAGGATCATGATATTTTTTTAAGTTAACTGTTACTGAAAGAGTTATGTAAGCTCCATCTTAATACTCAATTTTATTTAAATTGACACTCCATTATAGTTATTCTGCACTGACCAGTTCTGAGCCATTTAACTATAGACAACGCTCCTTCTAATATTTTTCCAGTGTGCGTGGAACATTCTCCTATGTCAGGGGTGCACAAACTTTTTAGGCCAGAGGGCCACATTTCTAATTGATAGTGCATGGAGGGCCGCAAGTCAGATTGCACATGGATGGCTCATAGAAAAAGAACAACACAAATAATGAAATAATGTCTTTACATTCGTTTTTGCCTTATTAACATAGATTTAGTCTTTATTAGTGAGAAGGGTGAGCCTGAATGATGTTAACAACTTTGCCAATATTTGGTTCGAGTTTTGTAGTCGCCAGCCTCAAAATCGAACAGAGATTGTTGTCGGTCAAATTCGATCTCAGCTTGTTCTTGTTCATGTTCATTACTGAAAACGTTTGTTCACACAAGTATGTGCTGCCGAATTCTGACAACAACTTGCAAGCCAAGTCCTTGACATTTCTGTATGTGCTCGAGCTGAGACTTCCATAAAATGTTAAAAAGTTGTTCTGCTGAAATGATGACTTCAGTTCAGGTGAACATTGAAGATCAATGACCTCCAGTTGACAGTGATCAGGCACGGACTCTACACTACATGAGAAAGGATCGCGAATGAAGTTGAATTAGAAGTCCTTGTGCTCCTTGAAGGCATCAAAGCGTTCAGTAAATTCCTTCAGCAATGTTTCACAATTGCAATGGTATCTGCTGAAGTTACATTGGTACTCCTTCTGAAAAGCTGAACAAATCGGAAAATGACAAAGATTTCTAGCTTGCAGATTCGAACAGAAGAGCCTCAACTTCAACGTGAAGGACTGCAGTTCCTTGTACATATCAAAGATAAAGTGATCTTTGCCTTGGAGAGGCTGGTTGAATCTATTCAAGTGATCTGCCATGTCTGTCAGAAATGCCAAGTCTGCCAACCACTGTTTGTCAGTAAACACGGCCGTGTCTTTGCCTTTGACAGTAAGGAATTCACAAATTTCCGTTCGCAACACAACAAACCGTTTTAATACCTTTCCTCGACTCAGCCACCTGACATCTGTGTGATACGGAATGTCTCGATATTCTGTCTCGATGTCTTCAAGAAATGGTCTGAACTGTCGATGATTAAGTCCTCTGGATCGTATGAAGTTCACAGAATTAAAAACGAATTTCATGACGTCAAATTTCAAGATTCGTGCACAGAGCGATTCCTGATGAATTATGCAATGGTACATGTGGACACTATCTGTTGGAATTCCAAGCCCCTGCAAATGTGGCAGCAAATAAGCAACAAATTCTGATGCTCTTCCAGTCATACCATCTGTGATAACGCTGGCTAGCTTTGGCACCTGGACGTTAAGGTTTCCAAGAACGGAAGTCACTCCTCCAAAAATATCTTCACCAGTCGTCCGCCCATGTAGTGAAGCCATACCAGCTAATTCTTGAGTTATTTCAAAGTTCTCATCCACTGCACCACAAAACCCAGTAGTTGTGCTATGTCAACGTTGTCAGTGCTCTTGTCCAAAACAATTGAAAAGTACTTACAGTTAGCAAGTCTTTCACACAACTGTTCACAAACATCTGTTGCTAAGTCTTCGACAGGGCCTTGAATGGTTGTCAGTGAGAGTGGGACTGTGTTGAAAGTTCAGGACATATTGGACAGCTTGGATGCAGTCTTTGAGTCACCGTCAGTAAAGGGCCGTGATGATTTGGCAACAATATGTGCTACTTTGCAACTTGCACGAGCAAAATACTTGTTTTCTTCAGACTTTTTTGTGAAGAAATGTTGCTGTGCTGACAGATCTTTTAAAAGTTGTTCAATTTTGTTGTTTCTCTCAGCACCTTTTAAGTCATCAAAAGTCGCAGCGTGCTTTGTTTTGTAATGCAGCTTGCAGTTGAAGTCCTTCATCACAGTAACAGACTCACAACAAATTAAGCACATAGCTGCTCCATTTAAATGCCACATAAAGTATTTAGCCATCCACTCTTCTTTAAACTGACACGTTTCGTCTTCAATTTTACGCTTCTTATGCAGCAGGTTTCGACATATTTACAAAGGGCAGTAATTTAAAAACAATTTCACTTCATGCGAAACTGTGTAACTAATTCACTACATTCTAACCAGACATCCACAGCCGCACATTCACACACACTGACTGCACCTTCCTTCCCACCCACCCCCCTGTCACCTCACCCCATCCCCAGACTGAACTTTGGCTGGCTGCCTGTCGACTTGGGTCTTTCTAATGCTAATTGATGTCGCCATACATCAAAGATGTGCAGATACTATTTCAACACACACACCTTTGATCAGCTGAAGTGAACAATGTGCCCAATACACAGAGCTCTCACCTCAATACCGCATTCAGCGTTTGTTTTCAACACAACACAAGATGCATGCACGGGAAAGCAGACCACTGTTCTACTCCCTTGTTCAGATTAATGTTAAAAGCTCCTTGCAGGCCACAAATAATGGTAACATTCTAAAGTCTTCTGGGGGCCGCGGTTTGTGCACCCCTGTCCTATGTGGAACTGGCAGTTGTTTGAGCTTGCTACCAAAACTTGTGCGCAGAATTTTGAAACTACTGCGGGGTGTGTTAACTGACTACAGCATCATAATTTTGAAGTGTTTTTAGATCTGAGGATGTCCTAAAGTAAAATGGTTTAAATGCAAAATGTCTGGATAAAAAAATGAAACATGCCCAGATGCAAAAATGATAGCACCAGAGGCAAAATGTCCAGAACAGAAAAGTAAAATTAAGATAAAAGATGCTAGGTATCCATATAAAAAAAAATAGAACAGCAGATGAATACCTTCAACTACGACATCAAAATACAATTTTCTCATTTATACATACATATAAGTGAAAAACATATTTTAGTTGCTATAATTTCTCAAAATAGTTTAGAAAATAATTTATTTAATGTTAGCTATTTAAAGCTCCCAATTTAAGTTAATCATTTTCATAGTTTGTGAAAAACTGTCAGTGTGTGTATGTGAGAGAGGGGGGGAGAGAGCCAAGAGAATAATATATAAATAAATTTTAATCTGACCAGAGTATCTGTTGTCACGGAAGCGCTTATCTGGTGGAGGAAGGAGATCACGAGCCTCCTTTTTGTATTTCTCTACAAGTTTATCAGCCTCTTCACGATTCACATTTTCTTCCTCTGTGAAAATCACACTGTCAAACAGCTGACCCACCTCTGGCAGACTGAAGTTGGCTGCAAACACCAAAATACATGTGATAAATTCACCATCTTGCTAAGCAACCATTTATAGTAAATATAAGTGATGGAAATAAAAGCATGGATGTGCAGAACTATAAAGATCTACTTACCCCCTGCAGTTTAAGTGTAAGTGATGTTGGTGGCAAATTCAAAATACATATATTAAAATTAAAAAAAGAATGAAAATAACAAAAGAAAAGAGGATTTCCCAACAGATAACAAATGAGATCGTGGACTAAGGATTCTGGCCAGTATGATCAGCTGCTGCTTCATCTCAATGAGAAACTGTTGCTGTTTATCTTAGTTGAAATGAAGTATTTTAGCATAAGCATTACTCTTTACAGGACAAACTCCATTTGAAGCATACTAAAAAATGGACTTATGATTAAAAAAAAAAAATAGAAAAGTAAAGCAAGTAAAATCAATGAATCAGATAAGGCAAGTGTACTAGAAAATTGAACTCATTTAGAGAATTTGAATTACAAACAGTATTCCTAAATTCTCTTGTGATTAATATATTTTAAATAAATGAAATAACTTAAACAGGATTTTTATTATGTTTTATTAGGGAAATTCTACCGTTATTGGTCTATTATATAAAAATGTTGCACACACATACAGGACTTACAAGAGATAAAAAATGTACAAGTATAAAGAGGACAATTTCAGCCAAGTGTATTTCATCTATATGCAATAAATGATATTTAGTGTCATATAAAAAAATTGGCTCTTTTACAGGTATTTATTTTGACATGAATATGACTGTATTCAGTTATAGACTGTGACATATGCCATGCATTAAAACTATCTGCTATTATTAATGCCAAAAACAAATTTTCATTTCTGAAAAAAAATTGCTGTCATACAATAAATAAGTCACGGCAACGGATTTCACTATAAGTAGAGAGTCACAATGTCATCACTTTACATGGGAAAAATGTGCAAACGCAAGCAAATTTGCTAAAATTTATCAATGAGCATGTTTTTTTCACGATGAACTAGGTTAACCATTTTTATTTGAAAATAAAGATCGATGTTTCATCTTTCTAATTGTATTGTTGTTTGTTCCTGTGAATTTTGTTATAGTATCCATAAACTTTAATAAAAGTACCTTAGCACAGCAGTGCAAATTTCAGTCTCAAAGCTGAAAAAGTAAAATCCACGATTTCAGTTACCGTTCTGAAACAATATAGATGAGCTTCCACAGGTTTGTAACCTAAAATCGGATTGGTCCATTATATAGAAGACAAACAACTCTTTACATAGATATTTTTTCTATTAATGTGTGTTGTGAATTACCAAATAATTTTTTCAAAGTAAAAAGTTCATGATACATTTTTGGGATAAAAAATTTATCACACAGTTATGGAAAATATATCATTTTCTGCAGAATTTCAATCTTTCAAAAAGTTGTTATTCCATTGGTCAGTAATTGCAGACAATGGTGTAACAACTTTTTGAAAATATCTTAGCACAGTTACTGTGAATCAAGACTCGTATTCATGAAACAAATTGTAGTGAGGCTGCTGGAGACATTTCTATCATGTACAAACTGCTTATTGGTAAGATTCTGTTGTAAGAATACATTAATGATTACTTTCATCTATGATTATTTTTCTGTAAGATTATCTATATTTTTTAAGTAAAAGTGTTGATCCCCCCCCCCCCCGATCGGAAATTAAAAATAGGTCAGTCCGTCATCCATTCACGGCAGCTTGTTGCTATTTCTTGCATTCTTCATTTGTAAACTTGTAGAACATATTTTATATATATTATTTTATTTACTTAATTAATCTTAGTCTTGAGTAGTAATTTAATTATTTAGAAAAATAGTTTAAAAACATCATTAAACAAGAAAAGACAACTCGCAATGTAAAAATTGTAAACAGCCCCCACCCACCCCCAACAAACTTTGGCATGAGCAAACACTGATTTATTATAACGCTAAGATACTTTTTGGTTTTAATTTGAATATAATTCTTTTTCTCTTAATTTTTATTTGTATTTTTAGTTTCTTCTTTTCACAATCTATTATTTCTTTAGTGGCACATAAATAAAGAATAGTCTAAAGTGATGATTTTTATATTACATTATTATTAAAACAGCAGGTTCATTAAGTTGCATATGCATTCTGCTTATGAGCCAACTTAATAATTTTTGTATATTATTTTAGTTTTAAAAATGAGAACTAATGGGCAGCATGTACTCTAATTTTGATTTTATTTTATTTTTGGTAACCTTAATAATTCTAGTATTTTTTTAAAATGTGAATTAATAATTTGGGGCATGTTTTGTGTAGCTGGTGAGAAGTATGCTCTTTTAGCATTCACACATTTTGGCACTATTACCATAGATTGATTATGGGTGCTAGAAAAGGTAAAGCTGTCAAAACCCTTGTTGATAATTTGTGCACATATTTGTATCTCTGACAGTGCACATATTGAGCTGCTGGTAGATGCAGACAGCAGCCTAGGTGTAACTAAGGTGATTAGGACAACTGATCTAGATAATGTTCCAAGTAGCCCATCACCAAAGAACAGAAACAATATGCTGGATTTAAAAGCCAAGGTGAGCATGTTGCTGAACAACACTCAATCTTTTATTAGTGAGGTTTTAGTGGTTCACAATACCAGAAGTGATAATATTTATGGAACAGTATAGAAGTAAGAATATTTTAAAGTGGGGTGGCAGCATGTACTGTGATGATGTGGGTGCCAAGTTTGCTTTTAACTGGGGCTTAACAATGGAGACAACCAATGAAAGAACTGGGACAGCTGTTGACTATAGAGCTTTACAGGAAGAATTTTCAATTTGTAAAAATATTAAAATAATAAAATATTTGAATTAACCTACGTTGTGCATATTCTTTGTTGAAAATAAATATAACAGAATTAGCTTTAATTTATTGTGTACATTCTCATTTTATTAAATTAAATATCATAAATTTACTGAAATGGTCCATTTCCAAGCTTCTAATAATTTCTACAATTTCTTTGTTATACCCTTCGGAAAAAATTAGGCTAAATGGCAAATGATTTAATATTATGCATTCTGGTTATGCTTTGTTCATCAATTGCATATGTTATTGTGTCATAAATGTTCATGTTGTGTTTGGCGAGCAATATTATGAAACGGAAGTACATTTTCTTTTGCAATTTGTAATAAAGAGAAATGCCAATTTTGCATTATATCTGTTTTTTCATGTCTGAGATAATATTTATTAGAATTGTTGGACTGTGTTTCATTGTGTTTTTTCTAATACTTATAATGAAGTTGAAAAACCACACATTCATTACGTCTAAAAGAAAAAAGGGTTATCACAAATGGCAACACGAATTTAATTAATATCAAAAAGTATTACTGATACCATGTTTTGTGCACAACTTTACTTTTTGAGTAGAAAAGATTTCAAAATATATTGACTAGAAAAAAATGAGTAAGACTACCTACTGTAAGCTTTATTATATATAAATTTTAAATAATAGGGGGAAGGGTGCAGTTTAAGTCAACAGATATTTCTTGGTACTATATAACCCAATGTATTTTAAAAGGCTAAGTTCCGTAAATGCAGTAAATGTTAGTGATTACTTTCTAATATAATCTCAGACAATGCAAAATGGCATACTCAAAGCTCCAACATTCCTCTATACACGTCTATATTTGCAATTATAGTTTATAAAAAAACTAAGTTTTCCAGAAGGGACAAATTTATTAAATATTTAGCATATTATTTTCAAGCAAACACTAAAAGTCATGGGTGTGTTCAGTCATTGAATATTGAAGGTAGAAGATGCGTTAATGACATTTCTTTTCTTGCATTAATTAATCTAACCCAAAATAATAATAACCGAAAAAGAATATTAATTAAACTTATTAAATACATGTCAGTTTTATTGTACCACATGATAAAAAATCTTTTCAAAACTTACTGATTTAGCTTACAGGACTGGTTTTTATTTTACAACATTGTTAGGTTTTTTTGAATTACAACTGAAGATGATTATCATATCCCAATACATAATTCTGTTTTTGAAAATTTATTGTAATGGTGAAATAAGGCATAGCTAATGATCATGTTTCCATCTGCCATGACCAGTGCCTCTCAATATTTTATTTTGATAATTCAGAATTTCAATTTTGAAGTCACCTTTGTAAATGCTCTAAGTTCAGCATCACATTAATTATTCTTTAAATAGCAATGAAGTTATTTAAAAATTCAAATAGTAAACAAATATCTACATAAAATAATATCAACATATTAAACATGGTGCAAGGTCTCCTACTACTCCAGAACTGTATGTGAAATACAAGTACAGTCGAACCCACTTATCTCGACCTCAGCTATGTTGACGTTTTGGAAGGGAAATTAACTGTGTCTTTTTCTCATCAGTTATGTCGATTCTTTTATGTTGCCGAACCCTAATATCTCGAGCACAAAAGAGGGATAAAAACGCGACATAACATCGGTTATCTTGATCCCCGTGACGACTAATCGCCAGTTTTGAAAATGTTAGTTATTGATGCCACTTTGCCATCTCGCAATTAATAAATGGCCTCGGCTTGTTAACAACATGCAGCTTAAACTTAATAAGGGCATTGTTTCCCTCATCGGGGGTAATGCTTGCAGCGGACAACAAATGGGACACTGATGCCTGCCCTTCAACTAGCTCACACCTCTTTTATGTCAATTAGCCCACTTTTGAAGTAACCGCGTGTACGATACTTTTCAGACTACTGTTAGAGCGAAATGACTCGCAAATTTAATTTTAACACTGGTAAACATTTTGTAAAAACGAACTACATATACAGTGTAAACACCACTGTTTTTTTGTGATTTTGAGCAATCTTTGTGTTTGCAATGTTGGAGAATTCATGTAGAGTAATAATAAAAGGTTGGTATCGAGAATCGAAAGTGGGACAAATTCCCTTTTTTGTCTTAGCATTTTCTCATCGGTTATGGTGATTCTTTAGGTCTCCAAACACTAACACAGTACAATGTCTCTTTGTTCTTTTGTTTGTTTCTTTCTTTGTACATGTATCTCAAG
The DNA here is from genome assembly GCA_028829895.1 of Sinotaia quadrata. Classification (NCBI taxonomy): domain Eukaryota; kingdom Metazoa; phylum Mollusca; class Gastropoda; order Architaenioglossa; family Viviparidae; genus Sinotaia; species Sinotaia quadrata. Next base: position 106,426,269 of record CM054177.1, on the reverse strand, counting down.
CACAAAAGAGGGCCAAATTCGCCACTTAACATCAGTTATCTCGATTACCAAGACTAATCATCGCTGGCTTTTGAAACTGTTAAGTTATTGATGCCCTTCATCTGGATCACACCTCTTTTATGTTAATTAGCCTGCATTTGAAGTAACCACACGTATGATACTTTTCAGAGCTGTGTCAGAGCGGAATGACTTGCAAATTAATTTTGACACTGGTTAGCTTTTTGTAAAAACGAGCTACAGTGTATATCCTGCAGATTTTTGTGATTTTGTGAGCAATCTTTGTGTTTGCAATGTTGGAGAATATAATGAAAGGTTTGTACATTTTTATAGAATGCCGATTGCGCCAAACAAATCGTGTTTAAAAAAAAAAAATCACACACAAAAAAAGTGCTTATTAATGCACATCATGTACATAAAGAAATTTCAAACACGTTACATGTAATATTGAAGAATTTGTTTTCAAGTAGACTGTTAAATGCAAAAAACAACAAAGCATTTTAGACTTTGTAAAGAAACCATAGTAACCGCGTGTACATAAGCCTTTTGTTGTTACCAAACATATATACAGGCATGTACATTTTTATCGCTTGCAGATCGCATCAAACAAATCACGTCAACGCTGTTGTGTAAAAAAACAAAAAAAAACCCACCAAAAACGTGTGCCATGTACATTCTCGTTTATTAACACACATCATGTACAAGAAGAAATTTCAAGCACGTTACAGTACTGTAATATATTGCCGCCATATTGGTTTTCGGTTATCTCAAAAGTTTTTTGGCAAACCCCTAGACTGGCAACATAACCGGGTTCGACTGTATGTTTGTAGTTTCATAGTACTAGAACTCTGTGCATGTTATAAACACACCTCTATTATTTAAACGGGCAGAAAATAACCACAAATGGTATTAAGTCAAAATTAGTGGAAGTATTTAATCTCGACATTTCCAATATAGGGTTTCATATGTATTATTAACAAGAAATGGATCCATAAATTTACTAAATATTTAGCACAAGCATAAACAAGCTAACTGGGACAGATCAACAGAGAACTGTCAAATATTTTCCTAGAAAGATGGCTGAATAGTATATATAAATGCACTTAAAACATGGTTCCATTCTGCAGAAAAGAGGTATATCTATTCTCAATTTGCTACTCGATCATTCCAGTCAGTACATATAAGTCGTGTATTGTCAAGAACTTTATGCAAATCTGTTTTGGAAATTGTTGTAAAAGATTGTATGAAATTACATATAAATTAAACAATTTATCCTTTCTCTTTAATTCTATTAAACTCTTCTGTAAGAAGACATTAATTTAGTACATTAATAATTATTATCAAAATGTTGATTGATACTATAAGAATTAAACCAGAAAACCACCTGAAACAATAAAAATGTTTAAAACTGAACAGTAAAAAAAAAAAAGAAGCTTGATAACTGCCTGTCAAAAATGTTCAGTGAAAAATGCAAACTGTAATTAGGATGTATGAAACTCAGAAAAAAATCAAAACACGCCTATCAAAGGCCTAGATAACAAAACGAAATATAATGTCTAATCATTCCAACTACTTAAATTTTCAAGGATTTAGAAAGATAAAGAAATGTATTTAAATGATTTTATATTAAATATCTTAAATAAAAGATTAGAGGATTATTCATTTCCATCTCGTGTTCATCCTGTTTTTTAAAATGTGTGCAAACTCATATTTTACAATATGGAGTTGATAGAATATTGTTTTTTATGACTGCTATATATTAAATCATATTTTTTTAAATGCATGCCTCTCATGCTAATAATAAAATAAACATATATATATATTTATATATAGGCTGAATAAAAAGGAATTTAAATGCATCAATATGTAGCTATTCACATCTGGACATGTGTGGAAAAACAGCCATAAGGTAACTGTTGGAATTGATAATGCTAAAATAAATATGACACGTTTATTGACTGTATGCTGGGAATGCAACTGTAACACTGTGAGCAGGTACAAATGGTAAAAAGAAAAATGACAAGGATGAGCTAAACAAAGAGAAACATTAAACAGCAAAATAAGTCAGAAATGATTAATAAAGCTGTGAATTATGAGAAATACTGAGATGATGCTTAAAATTTATAGATATACAACTATAATCGAAAGACAAGAAAAAAAGCACCAAGATAACCTGCGTATGTCTAAATACTGACAGTTAACATGCTTTATAACCCACAGATGCCAGATGGAAGATTTGCTGAAAAAAAGATGACTTTCAGTTTTGAGTGATTCTTTTCCAAATAAGTCATGACTGTACAAGGTAGAAAACTCATGCTACGCCTGGGTATGCGGACATATACAAACGTGCTGATTCTAAGATGCCAAAAAGCAACAGCTGATGTGACTCATCTACTAAAATATAGGCGGCGGGATGAGACCGTCTGGATAGAGGAAAACAATCGCACCCGGTGCCAGGGCTGCCGACAAGCATCATACCTTTCATCTCAAGTACAGCTTTTTCAGGAATCTCTTTTCCTTCTTCCTTCTCTCTTTTCTCAACCCGGCTTTTGAACTCCTCTTCAGTGGGCACAACCACAACTGCTTTGCGTTGAAAACCTTCAAAAGGCTGCATTTTACGGCGCCGGGCTGATGCATACACATTTGTCTAGCAAGGGTGACAGAATACAAAAAGATATTTATAAGTTGTAAATTCCACTTTTTTTTTTTTTGTGCCAAAACTATTTTAACTGGCACATACAAATGCCATAATTTGCAAAGGAATTGATGATTCTCCATCCATATCTGCAACATACTGTAAGAACAGTAGGATTATATTCCTTTGTTTATCTCTCTCCTGATCTCCTCAAATGGATCGTTATTATTTAAGTTCCAAACTATTTTGTTCGTTGCTCATCTTCTTGGTGATCTTTCCCTTCTGGATAAAACAAAGCTGAAATGAAAGTGCATTTTTCCAAACACACACTACCATCAACCTTGCACTTACCTCTCAGAAAAGAACAGAAGCCAAAAAGAACATTTTGTTAAAAAAAAAAAAAAATGAAAAAATAATCATGAAAGTGAAACCCACAACCCAAACTACCAGCTTCTATTAAAATATCTTACTGCCAACAAAGTACCACTTAATAAAATACATAATTACAATTTAGAAGAGGGGAGGAAGAAGCATTAAAAAAAAAAAAACATAACCCACCCTAGAACTGATTACCTATTTTAAGAACGTTCATTTTGAAAAGTATTTAAGCAATATTGAAAAATAATGGAATAATAGTGAAAACAGTAAATACTATTGTCAACATCAAGCGCAAGAATCAATTATCTAGAATTCTTTTAACAATGAAATAAATCATCACTGCATTCAATTTTCATGTAGTGCCATACTGAGCAATCCTTTCTTCCATTGTTGGGTCATTATTCGGTTGTTCTGTAGTTGATCCTGACGTCACCATCAGTTCCATGCAATGAAGATTTAAAAAATCAATATAAATAATATTCAGTTAATATAATCATGTCCATAGTTGACGTTTTTTCTCCATATTATAAATGAATTATTGTCTTTTGTTTTAAAGTTATAAAGCTCATCAGTATTTTAAAAAATATATCCCATTACTAAAAAATTAATATCAATACATATCAACTACATTAGCACTAGTGTTTATTAGAAATTCCCACCCTTCATAAATTTACTTACCTAAGACTTGATATGCCCACATTAAAGTATGAATGCACCATACCTACCTGAATTAAACCTGTCAAGTTTCACATTCAAACAAATGAAGGATGTGCAAATAACTTATTATATAAGGTAAATTTCTCTCACAAGTATAAATGTATTATTTTTCTTGGTGGTGTAACATCCCCACAATGAAAACTTCTGCATGTAAAACATTATGAATAGTTCAAGAAAGCTTGGCTGCCTTTTAAATACAGCTGTATTTTTATGATGTTACTCTAGGAATGTTTCTACACCGATATGTCAGAATATTTACACGTTTATTATAAGCAAGCTACATCAAAACAGGTCACCGGGGTCTTATTAATGCTAAACCCCCAAAATTTTCATTATTAAAAAGATTTTAGACTGAATATATGCTTGTTTTTGTTTATTAGTGGTATATTCTTTTTAATCTTTTAAATGTATACTTCAATAATGTAAAGATCCTATTTTAAAAAATCCTTCAAAAAAAAAAAAAGAATTATCTATCAATTTACTATTTTCAGTTTTATTTCCTTTTATTGTACATTTTATGTGAACTACTGAAGAGTAGTAAACTATAAATAAATCTGTAAACAGAATCTGGATACACAGTAAATGCTTGAATGCTTCTGTACAGACAACAAAAAAAAAGTATTTGAGGAAACAAGAATGCACCCTCAACTTCAAGCAGGTTACAAATATTATACATCACAGACATTGAGGAATCCTGCCTTTCAATACTTGAAAATTAAAATTTGTCATAAAATTTTGTACAATGAAGTACCAGGCAAAAACAACCAAGTTATAAAGCAACGAGAAAGCTTTGTTTAAAAGAAGAAAAAATCTGAGATAACTATCCTTAGGGTCCATAAAGGTCATAGGATATAAAATCTCAAGGATCTTTCACACATATATATGATTTTCAAGAATAAAGGTTAACATGAAAATAAACCAATAGCAACACAGATTTTAACAGATTTTAAAACAGTAAATATTACACATTAAATTATATTTTAATAAAAATTTGATGAAAATGGCTTATAAAATTTAAATTTATTTCACATTTTAGCATTTAGAAAAGTAAAAGCTGGGGAGTGGTTGGGGAAGGTGTTTTATACAAAAAATCAGAAAACCAGAAGATTTTATGCAGAGTCTGGCATTTTAATAGAAATACCAATAATATAAAATAAAAGCAACAAATAATGTTAATATTTGCAAATGAACTTACAAATATTGTAATGATTTATGCAAAGCACAACAATTTGTCTACGATTTGTCTACTTTTTTGTCTAGTCTCCATTCCACTGTTTTTTATTTTTAATTTTAGACAAATTTTTGTTAAGCACACAAAATGTTAGTCAGTTTTATTTAGAAATACATTGGTCAAGGTATTTCTTTAGACTTCATTTGAAGAAGGATCTTCACATTTCAGAATAATGGCTACTGCATCATGATCTTCACTTTTACAGAAATTCATTAAATATTTCATACATAAATTTTAAAAAATATATATTTAGAAATTATTATCTACTGTACAAGCCACATAAAGGAATTTTAATTTTACCCATCTGAAATATATTTTTGGGAGTACATGTAGAATTTTAAAAAATTATTTTTTAAAGAACAAACCTAAAGTATATAGGTTTTCATCCTTTTAAATGTATGAATGATAACTAGTATAAAAATTTCAGGGACATGGAATAATTACAACTATTTAAAAGGGGCCTTAGCATATACTGATATAGTTCAACGGAGGAAAAGAGTCATTTTGAGAAAAACACATTTAAAGTAAAATAAAGGCTACAGAATTTGAAAACTGTGTTAAAAGTTGTTTATTTTTTGATAAATATAACCCTATTCATACAATGGACTGCTTTAGTCATTTAGTTCTCTTAACAACAGAGAAATAAATATACTACCCTTTACATTCTCACTGTACAGTCTTTTTATTTTCTAATTCTATACAACCAGAATACTGGAAGGAAAATTTTTAAAAACATATTTATCAATCTACCTTAATAAAATTTGGAATACATTTTGTCTTTGTTATGAGAAAGCAAAATCAATTGTTAGTTTTAGAATATCTGATTTAGATTTTATTTTATAAATTATTTAAATATATGAAACACTTATATTTTACAAAATTTAGGTATGTTAATTAGACTAGAGAAAAAAACAGTGAAAAGTCCTGTAAAATTTAAAATGTTATTAAAAAGACCTTATTCTTCAATAAGCTTGCTTTGTTAATTAAGAATTGGGTATGATTATTATTTTTTAATGTTTTATTCATTCCTTGGTCGTCATGTATGTGTATTTATTATCATGCCTTTATATATTCGTAAATAACAATAACTGAATCAAACAAATTCGACTCAGGATCAATCCATTATCGTCGGTGACCTTTTTGTTTTAAACCTTTTGTCACTTTAAAAAAAAATAAATTTCGAAGTCTTACATATTACATTAGAATAATTACAACGGATTCCAGAAAAATGATCATTTGATCCTCTATGCAGTTTCAAACAGACGGTTATTGAAAACACTAATTTTTTTCCCTAGCATTGCAATAAATTCGTCAAAGCAGCTCATTTCGGGTGGATAATTTCCTAAGAATGTTGCTTAAATTGTCTTACATGTAATCTGGATATTATTTATTAAAGCAACTATTTCGTAAAAGTCAAAATGGTGTTGTAATGTACATCGGTACTTGGTCAACATTTTGAAAATGCACTGTGTCTATCGGTCGAACGGACAGTAGAAACGTTATGTACCGAATTGTGCGTAACCACCAAGCTCGGACTTCTAAACATAAATATTTAAAGAAAATGTTTATTTCACGAGCGAAATTGTGTTTTGTCAACTAAAATTAATAACGGCCAATGAATAAGATTCCGGAAGTGTTAAAAAATTACTTGTATGTTAAAGAGCTCATAGCAGACGATCAGAGGGGGGGAAAAAAAATTGAAAATGAAAATGAAAGCGGAAGAGTTCTTTTGGAGGAAGAAGAGAGGGAGATTGGAGGTAAGAGTGGGTCTTCCGCTAAAAGCAGAAGGTATGCAGGTCTGCAACATATAGTAGACCTCCCACTGACAACAATAATTCCATTACTTCTAACAATAAATTGGCATAAAATACATGTTAATAAGATTTTAAAATTTCATTAGGACATTGATGCATACGGATAAAGATATGTTCTAAAAATGGTTTACGTTCGAGAAAAAAACATTTGACTACTTTTCAAGTCAACACTGAAATTTTGTAGCACAATCATTTTTGGGAAAAATTAGCACAAACTATATGCTATCACTTATATTTAGTATATAACTTAGATATATTTATGCTGGATAAAGTTAATAGACGTGCTTTTCAGGCTCATTCTGAAGCAAATTTTAACGTAATCGCCATCTTAGAGACAATGTACATCTCAACCAGAAGTGCATGCGCCTGTGATGCAACGCGTCCACACACATACAAAGGTGTGTAAAACAACAACCAATCAGAAAAAATGAAAGATATGTTTGGCTTCAACAGCCAATCTGCTCTAAATTTTCCTTTGGATAACTCTTTAGAAAGGTCATGAGGGTGAAAAAGCGCGAAAACTAGTTCTACCCACTCTGTTGAGCAGCCATTTTGAACCGAGAATTTTATCAGGCAAGACAAGTTTTTATGCAGATTTTGATTTGTTTGGTGGATCCTAACTAACGAAATTAATTGAGTAATTGATTAGAATTAAATCTCGATGAAATTCAACCAGCCCCTACTGAAATTTTGGATGTGACCATGTGATAATTAAAAAAAAACAAAAAAAAAACGGTTGTCATCAACCATCAAAGCTTGCATGGATTTCATCAATTTCATGTGACACTTTTGTTCTGTTCAAAAGCATAAAAGTTTTAAAAGAAACAGTGAAGAACTTTGTTATATTTCATACACAACAAGAAAAATTTTTTGGACTTTATTCCAGGAAACAACTGACAAAGATCAACACAAGAAAAAGATAAGAAAACCTTTTATTTATTTTTGAATACATTTATTTTATTTTTGAATAAAATAAAATAAAATAAATACTTAAAAATGTCCTCCACAATACTAATTTTGAAAATCTTTTTGGAATTATACGAATTATACTTGCTTTTAATTGTAAGGAAAAAAAATGGTGAAAACGTTCGGAAGTTCAGCAGATAAGAGAACTTTTATTATTTCTTTGTTTTTTTTAATTCAAAATGCATTAAAAATAATACTTTTAAGATACGATGTTTTTACTGACGTAACCCTAAATCTCACTGAAATCCTGAAATATCTTGCCCGTTTAGAGCTAATAAAAGGAAAAACGTCTGCTCAATAAAAGGTTAAAAGAAAAAAAAACAATACCGAAATTCGCGAGTGCAAGAAAACAATAAGAAAACTTTTTATTATTTGTTTGTTTTTGAATTTGAAATAAATTTAAAATAATACTTTTAAAATTCCTTAGTATGTCTATTATAGGTAGCAATTTAAATTTTAAAATTCCATTGAGAATTACAGTCGCTTTTACATTTTTAGTAGATTTGTTTTTAAAAAAAAAATGATGCCGAAATTAACAAGTTCAAGCAAAAGATAAGAAAACTTTTTTATTATTTGAATTTGAAATAAATATAAAATAATACTTTTAAATATCCGTAGTATGTCTATAGTAGGTAGTAATTTAAATTTTTGAAATCCATTGATAATTACAGTCGCAGTTCATATTTTAGTACGCTGACATATTCAATTATCAGTAAGCGTCAAAATAGCCTGACATGGTGGCGTCAGATTACACAAGTAGCCCGACAGCCAATGGGTTAAAAATTCCTTTGTGTACAACCACCTATCAAAATTCCTTCAAATGATAAGCTCAAACAATCCAGTACACCAGGTAAAAAGAAAAATTAGTGGACTACTTTGATATAGGAATCATGTGAAAATTAATTTGAATCGTGTTCATGACAGATGCATGTTTGTCCATGGACTAACAGAATCAATACAAGCTTCATATAAAATACCAAAGATTCAAAGTAAGGAAAAGATTTTCTAACAAACAAAGCAACAGATAAAAATACTGCTAACAGTAAAACGTACAAATTTATTCAGACAAAATTTGCAAGTGCCTATACGATGCCAAAGCCTTGAATTGTTACAATTATTTAAGACTGCATTCATAATTTAAAAAATATGTGTGTATATATATATATATATATTAAGCAAAACCAAATGATCACACTTAATATTGAAAATTGCAATAAAATAACCCAGCAGTATGTGCTGATGCTCGTACTTTCAAATTTTAAAATGTTAGGTCATGTATATAGGAATTCCTACACTGGACCACATTTACTGATAAGTTTGTGTTAACAAATTGCTATAAATAGTTTACTTAATTTGGAAATAAAGTTATTATCCAGCCTTATAATGAAATACGAAGGCTTCAAGGATTAGCATTTAAAATTCACAGCTATCATTATATGATCTTTGGGCGTTGTATATTGCTTTGAATTTTGATAAACATCAAAAGCCACAACCTACATTTGAATTACTTTCAGACAATTTTTTGCAATACAGTTTATATTGTCCATCAGGAATTTTAATCAACTTTAAAAAAAAAGACCCACTATGCTGCACATCCTCCATTTGTCCACTGTGTCACTCCCTTTTCCTTAAACTATCAATGAGATTGGTTGGTAACCCAGTATATGCTGTTTAATCAACTATCTCATTAATTTTCATAATTAGACCCATTAATGACACAAAATCAAACAGTTTACCTGGTCGAGGATGTAATTTCGCTTTTTGCGAGCAGCAATCTCAATCATTCGGTTGAGACATTTAGTTGCTTTGTCAATCAACACATCCCAGCGTCCACTGTAATTCTTCTTTCTAGGCAATCCCATTACCTGGTTTTAAAATATGTACGAACACATATTATTTTGTAATGCTAGTCCCAAAAACATATTGAGGTGAATGTTAAATGTTAACTTTACACTGCAACAATGGACAATTAACTCTTTACCGGGCGAAGTGCCAAAAACCACCATAATGTCGCATCGGGCAAAACGCCCAAAAGCATCCTATCAAGCAGTGCTCTTTTCTTCTCATATCGTTCGAGAAGTCGTGAGAGTTCCGGTGTGTACAGGAAGTATGAGGTTTGTACAACGATTTTGAAACGTTTTCTCCTTGCTTCGTTCATTTTTTCATAAAGTTTTCTTTGTTTTTCGCGATTGGTGTTACAAATGGATTTCTTGGAATCATGGTTCGATAGTGAGGAGTTTACTGGATTCAATTTATCGGATAATGAGGTAAGAGAAGTTGATTTTGAATCGGACGATAGCATTAGAAGTGACATTAGTGTCAGTAGGTGCACATATAGCATCTTTCGATTTTGGAGAGTGCGTCAGATTCTGAGGATATCGAAGAGGAGTAGGGGGAAGGGATATCTGGAGACGCACACGGTTGGAATAGTAGTACTTTAGCACTGAATACATTGGAATTTATAACAGAAACGGAGCCGAATGTGACTGTAACTAATGATAGTACACGGCTGGCTTTCTTCTACACTTTTTCAAAGAAGAAACATTTGACAAGATAGCGGAATAAACGAACGAGTACGTATGTACAAAAATCGCGAAAGACAAAATGGCGATCCAGGTTTGAAGGAAACTAATGCCGCTGAAATTAAGGCTTTATTTTGAACTTATGATTTTGATAGGAATTCACAACCTGCCGAAAAAAAGAGATGTATTGGTCGTCTGGCGACAGATTAGTGTTCCTGGCATCAACAAATTGTGTGTACATAGTGTTTGTAGCATACAATAACTGGACAATATTTTTTTTGTGTAAATATATTTTTTCATGCATGGATTCAAATTTAACACCTGAAAGTATACTTCAATTAAGGATATTAATAAAGCTGCTTTCATTTCTTTGAAATATATGCACTAATACCTAACTTAACCCTAAATCTAACTGAAATCCTAAAAATTCTTGCCTGCACAGAGATAAAAAAGGAAAACACCCGCTCGGTAAAGAGATAATACATCCAAAGAAAAGTATAAATAAATTTAATATGCCTGAAAATTTCTATTCTCTAATAAATTTTGAAAATCGTTAGATTCAAACACGTTACCTTAAATTTATGATTCTTTTATTAAAGAGCAAACAGCCAAAAATTATAATCACCTTCATTTTATCTATGATGTTATTGGTTCCCAACACATTAAACCTCTTCTCCACATTGGCAAGTGCATGTTTCTCAGCCCAGTAGGTTTTTCCAGCACCAGGAAGACCCACCATCATGATTATCTGATACACAGAAAATAAGAACACATTCAACACCCTGAGTTCTTTCTGTATAGATACTAACCCTGCAAAAAATGGTTTAAAAGTTCATGAAACTGAAACCATTTTATTTTCAATGTGGATAAATATAGTTTAAATTTAGAGAAAGATGAAATGTGAACAATTTTTGGTGGGCAAATGTTGTAACTTTAACCTGAACATCATATTCAGTTAACAGATGCAAATAATTTCATTAAGGAAGAAAAAAAGGAGTAAAGAGTAAAAATACAAAGTATAAAGATGGCAACAAATATCCCTTACTATCAAATATCTCATTACATTATATTTTTGCTTTCGTAATTTTAAAGACTAACACTTTTCTTGTTTAAAGCAACATATTTTTATTACTGTGCACTTAAATGTACAGTTGTGAATATGACCATAATCGAAGCGAGGACTTCCAGATACAAAAGTTGAGAGGGATGCAGGTAGAATCTCTCCACAAGGGTGTACAGGGGGAAAAAATACAATAGGTACAAAAGGAAATAAATCATATAGAGAAATGCCTATATGTGCCCAGGTGTCGTCAAAAAATAGAAGTGTGGGTGAGAAATTTTTTTTGTAATTTGATATGGGAAGCAGGGGCAGACTTAACAAATATATCTCTAATAGCACCAAGTCAAGCAATTAGTGAATAGTTTAGACTGAAGAAAGTCTGTAGTGACATCCCTAATGATAAGAAGTCATGACATGGAATACGTTTGAAAGGTAAAATGAGTGGTTGTGAGAGAGTAAGATTTAACTTGTCTCCTTTATACTAAAATGAGTTGTGACAAATGTTCTGTGATTGGTAAATTTAAGTAAGAAAAAAATTGGAGAAGTTACTTAGGGTCAAATGTTATAATATATGAAAACAACTTTTCATCAAGCAATAAACGAAGCTCAAGGGCAGGAGAAGAAAGCCAGGAAGCTCATTCCAAAAAAGACACAAACAAGCAAGCTTCAAGATTTTATCTTATGAATTACAGAGATAAACAACATGAAAAGATAAAACACTTGATCAGATACCAGGAGTTAATTCTGTTTCTGCTTGTCACATTCCTTTGGACAATATAAATGTGAATCAAACTATTGCATTTGTACGATTTTTGGCTAGGTAATATATTTTTAAAATATATATTTTAAACAATAAAAAATATATTTGTGTGTTCATTAAATATAAAAATTCAAGAGAACACTACACATACAAATAATCTCAAAAGAGAGAAAAGTATTTAGTTTCGCTTGGCTGCTGAAAACGAATGAAAGCCCCTTAACAAATGCAAATACTCTGTTCTATGCAATTAAAATCAGTCCTTCCTACTTTAAAATAATAAATCAATTAAACACTGAAAAAAGGGATTCAAACACACCTCACAATCTTCCTTTTGGGCTGGTGGCACTGATCCACGGACCCTTTCTTCTTGTGGAACAGTCTCCAAAAATATGAAACCTTCTTTCAGAGGAAAGTATGGCTCCTCCTGCAAAAAGGGTTGTTTGTTATTGTTTATAAGTGCAACAAATAAGTCCTTACTCTATCAGCAAGTGCAAATATATCACACGATATAACTAAAGAGCAGTGATGATTTAGTAAAAAGAAAGATTGGAATACTACCATTTCCCAAAAAGTGTGATATTATGAAAAACTAAAAAATAGCAAATAAATAAAAACCTTCTGTCCAAAGTTGCACTCAAATTCTGTGTTTTTGGTCAGCAGGTGAGGAAACAAAGCCTTTTCACCCAGTTTTTCCTTTTCTACTTCAAAACATGTGCCCAGGTCATTTCCATTCTTTGCATAAGAGATGATCACAGGATCACTATCAAAATCCTTCAAAAATAATTAAACAAAAGTTGTATAATGCATATATAATCATAGCTGAAAAATAAGATTCATTCACAAGAAGGAAACTTAGAAATAATTAAAAAATCTAAAACAGATATGTGATATTTAAGACACTAATGCCTATGACTAAACAGTGCATAATATTGTAAGAAACTAAACTAAATTAGTTAAGTTATGCTTCTGTCACTTGGTTGACGAAAATCATTCTGATGGATTTGGATTATAAGCCTGATACTGAACTGGATTCAAGTGATAGCAATGTGATGCCTCTGATGGCGGAAACCTTCGTAATCTCCAAATTTGACCTGGAATGCTCCAAATGGATAAGGTTCATTTGTAGTATACTTCAATTAAGGATAAAGCTGCTTTCATTTCTTTTTGTACTTTATTTCTTTGAAATATATGCACTAATACCTAAGATATGATATTTTTACTAACATAACCCTAAATCTCACTGAAATCCTGAAAAATCTTGCCTGCACAGAGATAAAAAAAGGAAAAGCGCTTGTTCAGTAAAGAGTTAAAATGTAAAGGACTATATATCTAATACTTCTGTATGTTATGGTGAAAATTTCAAAACATGCTAAAACAGCAGCAGAAAGATATACTCCAGCAATAAATTATCCAGTAGTCTATATGCTCATTGATGCCCATTATCTAAAACTGAGTTACTAACAATGCTTGAGCAGACTTGCTGATATATCCTCAAAATAAAAAGTTCATTCAAATATTTTTTATATGATAAATGTATGCAAATGTTCACCAAGTAAGCTGTGACGACATCCCCAGCAGTAAATGTTTCACCATAGTCCTTAAAATTGCACTCAGTAGAAGCCTTGCCTGTGCCACCATAGCCATAGGACAAAGATTCCTCACCTGAAGAGAAGAAAAAAAAACCAATGACTGCTTGCATTTCATATGCAAGAAAAATTAATTTAAAAAAAACAAATGAATACTATAAACTTTTCTTTGCAGGTCTATGATAAGAATATCAATAACATAGAGGGAAATGAAATAATAACATAGTTAAGAGTATATACAGCACTAGAATCAATTTTTTTCTTATTTAATGTTTGTTCAGTTTTGAGATTTTTTACACATACTTTGATATCTTCTTTTGCAAAAAAATTTGTTTTCTTATTAAAAATTGTGTTTTTTTTGTGCAAATAAAGTTGTTTTTCCGACCTACACGTATTCAAAAAAGCATTTTCTTTGCATAGTATCGCCAATAATAGTCCACTTTGGTTCACAATTACTGCCATTTTATAAAACTAAATCATAGTGTTATATATAGAATTAAAGGGAATTACCTCCCATATACTAAAAACGTAGGCTCATCATAATTTAACACGATATAAGCACGTGGTTTGACGAACGCTTGACCCACTACAAGGGTTTGTGTGGTGTGCCACTTAGTACAAAAGTGAAAATTGTTCTTTGATCAGTTAAAAAAGCAGTTGCTGCAGGTTACATATCAAATCCAGGCATTTTCAAAATGGCCACCAACGAATTTTGCATCACCCCGTGCTCAGTTCCAATCATACAAAATTAGTTTCTCTAAGCAATTAACAAAAATTGGTCTAAAAGCAGTCGAAGTTCGCAGGGGAAAGCGGAAAGCAACGCAAGATAATCGTAGTGAGCCTATCAATCACATGTTGACTGCCGTATGTGACCTTAAAGCATTGAAATATAATGAAAATATGTATGAATAACTTTATTATAAAACTCTATCCATGATTACATGATTTAAGTACACATTAGTGACATGATATTTAATATAATAATAATGTACACTATAAATATAATTTAATTATGTGCTTTTATTTCCAACAATGAATATGCATAACACAGATTCAAATATTAATCAAGTACATATTTTTATAAACAGAAAATTCTTCATGTAATGCATTAAAGTCAACAGCTGTCCAGGTCTTCTGTTGGTTGTCTCCATTGTTAAACCCCATTTAAAATACAAACTTGGCACCCACATCATACAGTCAATGCTATCACCCTACTTTAAAAAATATTCTTATTTCTATACTGTCCCATAAATATTATCTTAGCGCTGTTTGAACTTCTAGTTCCTCACCAATGAAAAATCCTACTACAATTAATAGGACTAATAATGTGAACACTATAGGCTGTTCATCAACCAGTTTTTCATTTATTAAGGGCACATACGGCACGAGAAATCAATTTTTTTCTTATTTAATTTTTTTTTTCAGTTTTGAGATTTTTACACATTTGCATACTTTGATATCTTCTTTTGCAGAAAATATGTGTTTTCTTATTAAAAAGTGTGTCTTTTTGTGCAAATAAAGTTGTTTTTCCGACCTACCTGTGTTCAAAAAAAGCATTTCCTTTGCATAGAATCGCCGATATAGTCCACTTTGCTTCACAATACCCGCCATTTTTTAAAACTAAACCACAGAGTGTTATATATAGAATTAAAGGGAATTACCTCCCTTATACTAAAAACGTAGGCTCATCGTATTTTATCACGATATAAGCACGTGGTTTGACGAAACCATGACCCACTACAAGGGCTTGTGTGGTGTGTCACGTAGTACAAAAGTGAAAATCGTTAAAAATGGTTAAAAATGCGGTTGCTACAGGCTACATATCAAATCCGGGCATTTGCGTCACCTCGTGCTCAGTTCTAATCATACAAAATTAGTTTCTCTAAGCAATTAACAATGTCGCACAGGAAACAAAAATCGTCTAAAGGTCTAAAAGCAGTCGAAGTTCGATGGGGAAGGCGAAAAGCAATGCAAAACAATCGTAGGCTCAGGATTATTAGGAGGACTAAATGATTATTAGGAACTCATTGTCCTGTGGATAAGGCATAGTTATTACTAAAAAAAGTAAATATTGAACACAAATTCCATGTTTTACAGTCTTTATTATACTTTAAATGCGTTTTTCTCAAAACTGTTTTTTTCAGTCCATGCTGCGCTTGCTTGTAGATCTGTATTACCACATCTAGTAAACACACATAGATGAAACTTGGCATATTTCTTCCCTATATACATGTGCACAAAATCTAGGATGGATTAAAGCCTGAATGCATTATTTTTTCCCCCCAATTTTTTAACTTTGATATTTCACGTTCAGTTGAAGATTTTTGACGGGTATGTCTATACAAAAATTGTAACTTTTTACTATTTAAAATTCCTTTAAACGCATCCTTCACTTTTTTAATCTTGCATCAAGGATAATAAATTTTCAGACATTTGCAAAGTGTTTGAACTATTCAATTAAAAAATATGTATTTCGGGTATTTAAAAAAGTCAAAGACAATATGTGTACCAAATTAGAAGAAATTGTTTTTGTTCTTTGCATGTAGTAACGTGGCCTTGTAACCATGCTATGCTACTGTGGTCAACAAATATCAATTTTACTGAGGTATTTGAAAACGATATTTACATGTTGAACCTCATTTTCTGAGCTTTTGTTGGACAATTATTTTAAGGACATCCCACTAAATGCAGCCAAACATAAACACATGAGTTATAGCCAGATCAGTTCAGTGAGAAACAGTCCAAAAAGACAGCATTTTGAGAAAACATGCATAGTTGTCTTTCATAAAGCTTTATTTTAATATTTAAAGGTCAGAGTAAATATCTAACATATTACAAATTCTTAGAGGAGACAAACTTTCTAAATCAAGTGAAATTTCAAAACTAACCGTACCCCCTCTTGCCTATTTTAGACACTAATATTTTATGGCTGTGCAATGCAGATACAATTTTAATAATTTATTTTGTAGTCATTCTTTTGTCCAACATACAAATTTTAAAATATAAATTTTGCACTATTCCTTTTATCCAGAATTTCTATTCAAATACAGAAAAATCAATATTTGTAGGCAGCAGTTATTAATATAAAAACATTCTACCAAGACTAAAAAGAAACTAATATTTCCATTTTAAAGTATAATCTAAATATTTGTTAATATTGGTAGAATGTCTTTGAAATTAGTAATAAAATTAATAATAAATTTATAAATTTGGAAAGAAAGAATAAAAGTTTTTAATTTTTAAACTAATGTAAAAAAAAAAAAGTTTTATTTATATAAATGAGCAAGAGCTCAATTTTTCATGACAAAAGATTAATTAAAATAACTAAAAGGAGCTGATAGAATTCACATCAAGAACATCACATTTTTTTGTAAACTGTTTAGTGAATTTTTAAACAGTTTACCATATATTATAAAAATTAATAAAATAAAAACTAAAAACAGGTATTCTAAAACTACCGGTAATATCTGATATTGGTGTTATGCATCAAAAACAAATTGTATAGCAAAGCTGAAGAATGCATTCATAATTGGATTTCTTTACTTGTAATCTTGCGGCAAACACTCAACTAATTAATTCAGAGAACCAACACTCACCAAGCTGCAAGCTGCTGTCATCTACAGACCATCCAACACGCAGAACATGAGGATTAGACTCATCTGAGGGAAGATGGTCAACACTAAGATTTTCCAATAACTGTAAAGAAAAAGGCAAATAGAAAGCTGTAATAAACAATAATGAGTATTAAAGATGTAACAATTCCATAATTATGAAAGAAAAGAACTAGAGCCATCAAGGTCAATACAAATCTAATTCAACTAACTTTCCTAATTAAATGGGGCATAATAGTGAAGATATCTAATGTTAAAGAACTTTAGATCTTCACAAGAATTTTCTGTTCATAAAAGTATGTTCTGTGTACTTCATTACTTGTTTTTCGTTATCAATAAGAAGCTACGGATATTAATTACACTATCGCTATTCAAGACTTTCTATTTATATATACATGTATATAATTACACGATTAATGATTACTCTGACAATTAATCTTACAACAATTAATGAAAAAACAACTATAACTGTATCACCATTAATAACTTTGTTGTTATCGTCTACTTTAAAACCAAAAACGGTCACGCAAGTTACCTTTGACCAGTTTATAATCTTTCCTCGTAGAATCAGTCCAATTAAATACCTTCATTGTTTCAGTAAGTAACGAAAAAATTAGTTTAAATTTAATCGTTTTGAAATATTTTTTTTGCTAAAATTCTTAGCGATTAATCATTAAAATGGGCAGCCCTATTATAAATAGGTCAAAGCTCTTTCATTAAACTTTATAAAAACATTTTTGGGGGTTAAATTTGAGGAAATGGTAATTTTCAGCCTCCATTTAATTTTCTTTGCAATTCCTTTGGAAAAAATAGGCATAGCCACATGGTAAATGACTTAATAATATGCATTTTGTTTGTTCTTTGTTATAATGCAACAAATGTTCCTTTTTTGCTGCATTTTGAAAGCAATTTTATGAAAAAAAAGCCCATTTTCATTTGCAATTTTATAATCAGCTAAAAAGTAAATTTTGCATTATATATGTTTTTTCTTGCTGTAAGTGACTATGTTTATTAGAATTGTTGGATTGCTTTTAAGTGTGGTTTATATTTTACTTTTAATGAACTTGAAAAATCACATTCATTAAGTCTTTAAAAAATTCACCACAAATAATGACATTAAATTAATATCTCAAAAAGTATTGCAGCGATTATCATAATTTCTTGTACACAAAGCATAAAAGATTTGTACAATTTGTACCACATGAAAATTCAATCAAGCACTTCTTTTGTTGATAACACACACTACACAAATAAAGTGAGTGAAAGGAAAAAACAAAAAAAACTATACCTTCACTTCATAGGCCACTTTTCCAGATTTGACACCAAACATTGCTCGGACACCAGCCCACATAAAAGCAAAACCTTCCACAGTCAGAGGATGAGCTTTCAATCCATCATCTTGAACTCGCAAGTTTAAGTCACAATTATCTGCAAATCAATTCACAAACAAACAAATGAAAAATGAAATAATATTAACCAAAATAAGCAAAAATAAAAAAAATAAAAAGATACAAATCAAATATATGACTAACAAGTTATTTGTCTGTGGGGTGAAATGGTAGGCTTGTAAAGGTTTAGCACAAGCCACATTGGAAATCCACAAATTCTGTAGCATGAATTGTAAAACCAGCAAGCAAATTGTTGCCGTAATGCAATCAATCATGCATATTTCAAAGAAGTGCACCGTCTGAGACTTGTGTAGAGTTTTGTCATATAACCCAACAACCACCAAGTTTGTTTCACATGGCTGTAAATTTCTGTAATTATTTTGCTACTATAAATTCTAAAAAACTAAGCTTCAAGAATTTGCTCATTTCAGCATTAGTTGATTGGAAATATTTCAGCATTTCAGCATATTTAAATTAACAAAATCATTTTAAACAGAATTCATGAGAAGTCTTTTATGGCAGCATGACTAGTTTTCAGCTAGTTTATCCAAAGTTATTGGTGCACCAAGTGAGAATTTCCAAAATCAGTAGAGGAAATCAATGTCACACAGTCTTTTAAAGTGTAATGTAAAAATCACTGTAACATCAATATATAAATGCCTAAAAGTAGATAGAACCAGAATCTATTTGACGATAGCGGAACTAACTTCCGAAAAATTTACACTTTTGTCACAAGTGATGTGTTTATGTTCCATATTTATCATACTTGTGAATATATTGTTGAATAAAACTACCTCTAACTTTTCATTGATGTATTTTTCTAATTGTGAGACAGTGTGTAAGATTTCATTAATATTCTATGGTTGGCGATGAGATCACACAGTGTATATGGCTAACAATACTGGAATTTTTGGGGTGTATACATGTGTTCAAGAATGGATTAAAATTTGACACCTGATAAAAATATTTCACGTAAGGAAAACAATAAAGATGCTTTCATATGCAGTAATACCTAACATATGATGTTTTTACTAACATAAACCTAAATTTCATGAAATCCTGAACATTCTTGCGTGCGTAGAGCTAAAAAAAAAAAAGGAAAAACATGTGCCCAGTAAAGAATTAATCAATCAAAGAACGATTTTTACTTTTTACTATGTGACATACATCACACTAGTAGTTGTAGTGGATCAATGTTTCGTTAAAGCAAATGTTCATAAGGTGATGAGTGTAAAAAACGTTTTTTGAATAAGTGAGGTAATGCACTTTAATTGTGTGTGTGTATATATATATACAAAACACTCGATTATAGTTTTTTTAAATGGTGGATATTGTGATGCAAAGAGGGCAATAATCAGCGATACTAAGTAAAGAAAATGCTTTTATGAACACAGGTAGGTCGTAAAAACAAACTTTATTTTTACCACAAAAAAAACCTCACAATTTTAATAATAAAACATATATTTTCTGCAAAAGAAGACATCAAAGTATAAAAATATCAAAACTGAAAAAATAAGAAAAAACTTATTTCTTGTGCTGTATGTGCCCATAATAAGGCTAGGGAAATAACCCAGTTTAAAAAAAGACTTAGTAACTTGTGCAGGTGAGCTCCTCGTCAGATGATCAATACATGTCTTTTTTCAGCAGGTTGTGAATTCCTATCAAAATAAGTCTTAGTTTCCTTCCATCCTGGATCGCCCATTTTGTTTTTTCGCGATTTTCAGATGTGCATACTTGTTCGTTTATTCCACTATCTTGTCAAATGTTTCTTCTTTGAAAAACTGATAGTCGAAAGCCAGCTGAGTACTATCATTAGTTACAGTCACATTCGGTCCCATTTCTGTTATTCCGATATACCCCTTCCTCCTACTCTTCTTCGATATCCTCAGAATCTGACGCACTCTCCTCCAAAATTTGAAAGATACTACATGTGCACGCTACTGACACTAATGTCACTTCTAATCCTATCGTCCAATTCAAAATAAACTTCTCTTACCTCATTATCTGATAAATTGAATCCATAAACTTCTCATTAACGATCGATGATGCTAAGAAATCCATTTGAAAACACCAAACGCGAAAAACAAAGAAAACTTTATGAAAAAATGAATGCTGCCACATGAAAACGCTTCAAAATGGCGTGGAAATCGTTGTACAAACATCATGCTTCCTGTAGATACCGGATATGATGTAAATATGGGAAGGAAAGAGCACTGTAAGGGCATTGGTTGCTATGGGCGGCGTTCTGCCCTATACGATGTATGAGCGGCGTTGGGCGTTCTGCACAGTAAAGAGTTAACCAACAAACCCGCCAATGTCACCTTACCTTTTTATTTAGATTTGAAGACAAGGCCACACTACTACACGCCAAGAAGGAAAAAAATTATTTATCAACCTACAGCCTTCAAATTTGGAATATATATTGCCCTTGGTATAAGAAAGCAATAACAGTTGTCAGATTTAGAATATCTTGTTTAGTTTTCATTTTATTAATTTTTTACTGTTTGAAAATATGTATAATTTTAGCGTTCAGAAAAAACTCGGAAAATATTTCCAACATTAAAAAAAAAATTTAATGTACATTTTTATTATCTACTGGACAAGCTCTAAAAAGTTACGCATGCCCATTAAAAAATTTTAAGAAAAAAAATAGTTATGATTTTTTTTTTAATTGTACCTGTCAAAAATATTTTTTTGTGGGTACATTTAGAATTTTAAAAATTTATAAAAAAATAACTAAAGCACTTAGGCTTTCATCCATGCGTAACTTTTTAACTATATGTATGAGGAACTAGTATACCAAATTTCAGGGACATGGAATAATTACAACTACTCAAAAGTTGCCTTGGCATGTTGTTCAACGGAGGAAAAAAGTCGTTTTGAGAAAAACGCATTTAAAGTAAACTAAGGACTACAGAACTTGAAAACTGTGTTCAAAGTTGTTTATTTTTTTAATATATATACCCTATCCATACCACACTGGACAGCTGTTAGTCATTTAGCTCTCTAGGCAACATAGAATTAAATATTCTGCTCTTTACATCATCACTGTACCATCTTTTTTATTTTCTATACAACCAGAATACTGCAAGGAAAATTTTAAAAAATATATTTATCAATCTACATTAATAAAATTTGGAATATATGTTGTCTTTGTTATGAGAAAGCAATATCAGTTGTTAGTTTTAGAATATCTAGTATAGATTTTATTTTATAAATTATTTAAATATATTATTTTATATAAAACCTATATTTAAGTCATGTCCATTGAAAGTCTTACTGAAAATTTAAAATTTATTAACAAGATATTATTCTTTAATAACCGTGCATTGTTAATTAAGAATTGGATATGATTAGTATTTTTTTTTATTAACGTTTTATGCATTTCTTTGTCTTCATATAATTGTATTTGATATTACACTTCCTAAAATTCTATTATACCATGTGAATACTTTTTTTTTTTTACAATTATAATGTGTGCACTGTGTAAACATAAAATACCAATTACTAATTTACAAATATATATATATATTTACTCTCTTTCTAAAATTTTAATAGAAATTATTAAAATTAAAAATTGGAGTAAATGTTCACAATTCCGTAAATTACAATCAGAACAAATCTTACTAGAGATCATTTCTTTATCGCCGATGACTTTTTGTTTTAAAACTCCTGGCAGATGCTTTTTTCAAAGAATAAAGTTTGTAATCTTACATATTATATTAGAATAACCACAACGGATTATTTGAAAACGATTATTTGAAACTATAGGCCTATGCAGTTTCAGTCATAGTATACCGTAATTTCAAGAGGTCAACGTTTTTCCTAGTATTGCGATATAATTCGTCAAAGAAGTTCGTTTCGGACCGATAATTATATATAATTTCTGAAGAATATTGCTTATATTATCTTACATATAAGCCGGATATTATTTATTACAATAAATATTTCATAATTATCAAAATGACACGGTGTAATGCATGTACTATCGCTACCCGGCCGCCATTTTGAAAATGCGAACATCGTCTATCAGTCGAACGGGCAGTAGAAGTGTTATGCGCCGAATTTTGCTTATCCCATCAAGCTCTGACTTCTAAACATAAATAAAAATTTAAGGATAAAGTTTATTTCACGCGCAAAATTGTATTTTGTCAGCTAAAAGTAGTAACGGCTGACGAATTGGATACCGGAAGTGTTAAAAACGGACAAAAACGGACTCGTATATTGAAGAGCTCTTAGCAGACGACAAGTCTCGACCAATCAGATACAGTCTTTTACATGATTTGCATAAAATCCGATCAATCAGGCTTTAGGTTGTGTCGGAGTTTCACAGGAAACTGGACTTTAAAACTGGTTAGAGGCAGTATTGTAATAATAATGTAAGGGAGATAATTCTCTCTGTTTCCGTGTGCCATGTTCCTTTCTACTGTACAAATAATGGCGGTAATCGGGAGTCAAAGATTTGCGTTTTCGGCGATTTTTGGCTTAGGAAATAAATTTTTCAGCAGAGGTGGGTTCAAAAAACGTCTTTATTAACATAAATAATGCATTTTGTACAGTAAGAAAATATAAAATCCTGAAAGAGAAGACATTGAACAATGCAAATATATAATAATCTCAAAAGTGAAAAAAATTTTTTTAATTTTTTTCTTCCACTGGCTCATTCCGTCTATGGCCTTAAATCAAATTTACTTTAACTTGTCAGCCATTTTACGTGGCATTTTGTGTTTTAATAATTTATTGATATTTCATATAGTTGAAAGTGGTACTGAAACAAATTGCCTAGAACAATCATTGCATATAGCTTGAAATCAGTGAATTTGAGGAGCACACAAATCTCTTGTTACGGGGGTGGAATAGATATTTTAGTTGTGCAGATATTAAAGGAACACAAAATGAAAACGAATGAACCTCAAAAGACTAGACCTGCAGAAACTACACAATCTAAGTTGGTGAGGTGAGAGAGTGTGCCTTTGCTGCTGCTGCAACCAACTTCTGAATTCGAACAGATCTGAATATTGCTGTTACTTCGGTATCTATGCGCCAAATATGACTCTCGCCTGAACATGGCAAGCATTCAAGAGATATAAGTACATTCTTATTCTAATCCTTTACCCTGACAATCACAACTTGCTCATAACTGAAAATGTTAGTCAAAGTGATTAACAGTAAGTTTTTTTTTTTAAGTAGATAAAAAATCATGAAGGTATGACATTTGATAGAAGCTAAGCCTCTCTGCATTGATGCCTCAATTAATTTCATGTTAACTGATAAAACAATGAAATAAATATATGCGATCAAGGTAATATCTCACAAAATTTACTTATTTATTTTATTGTTATCATTAAAACAATGTTATATCTATCAAAGGTCAGAAAGATAAAAATAAAAAAATAATCAAGCAGCCATTTGCCAAACTTACACTTGTCAAACTGGAAAGTAGTGGCAGTTTCCCAAGTACAGTCATCCATTTCTACTTTACGAACTTCAGGACTGCGACTACGCCTAAAAATAAACAAAACAATAAGCCAAGAATTAAGTACTTAAAATGCTTTAAAAGAAGTGACTAAACAATCCCAAACCAAATTAAAGTAACGTTTAATCAAATTCCCAAAGAAACATACTCAAATGCTGTGTAGTGATAAATTAAGATGCCACACATCACTTCAAGACTGTACAGTTTAATAAGCAAATTTATAACTGGCAAAGAATATGCAATTAACAATGCTCATTATTATTATGCCCAATACAAACTACCTAAATTTAAAGTAAAATAGGTAATGCAATATGATACACAAGTGAAACATAAACAACAGTACAGCTCAAGTTTCAAACAGGTCTAAAGTGAAATATAAAGATTACCTTCTCTCTCGTGACCGAGAACGATGACCCCTGTGTCGATCTCGAGAACGGGAACGAGAGCGCTTCCTCTTCATACCTCTTTCTTCTGGTGAGAAACCAAAAGTTGAAAATATAAATTCTGTTTTAACATACTTTAAATATATAATGATAATACCCAGTTTATTTTAAGCTACCTATTTAAAAGAATGCCTTGTAAACCATCAGCACAACAAATTATTTTTATTGGAGTGCTAGAATTAGCAAAATACACGAGTTTTGAAACTAAAACCATTTTAAATGGTCAAACGAATTCATAAAATCAGTGTTAGTTCTCTCATCTAACGCGTGATTGGCTTGCTCTCACTTGTCAGTTACCCATGTTTGAGCCTCATCCTCAGATGTGCAGTGCCATAGCAAATGTATAGACATATTGGCCACCTTATCATGGGTACCAGTTTACAATTTTACTACCTGGGTATTAGCAAGGCAATGGGTAACCCGCTGACAGAACTAATCAAAACTGCACATCTCGAAAATACATGGCAAAATTTGAGAAACATCACTGAAATTGTGAGCCTTCGGAAGAGTATACTGGGTGCTACATTGTGAACATAACATATTTTCCAGATGTAATACAATGAATGAGTATATATATATATATGTATAAACACATATATACATACACACATCCTGCCGTGCAGCAAAATTTCTAACAAATAAACCATTAAAAGTATGTAAGAACATTGGCTAAATGGCGATTGTAGACATCACACATCGGCTGATTTAACTCTTTTTCTCGATGATTAGAAAAGGGGGAAAATTGTTTTAATAAAGGAACCTTTAAACATTAAATATGAGCTTTGATTGTATGTTTGAATGAGGTATTTATTACATTTTGATCAATAAACATAGAGCCGGTAAAGCGCGCTGAAGTGCAAAATTTGAACACGACTGAAATCTGGCATTCTTTTGGGGTATAATTACATAACGTGTCACAAATTTCCGGGATTCAACCAATAAAAACAAAGCTTATGTCAACAGAAAGCTAAGATAATGACCTTTAACAAAAACATCGGTTCAGTGCAAATTATGCGTTAAGTTTGACGCATTATAACTTCGGAACCCATTTTCATCTATCAGTCTCCTTTATCTTTATGAAAATGTTATTTTTTGCCATGTAAGGGCACAAACTGAACAAGAAATCAATTTTTTTTTGATTTAAATTATTTTTTCAGTTTTGAGATTTTTACACATTTGCATACTTTGATATCTCCTTTTGCAGAAAATGTGTGTTTTCTTATTAAAAATTGTGGGGTTTTGTGCAAATAAAGTTGTTTTTCTGACCTACCTGTGTTCAAAAAAGCGTTTTCTTTGCATAGTATCGCCGATAATATTCCACTTTGCTTCACAATACTCGCCATTTTTTAAAACTAAACCATAGAGTATTCTATATAGAATTAAAATAAATTACCTCCCTTATACTGAAAACGTAGGCTCATCATATTTTAACACAATATAAGCACGTGGTTTGGCGAAACCTTGACCCACTACAAGGGCTTGTGTGGTGTGTCACGTAGTACAAAAGTGAAAATCGTTCTTTGATCGGTTAAAAAAGCGGTTGCTGCGGGTTACATATCAAATCCGGGCATTTTCAAAATGGCCGCCAAGGAATTTTGCGTCACCCCGTGCTCAGTTCTAATCATACAAAATTAGTTTCTCTAAGCAATTAACAATGTCGCTCAGGAAACAAAAATCGTCTAAAGGTCTAAAAGCAGTCGAAGTTCGATGGGGAAAGCAGAAAGCAATGCAAAACAATCGTAGTAAGCCTAGCAATCACACAGTGACTGCTGCAGACTACAACCGAATTTACATGCTGTGACACCCCCACCCTGTTTACCAAAACAAACGAAGTTTCGTAGATGCAGACAGTGTACAAACTCCAGCTTTTGACAATATCTCTTCAGCCACTTCCCACCCATCTACTTCTAGAGGAACAATGCAAGATGTTTATTCTGCTCCTAGTCCTAGAGCTACCACGCTCATTGCAGACGACGCACATCATTTAAATTTGCAATCATCCAAGCGATCACCTAAAATTTAAAATGACTCACCTTGACCTTCATCATCTTGTGACGTCTCATCAATTGTTTTAAATTCTTCTCCTAGTTCATCAGGCATTTCAGCAAACTCTTCTCCCTCACCTCCTTGTTCCACTGCTTCACCATTTTCTTCTAATCCAGCATCCTCAGCAATACCTTCCACACCTCCACTCTCTTCTCCACCTTCTTCTCCTTCCCCTCCATCCTCACCTTCCGCTTCTACTACCTGAAACTTGTGTTAAAAATGAACAAACAATAGGTCAGAAAAAAATTGCAACAAAATTTTATATTAATAAGCACAAATTCTTGACTTATTTGAGGAAATAGAATCTTCCTCTTATTACACTGTTTTGTAATAAAGTCATGATTTTATTAGAGAATGATGGATTAATTTCAAACATGACAAACTTACAAAGGTCGCAGATATCAACACTGAGACAGAATATAAATCTTAACCCTTTACTCGGCGGTGTGCCAAAAAACGCCATAACATCGTATCGGGCATAATACCCAAACGCACCTGTAGAAACTAGTGCTCTTTTCTTCTCATATCTTTCGAGAAACCGCGAGAGTTTCAGTGTCTACAGGAAGTATGACGTTTGTACAAAGATTTCCGCGCCATTATGAAATGTTCTCTCCTTGCTTCATTTATTTTTTCATAAAGTTTTTTTTTGTTGTTTGGTGTTTCAAATGGATTTCTTAGTATCGTCGATCAATAGGGAGTTTTCTGGATTCAATTTATCGGATAATGAGGTAAGAGAAGTTTATTTTGAATCGGACGATAGGATTAGAAGTGACATTAGCGTCAGTAGTGTGCACATGCAGCATCTTTCAAATTTTGGAGAGTGCGTCAGATTTTTGCAGATATCGAAGAGTAGGGGGAAGGGGTATCTGGAGATGCACATAGTAGTACTTTAGCACTTAATACATCGGAATTTATAAGAGAAATGGGGCCGAATGTGACTTTTTTAAGATATTGTCAATTTAGTGTCGTAACTTGCGATCAACGATTTTTTTAGACGTAACAAACGTGCAATTTGTAAAGTTCAATACAAGAAAAATACAAACCATACTGATCAACAGTTCATTTTAGCTTATATTTTAAAAAAATTCTTTTCCCATTTTGTTTCTTATTTGAACATCGTTTTACAGTGTAAAAAATCTCTCTTTTTTTTAATTTTGGGGTCCCCCCCTCCACTGACTTGTAATTTCTTTACACTTCTACATAAATGGAGAAATAGCTAACTTAAGGTTGTTGTTTCGTTTTTTAATAATAAAGACAGCAGGCTGCAGTACATTTGTTCTTAATTTTATAGCTAACTTAATATTTCTTCATGTTTTACTTTATTTTATATTTTAAAGAATGATAGTTAAATACTGTTTGGTCCTTTCACTCTTTTAGCTGGTAAGTAATGTATACTTTTTTCTTTACATTAAAAGCAAGTTATTAAAAGTATGCAGCTAACAGTTATCCTACTTACTCCATATTTGTTTGGATAAAGAAAATTTTAAGGGTTGTACTGAACTTGACAAACTGCACATTCGTTACGTCTAAAAAATGTTTATCACAAATTACAACACTAAATTGATAATATCTCAAAAAGTATTATAGCTATCATCATAACTTTTTCTGTACAACCTTATTTCATCAAAACACACATTTTGAGCATAAAACATTTGTACAATATCAAGTTAAAAAAAATGAGTGGGAGTGGAACTGCCTATTATTATCCATATTATTCAGGAAGGTATGAAGTAATCATTTGTAATACTCAATGCAAATGATATGAAATAATTACAATAAACAACATACTAATGCTCTCAAAAATGCACTCACATCTTCTTCTTCTTCTTCCCCGCCTTCCCCACCATCACCTGGCAAGACTTCACCAGATTCTTCAGGATTTACTTCTGTCCCATCTCCCTGCCCACCTTCAGTAATCTCTTGAGACTGATCTGCAGCATCACTGTCCTGAAGTTGACTACTATCCAAAGAAGCATCTTCTCCTTCAACTTCTTCATCCCCCTCTCCAGGAGCTGAAGAAAAATCATAAGATTACTCAAGCTGCATTATCACTAGAATCATAATTATAAGAGATGTGGTTATTTATTTGGTGTTCCTATTTATATCTGTTCATATTGTGACTACTAAATCATAATTTCTGAGTACCATTAGGTAGCGGCACCAAAAATTAAATAATAAAATCAAGCATTCAGTTTTGTTATTTTCATTTAAAACTTTTTAAAACAAGAAAAATAAAAAAAAATTGTGAAGCTATCTCAATTGGTTCCAGAGATATGCTATTTTTAAGTTTTAAAAAATGGCGGCAGTGAAAAAAATGGTTATTTCGACCATTTTTAGACTTGCTAAAGACTAACTAAAATCTAACATGCAGTTATGAAAGTTTGATACTTTATTCCTTTCTACTTGCTGATAACAAAATGTAAAGTTGTAACTTTCTATATGATGAAATAACAAAATGCCTAGCTGCAGAAGTTAATAAAAAACCATCATCCGGATAGTTAGAAATAACGCGATTGATGAAGTTTGACACAGCATATCTAATTCATTAATTGAAATATATCATTGAAACTGTTCACATATGTTCAAATGTATATAAAGAATATGCCCAATTTCTTCCAGGATGTTATTTTCATTTGAATCATGTACAGGTTGGCCCAAACTTTGTAAAATCATCAAAATGAGTGACGACGGCACTTTTACACATTTTTTGCACAAAACTGGCCATAACATTTGAACCATTTGCATGATCATCATGAAATTTTGCATTGTGATAAATATTACTTTGCTCATTGCGTATAAAAATTTTCAACACCTTTTATGCACTAACGGTAAATTTATGCATTAAAAATGCATTCAAAAATTGTGCAATTACACAGAAATAGTAAATGCTTTTTCATATGTCAAAAGCTAGAGTTCTGACTTCTTTGTTTGCTCTATACCAAACAAAATTAGTTATTGTCATGTTTCACTTATAAAAGTTAATCATAAAAATGTTAAGATATTAATTACTAGGTAGCAGCACAGTAGTAAGTAAGCCAGCCAGCAATAATCAATGTATAAAAGTGCAAATTTTCATTACTTTTCATTCACTGATTTCTCAACATCCAAAGCATTCTTTAATTCAAACAACATTCAAAATCAAGTTTAATGTTTCTATTTCTTATGATTGTAAATTTGTATATCTTGCTTGTATGTGGAAAGTATATGGATTGAATAAATTGATAATTATTCACCTATGTCCTGTTTTATCCAGCAGATATACAAGACAGAATGTGTGTTTCGGCATATTGCGTTTTTTTACTTTGGCTTGTGTCAATGTGTCATATTGTGTGTCACATAAATATATTTGGTATAAAAAAAATAAAGATAATTAAATGCAGCATCCACTGCTATGAAGTTTGGCTTGGTTTCTTATGTACACATTTTACAAATGAATTTTATTTTTAAACAAAAGTTGGCAAGTAATCTACAATTATCTTAATTAAAAAATGGTCAAAAGTACACAATTACTAGGCTTGAATAAAAATCTTTGCACTTTATTTTGTGCAATTTAATGTGTAATAAAGAGAAGACACTGTAAAACTTCAAGGGGTAGGGATGAACAAAAGTTAGAAAAGAAATTGTAAAAAAAAAAAAAGATCTATGTAGATTAGGCTTCAATTAGTCATACTACTGTACATACACTAAAGTTGAACTTTAACTAAGCCAGTGCTTGTACAATTAAAATAAATTCAGCTTTCTTACTTTTTCTGAAAATAAACTATATTTGCACTATATTTAAACTGTTGAGATTTTAAGTAGGCCTAAATATTTAAACAGAGAAGTCAAACTGTGAAACATCGACGTTAGAACAATAGAAGTAGCGTCTTTGCTATATATATACTGATAGACTCCCTTGATTTTTGTAGTGACCTAATTCAACATCGATTTATGAGTGAACCAAGTGACATCCAATACCTATATAATTAAAATTAAATATTAACACTTCCAAGTTTGTAATTCACCTGTCTTATCTTCATAAAACTTAGTATATTTCCTATATTTCGTGTCGAATGCGACACGATCGTTCGCTCCCAATTCAAAGTCGCAAGCACGTGACAGACCCACTAATTTCGAAAGAAAAAACTGCTAATCATAATAAACTGCATAATAAAACTATAACCTCTTTATTAAAGAATAGCAACTAAAGTACTTATCTAAAGCAATAATGCAGTATTAAATTTAGTGTAAACTTCGCGATTTCACTTTGGAATGAAGCGCGCTCGTTACGATGTCGGAAGCCATTGTTGTAAGACCGATCGTATTTAGTTCGCTACGTTTGATTGGATGGCAAGTGACCCACAGATCATGAATACATTAACCCCATACCTCATTCGAAAGGGGATAGAAAGACATTTCATTCAAGCCTAATAAATATGTACCTTTGACCATTTTTTTACGACGAAAATTGCAGATTTCTTGCCGAAGTTCGCTTTAAAACTATTTATTTAAAAGTATACAGGAAAAAACCACACCCGCGTATAGCGCAATCGATGCAGCATTTAACCCTTTAAGGGGCAGAGCGGCCCAAAACGTTTTTACTACCGAAAGGGCAAAACGTCCAAAAGCGTCCGTAGCAACCAGTGCTCTTTTCTTCTCATATCATTCGAGAAATCGTGAGACTTCCGGTGTCTACAGGAAGCATGACGTTTGTACAACGATTTCCGCGCCATTTTTAAGTGTTTTCATGTGGCAGCATTCATTTTTTCATAAAGTTTTCTTTGTTTTTCGCGTTTGGTGTTTCAAATGGATTTCTTAGAATCGTCGAGCGATAATGAGGAGTTTAATGGATTCGATTTATCGGATAATGAGGTAAGAGAAGTTTATTTTGAATCGGATGATAGGATTAGAAGTGACATTAATGTCAGTAGCGTGCACATGTTGCATCTTTCAAATTTTGGAGGAGAGTTCATCAGATTCTGAGGATATCGAAGAGAAGTAGCGGGGAGGGGTATCTGGAGACGCACATGGTTGGAATAGTAGTACTTTAGCACTGAATATATCGGAATTTATAACAGAAATGGGGCCGAATGTGACTGGAATTAATGATAGTACTCAGCTGGCTAGTTTTTCAAAGTAGAAACGTTTGACAAGATATCAGAATAAATGAACGAGTACGCACATCCGAAAATCGTGGAAAAACAAAATGGCGATCCAGGTTGGAAGGAAACTAATGCCACTGAAATTAAGGCTTATTTTGGGCTTATGATTTTGATAGGAATTTATAATCTGCCGAAAAAAGAAATGTATTGAGTGTCTGAAGATAGATTAGTGTTCCCGGCATCAACAAAGTGTGTGTACATGGTGTTTGTAGCGGACAATAACTGGACAATATTTTTTTTGTGTAAATATATATTTTCATGCAAGGATTCAAATTTAACACCTGAAAGTATACTTCAATTAAGGATATTAATAAATCTGCTTTCATTTCTGTTCATTTTGCATTTTATTTCATTGAAATATATGCACTAATACCTAAGATATGATGTTTTTACTAACGTAACCCTAAATCTCACTGAAACCCTGAAAAATCTTGCCCCTTCAGAGTTAGAAAAAGGAAAAACGCGTGAACCTTAAAGGGTTAATTATCTTCATTTTGATACCAAATATATGTGTGTAGTGTGTTTGTGAGATTTCTGCCAAGGTAAGAAACGAGGTAGATCAAAACTCGACACGGGTGAAAAATTAGTCAACTTTATTCAATCGGCGAAGTTTCCACATACAAACAAGACACACAAATTTACAATCGTAAGAAAATAGAAACATTAAGCTTGATTTAGAATGTTTATTTGAATTAAACAATGCTTTGGTTGTTGAGAAATCAGTGAATGAAAAGTAACGAAAATGTGCACTTTTACAAAAGTATAGCTGCTGGCGGGGTGGCTATGCCACTACCTAGTACCATTGAAATCAGCAGAAAAAGTTCTATTTATGTATTTTAAAATTATTATTAATGATTTTGGAAAACATTTGGATTGCTTAAAAAAAATTATCCAACAAACTTACTGAATTTTATGAAGAAATTATAATTTAAAAAGATTTTTCTTTTCCATGGTCACACTCACTTGCCACATTAATTGGATCCAAAGCTTAACACGTCACAAAAAAAAATAAAGGCACCATATCTTATGCCATTTTGTCTTGCTGTAGTGAATTTACGTACTAAATAAGGAAAATAAAAGAAATGGTAGCAAAAATTTCAGAATGGCTGTGGCATTAGTTTCCTTCCAACCTGAATCGCCATTTTGTTTTTTCGCAATTTTCGGACGTGCGTACTTGTTCGTTTATTCCGCTATCTTGTCAAATGTTTCTTCTTTGAAAAAACTGATAGAAGAAAGCCAACTGAGTACTATCATTAGTTACAGTCACATTCGGCCCCATTTCTGTTATAAATTCCGATATATTCAGTGCTAAAGTACTATTATTCCAACCGTGTGCATCTCCAGATACCCATTCCCCCTACTCTTCAATATCCTCAGAATCTGACACACTCTCCTCCAAAATTTAAAAGATACTACATGTGCACGCTACTGACACTAATGTCACTTCTAATTCTATCGTCCCAATTGAAAATAAACTTCTCTTACCTCATTATCTGATAAATTGAATCCATTAAACTTCTCATTAACGATCGACGACACTAAGAAATCCATTTGAAACACCGAACGCGAAAAACAAAGAAAACTTTACGAAAAAATGAATGCTGCCACATGAAAACGCTTCAAAATGGCGCGGAAATTGTTGTACAAACGTCATGCTTCCTGTAGAGACCGGATATGATGTAAATATGGAAAGGAAAAAGAACTCTAAGTGAAATGGTTGCTATGGCCTAGTATGGGCGGCGTTGGGCGTTCTGCCCTGTATGATGTACGGGCGGCATTGGGCGATCTGCCCGGCAAAGAGTTAACCGATAAATAAGAATTTTCTGTGTCTATAGGCCTACAGTAGCATTCATCTTTTAAGGCGTTGAGGGTGAACATGGAGAAGACCTAGGCTGCATCAACAGTGCACCAGAACAGGAAGGATCTGCCTGTGGCCTTCAGAAAGAAGAGAAAACTGAAGCGGGGGGGGGGGGGAGATAGGTCTTCCAAAGAGATCAGCTTATTGCAACAGTGTGGCATGATAAGAATGATGAGCTGATGCTGTCCAACACCTCACACACGATGGACCAAGTTGAGCGCCGGGACCGACACTCTCACACCAGAGTGGTTGTGTCTTACCCTGCTGTTGTCAAGCTCTACAACCAGAGAATGAGGGGAGTGGACAAAGCTGACCAGATGAGGGGCTACTACAGCACAATCGGTAAGTGCAGTAAGTACTGGAGGTACCTGCTTAACTTTGTCTTTGACTCAGCCGTCAACAACGCCTTCATCCTGTATGAGAAGTGCATTGCAAAGCCAAGCAAACACTACTCCCTGCAGGACTACCGCCTGGATCTGTCAGACCAGCTCATTGCAGGCTTCTCATGCAGAAATAAGGCAGCATCCAAGAGCCAGACAGTGGTTCAGGATAATGTACAAGCACACAAAGTGGTGAAATTTGAAGGCAAGAAGAAGCCTGTGTGCGCTACAAAGTGGCCAAACGTGGTACCCTACTGGCAGAGCTGTGGAGAGCTCATATGGCTGTGATGTCTGCCAGATGAACCTCTGCAAGGACTTCTGCTTCCTTGAGCACCTTGGTAGCCAATAAACAGTGGACAGTGTGTGTGTAAATAGTGTATGTAGCAGACAACCACTGGACAATAACTTTTTTTTTTGGTAAATATGTGTTCATGCATGGATTAAAATTTGACACCTGACAAGTATACTTCAGGTAAGGATATTATTAAAGCTGCTTTTATTTCATTAAAATATATGCACTAATACCTAAGATTTGATGTTTTACTAACCAAACCCTAAATCTCAGTGAAATCCTAAAATCTTGCCTACAGAGAGCTTAAAAAAAAAAGAAAAAACGTCTGCACAGTAAAGGGTTAAGCTGGCACACCAAACTGAAATCCACTAAATATCAACAACAAAAATTGTATCAAATAAATGAAGGAAATTTTTATTCAAGTTTTCAGAAACTGATGAAAAATGGTTGGTTGTCAGTTACAGAAATTAGAAACACTGCATTATAATAATAAATGTTTCATTTTACCTTTTTTCCTCTTCAACAAGTGTGCAGATGTATTGCATGAAACTACATTTTGAGATGTTATATTTCTAAATCTATACAAAAAAAAGACTGTAAAAATTTACCCTGTAAATGTCTATACTACAAAGAGCAAGATATCAAATTTGGATGGTGTACATGAAGTAGTTTTTATTTTACAAGATTCCAAAAGAGACATTTTATTCAGTTTTTGACCACTTGCGGTTTGAAAATTTAAACAAAATGCTAATTTGAGAGGATTGTATTTAATTTTCTATATGTGATCCTTAAAAAACAAATCAGCAATATATTTGTGTTACATAAAGTTGAAATAGCAAAGATGAGCTGTGTATATTTCATAATCATAGTTTTTGTTGTGTGGTCAATTAAAAAAAAAAAAAAGAGGGGTGGGGAGTTATGAAATCTGTTTTTCTGCAATACATCAAACTTTGAACTGTCATAACTTTTTTTCTATTAAAGCTAGAGCTCCAAAATTTTGTTATGCAAACTTACTTTGAGGTAGATAACATAACCTGTAACTATCAGTTTATTTGGCCAGACTTCAAAATTTGAGTGGTCTTACCTACTACTCACGGTCACTGCAAATACCCTATTCCTCAAATTTCATACTATTTGCCCATATAAACCATAACAAAGCAAATACATTATACACTAGAAGTACACAATGACACCTCATCGAAATAACTCTTTTCATTATTAATTTGCACAAGTAAAATTCCACATTATTGTTATAGTCATGAGCGAAAAAATCCGTCACTATAGTACAGGCCTACTACAAACAACTATCAATACCGTATTAATAACTAGTGAAAATCTGGTATCGGTTTTTAACACCATAATTCTCTTCGGATTTAGAACTGTACTGCACTTATCAATTTTGTAGATTTTAAAATTCGCCATTACTATCCAGCTTTAAAAAAATATTTTTGGGAATAGCTTTAAATTGACGTTGCTTTTTTTCTTAATATTTATTTAAATTGAGCTAGCGGGTAGTATGATGTATTTAATATTTCGAAGAATATATGTAAATCAGCAAGAAAAAAATTTACTTAGTTATAACTTTGAACTATACCGTCCATATTTGTTCTTGTGTGCGAAAGTATAGGCGAATGTTACAAATGTATGTAAAAAAAAATCCACAATTAAATTCAGATTCATGAATAACCCCAATTTTTAACTTTATAACGTAAAGTACAGTCAAATACATCTAAAAGGGGAAAAAAATCACTAAGTGGTACAATGTTAACTACTGCTGAGCTTTCGTGGATACAAAAACTCCACGCCACTTTCTATTTCCGGTAAATGAGAGACACGCGCGTGCCTCTCTTTGTTCATAGATTCTTCATGAAATATACTCGAATATTACGAAATTTACAAATCATATTAACACGTATGCTTTGCTTTGAAAAAAATGAGCGAACCTGTAGCAATTACCACTCAAGAGACTGTAATTTTCTTATTCCTCACAATAAATTTTGCGTACTCACCGATTCCTCGTTCTTTATTTAACGCTTGTTTTAGGCGTTTTACAAGGACTGCTTTAACACCTTTTGTATCGAGTCCTCTTGCTTTCAGCTCATCTCGAAGCTCTGTAACTTTCAACTTGTTGGGATCGATATCACTCATCTTGGTGCATAAGAAAAAACAACAAATACAAGTGATGAAAAACTGCGCTCAATTTTGCAGATATGGCCGGCAAACATGCGCATGCGTACTTTTAAAAAGTTAAACGGGGAAATATATGAAAGCTATTCAGCTTATTCCTTAATAGAATAATGATTAATCTACTGGTAAAATAAGTTATTAAATTTAAATTAACTGTTTTAAAAATCAATTTTTTAATGTTAACATATATTATATTCTAATAAGAGCCATTTATTTAATTAAATATGACTACAAGTTGAATAACATTTGATCTATATGGTGTGATTTTTGTAGCAAATAATTTATTATTATAAAATAATTTTATGTAATTATGTTTCTTTTAAATGTAGTAATTTTAAACATTTTATTTACTATAAAGTTTTCAAGATTATTAATTAAAATTAATAAAATGTGTTATGTCTTGTTTCTTACCGTTACATTTATTGGTTAGTTTTAGTTTTTCCCTAACTGAATTGGGCGTTTTTCTTCTTTTTTTTATTCAGTTTTACTAAATAAGACACAAGTAATGTTTTTACTTAATAGTTCCAAAATGGTTCTATTTTTTCTTATTGACTCGCAATAATAGATTCTTTTGTACAAACTCGACAGACGTTATTGTGGGTGATAGCAACGTAACTAAACAACATGGCGGATAATCCTGACTCGAAAGAGCCCACTACAGGTTTGTAACAACTTCACAAAGTGTCCTTTGTATTTCACGATTTTTTAATGTTCTCTCAGAAGGTTCATATAATTCTTCATGAGCCTTTGTCTAGTACTGAACAAGGCATCATCTTGGAAGTTTTCCTCTGAGGTAGAAAACCAGTTAGATCATTCGGGCAGGTCTCCTGCACACATGTGAATCATTTTAAATCAACAACATACGTTATTTACATTTTATAAAACACATTATGCAAGCATGATGACCACCCTAAAGCATTCTAAGCACACATTAATACAACATTATTGTGAACTGTAATTTATTCACACTGAAGGTTATGTGGATTTGTTCAATTTGTGTGTACATATTAAATGAAAACCTTCAATTCATCGACCGCAATAGGGCACTATGTGAGGCCGCAGTCATTATGCAAACACTTGTTGGTGGTGAATATAGAAAAATCAAGTAAACCATTATTTGGATCAATTAAACATTTAATTTTCTCTTTGCATTAATTATAATTTTGTATTCATACTGCACATAATCCATATGGCATGGATAATTAATCATAAAACATTTATTTCTCTGACAGCCAGTAGATTAAGTTATCTTGTATGCACTCATACATCAGATAAATGTAAAGTAAGTGTGTTTCCCAATTTCTTTCCTGACGTTAATTGTATTGTTTTTGTTTTTTATATTTTTAATTAGATGGAAACACAACAATATGTATAAAGTGAGTAGTTTTCATCCTTCATACAGGCAGACTACCATTATCATCCATATATGTGGATGAACAGTCAAATTTACAGATTATCTACATAGATTAACTGAACAAATTTAATCATTTATTTAATATAAATGAACATGATTTAAACACCACCCTTAAATTATGACTAGTATCCTTCTTTTTTTTTCTTCTAAGTTTAAAAGTTAGGGTTATAGTGAAATTTCAATACCTGCAGTAACTACCAACTGTCTACGCACCTTTATTTGTCATATACAGCATTTTATTGAAATTTCTTTACATTTTGCAAATCCTTATATACTGGTGTAAACATAACTTATTCCTTTGGGGTAGGTGTGAGGTTGAGTGTTATGATTTGTGAGCTACAAACTTGATCATTTTAGGCCACATTTTTATAAGTGTTATGAGTCAACCATAGCAAAAAAGGGCTCCACAACCATAACTGTTTAAG
Organism: Sinotaia quadrata; assembly: GCA_028829895.1. NCBI lineage: Eukaryota > Metazoa > Mollusca > Gastropoda > Architaenioglossa > Viviparidae > Sinotaia > Sinotaia quadrata. The sequence continues at coordinate 106,387,942 of CM054177.1, read as the reverse complement.
GGTTGCTACAAATCAAATCATTTTCTTTGAATACTGCTTTCACATTAAAAAATAAATTAAAATACAGATATATTCTTCATGAATTGATTTGGTTTCAATTATTACCCTTAGCAATTATTTCTTATATTAATACTCATACGTCATTCATTTGATAATATCTTATAGAGTGCCTCACTCAGTGGAAGAAAACTACAAACTTACCCAGCTGTGATCAAGACCTCATCCAGATAGTTTGGAGTAGCACTTTAACAAGTGTATGGTACTATACACTTTTGTTTAATTAGAATACTAAATCAAGATTCAAGATAACACAAGTGTTAAGGTGATAATATTCACAACATCTTAGCTCTATTGGCACCCTAAGCTAATAAAGAGTAAAATATCTTGGCTGGTTATAGACGACAGTTAATAAAGAGTAAAATATCTTGACTAGTTATAGACTACAGGAAGTCCAAGAGTTATGATGGATCAACTTACAGTGGATTCAAAGTTATGGCACTCTGTCCATAGACTCCATTATAATTTAAATTTGCTTTATGGCATGAAAGTTGTAGGTATAGTGCTCAGTTCAGTGCCGCACTACTTTTATCCACGCATTGAGAGTAAAGTCTTAAATGTTTGTTTAATGTTTTTGATGCATAGAATGGTTAAAAAATGATAGAATTTTGCATGACTGCCACTGAAGATATTGGTGGAGGCAAAAATCTGACTTACGGCAAACATCAACTTAAGTAAAAAAACACATCAACACAGAACTCTACCATAATAGGGGACATCCTGTACTTTGTTACAGTAGTCACATATTATCCCCCTTGCTGCCCATAAAACTCACACTTTAGAACTGGATTCACTTGCATCATACACAAAACATCACTCTCTCTCTCTCTCTCTCTCTCTCACTCACACACACACAAACACACACACACCACAGAACTTACCTCTCTTCAAGATAATTTTTATTGGTCTTTGCTGTTGTTTGCTAAAGTCTCAAAGTGAAAGAGAATGGAGAAAATGCAACAAGATATCATATCTTTTAGTACAGTCATCAAATTTGTTTAGAGCTATGTATTTTCACTATTTAATTAGCACTTTCAGGCACAGATAATTTTTTTACAATATAAATCAGTGATATTTTTATGCTGTTAAAAAAGTACAGAAAATCTTCTTAGCTTATAGTCTGCACTTCTTGTAAATGTTTACTTGATTCTTCTTGTTTCCTTTTACACAGACTCTATTGTAGCAGACATACAGAAAAAAATTACAGATGCATTTGACATATTTGATCATGAAGCTAATAAGACAGTTGATGTCAGGTAAGTTCTTTTGATTGATCATATACTTTATTAACTGTGCTTAATTTATAAAAGTTTGACATATCTTTCTATAGTGTTATTAATGCAAGTATTCTTTGTGATTTCAACATACCTAGAATTCATTTTATTAATATACTTATAACAAAATCAGTAACATAATTTCATGGTAAGGAGTTTCAGAAACAACTTTGCTACATCATTAATCTTGAAAATGTTTTTTCTGTCTTTCTAGAGAGGTAGGAACAATCATCCGGTCCTTGGGTTGTTGCCCAAGTGAAGCTGAACTGCATGATATGATAGCAGAGGTTGTATATGCTTCTGTTTTCAGAATACTCATTGTAGAAAGTGTATCTTTCTTGTAGGTTGTTCAGATACAGTTTTAGAAAAGTATCTTTACTTTAGGATATTTACAGTACTGATTTTAGAAAATATTTTTGGTCATATTCAGAATACCAATTTCACTTAGAAAATTTATCTTTATGTTCAGATGATCAGACTACTGATTTTAGAAAATATTTCTTTATTGTAGAATATTCAGAATGTTGATTTTAGAAAAATGTATCTTTGTTTTAAGTTATTCTCTAATAAGAATAACTGCAGAACCATGTCTGGTCTTTAGATTTTTAAAGAGATGCATGTCATAAAATTATTAAATTAGTGAAAACTTATTTAAACGTACTTGAAAATGAATTTTCTCTTACTTTGGTGATAATTATTTCATCTGTGATCCAGTGCTATTGAACTGAGATAATATATTGCAATAGTAAGGATAATAGCTATATAATTCAAAGAGACCCAAAAGGAATAATGGTGTAATGTGTCTGGTCTAGGTTTAATAACTGTCCTATTTTAGATTTCCAGTTATCAATATTGGTTATTGAATAATCTCTAACAATAGCGACAGCTGGACGGCCTGACTTATCCACTACAAAAATGCCAGAAGATTCAGGCTATTACTCAACGACACCTCGCTAGATAAATCAGTTGACTTGCCCAAGCTAGCAACGTTGTCTCCCCTTATTTATAAATTAAGATTTATGATCCTTTATTACGGCTCAGCCCCCAGCTAGTTAATCCCTCCAGTCGTGCTACAAACAATTATGTAACAATGGGTAAGATAACAACAAATTTAATAACAACTCATAATAATAGAAAGAAACATTAATGATGCGCAGATTATTAGAGTCAATCTATCCTGTTTAGCCCGAATTCTGAATGGCTATAAACACTATATTACTGTCTGTTCTGCTTATCACTGGGACATATCCCACTTAGCTTTAATAGTTCATAAAGTAGTTGAACTGTTGCTGTCGTCTATTCAACCAGTGTGATTCTGATATCACACAGCAGTTATCTTCTGTCTGGTCCCTCCAGCGTCGTGTACAGCACTTGGCATAGTCCTCAAGCAATTGACCACAGATTCCACAGATGCCAAGTTAAGACTCCTAGTCTAACCTCAAGATTCGAGTCTCATCTCCAAGACTCCCAGACCGGCAATTTGTGAAGGTATGCACAGTCAAAATGGACGCGAATAGCCAACCCTTGGATGATGGACACTGAGAATGATTAAATCTGAGCATCTAAAGAATTCTGATTCATTCATGCATATATATGAACGACTCTAAGTCACCCGCCCTTATTAACGCTACATCACGATATGGAATGCAAGTGACCAAACTGTGTGTCTCGTATCCGGTTAATGGCCTTTCCCTCACCTCTGGAGTGACCTACATGCTCTCAACTCAAATAATGTTATTGCACCATCTGAGCATAAATTGCCTATGGAAGTGTCTTCTCATAAATTAAATAGATAGTTGAAACAATTAAATAATTAAAATAATATCTTCATAAATCAGCATAATTTGCCCTAATATTTCCTGACAAATGATTATATTATCATTGTTTTCATTTGCAAATCCCTAATCACATCCATAAAGCAAGAAATCAGCATTTACTACATGGGAATACAACAATATAAATTTATGCTCCATAAATATAATTAGATGTGAAACAATGGTTCCAGGATTTCCCCTTCCCATCAGTGAGTCTGTGCAAAATTTGACAGAACAAACAAATTGTACAAATGAGAAAAGTGTTTCTTTATTATAAAGTAAAATATTGTGTTGTTTTGTGTCTGTCACATATTCTAACATTCAGGATTATATCATTATCTATAAAAATATTTGTTAAGATGTCATTGTACTTAGTTTCAGTTCTTTGTTCCTTTATTTTTAAGCATTGACTGTTTCTCCTGACAGATTGAAGAAGAGGAACCCACTGGGTACATCCGCTTTGATAAATTTTTGCCCATGATGACCAAGGTTTTGATGGAAAGACGGTTAGTTAAATAAAAAACTTAAGAAAGATAACCTAAGTCTAGAAAAATGTATTTAGAGTACATCCATTACTACTGAACTAGATCATAGGAAACAGTAAACACATTGAAATACAGGAATCTCTCAGCAATGTTTGCTGATGGCTACTGTGTTATATCTTTGTACTTCGTTACAACACTGACTCAGATATCTTTAGTACTTTTCTAACTGAGCTGTGATGTGTGAACCGTAACATTACAGAAATAAGTGACTTTTTATTTTCATTGTGCATATGAGTGGCATTCAAGCATCACATATTTATATAGTATATAGTATAGTATATATATTTATATATATATTCCATCCCACATCATGTAGCATTGCTTTCATATAATGTGCTGTTTTCTTGGAGCTTATTCTCAGACATAATTAATTGTCAGTACTTAGTTGACTGCATGATAAGAGTATAAGGGCATTAGCTTCAAGTGTGGGTATGAAGAAAAGAAAAAGCTAAAGTTCAGAAATTATATTTAGCAACATTGATCAAGATGGTGTGTGCATTAATTGAGGTCTAGCATGATAAAAACTATTATACACAATGTACATTCAATTTTCAAGCTGGAAAATTAGCTGTATTATTCAGAAAATTATCTCCTATAACTTGTAAATATGAGTTATATATTTCTTTTATTTGAGTGAAAATGTGGGTATTATAAAAGAATATTTTTTTTAAGTATAAAAGGTCTTAATACAATATATGCTTAATTGTGGCCCAAAAAAGATGCCATATAAATTTCATTCACTTTCAGTAAGTAATTTCTGCTCATAAGAAATAATGTAAATAAGGGTTAATATGATTAGGTTGTTTGTTTGTGTATGAATGCGTGTTCGTGGATGCTTTCAGTATGAGGTTTTCACAAAGAAACCTTAATTAGATATAGATATTGTTTTACCTGCATATCATGAGTTTTATTTATTGTGTGTGTGTGTGTGTGTGTGTGTGTGTGTGTGTGTGTGTGAACTGTATTAGGTACAATATAAAAAGTGAGACTTACATGAATGCACTTAAATGTTATCCATTTATAGGAGACAGGTGGGAAGTTTAACTGTAAATATATTTATTTCATTATTTCTAATCAATCTTTTGAATGGTCTTTTGCATAATATTTCTGTTTTAAAGAATGTAACCTCAAAGTGAGAATTTATTGTATAAAGTTTTCTTAAACTTTGGACCTCACTAGTGTCTCCCATGATCATTTTTGAGAACATTTACCTAATAATTCTTTTTTATATAATAAACTAAACTTTTGTTGATAGCCACATTTAGTTATAGAAATAGTTTTTCTCTTTTATTTTACATTGCAGTTAATTAAATAATTAATTTTATATAAAATTAGAGTGTGCAACATTCCTTCCAACCGCCAATATCCAGAATAGGTGAAGATCTGACACAACTTTAAAATATATATATCATGTGACAGAAAATACAATATTCATTACAGACTACTTCACATAATGGCAGCTCCTTACTATGTTGTTTTCTTTTTTTGTAATTTTTTTTTATAATTCTTGGAATAAAGTAATGTGATTCAGTAAAGAAAAAATACTCAATATGTCAGTACTTAATTGCTTTTATCAGAATTCTCCAAGTAAAACTTTACAATTTTTCATACAGCATTTATGAGTGTTATTATCAATATTCACCCCATAACATTTTGTTTTACAAATTTGAAAATAAGCAGTATGATTTTGTATTTAAATAATGTATCATTAAAAATTTTTAATTTCATTTTTAAAACATTTTGACCTAAGCATTAGGATTAGAATTATGATATAAAATTTAACTTTTCTTGACCGTTAAAAATGTCTGGAACATGTAATGATCCCTTTAGTTCTAATAATATTTTGCTCTTAATTGAGATTGGTCAATGTGTACCCTTGATCAAGTGGTTCCCAGTGTGGTGCACACAAAATATTTTTGTGGTTACCTGCAATTGACCACCACCTAGTTCATAATCTGATATAGATCATGAGAGTGGGGCTGGATGTGGATGTTTGATTTGGAGAGTGTTCACCACTGAGAATATGCCCATTGAAGAGATTAGAACAGTTTGGCTAACCACTAATCAGACCACACTTTTTGGGACTTTCATAGGTACAAACCAGTTCCAGAAGACCAGATAGTGAAAGCATTTCAAGTCTTGGATATAGAAGGGCGGGGTTATTTGTTACAGGAAGAATTGTCAAAATATATGACCGAAGAGGGTGAGTACTACAGACAAAATCATTTTAAGTTGATTTTATTGCTTTAATATACAGAATTCTTTCTTTAAATAAAATGTGTCTGAGCTTTGTCAGTAGTATAGGATAGGCTGATCCATCTTGACACTTGTTTCAGCTGCAATAGTATTTTTCCTTCACAAATTGGAGATTTATTAGGCAGGGATAATCTGCATTGCCATATAGAAGACAGAAGGTTCACAGATGAGAATTCCAGTTATTTCATTTTGAATGAAATCACAGTTTTCCAATGAGAGTACCTGTACTATTTCTACTTCAAAAATCAGTACACTTTTGCAGACAACAGTTTTCAAGCTATCTAGATCCAGCAACTGCGAGTAAGTATTCTCCATGGTATTAATAATATACATGATAAACTATGTGCCACCAACAGGTTTTTAAATGTAGTGGATTGCACTCATAACAGTTCACAAATCCCTGTACAACACTGATCAAGTCTAGAATCAATTACAGCTGCAAGATTGCAATGGCACCAACAAGAACAGCTGTTTACCATCATTAATAAATTATTGGCAAGAAAGAAAGTTGCACTGTTACTAACTTCTTTGCCCATTGATGACCTTCCTGGCTCTACCTGCAAGCTTTTTCCTTGACATCAGAAATCAAATCAGTACAAAATACACCTAACACCTCACAACCATCATCAGTTTCAGTCTTCCTTTTACATCATTTGAACTTAGGATTTTCTAATAAAAAGGGGAAATGTGTAAGTCCAAGTACCACATATGCACAATTAAAACCTGGGTTAATATTGGATATGTTTCTATCTATTGTATAAAACATAAACAGTTATACTGGAAAAAGACTAGATAAAGAAATATCTAGGTACACTCCCTTGGATGGTAATAATCACTAATGGTTAATTATGACCATAATTATAGAAGAGAATCAAGCTATATGTGCTTTTTTGCAAGGTCAAGTTAGTTCTAATATACATTTTCAAGTTAGTTCTAAAATACATTTTCAAGTTAGTTCTAATATACATTTTCAAGTTAGTTCTAATATACATTTTCAAGTTAGTTCTAAAATACATTTTCAAGTTCTAAAATACATTTTCAAGTTAGTTCTAAAATACATTTTCAGGTGAACCATTTACAGCAGAAGAATTAGAAGAGATGATGTCACAAGCTCTGGATCCTGAGAAAGGTTATATCCCATACAAAGAGTATGCCTCTCTAATGGCTGCAGAAGACACATGATGACCTGGCTTGAGATGGAACTATAATTTATTAACTCAACCTAGTTTTGATGTTTTCTCATCTATACATCGTAGACATTCTAGGGTCAAAATCAGACTTATGTATTTCTCTTTGTTGAAGGTATAAGAATTTGTGTCATTCCAACAACAGTTGTTTGAAAGGGAAAAAAATTGTACCATCATAAAAGGAAGATTTTTTTGTTGTATTTATTATATATGCTTATTCCGTCCAATTAGGTCTGACATTTTTTAAATCTCACATATTTGCATGCATATTTGTACATTTGAAAAAGTTCATACTACAAGTATTAAAGTGTTCATGTTTCTCAATCTGAAATGTTTAATAAATAAATTTGTTAATCTACATGCAGGGTTGTTACTTTTTATGTAAATAACAATAACAGTTAGTAGTTTAATTACAAACAAAATATAAACAATTGCATTCTCTAAAGAGACAGACTTAGAATAAAAAAATATATTAGTACTTTTTTTTAAGTATGTCCTGCAAAAGTAGACAAGTTGAAAATTATTGTCTTTTATCTGTCAGCACAAGTAATTAAATGAGTGGTTCTGAAAATTGCTTATTTTTTGTATGAATACTAAATTTTCTACATACATTTTGGGGCACATATAAATACATTAAAATTTTTTAAAATAGTTAAATGTGATAAAATGTTTGCATTACAATCAATCCTGTATATTTTCATAATTTAATGAACACAATTTAAAACTGATAGTTAGTTACAGTCTGTATTGTGTAAATTCCAAAAATTTTTACACATACACTGAAAACACACAAGTGGGGGGGGGGGATTGATTTAATCACAATAATTAGGGGCAAATAAGCAAGATACACATTTACCATACTTTCTAATTTATAAAGAAAGAAAACAAATGTGTATATTTGCCCAAATGCCAATAGTGCAACAGAAGAGAACTTTAGATGTGACATTCAAATTGTCTTCCCTTAGTTCTGCTTCATGTTTTCGAGAAAGAAAATAATAATAATAAAAAGACTAGAAAAAACTACCCAATCATTACTAACAGGGAAAACAGATGGCATCATTTTCCACAGTGGAAATAATATAACAACCCTATCACGGACAAGATTCAATTAATTCTAGATCACCTTAACTGGCTGCCAACTCTTGCTTTCAGGCAAAATTCCTATGGAAAAAAAACTGGGGACAACAATAACAATAGCAACGCCCAGAGTAAATAAATAACAAGATGATAGGGAAAAAATCTTGGATTAACCACAGAATTCAACCACCAGACTAAGCAAATATGAGACTGCAACAGAAACATGGCCACTAACCTAAACACCACCTTTTCTTCTATCCTATCTGCAGTTCTCTATTTCATTCTGGCCATCTACATCTGAAACTTCTGAACATTGATACACCTTATGCCATGTGGTGAAATTGGCAATTGTGTGTTGTGTGTTCTTCTTCTTCTTTACGTTAACTTCTTTTTCCCCACAGGAATTGCATGAAAACTTTTCCTCTTGTTAATGTTCTCAGTTTTTTGGGGGGGATTCCTGTGGGGTTTTCCTCTTCTTACTGTCTTCTGAAGAGGGTGGTGCTGCAGATGATGAATTTCGTTTTTGCTGATGTTTGCTCCGTTTTGACTGTATATTTTTTTCCTTGGTGTAGGTCTGCAGTTTTTACTTTTCCTGTATTTTGTGCCTGTTGCGTTGTCAGTTGATTGCTGATCTGTCCATGTTGTGGCGGTTTTTGCTGTTGTTGTGGTGATGTTGTATAGATGCCGTGCTGTCTGTTGTCGAATCTTTGTGTAGTGGGGTTTCTGGTCCTTTCGTCTGATGCTTTTTTCATGTCTGGCTGGCAGAAGCGGGCTTCAGACCGGTAGTCCGTGGACTAAAACTCTGGTTGACGCTGTTGTTGTTGTTGTCGTCCCCGGTGTCCGTTGGGATGTGTGAAAGCAAGCGCTGATTGCCAGTAGAGGTGGACAAACAGTAGTTGGATCATGTCGTCAATGGGGTGGTTGAAATATCCCCACTGCATGGACTGCTGCTCTCTGTGTCATCGCCAGTGTTGGCGGTTGTTGTTTTGTTGGTGTTGCTGTTGTGGTGGTGGTTTCTGTTGTTGTTGTTGACTTCTTATGTGTGGTGGTGGGCGCTGTCTTTTGGCTTTAGAATTCTGTTGTGCTGCTTGTCGCTCATGGTTGTCTGCTTTGGTTGTTGTAGCCCTTGGAGGTGACTCTGGCAGCAGTGAGGGTGGGGGAGGGGCCACTAGTGTTCTTTCGAAGTCGACGATGGAGGCCTCAATCTCTGCTCTTTTGTCTTCCTCCTTTGGGTAGTCAACTGTTTGGATGTATTTTTCTTTTCTTTCTGGCGTCTTAGTCTGCGTGTTGGCTATTTTTGGTTTTTCTTTCGTTTGTTGTTGCCTGTTGTAGTTTGTATTTCTTTTTCTTCCGTGCTGGTGGCTGGAGTCTGTACCTTTTTGCTCTCTGTGCTGTTTGTTGGAGTCTGTGTGAAGGCTTGTCTTTTTTGTCTTTCATTGTCTGCATAGAGTTGTTTTTGTGTTTTTTTTTGGTGGTATTGTCCACATGACATTGATGTTGATCTCTTTGTCGCATGTTTGTGTGGGTGGTCTGGGTCTCTTTGTTGTCTTTTATCCAAATAGTTTCTTTTGGGTTGCAGAGGTCTAAGAGTATTTCTCTTATTTCCTTCATGCAATCGATAATTCTATAATTGCTGGTATATCTGTTGGTTTGTTGTTTTGAAATATCAGCCATTGCACCCTTTCAAAATACTTATTCAGGTCGTGGTTAGGGGTACGCATTTGATAGTTTAGAGGTGATATGATTTTCCATCGGCCCTGGTCGGGTATCAACTTCCCCTTTTCGTCTCTCATCTGAATCCAATGTTTTCTTTTGTAGTCGCTTAGTTTGAAACCCTTTCCGATGTCTATATCATCGTCTGAGCTTTCATCCTTTGTTTCTGCTTGTTCTTCCCGCCCTAACAAGGGCTAGGGTAAAGGCAGTAAGGCTGGTTTTTTTTTATCACCAGTCCTAATAAGGGCTTAGGTGCAGAGGCAGTTCGATGTGTGCGTCGCCTGTCCATGCTTTATCTTCGGTAGTCCGTACAAAAAAGTTCGCTCACTCAATGTTCAATGGTGTGTTGTCTCTTGTGTTCTCTGATGTGTTGTGTGTGTGTTCGATAGCAGTTTACGTCACCACTGGCGGGAAAAGTAGAGTTTGTAAGGTGAATGGTAACTGTCTTTATCTGATTATATTTATTAATGTCTTCCTGTGTGTTTGATGAGTTAGGCAGTCAGTCTGTTAAGAAGTGTTTAATGGTGTTGTCTGTTCTGCAGTGAATGCAGAGTATGGATTGTGTGTTTGGTTGGAGTGTGTAGCGAGTTGAGTTTAGTCTTAATCTGTTGAGTGCCTTTTCGCAAGTTGTGTTTTTGGTTTTGAAGGATGGGGTGGTGGTGTCTCTTTGTAGTGAGAGTTTATCAATGAAGTTATTTCGGATTTGTGAAGTGGGGAGTTAAGTTGATTCCCTCTGGTTGTACCATATTTTGCCCTTTTGTCAGCTTATTCATTGCCAGTTATGTTGCAGTGGCTTGGGACCCATATGAGCGCTGAGATGTTCATAGTTTGTAGTGCGTGTAGTAGGTTGTGTATTTTGTCTGTGATGTTGTTCCTGGAAGTGTTAAAAGGGTTATTAATGCAGTTGAGAGATGATAGTGAGTCTGTCATTATGAGGATGCTATTGGTGGAGGTGTGTGGATACATAAATTAATGCTTGGTGGATAGAGGTGAGTTCAGATGTGAGGATGGAGTGATTTTGGTGGAGTTTGTATAGGTACCTGTGTCTGTGTGCATATTTGTTGTTTGGATCCGTCAGTATATATTTTGTAGTGTTTACGTAGTTTTTATTTGTGTTCTAATGCTTCCTGTTTGAGAGCAGGGTGCTTTACTTTTTTAAAAGGGTATTTGAGTAAAGATAGGTCAGATGTAGGTGGGGGTAGTTATCCAGGGTGTGTGTGAGTTTGATGATTGTAAAGTTCGTGTGATTTTATAAGTTTTTGGGTGAGTTGATATGGGGGTTGTCTGTTTTCATCCCATTTTTTGTAGTTTTTAAGTGGTCGCTGTTTTGTTTTTCCTGTATACCCACGTGTTCCATTTGGTTAGGTTTGTTTGTTGAAGGCGAGTTCCCGTGTATTGTTCTGTTTGCCCGTAGTTTGAGTATCTGTTTGTTCCTCCTTTCGATCAGTGGGAGGTGTCCTGCTTGTTTGTAAATTTAAGATAATTTTGTGTTTGGTAGTGCATGGAGACACATTCTAAGTGCTTTGTTTTAAACTTTTTTGGGTTGTTTGTGGCTGTGTATGTTGGGCTTGCATAGTCTGCTACTGAATGAATGCTTGCTTTGGTTGCTAGTAGTAGTGTTTGTGTATCTGCTCCCCACCCTTTCCCTTTTATTGATTTGAAAATGTTTAGTGTTTTATTTAGTCTGTTACATTGGTAATGTATTGGTTGAATGTAATGTTTTCATCAAATGTTTAGTGTTTTATTTAGTCTGTTTGTTACATTGGTAATGTGTTGGTTGAATGTGATTTCATCAAATGTAATGCCCCAGGAATTTGTGGACAGTGGTAAATGTGATGAGAATGTTTTGGGGTGTGGGAGGTTGTAGAGAAATCTATTGCTGTTTTTCTGGGGCTAGGTAGAGTCCCCAATTGTCTGTTCATGGTTCTAGGTTCCTAAGTACTGTTTTTATGTTTTCTGTGAGTTTTCATGGGTTGTTATGTGCAGGATAAAGCGATGAATCGTCTGTGAACTGGGTTAGTTGAGTATTTGTTCTTGTGATTATGGTATCAAGATAGAAGGTTGCTATGTTGAAGAGGGTGGGGCTTAAAGAGCTACCCTGATGACTGTTGATTAATTTTCACACATAAGTAGGTTTGCATATTCATACATTGGACAAAGGTAATATTTATTATGTTTATTTTACCATATAAACTTGTTATGTTTTCAATCTAAAATGTTTGAGTACATTGTTATCGTAAAAGGTCCCATAAGACTTCCTTAAACAGATTTAACACCTTTTGTGAAACATTAATCTGATATTTTGTTTACTTTGAGTAAACTTAGTAGTTTAATTAAAAGTCAATATGAAAGAATATATGTATTCTCTTCAAAGCAGTACAGCTCTGAATTAAATTGATAGGAATAGCATTTTAAAATATTTTGTTCCAGTATCCCATGCAGCATCAATTGAGCTGAATATTGGTGATTTGAAAAAAAACCCTGCACATAAAAGAGTGATTCTGAAAATTGCTTAGTCTGTGAATGAATCTAAATTCTGACTAGCTTTTGCTTTGCAACATTGCATATCCTTTAACAATAATGTCTAGTAATGTGATCACATACATGAACAAGCCACATCAAAGGACAAATTTTCCTTTGGCACTTTTATTGAGGTTCACCATGTTACTTTTGTTGTCCCCTCGCCCCTCCAACTTTGCAGATAGTTCTTCAGATTTGTAACAGTCTCATACAGACAGGTTAACCTTTCTTATTAAGAATTCTTTACCATAATAGCTTTTAACTAATAAAATGACAGTGACAAAAGAATAAATATTATTTTATTGTATATACAAAAATACGTTGTTTAAGAAACAAAACAAATAAAATAAAAGTTACATTTTACAAATAATAGCATTAGAAATCATGTATATTTTCATAATTTTTATTAATCTACAAAGGTTCTGTGTGCTTTAGTTACACTATTGGCAACCAATTTAAAAAAGAATAAATAAACTAATAATTGTTATATTACTAATTACAATTTTACTTGATATATACATGATTGAAATGAAAGATACCTGTGTCCCTATCTACCAATCTTTATATTACTAAATATCTATAAGAGTGAGTTAAAGACTGATTATTTAAATGCAATACATACACATCAAAATCATAAAACAAAGGGAAAAAACCCAGGAACTTGATTTTAATCACAATAATTAGATACAAGCAAGCAATATCACACATTCGCCATTCTTTCAAATATATAAAGAAAACAAATTCTGTAACTGTAGCATTTCATTTCATTTTTGCTAAATTGTCAACAGTGCACTATAAAAAGAGATAACTTCAGAAGTGACAGCCACAACTGTCTTCCCTTAGTTCCCTATTAGAACTAAGACTGAGAGGGGAAGGCAAAATTTGCCAGTTTTGAATTGATGGACTGTGACAGTGGTTTCTTAGCTGGCAAATCCTTCAAATCAGTTTTCTGCAATTTTAAAGGTGTGTCTTCATCTTTACTGTCTGGGTATTTTGCTTCATATTTTCGCTTTTTGTCCAAGTTGCCTTCTGGCTGATTTAAGAACGTTGCTTTCTGAATCCATTTCTTTAAAAAGAAAATGAAACACAAAAAGAAAAAAAAAGTCAAAATTCTTACAAAAATTTACAATTAAAAAATGCAACAATGTTTAAAAATTATGTTTCATTTAAAGTATATTGGGCTGATTCAGCTTTATAGTGAATTCATTGTATACATGATAGTGGTTTGTATTCATTAGAGTTAATGAGGCAACAAACAGTAAAGCAGCCTGTGCGCGTAATAAAAAAGGAAATAAAAGCATACAGGAAAACTGATTTTATTTAGAATTATCTTTTCATATATTTATTTATTGTATAGAGATGTTGGGACTTCCAGTTGTGTATGGAGTGCATACTAATTTTATTTTCACACCAAAATTCACAAATATATCACCTGTCTTTCATCATCAGGCAAGGCACGAAATGTTTGTGCAGCAATAATATTCATATCCTCAGTAGACAGCTCTGGGTGTTCTTTCACCAAATCTTGCTGGTTCTCAGCTAGCCACAATTCAAAAGCACTCACTGGTCTGTTCATTAGCAGAAAATAGTTTACAGTGCTTCAGTAAAAGCAAATAATCATAAAGGCATTGTCTCACAAAATAAATAGACAATAATTTTATTAATAAAATAAATAAAGCACGTCTAAATTTTGTGCATATGATCAAAAGTCCTCAATCCTTATTTTGCTAAAATAATTCAGTTCAATAAGCACAGTATCAATGATTAAAATAATAAATTTTATAAGTATATATTACATTAACGAATTTGACATTTAACAAACAATTTTTATTATATGAAATTTCTCTTGAAGGTAGATGGTTAGTTTATTAAGACAATGCGAAAAACAATACATCTCTTGCTCACTGATTTTTTGGCTCATTTTCTGATGACTCTTCTTCTTCGTGTGAATTTGGCTGTGCTGTGTTAGAAGATTTTTCAGAACTGTTTGAAAAAGATATTTTTTTTTGCTGTGAAGTCTTGCACTGCTGAGAGGTCTGTAATGATAAAATCTTATTATAACTTTCATTAATACGTGTACTAAGATTCAGAAAAGTAATTTACTATTTCTTCTTTTGCTAGGCATATGATCTGAAAAGCATTATGAGGTAAATCAAATCAACAGAACACAAAATTATACTGTTATGTAATCAAATGATAAGCCAAGAGTTAGGAATGTAAACTTCAGAATCGTTCAGAGAACAAAGAGGATTAATAAAAAAATAGTAATGTTTTTAGCTTTCAGAATTGTTCAGAGAATGAAGAGAGGTAATAAAAATAATGTTTTCACTTCCCGACTAATTATCAAAACTGAAATAAACAAAACAAAGAAATTCTATCATGCTTTAAAATTATTTTTCTTAAGAGTGAAATCCTCACATAATTTTTAAATACAATTTATTTGATTTAATTAACGCACCTTGACAGTGATTTTCCGCTGACCAGATTTTGTCTGCTTAATACTAATGGGTAGTGGGCTAATGATAGTTGTTCGTTCTTTAATCTTCTTCATGCTGTCAAATATCTGGGTACCTTTTGTTGGTAATGGACTCTCTTTCTGTTGTGATGATACCTAGGCAAGGAGATCTATAAATGTCAGTTTCTAAAGCTTGTATCTTGTAGATGATGGGAGTTTAAAACAAAACAAGATTTGTGTAATGATTATGAAATAATGACAAGCTCACACCTGATTTTAATTCATACGTAAAATAAATTTTCTATGGCCTTTTCTGTAATAATATTGAATAATTGTTTTCAATAAACAAGTCATTTCATGAATACAAATAATTATTTTAGGAACATGTTACACATTAAATCATAAAACAATTGTATTCATTAACATTATCAAATTATGATTATTTATTGTTTAATTTTATTTTTTTAAAAAAGAATAAGGTCAAATGACAAATGTTTTAATATTTATTTATATTTTTAAAAGTTAATTAATAACAAGTTAAAAAATACTGAGGTCTATTCTGAAAATTGTGTAAATAAAAAAAAATATTTAATTGCACGCTGGTAAAATAATCTAAATTCAATACATTATGAGGTTGAACAATACATAAATATTAAGAGCAATTATAAGTCTTACAGTTTAATTCCATACAATTTATTCTCCAAGTTATAAAATTAGATGTATTTATACAAGTAAATAAACCTTGAAAGGATTGTTGACCCTGGTAAATGTCTTGCTGACATTCTTGTCCTTTGGCTTCAAGGTCAACATTGGCCCTAATGACATCACAAAGGAAATGAGAAACATTACTTGATAAACTAAATAATCATCAACCCCACCCCACCCCCATTTATTAATCATTAAATAACTAGATAGGTGGGTGGAACCAGCTATAGTATTCTGTTAACTATATTTGCTGCCATATTCACACCTGGAATCAATGATTTGTTTAATTGGGCACCTTGCTTATCTTCAGAACAGACCATCAAAACCTGACAAGCCTGGCACAAAGTATTGACATTTTGCGA
Organism: Sinotaia quadrata; assembly: GCA_028829895.1. Classification (NCBI taxonomy): domain Eukaryota; kingdom Metazoa; phylum Mollusca; class Gastropoda; order Architaenioglossa; family Viviparidae; genus Sinotaia; species Sinotaia quadrata. Next base: position 106,371,977 of record CM054177.1, on the reverse strand, counting down.
TAGTGACACGCATATTTGCACAGGTTCCATATATACCCCAACCATGAAGACCCCAGTCAATACCTAACCGACTTAGACATTATTGCTGTCACAAAAATGTCTGTAGAAATGTCCTAAACTTAAAGAAGAGGAGATTCTATACCTCTGGAACCCCAAAATGATAAAGAAAAGAGCTTCCATACAAGTGGATGCCAAAACTACAAAGGGGTGAAAGGTGAATTTTAATGGAAAAATAAATAATCTGAACTGAGTACGAAACAAGTTTCTTTGGTGTCTACCATCAGTGACCCAATCTCTATGCTATAATCAACGGCGCTTGTCAATATGTCAGCAACCCATCTTTGACTATAATGCTCATATGAATGAGGTGGATATTATTATTAATATCAGAATGACTGCAGGTGAAATTCCAAGAAGACCTAGAAACACACCATCTAGTTTCTAGCATATTCTGTTATCAGAAATCAACTGTGCATGTGCTGATCACATTTAAACATAGTTATCATACCTGAAGGTATATTTTCACTTGCTTTGTCAAGATCATCCTCTTCTTTCTCAGCATCTTCATCTTCATTTTCAGACTCTGCTCTAGTTCTCAGGCTGGACTTTGTTGACCACTCTGTCTCAGAATTATTGTGACTAAGACAAAAATGAACAATTAAAAATTTTGTTTCACTAAAAAATGTGCAAAATAATTTGTTTAGTGTATAACTAAAAAAACTTATCACTTATTAATAGGTACAGGTAGTGAAAATTTTGTTTTGTTTACGATATGAATAAGGAATATTTTTAAAATGCAAGGAAAATTAAGAAAACCAAAAAAATTAGTTTTAAACCAATTAGGTCAACAGGAATGATTTTTATACAGCAAAAGTAAAATGCTTGTTGAATTTATATTTAACCAGTTTCAACTGAAAAGATAGCTGTATAGTATTAAAACACTTCTTGAATTTATTTAATCAATTAGGTTGACAGTAAAAAAATTATATATTAGAACCTATGCAAATGAGCTCTGGATGAGGAAATCAAATAAAGAGTGGTACTGTTTGCTGTTTCAAATGAAAATAAAAGACAAATATAACAATAATTCCATCAAAAGTTCCTAGAGATATTTCTGGTTTGCAAACTGTAAGTGGATAAATTGTAATGAACTAATAACAATTAAATGTTAATGAGCTAATAGAAATTCTATACTATTTGCTGACAACATATCACAACTATGTTTCTAAAAATACCTGGCCTGTAGATATTCTCTGAAATCCTCTTTTTCTTCAACATCCTCTTCTGCATTTGTCTCCTGAGCCCTACGATGTGCAAGTTCACTGATTTTCTGTGCCAACTGCATGTGTTTTAGTCGCGAAGCATACTTAATTGACAATTGTAGAGTGTGTTCATCTGGCATTAATTCACACACTTCTATTGCACGGAACTCTCGTTCAGATCTAGCGGACAACTGAAAATTTTTAAAAAATCACCTCATGTCAAAAGAAATCGGTAGTGATCTATAATAAACTTAGTTTGACAGGAAAGCATTCTTAGAGAAGGTTATATGAATCTGAAATAAAAAAGAAATCTAGCAACAGTTTACATGGAAATGGATTAAAATCCCATAAATGGAGTAATTCATATAAAATAGTAGGCAACCATGATGCATGATGTAATCATCAAACTAAATTTACATATTTACAAGCTACAGGAAAATAACTGTTAGAGTTGTCATGGTAAGCTTTCAGAGATTCTATGTAAAATCCTGGCCAGTATCAGTCAAATACAAAGTCTATCTTTCATCTTACAATGTACAATGTAGTATAGGGATGTAATTTGTTTCTATTATCATCTGGGTCTTTCAGCAGTTGAGTGGTAGGCAAACGCGCATTACTTACACTTGTTGATATCAGAATGTATAGTAAATCTCAGCTAACTTCCAACATAATTTACACTGAGCATCTTGATGCTAGATCAAAATTACACTATGAGAAGAAATATACATTAGAACTCAATGGTAATAATCTCACAACTATGAAAAGTAAATGTGTTCATGGTCTTGCCAACAAACTCATTGATGAAACAGTGCAGTATATCAAGAAATAAAGACATCTAAATTCAATGAGTACTGCATCTTTGGTTCGTATCACTGTATATAATGTATTATGTGCCTTATATTAAAATTATGTTCATCTTGAAAACATTAATAAACATCCATTATAAGCAAAATTAATAACAATGTTAACATAAATATGTAAGAATTATTTCTAAAACTAATAACTGAAAGTGTCAGTAATTCAAGATGTATTTCCTGACATTCTCTAAAGTCTAAGCATATTAAATAAAGGTAATTTGTAGCTACTATATTATTCTAATAAGTATACTATAAACAATTTGCTATTACTGTTTTAGTATTAGTATACAGTACTAGTATTCCATCGCTAATAAGTACACTATTAAAAATTAATATTTAGACCCATTGAATAAAATATATTTTGAATGTACTAGTCTAATACAAACAATAGTAATTAACAATGATACAAAGCTGTTTATTCTGCCGAGTTATTTCTTTGAGAAATGAAGTTACAAACGATATCTTTTAACTTCAATTCACTATTTATTTTCTTTTTACTGATCCAATTTAGTAATACATTTACAAGTAACGATTTAGAAAAATAATTACTATTAAGAAGTACTATAAAGTGTTTATGAATGGTTGAGCACGTGACAACTTTTTGACTGCTTTTGAGTTTACAGTTTAAAATGAACATGTCTGAATTCTGAAAGTAAGTCAAATAACTTGTACAAGTTTGTAGTTTTTCAAGCAAAAATTGGCATTTTTACATTACACATTCTTAATTTTTTTTTTTTTTTTTTTTACTATAATACAAACATTTATTACAAAATTACAACACAGTAATAGCTACAAACACAATCAGCAGACATCCATAATTTTTTTCTGATTGCTGATGCATACTCATTTTAATGAAAATATCCATCTCTTTCTCTTGGTAAGTGAAAGAATATTTGAACCTTTCTAAAACATTTTGCAGTTAGGCTTGTTATTATATTTAAAACGTATTGCTGACCTGAATCTAAATGATAAAACTTTCATTGTGATTTGGTATCTTTTTGCCTATCATAACAACAGTAGATAATACGTCATGTGGTCTGTAACGCTGGAAAGTTATGTGCTTATATTCACCTAAAAAATATAGTTTGAAGTATAATTTATCTCAGAAAAGTATATTTTATCATTGAAGTATAATTGATCTCAGAAGTATATTTTATCATTGAAGTATAATTGATCTCAGAAGTATATTTTATCTTTGAAGCATAATTTATCTCTGAAGTATATTTTATCTTTGAAGTATAATTGATCTCAGAAGTATATTTTATCTTTGAAGTATAATTGATCTCAGAAGCACAAGCTGGTGAACATAATTTTAAAAAGATAATAATCTAGCTAAGTTTATAAGTTACTTTGCAGAGAGATACTTATTTCAATTACTATTATGTTTTTTTAAATTCACTTATCAGTCAATGTTTTAGCCAATTAAAGGCTGATTTGCAGGCTGAATATATATTTTAGAAAAATAACTTACACGTTACTTGTCAATATATATCAGGAGAAAAGAAAATATACTTATTTCTATACAAGCTGTTTTATTCTGATGCCTACAATGACTGTGGGTATAGAGGGTTAACTCATGACAAGTGGAGTGTACATGCTTGTGAATGGGAAAGAATGTAGCCCACTATACACTAGATAAGAAAACCCCACTCATTCACACATACAGACCTGCAGAAAAGAAAATGTGAATCAGCAATAACCAAGCATAATTTATGAAACTGACATTCACACATACATGCATACTGAGAGAAATAAGAAACTTTCCAACCTCCTGCACACCAATGCTTCCACTCAGAGAAATGAAATCAAATATACAGCAGCTTAGCAACAATAATTAATGCAAACATAAATATATTGACCCCTAAACAATAATAAATAAATCAGAAGGCTGAAAGGAAAACAGGCACAAAAATAATTAAACTAGGTGCCAAAATAAATTGTCTTTAATAAACCTTACTAAACTACCCTACTTACAGAGTGATTGTTACATATATAAAAGAAAGTATACCTGTCAGATATTATGTAGAATGGGCTATGCTTTACTAATGGTTCACAGCATTTCGATGCTAAATTTAAAGTGGGTTTAGTAATCTAGAATCTAACACAAAAGAATGTGGGCAAGCAAATAAATGGAATTTTACTAGGTAAAGCATTTAATACTCACAGCAAAGAGCTTCATGAGAGCCTCTTGTGCAGGTCGATGTAAATCTTGTTGAGTTGTCTCATCCACCTCATAAACCCGATCTGCCAGCCTCAACAAGTGCTGAGCAAACAACATGCTGCGGAGATATGCCTCCTGAAACACCAAATGCAACAGCAGAAGATATATGGCCATTCTTTGTCAATGACAAAGAGTGGACATCTAGTTTGTATAATGGAAAAATACACTTGCTGGAAAAGATCGTGCACTATTCAGACTCTAAAATTCCCCTAAATATAGCAGACAAAAAAATCCCCAAAGCACATGATACAACCAAAAAGAAGACGCTCAACAAAGCTGGCCACAAGCAGGAAAAACTGAAGGTACCGGGAAAGTAGCTATAACTTTTTTTCTTTCTAATATCCAGTTAACTATTAAGGATATCTTAAACATCCAATTATTCTAATTTCCCCATAGGCATTCACCACAATCTTCTTGATCAATGGTAGATGAAATAAAGCAGACAACACAAAAATATAACAGTCTAATTATTTTTACCTCATATTGGCTTTTCTCTGTTGTGATTTCACACAAAGGAAGCTGAAAAGGCAGAATGGCAACAGCAGGTCTTGGAAGTGTGGCTGGATGGTGAGATCCTTTGCAGGGAATGCACCTGGGGTGAACAATATACAATGTACTCTTAATGTACATGTACTTCAAAATTAAAATCCTATCATATACTTTTAATGAAGATTTCCATTAATACACTCATGTGCTTACCATATTGTCACAAAACGGGAGGCTCGTTACAAGCCGACCCGAGCTGAAGTTAGAGATGCAAGGGGTGAAGTCTATTTTTGGCCTGCTCCGGTGCACCTCCAAGAAAAGCCCGTGACGTGTGCCAGTACTACGTCGCGTCAAGTTGTTACATAGACACACATGACATACTCCATTGATGTTTGGGTGGGGCCCAGTTTATTAGTGTCATGCCAAGGAACGTTTTATTGGCGGTGTGTGTTGTGAGTGTGTATCATAAATGTGAATAAATGGACGAACAGACGAACGGTGCAAAACAATAGTACAAATTCTTTCGTCCCTCTCAAAAACTATGAATAACAAGAGAGTTGAAAGATGTTTAAATCAGGTTATTTATTTCCCGATTTAAAGGGGGGCACTACTCTTTCGCACAGTGATTAATCATTCATTCAACTTTCCAATGTCATACACTCTGTGGGAAATAAGGGGAGATGAAAATGATGAAATTCAAAATATAAAATAAAGATTAATTACACAATTCTTATGCGGCAAATGGGGCCGCTTTAACAATAGTTGACATGTAAAATAAGCATTACTTTTAACATTAGAGTTCTTATTTTGCAAACGATATAATAGTGTTCATTTTCTTCGAGTACTAGCGTTAAGTATGTGCGCGTTAGCCGTGCTAATGATTACTCACTATTAATGTCAGAGTTCCAAGGAGATGACGTAAACTCACACGTCACTTATAAGCGGCACTTCAAAGTGAAGATCACGGCGCAATTGAGGCGTCGCATTACAGGTGAAGACTCTGCAGAATCTAGGCACCACTTTCAGATTATCACTGGGGAGAAATCTGAAATTTAGCTGACTGCTGTCAGCCTCGATAATTATCGTTGTACCGGTTGTCGTGGAAACGGACATCCCAACGACGTTGAGCATTATCGGGTGGAGTCGTCCAGTGGGATGTGTCGTCGCATTACATTGAGTGTAGAAATCCGGATTGTCTGTGAGAAAATCTCGGTGCTAGCCTCTCAATTTGCGGGATAGACTGCCAAAACGAACTCAGACAGGGGGAAGAACAAGTTGGTCCCTCGTGTCGTTAACTGCATACAACCAGCGTCGCATGCATCGGGTTTTTCTGGACAGCGAACTTTCCACTTTGCCAACAATTATACTGAGTAATTTTGCCTCGTTACTCGATATATGGCATCAGACGGATGGAAAACGGATGGAAAGAGATTATTGCAGCTTTCCTTTATGAAATCTCTGTACATGAGATAATTCATACGTGAAGTTAGACTGGCTTCAGACGAATCGACGTTTTCAACATTGAGAGTAAAGTCTTCATTTTGCCTCTTATATAGCTCTCACTGAAGGTTTCCAAAACTTCCAGAAGCTATGTCCTGTGACATGATTTTTGCCTTGGATATATAGTGGTAATCGTGATGCACGCTTTTCTGTGGTCAATTCTAATGCGCACTGGCCATTTCACTCGTCAACAACATGTGACGGTATTGCGCAGTTGTCCCAATTTATTTAATATACATATTCTTCATAAACTAATATATATATTCAAATATGATATACTAACACACACTGCGTCACGAACGTCTGTCTACTAAAGAGATCTTAGGTGACCGTTACTGGAATTTACATGCTACATACGAAAAATAACAAAACTCGGATTACTTCAATTAGTTTTGTTAGCGGTTTTTTAAAATGAAATAAAATATAATTTCTGTCCCTCATTTCCTGTGACAACCCCCTTCTTAAAATTGATTGGAGCTCACAGAGTGGAAATCAAATAGGAACAAAAAAAATTTTATTTCACACGATAGTCTCCACAGGAATTTTATGCGCATCTGTGGAGAGACTATCCTCTCTCTTGTTTATATCGCGGTTATGGCATGCCGGGATAATGCATCGGCGCCCGAATTTTCTCTGCCCGCGATGTGTTCGACAACGAAGCTATACTCCTGTAGCAGGAGTGTCCATCTAGTTAGCCTAGCGTTATCATACATGCTAGTGTGCAGATATGTCAGCGGCTTATGATCGCACTGCAGGATGAATGGTTTAGAGTACAGATAAGCACTAAATTTCTTGAGTGCCCATACGATTGCTAAGCACTCTTTTTCAATCGTAGAATACCGTGTCTCACGATCTAACAGTTTCTTAGACGTGTATGCTACCGGTAGGTATTCGTCATCTGTCTCTTGGAGAAGTATGGCACCGAGGCCTTCGTCTGATGCGTCGGTCCTGACAATAAATCTCTTGTCAAAGTCTGGTAACTGTAGGACGGGTTTACTGGTCAAGATGTCCTTCACTTTTTCGAGGGCGGTGCTACACTCTGCCGTCCATCGTATTTTCGTGGGTTGTTTGTTCCCAGTTAAGTCCGTCAGTGGTTTAAGAAGCGTACTGAAGTTTGGGACAAATTTTCGGTAGTACCCCACTAGCCCCAAAACTGCCCTTACCTGTTTCTTTGTAGTCGGTAAGGTCATGTCACGAATGGCTGCAGTTAAGTCTAGATTTGGGCCTATTTGTCCGTCACTTATGATATGGCCAAGAAACTCAATCTCCCGAAAGCCCGCGCGAACTTTGGAGGGTTTCACGGTCAATCTATGGCGCTCGAGAATGTCAAGTAGACCATCCACTGAGGATAAATGTTGGTCCCATGTTCCTGTTGCTACCAGTATGTCATCAAAGAAATTCAATGCGTCAACGCTCTCTAACGGTAATTTTCGCATGAAGCGCGCGAATGTTGCGGGTGCGTTCGCTAGTCCGAACGGTAGTCGGCAAAACTGAAATAAGCCTAGCGGGGTTGGAAAGGCTGTTTTTGGTCTGTCGTCAATAGCAACTGACAGTTGCCAGTACCCTTTGCACATGTCAAACTTCGAAAAGTAATGTGCCTTGGTTAGTTTTGCGAATAATTCGTCCTGATTTGGAATAGGTTCCGCATCGAATTCAGTTATCTCATTTAACTGTCTGTAGTCCACACAAAAACGAAGCGTACCGTCTTTCTTTTTAACTAAGACGACCGGTGATGAATATGGGGAGATTGACTGTTCAATCACGCCCTGCTTTTGCATTTCACGCACCTGTTCTGCTATGTACTTTGTGCTCTCATATTTCTGTGGGTACTGTTTTAAGCGTATCGGTTTGTCACTTAAAAGTTTGATGCGGTGTTCAACCAAATCTGAGTGGCCCGGTTGGTCGGTGAATATGCGCGCGTGTCTGTGTAAGAGCTTTGACATTGCGTCGCGCTGTTCGACAGTTAAGTTCGAGTCAATCTCGACTTGATCGACTGTAACTGCGGAGTTAGGCTGGGTTTCGGCGGACATCATGTCTGTTCTGAAATTGGAGTCTTCCAATTGTATCAGTGCGACATTCACGTTTTCTATCTGTTCGTCGCTGCGTTCATAGTAACGCTTGAGCATATTTATGTGATAGGTTTTCTGCTTATTTCCTATCTGTATGCTGTAGTCGTTCTGCTTCACACGCTTAATAACGCGATAGGGTCCACGCCAGTGCATTTGCATGCGGTTGTTATGCGTGGGCCGCAAGAGTAACACGAGCTGACCTGGTTCGAGGTCACGTTCCACAGCCGTACGGTCAAAATTTCGCTTGTATCGGGGTTGTTTTTCGCGAATGTTTTCCTGTGCTAAGTGACATGTCTCGGTCAGACGTTGACGTAGTTCGGCTACGTACGTGTGAACATCTTTACCATCGGTCACAGTGTCTCCCTTGACCCATGTTTCTTTTATTAGCTTAAGGGGACCACGAGGTTGTCTGCCGTATAGTAGTTGGAACGGTGAATAGCCCGTACTCTCTTGTGGGAGTTCGCGATACGCGAAGAGTAATGGTGCTAGAAAACGCGGCCACTGGTCGGGTTGTTCCGAGGCCATTTTAATTAACATTTTCTTTATTGTACCGTTGAAACGTTCAACGGCACCATTAGACTGAGCGTGATATGGTGATGAGAACAACTGTTTACACGCCAGTAGACGCATTGTTTCAGCCATCATTGCTGAGGTGAATTGAGTGCCCTGGTCACTCAATATCTCTCGGGGAACGCCCGTGCGAGAAAATACGTCTATTAAAGCGTCTGCGACTTCGATCGCTGTGATGCCCTTTAATGCGACTGCTTCTGGATATCGTGTTGCAAAATCCACGATTGTTAGGATATAGCGATATCCTCCTTCGGCCGCGGGAATGATTGGGCCAATAATGTCTATTGCGACTTTTAGGAATGGTTCCTCTACTGTTGGTACTATCTCGAGGGGAACTCGACTGACACGCCCTCGGTCAATATGTTGTTGACACTGCGTACATGTACGAACGTACGAGCGAACATCCCTACTCAGGCCTGGCCAAAAAAAGTCCTCGCGAACTCGCTGCTCAGTGCGACGCGCGCCCTGATGTCCAGACATGATTGAGTCGTGTGCAAAGCTTAGAATCAGCGGTCTGAGTGGTGTAGGGGTAAATAAACACGTGGTGCTTCTAGTATCATTTTCCTTAAAGTCGGTGCGCCGAAACGCTAGTCCGTCCTTCAGGAAATACGTAATTGTCGCGTACTTGCTGGACGTAATAGTGTTTTTCCGTGCCAGCTTTAGCATTGAGGACAAACTTTTGTCCTCCTGCTGCAGGTGACTGAGTTGACTTGGGGTCAACTGCGGAAATGTATTCTCGACTATCTTTAGAGCTGGGGGTCCTTGTTTACTACGTTCCCGTTGTGCTCTAGTGGTTACGGGGAGAACAGGATAGATGTCATCAGTGTTTGCGTCACACTGCTCGGGCGATAGTATGAATCCGAACTGCATGTCTCTTATTACTGCGGCGGTGACTGTACCGGAAAATACGGGTGACGTAACATGTACAGTGGCTCTTGGACATGTACTAAGGTGTCCCATAACACATCGAATGCGGACACTACCCCTTAGATACTGTTCAGGGCGTACAAGTTTAGCATTTATGCAGCTTATGGACGCGCCTGTATCGACCAGTATTTTGACTTTTTGTCCGTTTACTGTAGCCTGTTGGGTCTTTAGAGTTGCACCTGTTTCAGTGCATACTTTTACATCACGTGGACTGGGACAGTTCTGAGAACTATGCCCCTTCCCTTTGCAAGTGTAACATGTCATAGGTGGGGAGTCACGTGTGTGACGTCGTACGTCTTGTGACTTAGTGTATGTCCGTTGTACCGGTTCGGGTTTTTCCGATTTCGCCATCGGTCGGTTCGGTTTCGGTGTATACTTCTGCCGATTTGTAGGAGGAGGGCGTGGTGCGCTCCTCGTAATTACCGGATCAGGGTAATCATTGTACGTGTCTGCTAACTTCAACATATCACTGAAGTTAGCCGGGGGGTTTCGCTGCAAATATGTCGTCATTGCAGGCGGAGCAATATGGAGAAATTGATCTCTTAATATCAAATCAAATAGGCCCTCATATGTCTTCCGGATGTCTGTCAAATCAATCCATCTATCAAGATAATGGCGTAACCGGGTACCGAAGGCTTGCATGGTGTCATTTGCTTTAGGTATGGCTCTCCTAAACATTTTTCGAAAGCCTTCTGCTGTACATTGAAAAGTACGCATCAAACCCGTTTTGAGATCTGCATAAGTAATAGCGGGATCGCGCGTTAGATCAGTAAATGCGCGCGAGCTTTCACCTTGAAGTATTTGACCGAGTTGTTGTTTCTTTTCAATGTCAGTGTAATTAAAGTTGGCAATGAAACTGTCAAAGCGTGTCAAAAACTCGTCAATCGTCTCGACTTCAGGGTTAAAGAAAGCTAGCCGTGTACGGGGTTTATTTAACTCGGCCTGTTGCTTAGCAGTCCCATCTAACAACTTCTCTCTAGCTGTTACCTCTTGCTTAGCTAATTCAAGCTGTTCCTGATGTGCTCTAGCTTTTAACTTAAGCTTTCTCTCTTCTACTTCCTGCCTTTTATCTTCTAAATCCCTAGCTGACTGAATCTTTAATAACTCTATTTCTCTCATATCTTGGATTTCTTTCTCTTTAAAATCTCTCGCCTCTTTCGCTCTTTTTTCCTCTAGCTCTCTCAGGTCTTTCATCTCTAGCTGTCTAGCTAACTGTCTCTTATCTTCTAGCTCTATAGCCTCTTTCGATCTTTTTTCCTCTAGCTCTCTCAAAGTTTGCATCTCTAAATCCTTAGCTACCTGTCTCTTTTCTTCTAGCTCATTTTTCTTATCCTCTAGCTCTCTCGCCTCTTTCGCCTCATTTTCTTTCGCAACATACCATTTAGCTATCTCCTCATCCACGTATTCCTTTAACTCGGCTTTTTCATACCCGAATTCTCTACCCATAGCCATGAGTTCTTTCTTTATGTTTACTAGCTCGGCCATTTTTAAAATCGCTAGTTATCACGAGTATGGATAAAGTGACTTAGAATATTCGTGGGATTTTGACCTCTGTCGGTCACAAGTGGTGCAATGGTGTGCGTATGAACACCAGCCACCACGTGATTAGGATTATGACAAACACGAATAAAAGAAATCCTAATCACAAATTTGCAAAGTTAGCAAAACAACAGTTGCTAATGTAGCGTACAAAATATCGATCTAAGTACGTCTAAACACGAGTCGGTACGCGTTAACGATAATAGCGTAAAGATTATAAAACTTATTTCAACACAATAATAAGTCTTATCAAAGTCCAGTTCACCTAAGTCTCAATAGCAAAGCCCTAACATGCAATAAACAATGCATATGGTGATGAGATAGAAAAGCAGGAAAGAGATGACACTTTCTTACAACAACACAATTTACCTTGTCAGATCACGGTCAGTGGTCACCAGATGTCACAAAACGGGAGGCTCGTTACAAGCCGACCCGAGCTGAAGTTAGAGATGCAAGGGGTGAAGTCTATTTTTGGCCTGCTCCGGTGCACCTCCAAGAAAAGCCCGTGACGTGTGCCAGTACTACGTCGCGTCAAGTTGTTACATAGACACACATGACATACTCCATTGATGTTTGGGTGGGGCCCAGTTTATTAGTGTCATGCCAAGGAACGTTTTATTGGCGGTGTGTGTTGTGAGTGTGTATCATAAATGTGAATAAATGGACGAACAGACGAACGGTGCAAAACAATAGTACAAATTCTTTCGTCCCTCTCAAAAACTATGAATAACAAGAGAGTTGAAAGATGTTTAAATCAGGTTATTTATTTCCCGATTTAAAGGGGGGCACTACTCTTTCGCACAGTGATTAATCATTCATTCAACTTTCCAATGTCATACACTCTGTGGGAAATAAGGGGAGATGAAAATGATGAAATTCAAAATATAAAATAAAGATTAATTACACAATTCTTATGCGGCAAATGGGGCCGCTTTAACAATAGTTGACATGTAAAATAAGCATTACTTTTAACATTAGAGTTCTTATTTTGCAAACGATATAATAGTGTTCATTTTCTTCGAGTCCTAGCGTTAAGTATGTGCGCGTTAGCCGTGCTAATGATTACTCACTATTAATGTCAGAGTTCCAAGGAGATGACGTAAACTCACACGTCACTTATAAGCGGCACTTCAAAGTGAAGATCACGGCGCAATTGAGGCGTCGCATTACAGGTGAAGACTCTGCAGAATCTAGGCACCACTTTCAGATTATCACTGGGGAGAAATCTGAAATTTAGCTGACTGCTGTCAGCCTCGATAATTATCGTTGTACCGGTTGTCGTGGAAACGGACATCCCAACGACGTTGAGCATTATCGGGTGGAGTCGTCCAGTGGGATGTGTCGTCGCATTACATTGAGTGTAGAAATCCGGATTGTCTGTGAGAAAATCTCGGTGCTAGCCTCTCAATTTGCGGGATAGACTGCCAAAACGAACTCAGACAGGGGGAAGAACAAGTTGGTCCCTCGTGTCGTTAACTGCATACAACCAGCGTCGCATGCATCGGGTTTTTCTGGACAGCGAACTTTCCACTTTGCCAACAATTATACTGAGTAATTTTGCCTCGTTACTCGATATATGGCATCAGACGGATGGAAAACGGATGGAAAGAGATTATTGCAGCTTTCCTTTATGAAATCTCTGTACATGAGATAATTCATACGTGAAGTTAGACTGGCTTCAGACGAATCGACGTTTTCAACATTGAGAGTAAAGTCTTCATTTTGCCTCTTATATAGCTCTCACTGAAGGTTTCCAAAACTTCCAGAAGCTATGTCCTGTGACATGATTTTTGCCTTGGATATATAGTGGTAATCGTGATGCACGCTTTTCTGTGGTCAATTCTAATGCGCACTGGCCATTTCACTCGTCAACAACATGTGACGGTATTGCGCAGTTGTCCCAATTTATTTAATATACATATTCTTCATAAACTAATATATATATTCAAATATGATATACTAACACACACTGCGTCACGAACGTCTGTCTACTAAAGAGATCTTAGGTGACCGTTACTGGAATTTACATGCTACATACGAAAAATAACAAAACTCGGATTACTTCAATTAGTTTTGTTAGCGGTTTTTTAAAATGAAATAAAATATAATTTCTGTCCCTCATTTCCTGTGACACATATATATGAAATTTTTTTTTAAAGTGGCAAGATATGTAATTACACTTAAATTTAATACAATGATTAAACATAGGCAATAACATTTTGTTTTAGAAAACAAACTCATGTCTTGATTTTTATTTAATTTATTTTAAAATTAAATGTGTCATGTGATCAACTGTGCAGCTATAAAATCCAGACTTGTTAACAACAGTAATTAACAGTAAGTTCATCCATGCAAGCTCTATGCTTGTAGAAAATGTTCTGACCATAAGAATTACTAGCATTGTAATGGTGGAAACATTACAAGCCAGTTAAATGATTAAGAAAAAATACTTTGAAAAAAAGTATTTCACACTATTTGTTATTTCAACAATGTCTTTAGCACATTAAAATCAACCAATAACTAAAAAATTTGGAGAATGCAATAATACAATGTTATAGAAAATGATTTTGAAGTACAATCGATCCAAAGAGTGAACTGCCATCACATCATTTAATAAAAAAAGTAATTCTTGTTCAAGACTTGACCCTAGTCAGAATTCTTAACACTGTACAGAGAGCTATTAGTTTTCATTTTGAAAACCTTTTTGGTATTAATTCTTTTTCAATAAGTAGTTATTTTATTTTAATACAGTGATTCTCATTAAGAGAATTAAAAATAGACTTATTTTGAGAGCATGGCTCAAATAAAAATGAATATTTAAAATTATTTTATCATTAAGTTTTAATCTGAATAAAAGGTAAATTTGCATTAGCAGTCTATACTCAATAACACACCGCTTATCTGTCTACAGATTCAGTTTGCAGGTTAACAATGCATGATTCTATCTTTATCGAATATAAGATTCATACAATTATGTACTGTAATTATATATATATATATATATAAAATTATCCACTAAATATATGTATAAATATTACCTGATTAAATTTGTGTATGATTATACAGTAAGAGCCAAAACAGGGAAAACTGTTATATATATATATATATATATTTTCATAAAACAATAAAAATACAGTCTGGATTATCCATTTTATTCAATTATCTAGGTATCCTCTTCACCCTCTTAGCCTGGATAATCAACAGTACAATATATCTGTTTATCTCTCTGATTTATATTCTCACTTTATTTAAATATCACACCCCTTATGTGAATTCAATAATATGCACTCAACCAAAAGCAAACTTCAAAAAAACAAAACAAAACAAAAAAACTAGTGTGGATGATTATGCCTGTCATCCAGAGTGGTGAGATGAAAGAAAAATATGTCCTCCCCATCAGTCGGTCGCAGTCCCCACAATTTAGTGTGAATATATCAATGTGCCTAGAGCGATTCCAGTATTTTAAAATAGACGTTCATATCCTTTTCTTGTATATAAAAGACCCTAAATACAAGCCAACTATAAATATTTCATCTGATGCTCAACTGAAAAAATAATGATTTGTTCCAAACGAAAGAAACAATGAACACTTAATTAATACTAATTAATCATCATTGTAATTCCAATTATACTAGAGTTTCGTTTTATGCACTGAAATCAGAACATAATGTCTCTGTATGGTGTGTGATTCCACTTTAATTTTTGCACTTGTTTGAATGATTTTTATCTTTGTAAAAAACAAACAAACATAACTTGACTGCATGAACATAATCAGCTAAATAAGTCAAGGGTACTAAATAAATATTTACTTATATTTTTATAATAATACTTCATAACAAAGGAATGAAGAATAAGTTTAAGGAAAATAATCCTTTAACTTATAAATAACAAATTTAATTATAATCAATTTTGTCTTCAAATCTACTAACATATACAACACACACACACACAAGCTGATTAATAAAAGAGGTTACAAATAAGAATGGCAGAATGGCCAACATGATCATTTAGTATCTTCAATAAATAATGTTATTATAAAGAAAATATGTTTTCTTTTTGTAACAAACCTTTTATAGAAATTATCTGAGGGCAAGTCTATCATAAAGATTTTTTAAGACCTATTCTTTTAATAATTCTTGTTAATTCTTTATAATTAATTTAACATTCTATTTCCTTTAAGCACTAATGCACGGCAAAATGGTATGGAATGCATAAATGTATGTGCTGATAATAATAAAAGTACAATGTAAAATTTGAAGAAAAAAACAAAAAAACATAAGCAATACTAAATTAACAAATAAAACATGAACTAGATAGTTTTTCCCCAAAATCCAGTTTTGCTGTGTCAAATATATCTAAATTGTTTTAAGAATCAGAGTAATTATACAGCAAACAGTACATAATGCCTAGTTAATGAGCATCTTTATAAATATAAAATTATCATTTATGATGATCTTATAAAATATTTGAAATGTTTCGGTTAAACATGCCACACACACACCCAATCCCCAAGTGGACTTCGTAATCAAGAGATAATAAAAAATGAACTTGAACCATGGTTAAACCTAATTACAACATTTAAAACTTACTTTGAGACTAAAATAAGATGATATTATTTATTTATAGTTTATACTATTGAAGTTATAAAATTTTAAATCTATCAGCAAATAGTATTTGATAAACTGTAAAAAAATTTCTAAGAGATCCTTTAAGAAACTAAGGATTATTTCTCTACTATAAGAAAACTGATTTTAATAAAAATTAAAAATAATAAATATCCATAATAGTAAGAGAACCATGAGAAATGTTAGATCAAGACAATGTTATTCACCTCAGTTGTTGAGGATTTTCATTAACGCCCACAATCCAATAATGATCAGATTTGCCTTTAATCTGCAAAAGAAAATCCATTATCACATAAAAAAAGAATGCTTGTAAATATGGTTAATTATAAAATCTACCATAATACTAAGACATCTTTAAACAATAATAATGCATGATACACATTTAGGATTGATTCTTCTATGATTATGAAAATGAAATATAAGGAATAGCCCAGAAACATTAAAAAAAAAGAAAAAAAGAAAAACAAAGCCAGCTCTTTCTTTTGTAGTAACTTACATTTTCACGTGTATTGGCCACTTGAGTCCAAGTATTTTCCAAAGCTGTGTTCATCATTCGCACAATTCCCTCAGAATCCATGTAAAATGGTGTGCCTTCCGCAGAAAATCTATGAAGGAAATGTAGGTTAATACTGGTAAAGTGATAATTAAACATTTATGTGCTGGGAGGACCTGGCATATTACAGAGAACAAAATGATGGCTATGCACTTTGTCAAGTTACAACTGCTGTCCCAAAGCTACATCTTATAAAATATATAAATAAGAGAAAATGATGCTGTCTTCTGAAATAACACAAAATGAACTCCAAAAAAGAAAGCAGCAAATGTACATGCAATGGTATGTCCATAAATTTTCACCAGATTCAAACACAATTAACAAAGTTACCCATCCCCTTCATTCCATAACTCCATTCATTCAGATTATACATCACTATTATATTTTAAAATAATTTTCATATTCCGAGTACTTCCAACAGAATATGAACACTGAAACATCTAGCAATTTTGAAACATGAACAACACAACCAAAAGCTTTTATCAAAGAAAAATGATTATAACTCACAAACCTTCCAAATACCATGATGACAGCTGAATTTTTATATAGCAAAACTACTGCACACAATGATGAGATAAAAGAAGTCAAATTTTGTCTAAATTATTGTTTCTAAGTTTGTGAATGAAACAACCCACGACTGTGCTGAAATAATAAGGTCTTTACCATATGTTTTATATTATCTATATAGTGAACAGTCATTGCTCTCATTACATTTGACCAATAATTATAATATTTATGTTGCATAGCACTTTTTTCTACTGTATTTGATTGTCAAATGGCTAAAGAAAGAGTTATTTAATCTTTATAAACTGATAAAAATTAACAATGCTAAATATTGCAATTTTTGTGTAAGGCAATTTGGAAGATCAATTAATTCACAATTCTTTGACTTAGGTCCTTCACAATTCTTTAAATGTGAAAGAATATTAAATAAACACATTCCAATATTGAAAATTTCTAAATGCAACCAAACAATTTGAAAAAATCCTTTATTCTGTAAAATAATATTTTCACACTCCAAAATACAACTAGCAAAGTGTGTAGGATTTTCAACTCAGGATTTATTTATTGAGATGCTTGGTTCAATGGGCTACAATGTTCATTATAATCAGAAATTAGAGAATATTATTGTACCTTGAAATGAGGAAAATCAAATCTGAAGGCCTCCAATGGTTCAAAGTTAAAAATCTATGTCTGTCGTTGAACAAACTTTGTGCAAAGTGCCTTATATTTTTAGATAAATTTGTAAAAGGTCCCTAACCCCAATCTACACCATCAACATACAGCTAATTTCTCACCAAATGGATGTTTATTTCTGTATTATTCGTTTTTATTAATTCACTGTTTGAGGGAATATGCTACTTATCAGACCACTGTCAACTTTCTTAAAGTGTAAGTATAAAAAAAATTGTAAAAGCGAGTTTCACTTAGTTCAAAGTAGAATGTGATGTTTTAAGTTTTAGAGCCAAAGTCCTTAATACACCAAATGGGAGTATCTAGAACCCATACCACTGACAGTATTCTATCTGCAGTCTGCTCAAGTTAATCAAAAGTTTGTCCCTTAATCATTCTTTAAGCAGAGTGTGGCCCCTGCATAACACCCATGGTCTATTCTATAAGGCTGTTAAGTGGATTCAGGAACAGCAAAAGGTATAGACTATAGACGAATACCCTTTGTTAGGTGTTATGTAAGATTTAGCATTAGGTCAATGCCCGGGGGTTTCTAGGAAGCAATTATGTGAGTCACTTGTTATATAGGGATTCACTGAAATAGATATATGAAATACAGAGTTTGCATACATTATTTTCTCCCTTAACAAGGAATTTTATTATCCAGTATCTTATTGTAAAATTAAGATTCTCAAGATTTACTGTTGTCAGCAGTACTCTGTGGCTAACATACCCCATCCAACTCAGAGTAGCTTTTGGTGACAGGGGAAGATGAGTTGTGTTATCTGTTGTCGACGCTTTTGACTGTCTAATCCTTATAATTCTGCAAGCCATATTCTGGTCACCAGGTATGCCTGAATTATTAAGCACAAATAACAAATTTTAAGAATATATCTGAATTATATAATAACAAAGCAAGAAACCCTCAGGTTCACAACATGAATCTGTGCAATTATAAAAGAAATAATTTCTGATTTTGTGCAAGCAAAACTGACTTGTCAAAAGAGCACCTTAACAGTTGAATTATGACTTAAGAAATCTGCCGGTTCTTAAATTTTTCTTTGTCAAAAATGGTGAAGTGCTTGGTTAAAGCCATAAAAGTGCTAGAGCCTAAATGACTTGTTAGGGAGGGGAGAAAATTATATCCAATAAAGTGAAAATAAAGAACAGTAATAATAATATTAGCAAAACAATAATAAAAAAAGTGTTCAACTCACTAATCACTTTTATGTCCATGAAAATGTAACCTATTCAGAAGAAAGTGACTGTCCTTTAATTAAAAAGGGATTTTATTTATGATGGGAACTAATCATCAAAACATATATGATAATTTTTTAGTGACATTCCTTATTTCAGTTTAGTTCATACGGACTGAAGAATTTTATGAAATATTTTAATAGCAAATATTTTCACAGGAAATAAAATTAATATCTACTTCATTCATGACTTTGTGTTCAGAAAGAAATGGATTATCAGGCAGGCATAAAAAATGAAAACTAAAACCCAATAAAAGTGTGGTTTTGATAGTGAAGTAAATTTTAAAAGAACATATCTGGTAGGTTTTAATCTGCAGACATTTGTGACATAATCAGTGCAAACAATCAATTATCTTCACATAATTTTCTAGTACTAGCATCATGTAATACCATATGCAAAATCAAGTATCAAAAGCTGTTAACAGGACATTACAAAACAACTGCTCAACACATTCACAAAGTTATAAGCACAAAGGTAGGTAGGTTTGAAAAAAAAAAGATGAACATATCAAGGGAGGTCATTCCAATGCAGTAGATGGATAACTGAATGAATTGCATTATATGCAGGATAATATATCATATAAGACAGAACTACTTGTTTATTGGTTATGTATACAAAGGTTTGTTAATTTAAACACTTTAAACATCCTGCCTGTATTTCATTGATTAAATTGTCTGTGTTTATTATCAAAATTTGTAACACTTAAATGGCATCATTGTTCAAACAAGTGAAGGGGTGGATGGAAAAAAAAATGGAACAATTGATTGGCTCAAAGAACCATGCATGGAATAAGGTTTGGTGCAACTTTAAAGAAATCTTCAATACTTTTTTGGGATATGGCTTGTGCCCACCAACCAGATAACGTGAAAAATATGGCAAAACATCTATGAAGATAATGCAATGTTCAAGGTGTTTCTGAAAGTGAATTAGATTTTAAAAGCTACTACTAATATTTGTGCCAAATGGTAAAATACATTAATGTTCTGGCATTTCTGTATGAAATACTACATCGTGTATAAATACATTTCTGTTTATGAATGCACTGAAGTGTATTTATCAGAATTTATGTGATAATCTCAGTGGGTTTTACATTCTGCCATACTGTTCTTATACAGGGGAGGGGAAATCAGCTTTTCTACAGGACATGTACCTGTGCTGAATTAAATTTATGTGGTATGCAAGGAGTCTCTACATGCGGACGGGCTTATTATAGGAAAGTACATATGGAATCTGTATATCAAGTGTGTGCTGCAGACTCTGGTGCACATCATTCTATTATATGTAAAGGCCTTGAATTAAAGCTAAAATTTGTGTGACATTATCCTAATTCAGCAATAATTAAGAATCACTGCACTTGATGGAATATTTTTCCTGTGAAAAACAGTCTTCAGTTCAAAACTTCACAGCATAAATTTATCTTTGATGAAGGCTTTTATCATTTCTCCCACCCACCATTCCACACATACAATTAAAAAAAGAATTATACACCCTAGTACACCATACTTTTCTTTTTACAGCAATATTTGCTTTTAAAAAATAAGTAAAAAAAAAGTGTTTCACTGAACCATGCTGAATGGGAATTTTGTAATATGTGCAACATTTATTGTCTATTCATACCTAAGAATTTTTAAATGGACTTTTGGTGATTTCTTTCTAAATGTTTGCTGTTAGTTAATAAACATCCTGTTTAGGCATATATTAATGTTTTATTTAGTTGTCCTCTGTAACCATTTAAGGAAAAGATCCAACATTTTTTAATAAATACTTACAAGTTCAGATTTACGATAGCTTAACTTAATTGGCTCTTCAGGAACCAATTATATTATCATATGATATCACACGAGTCTATATTGCCCATTTAACTTAATATACTACAGCCAGATATGATCAAAATAATTTCATGTCATGATAGGATTTTGATGAAATGGTATAAACATTACATTTATGATGCTGTTCAGGATAGAACTTTTTTGGAATGAAGATGAATAAACTTAAATTTTCTCAAGTAAGAATAAAATGTTCTTTACAATAAATTCTGCTAAAATAAGTCTGCTAACTAGTAATTAACAAATTAATTTCAAATCCTGAATTTATGTAACAAAACTGGAATATTATTGCACTTTGTCAGAGAAAAATACAAAGTTTATTATTAACTACTGCAGAGTTGTGAAGCGTGCCTGATTTTCAAGCAAAATTTAGATATATCCAGCTAAACTGTCAATGAGATTAAATGTAAAGTGTGAAACATATTTGATAGGTGCTAGCATCAGAAGTACTTTTGTGAGGAATAGAATTGATTATTCCGACAATTAAAAAAGACAACTAACTTAAAAAAAAATATATATATAATTATTTAATGAAGTTTAAGTCCACTGACAATGAATATGTTGCTGAAAAGAAAAAGAAAGTAGAAAACAATTTTTTTTCATTTAACTTACACAACAGACAATTCTTTGTTAGCAAATTTTAAATTTGATTCAAACTATGAGGCAGAGATAAAGGATTAAAACTAAAAAAAACAGATCTATATTCATTATCTATTTTATATTAAAACTGCTTTGATTTTATGACTATAAAAGTGAGTTGATTCATTAAAAAAAAAAATGCTGGCATTTTAAAACAGCAGTGAAAATGTTGATGAAGTAGAACAGTTGTCATGAAATACATTTTTGCACTCAAAAGTCAAGATATTGTGACAAAAAAAGTCAGTCAGAGAGCAGCTTGACAAGTTGCAAAGCATTGTGAGATCTCAGTTTAAAGAGAGAAAACCAAGACAAATTTCCCCTCGTAATAATATACAGTCGCCTGGTTTGCCAACACAGGTGAACCCCCCCCTGCAATGGGCCTAGGGATTGTTATGCAAGCGCTAAATGTTTCAGAGACTAATAGTTAAATATATTACACCTGAAAGCAGTCAAAGCACTGTTAAAATTACAATATTTATATGAATGCTAGGTGTGTATGATTTATGCCACTTACCCATTCCTGCATGAAAGACAGCAAGTAAACGTTGACCATGTGCAGCAAGACATACCACAGGACCCGGCAATGTGAAAGTGTGCTGCTGAACACCACCTACTGTGAACAATCGAACATTACGAGCAGATGTTGCCAAAGCCAGCCAGCCATCACCTAAAACTACTGCCTACATAAAGAAAAAATGTACAGTATAAAAATACTAACCCCACTAAAATATTAAAGATTGCACTGTTATAAAATTTATCTTTTCAATTAAAAAAAAATAAATACAAAATATTACCAATAAAATGATGTGCCTCTATGCTATGCTAAATTATAAAGAAAAGTAGACACATACATCATCCAACAATTTAACCATTTGAAACTAAGAAAAATAAAACGCTAATAAAAATTACATCACCTAAATAAAATCTAACTTTATTTTACCTCAATTATCTCTCCATCAGGCATGGTTACGCTCCATTCTTTGGTATTGTCCCACGAACCAAAATGCATGCAAGTTAGCATGCTGCAAGGAACAATATATTATTCAGGCAATTAACAGATTTAGAGCTTCAAAGCATTTAAACAAATATGTATATACTACTAAAATATGGGCAATACAGCGACTACAGTAAGCATAGAGTTATATGATGTAGACCACCAGTTACAAACAGCTGCCATTGAAACTGTACCGCAAAATCACTGCACACAACACACTAAATCCTGTCAGACTTTATCAGGTCTTGCCTTATCTTAGTGAATGGGGTAGGGGACAACAATCCTTCCTATTGGTGGAGGAGATTAATTTGGGCCCAAGCCTGGTAATAAAATATGATATTCTTCATGCAGGATTATCTGGTATGTATTCAGAAAAAAAATATTTTACTTACAGAAATTCCTTTTTATATGTGTGGAAATTCCAATTATCTAGCATTCTACTATAACAGATTCAGTCAAACTTGAAACGTCACCTCTTTCTTTGACCAACCTTTTTGATTCTTCATTACTAGGAGATGCTAAGACAACAGCTTCTGTTGAAAGGTCAGCCATTGTGAAATCTGAAGTGTTTGTGACATGCATCGCATGATGTACAGCTGTGTCATGAAACTCAATATCGATTGAGTTCTCTTCTTCTGTATTATACTGACGAATTATGCCAATACTGTTCCATTTCTAAATAAAATAGCAAACATAATATATTAGAATGACTCAGACACTGTTTCATAAAATAAAATAAATATCCAAAAACAATGTATATTCACAAACTTCCTGGAGAAAGAACAAAGGAATGCGACTTTGTAAAGTCACATGGTTGTATAGTACAAGCACAAAGCAAAAACTGGTAAATTAAAATAAATAATAAATTGTTTATTCATTCTGGTCATGCCTCTAACTGAATTCTCATATTTTTGTTTTGCACTCAAGATGGAGACAATAAAAATAAAGCTACTCTATGATTCAGACTTTAAAAATAAAAATTGCAATACAATCCATAATTAGGACCTTTAACAACAATCCCTATAAATTTTTAGGATGGCATCATGGTGAATCTTCATATATACAAGTTAAATGGTTCAGCATTAAGAGGAATAAGGATTTACCATTCAAAGATAAGCATTTTAATTTGTTAAAAACTCCCCATTCATACTGAGATAAAAGATTCATTATTTTCTTAGTTCAAGCTCTCTAATCAACCATCTAAAGGTTTCACAAATTTTACAGTACAAGAGCTTATCATTCACACAGTTAAAGATTTCACAAAAATCACAGTTCAAAGGCTCCTCGTTCAAAAACAATTAAAGGTTTCTTTCTCAACTTTAAGGGCTCTTTATTTAAATTATTCACCAGTTTCATTTTAAGGCATCCTCATTCAAATACAGTTAAAAGGTTTCACCAAACTCAGTTTGAGGGCTCCTCATTCAAATACAGTTAAAAGGTTTCACCAAACTCAGTTTGAGAGCTCCTCATTCAAATACAGTTACAGACCTGCCTACCCCCCACCTTAGGAAACCAGAAGATCACTGGTCCAAAACCAGAAGATTTTGAACGGAAACCAGAAGATTTTATGCGGAGTCTGGCTTTTTAATAGAAATACCAATAATATAAAATAAATGCAAAATAAAAAAAATAATGTTAATATTTGTAAATAAACTTACCAATAATGTAATGATTAATGCAAAGCACAACAATTTGTCTACATTTTGTCTAGTCTCCATTCCACTGTTTATTTTAGATGAATTTTTGTCAAGCACACCAAGTGTTAGGCAGTTTTATTTAGATATTTCTTTAGACTTCATTTGAAGAAGGATCTTCACATTTCAGAATAATGGGCCATTGAAGTACCGCATCATGATTTTCACTTTTACAGAAATTCACTAAATATTTCATAAATGGATTTTTTTAAAAATATATATTTAACTTTTTATTATCTAATGTACAAGCCACAAAAAGGAACATGTGCCTATTGAAAAATTTTAAGAAAAAAGATATGATTTTTTTTTATTGTACCCATCTAAAATATATATTTTGGGAGAACATGTAGAATTTAAAAAAATAAAATTTACTTAAACCTAAAGCATATAGGCTTTCATCCATGCACAACCTTTTAATTTTATGTATGAGAAACTAGTATACCAAATTTCAGGGACATGGAATAATTACAACTATTCAAAAGGGGTCTTAGCATTTAGTTCAACAGAGAAAAAATGTCATTTTGAGAAAAACACATTTAAAGTAAAATAAAGACTACAGAACTTTAAAAGTGTTCAAGTTTATTTTTTAAAAATAAATATACCCTATCCATACTACATTGGACTGCTCTTAGTCATTTAGCTCTCTCAGAATTAAATATACTAATACTATATATTACTATCCTTTACATCCTCAGTGTACAGTCTTTTTATTTTCTAATACTACATAGAACCAGAATAGTGCAAAGAAATTTTTAAAAAAAATATATTTATCAATCCACATTAATAAAATTTGGAATATATGTTGTCTTTGTTATGAGAAAGCAATACCAGTTATTAGTTTTAGAATATCTGGTTCAGATTTTAATTTATAAATGATTTAAATATATAAAACACCTGTATTTTTCTAAATGTACATGTCCATTAGACTAGAGAAAAAACAGTGAAAGTCTTCCTGTAACATTTAAAATGTTATTAAAAAGACATTATTCTTCAATAAGCATGCTTTGTTAATTAAGAATTGGATATGATTAATATTATTATTTTTAATGTTTTATGCATTTCTTTTGTCTTCAATGTATGTGTATTTATTATCATGCCTTCTAAAATTCTATTATAATAATGTGTGTACTGCGTAATCACAAAATATCAACGGCTAATTTACAAATACATGTATATATATAGGCCTATATATATTTCTAATTTTTTATTATTTTTTTTAGCAGAAATGATTAAATTTAAAATAAAAAATTCGACTAAATCAAAATGTTCACAATTCCGTAAATTACTTTCAAACAAATTTGACTCAGGATCATTTCTTTATCGCCGATGATCTTTTGTTTTAAAACTTGTGTCACTTTTTTTTTAAAAATAAATTTTGAAGCCTTACATATTATATAAGAATAATTACAACGGATTCTAGAAAAATGATTATTTGAACCTCAATGCGGTTTCAAACTTAGGCCTACCGTTATTGAAAACGCCAATCTTTTTCCTAGCATTGCAATATAATTCGTCAAAGTAGCTCGTTTTGGACGGATAATTTCTGAAGAAAATTGCATAGACTGTCTTACATGTAAGTTGAATGTTATTTATTAAAGTAAATATTTCGTAATTGTCACGCATATACTATCGCTACGTGGCCGCCATTTTGAAAAAGCGAACTTCGTCTATCGGTCGAACGGGCAGTAAAAACGTTATGAACCGAATTTGCTTATCCCGCTAAGCTCTGGCTTCTCAACATAAAAAATATTTAAAGAAAATGTTTATTTCACGAGCGAAATTCTGTTTTGTCAACTAAAATTAATAACGGCCGACGAATAAGATTCCGGAAGTGTTAGAAAAGGACTCGTATGCTGAAGAGCTCATAGCAGACGACAGAGAAGCAGTTAGAGTTACGCCGCCGTTAGCTCTATTGAACGCACGGTAAATTTTTCGTCCTGTCATAATCGATCGTGAAAAAAAAAATTGAAAATGAAAATGAAAGCGGAAGATTTCTTTTGGAAGCGGAAGAGCGGGAGATTCGAGGTAAAAGCGGGAGATTCTTCCGCTAAAAGCGGAAGGTAGGCAGGTATGCAGTTAAAAGGTTTCACCAAGCTCATTTGAGGGCTCCATAATCATACACAGTTAAAAATGTCACCAATCTCAGCTTGAGGGCTCTTCATTCAAACATTGTTAATGGTTTAACATTCTCAAAGTTCAAGTCACCCTCAATTTAACAATCAAATATTTAACAAATCTCAGTTCAAGGGATCTTCACATGGTTAAAAGTTATATCAGTCTGAGGGCTCCTCACTCACATACAGTAAACGGTTTCTCAACATGATAATTTAAGGGATCCTTATTTAAACTAAAGGTTTCACCAAACTCAGCTCTAGATCTCATCATTCACAAACTTAAAGATTCAGCAATCTCACAGTTCAAGATCTCATTCACATACAGGTTAAAGGTTTCACCAATCTCACTCAAAGTGTTCCTCATTCAGAAAAATTTTAATATTTCACCAACCTCAGTTCAAGAGATCCTCACACAATTTCACCAAACCCACAGTTCATGGGATCCTCAAGAACTAATTATCTCACTAACCTCACAGTTCAAGGGATCCTCAAAGCCAATTATTTCACCAACCACACAGTTCAAGGGATCCTCAAGAACTAATTATCTCACTAACCTCACAGTTCAAGGGATCCTCAAAGCCAATTATTTCACCAACCACACAGTTCAAGGGATCCTAACACAGTTAAATGTTTCATCAAACTCATAGATGCAGGGCTCTTTATCAATACTGTTAAAGGTTAAACCAATCTCACAGTTCAATGCTGCTCATCCACACAGCTAAATATATCACCAATCTCACAATTCAAGGGATGCACGTCTCACCAATCTCAGTGTGTGTACTCACCATGAACCTGCTGCTAAGATGCTCAGGTGTTGATCCTGGCTGAAAAGATTTCTGCATTGGTGTAGGTTTAAACCCCTCCAGTAAATATGACAGAGGGCGTGATGGTGCAATTTCCTCATCTTTATCACCAGTCATGGAGTCTACACAAGTGTGAGGCAAAAATATGTCACCAATCATAGAGTGTACTTTAGAGCAAGGCAAAAAAATATACATCACCAGTCATGGAGTGTACTTTAATGCAAGGCAAAATACTAAATGAATGTCACCACTCATGGAGACTGCATTACAGTAAAGTAAAATGTGTTTCACTGGTCATGGAATCCACAAAATTTTGATTGCAAACACCATCCTGCTACACTAACTTACAGAGATTTAATTTATTTATTTTGTTTTTATTTTTAAAAATACTGATAGTTCTCAGAAGAGAGAAAAACAAATATTAACGGCATATCACCATCAAGGATTATTCATTAGTAAAAAGCATAATACTGACTGAACATCACTGTAATGTAAACAAAATCACTTGTATTTAATTAATTAATAAATTTATTTTTATTATTAAAAATACTGATACTGTTGCTCAGAAGAGAGAATAGCTCACTCAAACTTCTTCTATTCAATACAACTTAAGAAAGAACTTTTCACACTAAGAAGCAGAGATGCTGCAATCTGTCTCTCATTATCATACTTAAAGCTGACATACACGCGAGGAATCAAAGCACATCATCTCCCTTGCCACTGAAATCATTACTGCTTGCATCTTACCAGCAGCATTGCTGTCATCTTCTCCCAAGATTGCTGGCATCATCTGATTCTTTATGGCGCCAATGTCAATGCTATCATCATCGTCATAATCTAGTGCATTATCATGCATAGTTTTACCGCTAGCTTGAATTAGCATGTCATCATCATCATCAAAAACACCCTCCATTACTGTACTGGACATCCCAGACTGGTCCTGTATGATAAGAACAGACAATAATTGTGCTGCTTGAATATGTTAAAAGGGGACACTGACATGTGTCGTGTCAGGTTATATTTAATGACCCTGTCACAGTATCAGATCAAAATTATTATATTAACGCTTGACAACAGCACAGGCAGTCTAATCTATCC
Source organism: Sinotaia quadrata (assembly GCA_028829895.1). Taxonomy (NCBI): domain Eukaryota; kingdom Metazoa; phylum Mollusca; class Gastropoda; order Architaenioglossa; family Viviparidae; genus Sinotaia; species Sinotaia quadrata. Next base: position 106,343,773 of record CM054177.1, on the reverse strand, counting down.
TTCAATCTCTATGTCAGACATGTCCTTTGGGACCCTTATTCATCTAACATAGTGTCAGACAAATTAGCTGAACGTTATCTTTAACTTTAATTAATGACTTATATAACAGCCACATATTTCCAGGTAAGACACCTCCCCCAGCTAACTCTTCGCAGTCACATTAATAAAGTAACCAAAATGTGGGTTTAAGATAACAAGAATTAATAATAACAATAAAAAGAAAACAATAGCATTCAATTTCCGAAAACACAAATCAACCGAGACAGTCTATTTACTGTCCCAATGTTAGTGATCATTTATCTGATTATTGTCTCTCTGGTTGATTATGGATTGTGTAGTTTAGGCAACTTAACTTTGTGGTAGTCAATAGAGTGAACTTGTTATTTACTCGCACAGTGCCTCTCAACCTTGTCAATGATATCACATCAATGGCTGTCAGCTCATGACAGGAATGTGTACATTTCAGAGTAAACATGAGGATCAATTCAGCAGCAAATCATGAAAATAAGAAAAAAAAAAGCCAGCACTCTTGGGAACGCACTAAACCTTCTGATCTACACAGATTTGAACCCTTCTATATGGTGCAGTACATTTATGAAAATGTGGGTCCATCAGCAACATGTATGTAAATTACTCTGGGTCAAACTACAAGTTCTCTCACGTCATTTAATGGAACGCAAAGGTCCACATAAGGGCATCCCATATCCTGTCAACATTCACCCACTCTATTGTCACCCTTCCCCTACTATACATTTCCACTGCCCATGCGTGATCAATGAACTTGACCTCAATCTTTTACTGTGTGTAGCGTATGTGGGTATGGCAGATTGCATTATCGGCCATGCAGAGGTCAGCCGTAATTAGTAACTATCAATTACTAATTATTAATATAGAAAAAGGAAATAATGGAAACACAGTATTAGTCAAAAGGTAAACAAACAAGCAGGACTGTGGACCAACAAGCAGGGAGATGTAATGTATTACATTACTTTGATTCGAAAGACAACACAGTACCAGCAGAGAGTAGATGTCTAAAGCGCGAAAGCACCCCCTACATTGATGATGGATGTCTAAAGCTCTCCTTACTCTAGCACAGTGGTTCAAGTAAATGCAATCTTTTAAACATGCCAAACTGAACCTGAAACCATATTCCAAACATTCTAAATTGAACCCGAAACCATCATCTTCCAAACATGCTAAACTGAGCTTGAAACCACCATCTTCCAAACAAGCTAAATTGAGCCTAAAACCACAATCTTCCAAACATTCTAAATTGAGCCTAAAACCATCATCTTCCAAACAAGCTTAACTGAGCCTAAACCATCATCTTCCAAACAAGCAAAAGTGAAACTAAACCATCATCTTCCAAACATTCTAAATTGAACCCAAAACCATCATCTTCCTAACATGCTAAATTGAGCTTGAAACCACAATCTTCCAAACATTCTAAATTGAGCCCAAAACCACCATCTTCCTAACATGCTAAATTGAGCTTGAAACCACAATCTTCCAAACACTCTAAGTGAGCCTAAATCATCATCTTCCAAACAAGCTAAAGTGAACCTGAAATAAGCATTATCAGAGTCTGGAACTATCTCCTTCTATCATGTAAATTGAATGTGAAATTGTCATCTCAACATGTAAAATAGAGCCTGAAACTTACTCATTTTAATCATCATCAATTGTGTTGCCAGGTGTCCATCACTGAAGCCACTAGTAGTCACAAGATCAGCAGCAACACATATACCGAGCAGCACTATTTGTGCTCTCTCTCTATGTGTGCGTATATATCTTTAGTTATTAGTATTGTAACATTCCTGTATAATAATTGGGCCTATCTTTAGTTATTAGTATTGTAACATTCCTGTATAATAAACTGGGCCTATATTTAGTTATTAGTATTGTAACATTCCCCAATACTTCCACACCTGCCAACAAACTTTCCAAATTACTGTCTTCTAACAAATGGAAAAGAGATGATGTGATTGAATGGATCTAGCACATCTAGATTTTATTTTTACAAATATAAGACTTTAGTGCTTGTAATTTCCTTTTCCTCTGACAGACAATTCTCAGCTTGACATTCATTAAACTTTCCAAACAGTTTCCACAAAGTATTAAAGAAATCAGCTATTTATTTAATCTGAATTTGGATTTAGCCTGTTTTACTTGTAGTACAACAGTGGTTAGAGCACCATACATAACATACAGGACAAATTCTGTCCTTTCTTAAGCTGAAAGTTATTGATACTGTCAGGCCTCAATTTCTACAGTTATCATCAGTTACTAGCTTTGCTTAAAATAGTTGTTTTCAGGAGGTGTAGTGGTTACAACTAGTTTTTCTATTAATCATTGCTCCACTCTGTACATCAGACCTGCCTACCCCCCACCTTAGGAAACCAGAAGATCACTGGTCCAAAACCAGAAGATTTTGAATGGAAACCAGAAGATTTTATGCGGAGTCTGGCTTTTTAATAGAAATACCAATAATATAAAATAAATGCAAAATAAAAAAAATAATGTTAATATTTGTAAATAAACTTACCAATAATGTAATGATTAATGCAAAGCACAACAATTTGTCTACATTTTGTCTAGTCTCCATTCCACTGTTTATTTTAGATGAATTTTTGTCAAGCACACTAAGTGTTAGGCAGTTTTATTTAGATATTTCTTTAGACTTCATTTGAAGAAGGATCTTCACATTTCAGAATAATGGGCCATTGAAGTACCGCATCATGATTTTCACTTTTACAGAAATTCATTAAATATTTCATAAATGGATTTTAAAAAAAATATATATTTAACTTTTTATTATCTAATGTACAAGCCACAAAAAGGAACAGGTGCCTATTGAAAAATTTTAAGAAAAAAGTTATGATTTTTTTTTATTGTACCCATCTAAAATATATATTTTGGGAGAACATGTAGAATTTAAAAAAATAAAATTTACTTAAACCTAAAGCATATAGGCTTTCATCCATGCACAACCTTTTAATTTTATGTGTGAGAAACTAGTATACCAAATTTCAGGGACATGGAATAATTACAACTATTCAAAAGGGGTCTTAGCATTTAGTTCAACAGAGGAAAAAAGTCATTTTGAGAAAAACACATTTAAAGTAAAATAAAGACTACAGAACTTTAAAAGTGCTCAAGTGGTTTATTTTTTAAAAATAAATATACCCTATCCATACTACATTGGACTGCTCTTAGTCATTTAGCTCTCTCAGAATTAAATATACTAATACTATATATTACTATCCTTTACATCCTCAGTGTACAGTCTTTTTATTTTCTAATACTACATAGAACCAGAATATTGCAAAGAATTTTTTTAAAAAATATATTTATCAATCCACATTAATAAAATTTGGAATATATGTTGTCTTTGTTATGAGAAAGCAATACCAGTTATTAGTTTTAGAAATCTGGCTAAGATTTTAATTTATAAATGATTTAAATATATAAAACACCTGTATTTTTCTAAATTTATATGTCCATTAGACTAGAGAAAAAACAGTGAAAGTCTTCCTGTAACATTTAAAATGTTATTAAAAAGACATTATTCTTCAATAAGCATGCTTTGTTAATTAAGAATTGGATATGATTAATATTATTATTTTTAATGTTTTATGCATTTCTTTTATCTTCAATGTATGTGTATTTATTATCATGCCTTCTAAAATTCTATTATAATAATGTGTGTACTGCGTAATCACAAAATATCAACGGCTAATTTACAAATACATGTATATATATAGGCCTATATATATTTCTAATTTTTTATTATTTTTTTTAGCAGAAATGATTAAAATAAAAAATTCGACTAAATCAAAATGTTCACAATTCCGTAAATTACTTTCAAAAAATTTGATTCAGGATCATTTCTTTATCGCCGATGATCTTTTGTTTTAAAACTTGTGTCACTTTTTTTTTTAAAATAAATTTTGAAGCCTTACATATTATATAAGAATAATTACAACGGATTCTAGAAAAATGATTATTTGAACCTCAATGCGGTTTCAAACATAGGCCTACCGTTATTGAAAACGCCAATCTTTTTCCTAGCATTGCAATATAATTCGTCAAAGTAGCTCGTTTTCAACGGATAATTTCTGAAGAAAACTGCATAGACTGTCTTACATGTAAGTTGAATGTTATTTATTAAAGTAAATATTTCGTAATTGTCACGCATATACTATCGCTACGCGGCCGCCATTTTGAAAAAGCGAACTTCGTCTATCGGTCGAACGGGCAGTAAAAACGTTATGAACCGAATTTGCCTATCCCGCTAAGCTCTGACGTCTCAACATAAAAAATATTTAAAGAAAATGTTTATTTCACGAGCGAAATTCTGTTTTGTCAACTAAAATTAATAACGGCCGACGAATAAGATTCCGGAAGTGTTAGAAAAGGACTCGTATGCTGAAGAGCTCATAGCAGACGACAGAGAAGCAGTTAGAGTTACGCCGCCGTTAGCTCTATTGAACGCACGGTAAGTTTTTCGTCCTGTCATAATCGATCGTGAAAAAAAAAATTGAAAATGAAAATGAAAGCGGAAGATTTCTTTTGGAAGCGGAAGAGCGGGAGATTCGAGGTAAAAGCGGGAGATTCTTCCGCTAAAAGCGGAAGGTAGGCAGGTATGGTACATCAACACCAGAAAACTCCCTCTAGTGGCACACCTTGCTCCAGGCAGCAAAATCGGCCTAGGCTGGAAATTGCCATCATCCTAAGTAATGATGTTCTCTGTGATGCACCCCTGAATGGCCCTGCACTTGTTCACTTAGTCACTTGAGTCAGTCTCCTGGCAAGGATAGACTTCTCAGCAGGATGACTGTCTGTTGTATTAAGTCTAATTCAACATGCACTTGATGCTAGAACTCATCCCAGTTTATTATACAGGATGACTGTTAGAACAGTAACAAAAGGATTCCCTAAAATAGACACATGCCATCAACACTGCAACAATCTTCTATAACACTATGGCATTAAAAACAGAAAAGCATAGTGGACAAACCAGTTTTGTTAGCAAAATTGAAATAGTCAAAATGATATTGGATTTCAAGAGAACAACAGTTTGTATGTTCCTTGCATAAAATCTTGACATCTTTTGGCAACAAAATTTAAACAGAGGGAGATGACTCAAAGTTACAAAGACATCAGACCTAAAATTTTCAGATAGGAAAACATGAAAACAGTGAAACAACAACAAAATCCAACAGAACAAAAGACAACAAATAGACCAAAAAGGAATAGAAAAGTGTAAAAGTAGAGGAACAAAATCAATTAAACTCATACCTGAATAGAGTCCAAAACATTCTCCAGTACACCTAGTTGTCCCTGCAAACATAAAGAATTTTAATTAGAATATGAAAATTCCAATTCTCAAGTACTGATAACAACAAGCACAAAAAAACTAAAATCAGTATGCAGATTAAATTTACTGTTAAAAATCCCAAAACAACACAGTTCAAAGGCTCAGAACATTATTATAAAAAACAAAAAAAATTAAAAACCCCAAAGAAAAAGTGTACTCTGAAAACTTAGATACAAGCAACATATTTACACAGATCATACCTCTTTATCACAAAATGCTATTTGATGGATATCAGATGGATTCCATGCAAGGGCGCATACTGTCAAACCCTTTTCATGTCTGTGTCTGTAACAGACAATAAAAAATATTGTATATGTCAAAGACAGACACTTATAATAATATTGTGCATTATTCATAGTATTAGCAATGGCATACAGATAAAAAACCAGTCTGTAGACAAAACATTACAAATTTTAAAAAAATCATTTTTTTTTTATTACTCTGTAAATATTAGAGGATTTGGTTCTTGAAAATAAAAGGATATTTGATGCTGTCTTCGTAGCATAACTGATAATTAAATTTTGTAACAAATCAGTAATTAAAAGAAAATATTTATGTTTATACTTTTCCACTAATTGTTTAGTTTTCCAGTTGAAAATGCAAATTACACCATCAAAACATGCAGCAGCAACATGCTTCCCATCTGGACTAAGTGCCATGACACTGATGGTCTGTAATAAACATTAAACAAAATCAGAATGTAAAGGCTTTTCTGCTTAATGTGTATTTTTATTTTAAAATTTGCATCAATTCAAACTTATATTACAATAAGAATAAAAATGTCAGGAATATCATACAATTTTCATTTTCTGCAAATTATTTCAAATTTAAATCTGTAATCTGAATGAATGGGGCAAATTTCACTTTTAACGGCTTACTGACACAAGAATTAGACAAAATGACAAACTGCTTACTGAACTATATAAACTCTTAGTAACTACAGGTATATATTATGCATTATAGGGATTATTATTTTTGCAAGCTAGCACCATGTAAAAATAGGTTACATTCAACCTTTCCAGCATCCTTATGTGAATGGGATAAATGTCCAACATGTGTGGCTAGCTTACCAAAGACCAAAGTTAATGATTATCGGACAATACAACAGGGAATTTTAAAGTTTACATCATTCTGAATTATAATAAGATTAGTAATATGCCAGCAATGGGGGTGGGGAAGGGTTGGATGACGACGACAACTATTAACATCAAATACATAATAATAAGTTCTGGTAAACAATTGGTTTCAGCATTTTCTTATATTTCACTACTTCATCGTCACTTATTATGTCGAAGGCTTTAATAATTTACATTTTTTAATTCACTATAGAAGTAGGTGATGAATAAGACAATGAAGATTTAAATGAAAACAAAGTGAAAAAGAACGAACCTAAAACAAAGCCAGAGGACACTGACAAACAATACATGATACCCACATCGGTCACATAATATCTAATAGAGACAAGGTGCTTGCTGCTGAAGAAATTAGACTCTTTAGAATCCGAACTGATCTGAATATTGCTGATTTACTTCTCTACTGATACACAATTGACAATTTGCCGAAAAAAATCTCTTGGGCACAGCAAGCATTCACGATGTATAAATACACTATTACTGTTCTTAGCAATCATGACACATCTAATATGAAACATTACTAAATTGATTGCCAGTAATTAAATTATTTTCTTAAAAAGTAGATAGAAAATCATGATTTTTTTTGTTGAAAGAATAATGCCCTATGATAGCCTACTTGTTATTTTCTGAGCCTGCAAATGACATTTTTGCACTCACAAATTGCGAGTGAGATTTTTAGGGGTTGTCTATACTATGAAAGTTCGTTTAAAAGAGAATATGAGATAAAACTAGACTTAGCCCTGCCAGTCAAAAATTTAAGCATTCGAAAACGACAGCCAGAAGGATGTAAATCAAAGTGATATGCCTGGGCATGAGTGGTGGCTTAAGAACCATGCTTTCACTGTCAAAATCACTCTATGGTCACAAAGCTGACCATTTTCATTAAAATTTTTTTTAAAAAATTCTGCCAATCAAATTCCCACATTTCCTAAACCTTCAAGCACTTTTCTATTCTTCATACTCGAACCACAATACCAGTAAATACACTTAAGACTAGTTCATTCTGTATTTATTTTTACCTCTGTGATAACTGGTAGTGCAAGTTTTTGTATATCCCAAGTGTTTCTTGCATATAAATGTATTTCTTTTCCCACTGGAACCAACAGAAACTGAAAATGACACGAAACAATATTAACTGACAAAATTATTTATAAAAAAACAAACAAACTCAAAATACACTTTGTAAACATATCCACAATTTTTTTTTCTACAAGCCTAGATAGGGTTTCACCAATTTCTAAAATAAATAAATTTGTATCACTTTTCCAAGACCAAACTAATTTCAAGAGCAAAGCACAGAGAGAGAGAGAGAGAGAGAGAGAGAGAAAGAGAGAGAGAGAGAGAGAGTTAAATGAATCAACCACTATCAGTAACTTGATATATTGGATGTTTGTTACCAGTATAAAGTATTACAATCAGTAACTTGATATGTTGGATGTTTGTTACCGGTATTAAGTATTGCATTCGGTAATGTAACATGTTGGATGTTTGTTACCAGTATAAAGTACTGCAACTGTAAAAACATCTCCTTTGCAATAAAACACAATTTCGATAAAGTCCACTGGCCTTACAGATTGTTCCGGTTTATTTGTTTTATTGCTGAGGAAGAACAATATATGCAGCAATTCTACCCACCTCTCCTTCTCGAGTCCAGCATAATCGACACAGGCTCTTGGCTAAACTGCAAAAATAACAGAGTGGATAAATAAACATATTAAATAAATCCTCAATTTCACAGGCAAACACACAGTATTACTCTAATTATGAAAATTTAATTTACACACTTTTCATTTTATGAAGGAATAAAATTCATTTTGTACCACTGTGTTTGTTTCAGTCATCACCAGTGCATGTGACTGTGACTTGCAGACCCCCATGTTTTGAAAATATTTCATTTAGAAAAAAATCATGCATTACTAATTATTTAATAAAAAATTTGAATGTTAATTATTAATTTACAAGATATCCAATTAAGAATGTTTTTTTTTTGATTTATGCAAACTGGTTCTTACAACAAAATATTAGGAACATATCTATAGCATACATTAAGCAATAACTGTATATTCAGAAGTAGAACAAAAAATTTGTAAATCAAACACATGCAATCATACTCGCACATGTTGTATACCGCATGCTTGACATAATTAACTTATAAAGAAAATGATCATACCTGACATCACTACATTTCTGGAGAAGATTAAGCACCTTGACCTCAGACTGGTCAGTAAACTTCCATAACTGCACAGTACCATCACAGCTAGAGGAAGCCTGCCCATAACAAGTAGTAAAGGGATGTACAAATGCTCATAAACCTGTACATAGATTAAAACTAAACATCATACATGATAAGAACAGATGTTGGAGTTTACAAAAAAAACACATTAGACATCAGAATCTTATCTATGACTAATGGCTTCTTTGATATGAAGACTAAGTAGTTTTAAGAAAATTTAAAAAATAAAAGATACAACTTCAAAATCCTTTTACATATTATAAATGCTTACAGAAACAAAGAAATTATTGAAGTTAAAATATCAACAGTTCCTCAACTTCCTGACTTATAAGATACTAGTAATGAAGCAGGGAAAGGCAACAGTTTATGACTATAAAATAGTTTAGTCATTTATGGAATATCTCTTAGAGAAAATAAAAGCATACATTAAATGAAAGTCTAAGAGAAAATATAACTATCTAGTATGTGAAGAAATATTTAGTAGTCTTAGAGAAAATAAAGCACAATCAATGAAAGAATATCTCTTACAAGTCTTAGAGAAAAAAGCATAGTTAATGAAGAAATATCTCTTAGAGAAAATAAAAGATTCCTACAACAAACTCTTCCTTGGGGTCAAGGGCCACACTGAGCACTGGAGCTTTGTGGCCACGATATACTTTATGCCGACTACTTTCAACCTCCACAACCCGCACTGTGAAGTCACTAAACAGCAGAAACATATACATTTCAAACATTTGGCAGGAAGAAATCTGTACATGTGATTTAGTGAATACCACTACCATATTCTTTACAAGCATTACAATTAATTTTCAAAAACATGCCATTAGAAAAAAAAAGCATGCATTTGTGTTAAAGTAAAGTAAATCAACAAAATCACTGATGTCAGTTTGTGTTTTACTAATTACTAATAAATAACATTATTTACATTTTATTACAAAAAGTGTATTTTTATGAAATCATAAAATATAATATTTAAAACAACTTTCACATCATTTATTTACATCGTTCATACTCAAGGCTAGACCTGACTGGCTGCAGTAATTCATCAAAACTTAAATATTAGCTGACATTTGGTGATTGATAGATAATGTGCTAGTCTGTGTGTGTGTGTGTGTAGGTCAACATGCAAATACAAATGCACAAGTACTTTGGTAGTGAAGATGTACTTAATTCAAGAATGCTCCTTTTTATTAGTAGGTAGTCCCACTCATTTTTTTCTACTTGATATTGTACAAATGTTTTATGCTCAAAATGTGTGTTCTGATGAAATAAGGTTGTACAGAAAAAATTATGATGATAGCTATAATACTTTTTGAGATATCACAAATTTAGTGTCGTTATTTGTGGTCAACTTTTTTTAGACGTAATGAATGTGTGATTTTACAAGTTTATTACAAGCAAAATATAAACCTCACTGAAAAACAATCTAATAATTCTAATAAACATAGTGACATACAACAAGAAAAACCAGATATAATGCAAAATTTACTTTTCAGTTTATTATAAATTACAAAAGAAAATGGGCTTTTGTTTCATAAAATTGCTCGCAAAACGCAACAAAAAGGAACATTCATGGCATCATAACATATGCAACTGATGCACAAAGTACACCCAAAATGCATATTATTAAATCATGTACCATATAGTTAATGCCTATTTTTTTCTAAAGGCATTGCAAAGAAAATGTGGAAATTATTGGATGCTGAAAATGACCATTTCAGCAAATTTTAACCAAAAAAAAGCATTAACGAAGTTTATACAGAAAACGTAAACAAGCAAACGGTCATATCTCTGAAACTATACATCATACAGAGTTGGTTCACATATCAAAATGATCAGCAAACTATACTCTACCTATATCTATAAAGATAATTTCTGTTTAATCGCATATTAAGTTACATTTATCATTTGACTGTACAATTTATATTTACAAATAAAATTAAAACGGATAAACAGTCACATCTCTGAAAGTATACATCACACAGAGTTGGTTTACATATCAAAATGATCAGTAAACTATACTTGATCAATATGTATAAAGATAATTTCTGTTTAATCACATATTAAGTTACATTTTTCATTTTATCATGCAATTTTTATTTACAAATAAAATTAAAACAGATAAACAGTCACATCTCTGAAAGTATACATCATACAGTTTTGGTTCACCTATTAAAATGATCAGCATGAAGTTATCTATTTATCTAAAGACAGAAAATTTATTTATAACCTTTTATCTGAATTAGTACTTTTTATACAATAGAAACTTTCATATTTAAAAAAAATTTTTTAAAACTGTATACATGGTATTCTTTACGCATAATTCATAGATATAAAAACATGTTTGACATACTGCTCATCAGCTTCATAGAACATACCATAAAATATTTAATCGACATTTTAATAATGTGATATAAAATCTTCATGTTAACTTATTCTTAATTTATGTACCAACAAAAAAATTAAAAGATCGTGAAACCAAAACAAAGGCATAAGCCATACAATTTTTTTTAATTAAGAGGATAACATTATGTTCAAATTCAAAACAAACAGGATAAAATTATTTAAAATATATGTATATAAAAACATTCACTAAATAAATATCTTATTAGCATTATTGTAAATCCACTGCTTGAAAAGAACATTTCAGACCCAAGTGTTTCGGTTGTTTACTATTTTTGCATCAAGAGTTATCTTTTCTTTTTTAAATTATCGTCGTAAGAAAACGATTTTTCTAAATAATAAGATAACCATCTTGACTAAAATTAACTAAATAAATAAAATAATATATTTAAATACGATCTGCGACTTCAAAATATATATTGCAAGGAAATAGCAATCAAACTTTCGCGATAGAGTGACGCACCGACTAACCTATTTTCAAACTACGGAATTGGTAGTGATGGTGAGGACAAAATGAATAATTCTGCTTTAAAAATAGAGATATGTTTACAAATAAACTAATCACAGAGTAAAGTAATCATTATTAAATGCTTACAAAAGATTTTACCGATAAGAGGTTTTAATTGTTCACATAAAATGTGAGAAAAATCAGCGGTAGCGTCAACGCGTGTTTCGCACGTGGAAGCCATGACTGAAACAGGATGCGTACTACGGGGTTTTCAATTAAGTGTATCTGGCAGGGGTCACTAATCAAGGGCTACAGCATATCATTAGAGAGATATTGAAATTCCGCAGAAAATGATATAGGTCAAACTATTTTGTGATAAATATTTCTTCCGAAAATTTTATCGTGAACTTTTTAGTTTGAAAATTTATTTGGTTATTCGCATAAAACAAATTCGAAATTTATATGATTGTAAAGAGTTATATGTCCTCTCTTTAAAGGACCAATCAGTTTTAGGGTTACAAAACGCTGCCAGTTTCGAAATCTTTTTAAAAATTGGTACCCGAAAACGTGAATTTTACTTTTTCGGCCGTGAGGCGACTTTTGACCCATTTTTCTTGCAACCCTAAGGTACTTTCGTCAAAGTTTATGGATACTATAATAAAATTCAGAAAAAAAACAACAAAACAGTTCGAAAGACAAAACATCGATCTTTATTTTCATATAAAAATGGTTAGTTGAGGTTTAATGTGAAGAAAACCGCTTTGAGGTAAAGTTTAGCAAATTTGTGTGCGTTTGCGAGTTTTTGCCTGTAAAGCGGTGGCCGTGGGACTACCTATTATTAGGTTATTACAACTTTTACAAGGCATGTTTTAACGATCTCAGTCTTATATTTAAAATTAAATTGCTGTAACATCTGTTGGTGCAAATACAAGTATGTTACTACACTAGATTGCCCCCCCAAGATGTGTTTTTACAATCCTAGAGTATTGTATTTTAAAAATTAAATTGCTGCAACATTTTTTGGTGCAAGAACAAGTATGTTACTATATTACTTTTATTAGATTATCCCGAAGATGTGCTTTTACAAACCCAGAGTATTGTATTTTAAAAATTAAATTGCCGCAACATATGTTAGTGCAAGAACAAGTATGTTACTATACTAGATTATCCTCAAGGTGTGTTTACAAAATGCAACAATACCTCAGTATTAGATTTCCACAAATGCAAGTACACATATAATTCCACAATAGATTTCCCCAAAATGTTCATTTAAGTACTTGTATACTACTACATCAGATTATGCTTTGCGATGCCGAGTGGTTTATATTTCAGATATACTCATCTGTGTCAAAACTATTAACCTCAGTTTGTAAGTAGGGAACATACATCATAAGTTGGAATTTGATGGGAAGTGTGGAGATGGGGGCTTATGGTTCTTATCAGTGGGTTATCTTGAGATCACCATTACTCAAAACATGGCTGTTCAAATCTGTCACATTAATAGGCAAACTATATCTGCAGATTCATCTTTTGGCCCATCTAGCAAATAAGAAAGAAAAATACACAAAACTATCTGTTATTCCAACCTGGAATTTGGGAAGTCTCAAATTATACCTCAAGTAGTTTTGAGCTTCTGGAGGAGGTAAATTTTCACAGCTCTTGCTATAACAACTGCCTTTTTGGTAGCTTTAACCTCAGCCTGTAGAGTCAGTGAAATCTGTGCTTCCTTAAAAAGGTTCTGCTGTTTTAATATTTCTAAATAATTGAGCAGTTAAACTCATAAATAGTCTATTTTTTCATGGTAAGATCACTACCAAATCAGGACAACCTGACAGTTAATGACAACCGGTATGTCCAGTTAAAAGTCATGAAAATAGGATCCAAACAAGAATTTAACTGCTTGGGTATCAGCTAACCAACATAGTAAAGAACATGTGCAGTACTTTACTTCTGTAGACAGAAAGGATGACTGGAAGGAAGAAACCAAAACTTCTTGATTAGAAAATTGGAAACATAACCTGGCTTGACAAGACGTCCAAATACAAAAAGAAAATGATACTGAGGACTGCATCCTGTGAGGTGCTTTAAGCTTAGTCATATAAACAGGTCAAATAGCTGAATGTATGGCTTGCTTTTTCAGGGTACAAAGATATTTCCTAAAGTATATTTATGTGAAAAAAATATTTAGGATAAAATAAACAGAAAAAGCAAACTCATTACTTCTTTATTCTGACTAAAAAGAAAATTTGTCTTTTGTTAAGTAATGAAAAAATTCACACTGCTTTTTTGATATATAGGACTATTGAGTTTCAGCTTATTTTTTGCTGGGAGTATCATGTGCTATTTACAAATAGGAAACATAGACACTTCCAACAGCATATTATGATTTTATAGGTAAAACTTTGGAATATAAAATTCTGACAAATTTCATGTTTGCAAACCTGGCAGCTGCTACCATGGTATCTCCTAAGGAGTTGAAGACTATGTGATTGACTGCAGCTGTGAAACGTGTCAGAATTCCATCTGGCATTCCATCAGGGAACTTGCAAGCCTGTACTGTGTAAGCATCATTTGCTATAAAGAAGCGACCATTCTGAAAAAAGACAGAAATTACTCTTTTTTTCTAAAATTAAAAATTAAAAACACTATTATTTAGTAACATTCTCTAAAACCGAAATATAAATTATTTTCTATTAAATCCATTATGCCAAGAATAAAAAGATAAAAACTGGAAGTATTTAATAAATAAACAGATAAATTTAAAAAGAATTTGGATATATATTAAGGAATTAATTTCATATATGATGAACACAGTGAATGTATATGATGTATGAGTTATCGAGACCCTTGGGTTCACAAAAGTCATATAAATAGAACAGGATTCCCCCCCAAACACACCCACAATCTTCCATGGACTTTCTCACTGTTGAAACACAGGATCACTTACTAGACATGAAACACAGGATCACTTACAAAGTTACAGATGATTAATAAATGAGATTGAAAATGCAAAATTGACATATTGCTCTCAGGTCAACAAATTGGGTCGTGTAAATTCAAGTTTGGTGTGCCAATAAAACATAAATACTAGTACTATTTTTTACTAGGTTATGTAAATTTGAATTAACACAAACAAAACTTAATATAAACCAAGAATTCATTATATAAGTATATTCTTCAAACAATGTTCAGTAACACGTAAGTTCATACTCTAACTAAAGTAATGATTGAACATTCTAAAATGAAAATTATTCCCCTCATCACCACAAGCAACCGGGGCCAGAAGCTAAAGAATAGGACATAATATCAGCAAGCTCTATACACTGTTTTAAGTTTCATTCATACCAAACCAACATTTTGTCACAAAGCACAAAAGAAAAAAAATTCTATAAAAAATGTTTTAAGTTTCATTCATACAAAAAGACTAGATCAAATAGAGAAAATTACTTGTCTAAAACCCTCTTTCATCACTAGAAAATAAATAAAAGTAAAAGAGTGACTTGGTACATAGAGTAATAAAAACTGAAGTTTAATTAGGTAGTCCCAGCCAATTTTTCAAATTTGTTTCAGAATGGAACAAATGTTTACATATTATATAGAGAACAGTAAAGATATGGTAGATACTTGCAAAGTAGAAACCATTTTTTTATTGTGATATTTTGGGGGCCCAAGAATGTGATCCTCAAAAGTGCAAGAAATTTGCAGAATACATAAAACATTTGGACAGACACAAATACCAAGAACAAAGACTGTTAATGGACACTTGGAGAGTAAGAATGGAATAGTCATAACTGGCACTCTTCATCACTTAAGATCTCTAACAAAGAGCTACTTACTTTAAAAGCAATGGAATAAGCTCTGTCTCCAACTCTGTGTGATACTGCATCATCATCATCAATGCCTTTCCATATTCTGACATCTCCATCAGTGCCACAGGTCAGAATATATCTGTAATTTAAAGTTTTAAAATTAATAATAATAAAAAGATTTAAAAATCTTGAGCCCCTGTGTTAAAAATAATTAAAAAATTAACAGGCGGTTAATGAAATAGAGTGTAATTTGTAATACAAACAAAATCATATAGATTTAATGATAAAAGAAGTCATATGCAGTAAGCCAGTCTATGGAGCAGTAGGCATTAAAGGAAAAACAAAATCTGATGAATGAAAATATTTTTTAAGGAATTAAACCATTACAATTTACAGATATGATTTAAATTAAGAAGAGGAAAAAGTAAGAAATGTGCTATACTAAATCAGTCTTTGAAGATGGGTGATATATTTGAAACTATGACTCAAATATTAATAGCAATATTTTAATGTAAAATATAATTTAAAGGGCTTGAAAAATTAAGCCCCCGCCCCCCCCCCCCCCCCCAAAAAAAAAAAAGAATGTGAAAAGAAGAATGTGCAAAGGCTGAAAAGCAAGCACACTAAACACTTATGAGAAAACACTCATGTAGAATTAGAAAACCCATTTAGTATAGTGAGTTATTTTTAATTTAAGCAAGAAAATATTTCCAACAAAAGTAACAGAAGAAAGATGGAAGTTGAAAGAAAATATTAGTATTCATTGGGAGGGAAAAACTAAAGGCAAGTAATAGAAGTTGAAAAAAAAAATTAGTTAAAAATGGAAGGGAGACAAAGTTTGTAGGCAGAACCAGCCTTTATATGACGATAGCGGACAACTACTAAATTCCGAAAAATGTACCATTTTGCTGTGTGTTTGTTCCATATTTATCATGCTTGTGAAATAATTTGTTGAATAAAACGATCTTCCAACTTTTCATTGATGTATTTTTTATTAGTGAGAGAGCCAGTGGAAGTGTGTACGATTGCATTAAGTTTGCTACAGTTGGCGTGTTTGATGATGGTGGTGATCATGTTGAAGTACTATGTACAGTAAAATATGAGTATCAATCTAAGCATAAGGCCTTGTTAATTTGTTTACTATTTCAGGCCGAAATATTCAAATAAACAATCTAGTTTCAAGAACCACTTTTTCAAATTCTTGTATATATTCTGTGTGTATGTATTATTCTTGATTTGATTAATTAAACGCTAAGTTAATTTAAATTAAGAATGAACTATAATAAATAGTGATTAACGACAGATATTACTAAGCTTAGGTAGACCTATAGTTGATGGAGAAGCAGACGATATAGGTTTAGCAAAGAACATAAATCTTTTCTGTTTTACTAACCTTCCAGACTCTTCGTAACAACAATCTGTGTGCCCTTCGCTGTGAGCATAACGCATTGGCTTCATTTTAACAGATTTGCCCAAAAATATCACCTAAGGTGGGACTTCACAAAAAACTGAAATTAATGATCAACATTTATGTGTTCCCGCAAAATTGTTTGGATTACCCGCGCTTCAGTGCAGTACCGGAAGTTGGAAAAGAGCACATTACGTTGCTATATTTATGTCTATATATGTAATATATATATTTAATTTGTCAAATGTTTTGAAACACTAACAACTTTATTATTTATTTCAACAAAAATCTTAAAGGTCAAACAACTTTCTAAAACTGACATACGTTTTGTCACCCCTCCCACGCAATGAATGAATCGTATTGGAATGAATGCTAAGATTAACTTCCTGTTGATTTGGTTATGGAAAGAACCTTGGATAACAAGGAGCCTCACTGCTTTGTAAAAGGGGGCATTTCGAAAAAAATATCTTTAAGCTCTCAGCAGACAGGTAAATAATATATCGGATTTTTGTAATGTTTACCTTCTACCTATTATATAAAAATATATAATTCGTTTTAAGTATTCATGTATTGGCCTTCACTGGAATGTCAATACGCTCGCAGACTCAGTTGAGTCAGCTCACACGAAGGATACCGGCATGCGAAGTTAGGCAGCGGATTTCATCAGCGCTAAGCTTAGACTGCGGAGGCCTGGGGATATCAAATATCAGAAGTTGCAGTTTGTTCCTTTCCATTTTAATTTTCTACTTATATATATGAATGCAGCTTATTTTTGTGCATTGATTGTACTGAACCTCTGAAGCTGCGTGTGAATTCACACAAAGTATGTTAATGGATCGTCATAATTGAGTCATTCATTGTCGGTATAAAAAATCAACTAGTACTGTAGTAGAGATGCTGAAACGACTGCTGCTAACTAGATGATCCTTCCCATCCCCAGCACAACAAGCGAAGTATTAAATATATTACTATTATTGTTACTATTACTAAAATATGTTGTTGAGGATATTTAATTTTGCAAAGTATAGGCTAAGTGTTTTGTTTTAAAAGTTATAAATACAAATATTTATAGATCATATTATTCAGTTTAGTAAACTTACCATAACAATTCTTCGTTTTCATTCAGTTTGTTGCTATTTTTGTGTGTTTTAATGGATTACAATTAGCTAGAATTAGTAGAAAGATGGGCAACTTTTTATGTACAGAGATACAGTGATTGAGTTTTTATTTTGCATTTTAATTTTTTATTATATTGCAAAGAGGAATGTGCATCAGACTTAGAATTTAATTTTATATAACAAAATATGATGTGCAAGTGTAAACTTATTGTGATAAGTATGCCATAAGTCACTCTTTTACTTTCCAGAAATCTTTTCTTTCATATAATATGGTGTCATAGTGTGGGATCTTTTTAATTTGTTTACAGATTTAGGTAAACATGACGCATGATAGCAAGTAAAATGCAGCAAAGAATTGCCTTTTTAAAAAAAATTATTAAAATAAATAATAAATCCTTTGTAAACTATAAACTATTTAAAATAGTTGTACTTGTAGTTATGGTGTAGATTTGTAGTTTTAACTTCTTTGGCTCATGTTGCTTTAGTTCAATGCTCTTACAGTTTGTAAGTTGGATTCTTAGATATTTTGCAACCATAGTCCATAGTATGATAGTAAGTAAATATCTCTAGGATGAAATAGTAGACCTTGTTAATGGACCAAAAGTCACACTAACAAAAACACATCTTGAACAATTTAATTTGTATGTGGTGTGTTTGTGTGACATCATACATTTATCGATATAGGCCCCTAAGAATCCTAAATGCATTTTCTTTTGCATTAGTGCAACCTCTAAAAGACACTCAGATTGAAAGTATGAAATTATGTTATTATTTGCATGAAAATTAAAAAAAAAAAAACCCACAAAGAAGTAGCATTCATTCTTATAACTAAGTGTGTAAAACTTATTTATTTCTAACTTTAAACTTTACCAAAGTCTCATGTTGGTAGTACTACTTGTGTGGGTGTGAATTCTGGTGATGTTAATTTATTTGTATTCAGTCATAATCATTGAATGGAAAGCAGATGATTGAATTACATATTTATTTTCAGAGCCAGGTCCTGGAACTGAAATGGATGAAATAGAAGAATGTCAAGAAGATATCTATGCAGAACTTCCCTGCTTAAGTGATCCAAATTTACTTCTGCCTGCTCCTCCCACTTGTCTTAGCTCTAGGAATTATTTTTTTAAAGCTGCAGCTGTTTTTGATTTTGGTAAGAAAGATGCAGAGTCTGACCTTGAACCCAAAACATCTGTTTCTCAGTCTACATGTAGCAAAGTGGGCATGTTGGAATCTAATGCCAGAATTGATCTGCAAGGAGCAGCCAAAGTACAAACCAGGCATCGCATTCCTCGTTCTGCTGTGCGCCCCTTTCTCTGCTGTGCGAGTGAGTTGTCTCTAGTCAGTCTTTTGGACAACCTGGAGCTGCCCAGAGAAGGGCAAACAGCAAGAGGTGAGGGCCAAATTAGTCTCACAAATTTTGAAAAAAGACCCTCAGATCAACTTCTCTCTCACAGCTATTCATATGATGAGGAACTGAGCGATACTGCATGTGCTGACAGTAATGGGACTCCAGTACGTAGGTCAAAGGGCAATAAGCAGAAGTCTAAGAAAAGTATCTGGAGCCTTCGTTTTCGTAGCAAATGGTCAAAAGGCTTGAAGCTCTCCAGTTCCTCTAGGCAAAACAACTGTTCATGTACAGCTATGAAATGCAGTGTTCATGGCCTTGGAACAAACAAAGACTGTGCATGTGAGTGCGAGCTGGACTTCTGCAACTCACCATCGCATCAGCCATGTACTATCACTGGTAAGGGTCGAACCAAAACTAAAAATAGAAGAGCATCAGTTGGGAATCTGGCATGCAACTTTGATCGCAATTTCCCATTTAGTGGCAATGAGGAGGTTCTTTCCAGAAAACACTCTCACGAGAGACACTGGGGCATGGCAATAGAACCAAGGCTTCTGGCTTGTCCTACTGGAACAGCATGGAGAAATGGTGTACTTGGGGCATCTGCAGCTTCCCCTACTTCGGCTCTCAGAGCCACACATGATTCTAGATGCTTACAACCTCCCGATTCAAGTCAGGAGTTAGCTGGAGGTGAGTCATCCTCTCTACTCTCAGAGTTTGCTCCTTTGGTTCACTGGCCAATGCTGCATAGTAACATAGTAGACCCTAAAGTAAATGCTGTTGTTCATACACAAGTAGACTTTATGCATCATTTAGTGCCTGATCTGGCACAAATTACCAAATGTTCCTTCTACTGGGGCATTATTGATCGTTATGAAGCTGAGAAGCTTTTGGATAAAAAACGAGAAGGTACTTTCCTGCTACGAGACAGTGCTCAAGAAGACTTCTTATTTTCGGTCAGCTTTCGTCGTTACAACCGTTCGCTGCATGCTCGAATTGAGCAATTCAACCATCGTTTCAGTTTTGATGTCCTTGATCCAGCTGTATTCTCATCAGAAACTGTGTGTGGACTCATAGAACACTATAAAGATTCAAGTCGCTGCCTTTTTTTTGAGCCTCTTCTGACAGATCCTCTTCACAGATCATTCCCTTTCTCACTTCAGCATTTGGCTCGAGCAGTCATCTGCAAGAATGTGGTCTATGATTCCATCAGTTATCTTCCACTTCCAAACTCCCTGAAGCAGTATGTCCGATATTATCACTACAAACAGAGGGTGCGTGTGCGGAGATTTGACTGTTCTGTTTAACTGTTTTTGAAAGAAATTATACAGTTCTAGTCTTTCTTATGAAGAATATAGAATGTATATAATATTAATACTTTTCACTGTAGTTGTTTTCAAAGTAGTTTACATAAGTACTAAATGGGGGGAAAAGTTGGTAGGCAAGCATATACCACGCAAAAGTCCCGGTCATGAAAAAGGAAAGTTTAAGGGCATTCTCTATTCCATTTAACTGTACGTAAATTTGCACTGAGTGTTCTGCTATTGAACATTCCAGGCAGAAATCTGAAGTGGAAAACTTTCACTTACTCTTGTGCATTGGTCAGTTGTCTGTTAAATGTAACTTTTTTGTACACAAGGCATCTCATCTTAAAGGTTGCATATTGTTTACTCTAACTGCTTTATCCAGTATGTATGCATGCAAGTTGCACATTCTTATATTTTATTTATTTACTTTTCAATTTGTTGTGTTGTGTTCTTTTTTGTTAGTGATTATTTCTTGAAGAATTTTGTTATTTAAGCGATTATGTTACTTTTAATCTGGATGTTTTAAATCTGTTTTATTATTAAAAATGTATATTTAATTTGCATCAGTCTTCAGATATGCTGCCTGTATTGCTGACAAAATGGTTTTAAAAAAAGAAGTTTTGTAAGGATGTATACTTCAACTACTTCAATAGTTAATGTTTTTCCCAAAAATTGTGGCTTTGCTTTAGCAGTTTAGGATTACTCTAAATGAGGCATCAGCTTAAAAAAAGTCAGTTATATTGTCTGTAAGGCTGTTTGGATTATTGAAGTACTGTGGATTACCATTGCTGCACTGCATTTAGCATCAGTAGTTAATATTAATCTTAATTTATTTTAAAAATAACATTAAAAAATTAATTGCCTCCTAGCAGTTTATGATTAAACTTGACAATATTATTCATGTGTGCAACCAAGCCTCACTTTACAGATACAATTCCTGACAGTTTAGCATTAAATGAAATTCACTGATGAGCTCTCATCTTTTTATTTAAGTCAGCAAATACATGCAAAGTTAATATATCTAGACACACAAATGGCATTTGTTTATAATACTTACTTACTAGTATTATTTGAAAGTGAATTGGTGATAATTAGTATTGATTGATGATTAACTCACAGTGTACTGTTTCAGATTGTAATATTTAAAGAATATAAAGGCACTCATGTTATAATGAATTATATCTGATGCTTGCATAAAACATAAAGTATGGTCAGTTTGTATATGTCCTTGCGTGTTCAGTGTCTGTTAGTATTACTAAAGTACTAGTCACTGTAAATCCTCCCCTTCCCAAGTCCATTTATATTTAATTTCTTTGGATTATGCATGCTAAATGGTTGTTATTGTGTAGTATTTTAAGCTATTAATTTTATTATTTATTTTACATTACAAATTACCTGTAGATAGATAATCAGAAATGTCTTTTTTGTTTTTCTTATTAATTGTGGCTGTATTTATCTCACTAGAAAGAAAAAAAATATATTGCCACTGTTGTAAGTGTTTATTGTTTCATTTTTAGAGTGACTCTGATTTACTAGGGTAAATTTAACATAATCTAATTACACAGACAATATAAAGTGAAACAGAAAAACAACAGACACTTTGATCTTTGTCCCCTGAAATTTAAACATGCAAAAAGTAATTATTTCAGAGTATAATAATTATATATACTAGAGATGACAGTCCTCTGAATACTGGCTTAAAAGCATTTGCCAATACAATTAAACTGTTTGCAAACACATCATTTAGTGATTTTTAATGCAGTGACAAGACAAGCAATCACTGATTTGGTTTTAACCTTGGTTTAATAATTTTACATGATACATTTTTGGCTGTCTTGTAGATTACTTTTGTTTTGTTTTGTTTTGAAAGTTACTGAGAACAAATATCATACAAATTTATTGTAAATATATTTTATACCCTGGTATCATGACATTTTCAGAGCTTGTGCAAATTGATCATTTTATTTGATTAGTAGTATAGTACCACATTTTTGCTTTTTGAAAAAACAAAAAGCCATGAGAATTTGTTGGATCTTCTTCAGTTCTTGAATCTCATCTGATGAGGGAATTTGGAAGGCTAAGCACACTGATTCTTAGCCAACATTCATCAAAAGTTGAAGGAAAATTTACACAGATTTTTATTTTAAAAAAGCAAAATATTGTTATGAGTGATTTTGTAATTAATGATGGTTTATTAACAAATAACAGATAAAGTAAAATGTGAGAACAGCATTGTGTTCAATTCCTGTCAACTATATCAGTAAATTACAAAAGCACGTGTGCGATGTATTGGATCTAGTAAGTAATATACAGTAATAAACTATAAGTTTGGCTTCCAGTTAGGAATCCAGTTATGTACATAAATTGGAATTTATACATAAATGGTTTACAAATTGTTCCAACAGTTTTGAATAGTGAAAGAGAGCCTTAGATTAATTAAAATGATGTTTGATTCCTGCACCTTAATAATGCAGTGACATACATCTATGGTTCATCCATATTGAAACTCTTTTGCCTCTGTTCTTAAGGAACAGAGATAGGTAAGAAAGTTAGAATTTTTTTAAGAAATGAATATAACTTCATTCAAATTGACATATTGTCACAAGTTAAAACCACCATGAGACCTGGCTGTAAAATTCCAAGATTTATTTTAAATAGATTTAAACTGAAATACAAAATGTTTTATTTATAAATACATGTATAAGATTGTGCTCATCTCAGATATACATTATAAATATTTAAATCAGTAACAATTTCTTTTAATATTAAGATTTTTTTTTGTTAAAGATCAAATTATTTTTACTCACCAATTATGAAACTAAGTCATTTCTCACTTTTTTTAAAGATAAGCTGTTAAAACAGATGATTTTGATGTGGCTGTTTCTCTTAAAATATGCAAATTCTTGTTTATGTTCTATAAATTATATCACTTTTGCTGTTTTAGGGGAATCTTCTTTGCATGATGCATGTATTTGTCACAATATAATCTTTGTTAGAATGGATCACTGTCCTGTCATGTATGCATGCATCTTTATTTTGAGTTGACCTCTTGCAATGAAATAAATAGGTCATGACATGATTCCACAAAGAATAAATATTGTTTTGTAATGGGAAAATACCAGATTTTAAGCTTGAAGAATGTAGTCTGATCTTACTGTTTATCAGTTCATAAAACTTGATTAAGTAGATTTGTTCATTCATGCTCAAAGTATGATTACATTGTTAATTTATAGACTTATTACACTGTTTATTTTTGTAGTTCTTTAGAATATATTCTTCTTCCTTTTACAGAATAATTAATGTTAGACAGGAATGTACAAAGGATCGAAATTTGGAGGATTAACAGCATTCTTTTGCTTATTTATATCACTGGTGACTACAGATTGCTGGTTCTCTTATTCATATGACCTGCATATGAATAAAGAATTCTGATTGTATACATATTTTTCCAAGTAAGAAAATGGTATTAGATGAATGTTGACATTAGCATCAGCTATTAATTTACAGTAACAGTAAAATGGAATGCTAAGTTGAAAAATGTGTTCTCTTGGCAATGATGCTATCAGCATATTCAAATTACTAAATGCAAAAAAAAAAAACCCTAAACCAAAACAATACAACTGATTTTTTTTCCCTCCTCTGCACAATTTGCTTATTTTAAGGGCTCATAAGCTTTTTGATCAACTGACTACTTATGTTACATGACAAGAGAGATAAGAAATCATCTATCTCAGCTGGTCTATATGTAAGAATAAATCAGTAGCATATACAAGAAATAATCTTTCTTTCTTTAATTTAAATTCATGAAATTTTTATGCAGCCACTTCACCAATTATCAGTAACCACTTTTACACTTGGAACAGTAAAATCTTTATTAATCTTTAATCAGGATATTTTCAAATTAAAAATAAAAGAGAAAGGAACTCAAGAAACCTATCATTTATATATTTAAACAATAGTTTTTATAATTACATAAAAAGATTAGAAAGATTAGCAATTCTCAAACTATACTAAATGATAATTTGATTTGAAGGAATGTGTTATAAACCTTGTTATTAACCCATTGTAATTGTGTATATTCTGTTAATAAAATAATAATTTAATATATTAATATTTATTTTTTATTCTATTTACAACACTATCTAACTTTACATGTAAAAATAGATGTACTTCAGTATCACCAAAAAATGCTGGCCTGCTGTCAACAGTTTGCCAGCCTGATGGGAAATTCATTACCTTAATGATTGAATTATGTCACAGGCATTTGTTAGCACATTATAATTATCTTTAAAAACACATATACACTTATAGTTCGATAGTGAATATCTAACTATGTTGCTTTGTTATTTTTTTCTCTTTGATGGATA
Source organism: Sinotaia quadrata (assembly GCA_028829895.1). Lineage (NCBI taxonomy): Eukaryota > Metazoa > Mollusca > Gastropoda > Architaenioglossa > Viviparidae > Sinotaia > Sinotaia quadrata. The sequence goes on along the minus strand of CM054177.1, from coordinate 106,318,819 downwards.
GTAAGATGGTTGTTTAGGTTATTTCTTTCTTCCATTGTTGGAAGCAAGATGCCTCAACATTTTCTAAATATTAATTTTGAATTTTTCATTCATTGATATAAAACAGTTTGACTCAGTAAATCAGTGATCACAGTAAACAACATCCTCTGTGTATGTAGTTACAGTATTTTTTTTTAATGTTACTCGCACAATATTATTGAAATGTTTTGCTTTGGAAGAAAAGGATATTACATACACATTTTGAAGAGTTATTAAATCAAATTGACTAATTTTTAAAATGTGTACATTTTGAATTAACGTTATAGTAAAATAATCCCATGCTATTAGTATTAGTTATTTCGCTTGTTTTCTTGTCAAACTTAGAAATGTCTCATCTCTATGGCATCCTTAGAGCAGCTTTGTTTTTTTTATTAGAGCTTATTTTCTGTTGTTGTGGCACTAGGATTAACGTAGTCCTTATTCTAAAGGGAATAATTTATTAGCAGTGATATCCTTTTGTTAAAAGTAATGTTTATGGAAGTTAATAAATCTTAGCTCTCTTTTCTTTTCAGCCTTTTGACCTTCATCATTATTACTAATTAAATAGTAATTTATAACTTCAGAAATGCTGTTAATATTACTTATAAGTTTTGTTATATAAATTTTAGATTTTTAAAATAAAACTACTAATTTCAGCCACATCTAAAATTGCTAATTTTGGCATATTGTAATATGATAATCAACATCATTCTTGAATATGATTCTCAAAATAATTTTGCTGTTAGTGTAATTATACTATTTTGATAAATCAATTCAAAATTAGCATTAATTATTAGAAATTAAAGATATTAATATTTCTTTATAATTAATACTGAGATTTAAAAAAATCAAGTCTGAATTGTTTATCCTGCAAGAGTTGGGCTGCGCTTTTTTAATTTATTTTTTTATTCTGCAGAAACTAAGTTTACTACTAAACAGTAAGCAGGCAAAGAGACATTACTGATGATAAATTCAAATGTTGAATTTAAGTTTTAATGCCCCATTCTAACATCTTATTCAAAACAAAAAATCATCAGACTCATTCATCAAGTAAATTAAAGGTCTAGCTAAGTATTTGCACAGGATAGTATATGAATCATTATCTGTAAATAAGTGGATTGCGTACAAGCTCCACCTCTCTAAAACTCAGTTCTTTACATTGTAGGAGACATATCATCTGATAATACACAGTCTTAAATATTTATTGTTATTATTTATATCATGAAGTAAAATTTTTGTGAGGGAGGGGATATATAGTTTAAACCATTAAGAAAAAATAGTTGGATTCATTCCTTCTGAATTCAATAGGTTTTCTGACTTTAGTTTAAATAAAGTTGAAAATTTTAGGTTTTATCTTTTTTCTTTTGTTTATAGTACACTTGATTAAATATTAGAAATGAATCCTATCATAATGAAAAAGTGTTAATAAAATTTCTAGAATTGTATTTTGCTTTTATTTTTTATCATCCTCTTAACTCCTGGAATTATATTTAAAGTTAAAAAAATTTTAAAATGTGATTCTGGTGTTACAGACATATTTTCTTACAGTTCTGTTGAAATATTGTATGTCACATTTAAAGTATTTTTTGCTTTATGTTAATGGTGTTTCATTTTAAAAATAAAAATATTAAAAAAAATCTGCTCTTGCTCTTTGTCTTTGTTATTTTCTATATAATACTTTTGTGATTTAGCATGTAGTTTAAATGATAATAATAACCTACAAAAAATACAATAGCATAAAATAAAGTGCACTGCATTTAAAATATGTTGGCAGTCAGTGTTGTATATACTTTAAATTTTGTAATTATTTATTTTTAGTGTACATTTTTCAAAACTCAGTGCGATTGTAATCTTTTGTTGTTGATGTTGTCAATGGGGTAGCATGCCTAGAGGCGCACGTTAGACCCATTATCCAATGCAGGCAAAGTGAGCCAGTGACAGCTTACATCATGTGTAGTTCATGTAAAATTAACTATTGTTCTTTCCACTCCTACTCTGGGATGAGAAATAGACTCACTATTTGATTAATGATTACTAACTTGACTATTTTAATTATTAGGATAGAGATTGGAATTTGGATAAGCGGTGGATAGTGTCTGAACATTTATCCTCCTAGTAGTATAAGCGTCTGTGTTCTTTATAACTGTATTTGTTTTTATGTTTTGATTGTTGATTTAATAAATTTGTTGTTTCTTATCCTGCTTATGCATACCATTTAAATTAAATGTTTGGGGTAATAGTGGGTGGATGGGGGCTCATTAAAATAACTTAAAAGATGGATCTAATTACTCCTTCAGTAAGAAGCTTCACCTTCAGAAGAAATTATTTGTCAGTAGAATCTTTATCTAAATTTGTGAGTAAAGGGTTGAGTTTCTGCAGCACCAGGTGATCTGCCAAGTGGGAGACAAATTGAGCATCTTGTTAGGATTATTATAGAATTAAGATTCCAGCCACTTATGTTTACTTGTGAATTATTAATTAATAATAATCATAACTAGTAGCGGGCAGGCATCACACATGCTAAATAGCAATCTGGAGATGCAGACTCCTTGACCTGACCTGTTAACTGAAATAACTGCCACTGTATATGTTTGAGTCTTAGTTACAAGAAGTCAGGTTCTACATGGCAATATATTCTCTGTTCAGGTGAGATGAAGAAGTTATCATAAAGATTTAATCACTCTCAGTGCAGCAGGGTATATGCACTGTAAGAGGCAAGCAAGTATGCAAAGGTGAATTCACACAAGTGTTTTATGATGTGATTCCACTGTACTTAGGAATTAATTTAATCATTTCATGTACATATAAATATGAGTATGCCAAAAATGCAAAATAATTATCATATCATTATTTAACAAATATGGGGAAAAGGAACAATTACCATTAATCTGAAAACAAGCTATTGTAATTCCAATTCCAAAACTGGGAAAAGAAGAAAATAACCCAAATTCATACAGGTCAATATCACTGCTAGTACTACCAACTAGCAAAATCATTAGAAATTATCAGCAACAAGATACTGATAATGTACCACATGAGAAAACAGTAACAGACTCAGATAATATGACTGAGAGACAGACAGGAAAACATCCAATAGCCATCTTTTTTGATATCTTGGAAGTTTTTGACACAACATGGCATGGAAAATACTCATCAAAGCATTACATCTACAACTAACAGGAAACAAATACAATTACATTAAAAATTTCACTTCAGACAGAAATTAAAAGTCAAACTAAATAATCTCAACAAGACAAAAACAAAAACAGTTCAAGATAGCAAATATTAAGTTTGAAAAGTCACAAATTCTTAGGAATTATATCTGATGAAAACTTAAATTGTCAAGTCTATAAGAAATAGACCAAAAGGCATCTACAGTGCTTACAATTAAAGCACTTATTTGTTTCTTCAAAACAGATGATGGCTGCCAGAGGCTACAAAACTACACTCGTCTCAATGTGTTGATTCAAAATGCATATAGTTTTGTAGTCTAACTATTTAGGATCAGTCATATTTCATAACAAGATGAAGAGTGACTGTGTGGATAGTTTAGAGAAATAAGCAATGAGTGATTAAATGCTAACTAAGTGAATAGAGTGATTGTGTGGATAGTTTAGAGAAATAAGTATTGGTTGATTAAATAACTAAGTAAATAGAGTGACTGGATAATTTAGAGATATAAGCAATGAGTGATTAAATGCTAAGTGAATAGAGTGACTATATGGATAGTTTACAGATATAATTATTGGTTGATTAAATAAATAACTAAGTGAATTGAGTGACTGTGTGGATAGTTTAGATATAAATATTGGTTGATTAATTAACTAAGGGCACAGAGTGACTGTATGGATAGTTTAGAGATATAAGCAATGAGTGAATGCTAACTAATTGAATAGAGCGACTGTGTGGATAGTTTAGAGATGTATTCGCTAAGTGAAATGAATGACTGTAGGGATAGTTTAGATATATGTATTGATTGATTAAATAACTTAGTGAACAGTGACTGTTTTGGAGTGAACTGATTTATGAGATAAATTTATGTATGGTGTTTGAGTGTCTACATGTTGGTAGTTAATAATGTAAATAGTGTTTGGGAACATTCATTGAGTGTTTTTCATTATGTGAGAAATTCTAGTGGGCTCAAACCTAATTTTACTTTCCAGATTAGTGTTAGGCTGGTCAGCAGGAGAGTGTTTGTGATATAGTGTCAGGCTCACTAAATGCACTGTTAATCCTTTCATTAAGACCCCTCACTATTCTTTCTATTTTCCTTTCTTACCTTAACTTTCAAACAGAATACATTTTAATAATTTGGATTTAATTATTGAAGACAAATCTCATTAAAAAAATATGGATATAAGTTACTGTTAAAAATTTATTGTCAAGTTATTTTTTTGACTTTATAAACAATAGAAACAATGCACAACCATGTCAATACAAAAAAACTTTAAAATTTAATTCTTAAGAATAAAGATACTGTCATGAAGACTACTTTTATATCACTTGAGATTTTGTCTTCACTCACAAATGATAAATTTATTCAATTAAACAATAAATATAATAAATTGAAATGGAAGCTTACATTACCATATCAGGAAATACTTCTGCCACTTTTTTTTGTCCATGTAAACACACACAATACACATCATTACATTTTGAGAAAAAAAATTAAAACATTTCTTATTTTGTTTCTTTCTTTTTTAATCATACACTGATTCTTCAATATCCTCTACAAACTGGCCATCATTATTAGAACATAAGACCACATCTGCCAACATGTGCTTGGGAATTTCTGATCCCCGTACTTTGAGTGTGTAACAGGCATTTTCCACTTTCTGTACACTCTGTTGTAGTGTGAACATTTTGCGTGAAAGCTCACGAGCTGTGTTTCCATATGAGGTGAAAGCATCGAATATGATTCGCATGAACCCACATATCTTAACTGGTAGATCGAGATTACCCTCACTGACACTCATAATAGCTGTGCGCATTAACTCCCCTGTAAGGTCAGCCACCCCTAACATAAACTCCATTGGCGGGACAGTGACTACAAGTGGTCCCATTTTACTAGTTATTTGAATGCTGCTGTGTGCTGGGTCTGAGAGATCAGTTGGTACAGTGTGGGTACTAACAGGGTCTTTGGGTATATCACTGACTGCAGTACTTGTCTGAAGTGATGTGCAAGGTCTTGGGAACTGAAGATCAGCAGCAACTGATGAACAACTCAAAAGTTCTCCACTCTTTAGATACTGGTAGAAAGTTGCTGCTTCAACGTATTCTTGCAGACCTAATCGAAAGTGTTGAAATAAATTTTATCAGTAAAAATAATTATAAACAGTTTATATCTATTTTATTCAGTCATCGTTATTTGTTATTATCATTTACACTTAAAATTAGAGACTCCCCGACATTTCTTTTCCTGCATACTGAAATAGAGAATATTATACATATTTAACAGAATATTCAACTAAAATTAAGCAAGCAAAAAACTTGAAATTATCTTAAATAATTATGGAGAAACATAATTCTTCAGAAGCACACTGATATTGCAATTATGATGCAATAAAGAAAGAAATATATAATTATTCCTTTATCACTGTTTTTCTGCTCTACAAGTTTTATAATAAAACCATTATTATATATGAATTTTATGATTAACAAACAATGCTGCCACAACTTACAAATTTCGCATTACTTTATTAATATGGATAAAAAAATCAATTTCAATATACAACCACTTGGTTAAATATATTTTTAGACCAACAGAAAGTTGTTTAAACATAATTAGTAGCATATGCTTAAGTGTTATTTTCCAAAAAGGGCAAAGAGTTGCTGATTTTCACTGAAAACCTATGCAAAATGCCTCTTAGTACTTTGTTTTAAGAAACATAATCCTAAAAACATTAGTAATAGTACTAATACATAACTGACAAACCACTTTTTAGCATCTGCTGAACCATTCATAACCGAAAAATGGTCAATTTAGCAAATTAAACAAAGTAGCAATATTGTCTAATTGTCATATTCAATTATATATGATTCATTTAACTACCATTTTTGGAAGTGTTGAGGTCTTAAGAAAATATATAAATGTTTGCTTGTGTCAGACTGAATGGAAGAACAACTGCTGAGCAAATGATAACTGAAAGCAAATTTCTAGTTTTTAATATATTCCCCAGTATTAAACAGAATCAATATGACTCCTAATAAAAGGTAGTTGGATTACTGAAGTTCCCATTTGCTGCCTTTAGTTAGTCATCTTAATGTCTTTAGAAAAATACTACTTATCAAATATTTGTTAATTATTATATTACTTCTTACCTGGTGAATATGCTCTCACGAACTGAAAGGAAATACCTTATACTACTTCTCATCTGGTGAATATGCTCTAATGAAATGACAGCAAATACCTTATATTAATTCTAACCTGGTGAATATGCTCTCACGACACTAACAGCAAATACCTTATATTACTTTACCTGGTGAATATGCTCTAATGAACTGACAGCAAATACCTTATATTACTTCTTACTGGTGAATATGCTCTAATGAACTGACAATAATTACTTCATATAGAGTAGTGAATATGCTTTTATGAACTGATAGTAATTATTTTATATTACTTCTCACCTGGTGAATATCTCAAAAGAACTGATAGTAATCAATATTGCTTCTTACCAGGTGAATATGCTCTTGTGAACTGATAGTGATCTTCCCCATCCAGCTCCACTGCTATCTCCAAGAATTTTGTCTGCTGAATGTCTTTCAGTTTACTCAGAGCTTGAGCCAGGAGTGCTTCTTTATCCTCAGTGCTAACACACACACACACACACGGATGCATGTGCACACACACACACACACACACACAAATAATTAATACAGATGATATATTACTGAATGCACCACAAACTGAAACTTCCTTGTAACATATAATATTGGTGACAAATGACACATTTATACTGTGATGGGTGTCTTAATAATAAAAAAGGAAACAAAATCATATGTCTTAAATTAATTTAACACATCTATGTCAGGCAATTCAAAACTTAAATTTAAGAAGAGATTAGACTGGATTATAAAAATAATAGAAATATTTATCTTTAAATTATGTATTTTTTTCCCCTGAAATCTAATAGCGCCTTGCAAGTACTTCTTTTGATGAGAGATGTATTTAACTTTTATGGTTCCTGGTACTGAATAGTATATTCTCTTGAATTCTTTGAAAATATGAGGTACAGTACAAAGTCCCAATTTAAGCCTCCTGTTTTTTATCACTTAATTATGTTGCCCTTTATTAATTATTTGTGCACTCATTATATTTGGACTACAGTATAAAGGATCCGCAAAGTTTACCTCTCTGTTTTTCATCATTCCACTATATTCCTGTTCATTACGTTGCCAATTATCAACAAGTGTCTGTGCACTCATTTATATTCAGACTATACAGTATAAAGGATCCACAATAATCTTCTTCAACCCACATACACCTTACTGTTCATATTCTTTGTTTGGTGGATACAGTTTGAGACTGTGAAATACTTCAGTTATTAATGCTCGTTTTTCTTTTTCATGTCAAGGAGTAGAGCTAAGCCAGAAATTGTACACTATTAGTGTGACATTTTTTCACTTGGCGATTAATTCCCCCATTTTAGTAAACTTAATGGTGATCTAAACAAAACACACATCACACTATCATAAACAAGGAATCCCAATTTTCGTTGTTTTCTCTTTCCATCCTGTTAAGGGCAATTATATTAAAGCATACTTAGATAAATAGAGGGGACCTATGTAGTATGTTTGTTCTGAGTAAATGTATATTGACAATGAGCACTTTTCTTTGGATCTTTTTGCATGCATTTACACTCATAATGAAGGTTTGTATTTTGTATCATGTATGTGTTTTAAGCTAAAAAAAAAATTAGAAATAGAAATGAGTATTTTTATTAGCTCTGATAATTCTGTCAACAGAATAGGGTTTTGTTGGGGTTTTTTGGTTTTTTTTGCTAATTTATTTTGTTTGGGGGTGGTGGTTAATCTTTAATCCTTATGACTCAGTTAATGTTTCTGACTCCTGCATAGCTCTACTCTTGAGGTCAATACAGTGACATCAAACCCTCAAGATACCGGAGATAGGTCAGAAAAAGTATTATCTATCTAGCTATAAGTATAAGCTATGTTCTAAAGATGTAAAAAAAAAATGTGTGCAGTTAAAACAATAAAAAATAACACAAAACATTGAAAGTCCAATATCATAGGCACCCTAATACAGTGTATCTTCCATTATTCATCCTAAAGAGAATGTCACAGCAACATTTAATTGTTATTCAAGTTAAAAAGATCTTGTGCATTCATCTATAATATAATGGGCCAAACAGAATATGATGTAAATTGAGAAGTGTACAGTTATATTGATAGACTAAAAATCTAATTTCAGAAATTTAGTAAAAAGTAACACTTGTCATAATTAAACTTGTAGATCTTTAAAAACAAAAGTGCACAAAACAGGACACACTGTTCATTTTATGTAATATTAATAATTACAAAGTTACTAATACTATTTCTTTAGTTTGTTGGGATAAGATTTGATGGAAATAAGGAATTCTACAAATACACCTTATCCCACAAATCCTACAGTAAAACAACTGGTTAAAGCTCACCAATATTCTTAAATCTCATAATTCACATTTACTGTTTTAATAATAGGCCTACTATTACTGTAACAGCATACTATTAATATCATATGACACTACTAACTTCATTATTCATTAGTTTAGATTGATTAATATATTTTAATTAGTATTATTTGTTTTAACTTAAATATCTATTGGCTTTATTTTTTTAAATTTACGTTTGGCTAATTGGTTAATTAGAATAATTCTAGGTTTTCAATTATAATTTATACTATATTATAGGGGTGTGGAGAGAGAGATTATCTCTAGTCAAAGCATTTGTCCGACAGGGTGATAAATACCGTACCCTATAAATCTTTGTAGCAAAAAGATGACTCGTTTACTCTCAACTGTGATGTCGCGGCTGAGTTTAACGATGCGTTCATATTTATCGTGACGGGCATCCAGTTCACGTTGGAAAGAGCGGAAAACTTGGATGACTGGAGAATTTTCATCTACCGCTGATTTGAACCGTTTGCCCTGTTTACCTGATAGAAATACAGAAAAAAATATAGATAAAGAGGTTAATCTACTTAGAATAACTTAAGGATTTCGATGTATAACTCACAAACAATCCAAAAGAATGACAGCCTATAGTTTACAAGACAATTTTCAATTCAGCTTACCCCCGTCTCTACGGGACGCCATGATTATTCTGTGAAACCCTTTTAAATGGAAGTAATCAAGAGTAATCGTTCTTTATTTTGACGATGAATGGTATCATAGATTTGTAAAAATAATTATATCTCTGTCTATGACAGAACACAAACATGCATCGTTGACATATAATTAATATAAATGAAATCTAATTAAAATGTTTTATTAGAGAAAGTGTAAGGCAAATATCTGTATTATAGAAAAATTCAGATCAGCTTCAAATCAATATGGTGGGTTTTCGGTTTACGAACTTAGAAAAGATTTTCCTTTACAGACAATATGATTCCATTAACTTTCGTTCAAACACACTAATAAATCAGCAGTTCTTTAAAATAGAATATTCAGCCTTGTCGAAATATTGCTTTTGCCGTTTCTCAATTGTAGTATTAGACTGGCTATAAATTATTAGTGCATTTAAAATTATGCTCTTACTACTTTAACACTTCGTGTGTAATTGTCCATTTATATCAGTAATTTAGTTCACTACCTGTTCAGGTACATCATTTGCTAATTAACCGATCCAGTACTGATTACGCCAAGATGTGTGTGTGTGTGTGTGTGTGTGTCTGTGTGTGTGTGTGTGTGTTTTGCGGGGTGGGGGTGGAGAGTAGTATTTTTATTTCACACCGTTGATATGGGTCTCAAAATCTTGTTTGTGGCTTCCAACTCATTTTCACTGGTTTAGAGATTTATGGCTTGGCATCATTTGATAAATAAAGATTTTAATGTGGTTTTGTTGTTGTTTTTTATTAATGGATTTGCAGATGTCACAAAACGAGGTCAGATTTTTATCCATCTAGTCGCAGACGATGATCTACGCTGCTTTCCGATTTTCAACGATGCCCAAGGATCTATAGTGTGCACGTACACGGGACAGGATTTAGCATCGCATTCGTCGATCACACATAAAGCTCACCACCACAAAGCTTGGGAGAGGTGAATGGTCTATTTTTAACCCTAGCAGTGCTCAGTCTCACTAAGCACTTGAGTCAGGGAAGTCAGTCTCACTCCGGGAATAAGAGAGAGACCATGAACTGACTTGCTGCTCGTAGTGGGTGGGGGGAGGGGAGGAGAGAAAGAAGAGGAAGGGAGGGGAAGTTACAGGGTTTCAGCTGGTGGTCGAGTAAAGTTTACATTTGAAGGAGTCCACTTTGTCCATTGTACTGTTTTTAGGTGTGTGTGTGTGGGTTTGTTGTTTTTTTGTTTATGGCAGGGGGGAAGGGTCTTTCAACAAAAGGGGCCCAGTATTTGTTCCTTAAAAAAATATACTTGAAACTTGAAGAATACATACATGATCTTGTGTCAAGTTTTCGAAGGAGCAAGGCAAACTTACTCTCTTTGAACAGAATGATGGGGGGGGGGGAGAGAGAGAGAGAGAGAGACGTTTTATTTTATGAAGGGGGGTGAGGACCAACATTCGAAGTAATGCTACTGTAATGCTTTATTATTACTATTTGTTGTTTATTTTTAACTGACAACGCTGACAGAAATGCTTCTATATTGGGGCTGAAGAACAAGTTAAATCAGTTTATAACGACCAAATGTCGTAAAAGAGTCCAGTTAACGACTTAAAGTGTTAAAGTAAATGAAGGAGTTCTTGTTAAAGACCAAACGAAGATAGAGGAAGTTAACATTTATCTAGGTTGAATACATTCAGTATTTATCAAAACCAGATATTAAAAAAAAAAAAACCTTCGCTCAGGCATTCCTGATAAAACTTAAGTAAACAACTTACAGCTGTATTGTTAGATGCACTTTGATGTTAACACGCACACACACACACACACACACACACACACACACACACACACACACACACACACATGCGCGCGCGCGCACACACACACACACACACATCCGTGCATGTTTGCCACGTCGCCGACCCACTGACATTTAATTCTTATCCGGAATCAATCCCGCAAAAACTAAATTGAGTGGTACGAGACCAAAATACCATCAAAACATACGTGTGTCTAGTTTGAAGTTTATATTAATTAATTTCTCGTTCATTTCAAGAGTCACTACCAATAGTTAAGATACGTAAAAGAGCCACTAGCTAATAGTAAAGAATGTAAAAGAGTAACAAGCTAATGGTTCAGGTTTGTATAAGAGTAACAAACTAATATTTAAGGTATGTATAAGAGTAACAAGCGAATGGTTATTGAATGAAAGTCAATAGCCCATAAGTGACGTATTTAAGAGTAACTAGCTTATAGTTAAAGTATGTAAAAGTCAATAGCTCATAATTAAGGTACATAAAAGAGTAACTAACTATTAGTTCAGGTATGTATAAGAGTAACTAGTTAATAGTTAAAGTACATGTATGTTAAGAGTCAACACCTCATAACTAAGGTATGTAAAAGAGTCACTATCTAATATAGAGAAAATTGCTCTATTTTAATCAGTTGTCATGTCAGTTTGGGCCAGTATTGGTATATAAGAGTGTATAAGAGAGTGCTCGAAAATCTGTGTATATTGACAACTCTGAAAATTACTGTTATTAAATATTCACTAGCGTTGAGATTATAAAACTTATTTTCAAAAAGTGCTATACGTAATCACAGTTACACCAAACAAGTGCTTTCGATCGCCTTTTTCTTCGTTTACCCTAGATTCTTCCTTATTTGATTTTAAACATCGTGATTCCACTAGCAGCACTCTCATTTTGAAATCTATTGTCAGCACATATACCACACAATTTCATCATTAGTACATCTATCATATACACGTTCACCATTAACACACCCATAAAAAACAATCGTTAACACATATTCATCATTAGTACAATAATTAATTACATTCCCTGTTACAACATCCATCTTACTAATTCATTATTAATGCATTCATTTTGCAACTTCATCACTAACACATCCATCCTGCCAATCCAATGTCAGTGCAAGTATCATTACGAATCATCGTCAGCACATGAGTCTTACAAATTCATCGTCAATATATCCAACATAGAAATTTATCCATCATGCAAATCTTTTTCAGTAATCCTTTCCACTAATTCTTCGTTAGCAGATTTATCATCAAAATCCATCGTCAGGATATCTATATCTCGCAAATTTATCGTTGTTAGCACATCCATCTTACACATACACTATCATGGCCGCGCACAAACTATTTATATTTTTGTAGAACTTTCTTTTAATGTATGCTCGTCACTTTGTGTTTTTGTCGGCGAGCATTACGATTTGTCTGTGTATGGTGTATTTCCCTGAACATTTCTTGATTAGACCATGCAGTGATGGAGATTGTCCTAAGCGTTCTGGATTTAATCTCGTTATGACTAGATCGGTTCACCATATTCACGGATATTATGCGATGAACTGCAACCAATGGTAATGTCTAGCAAGCAGATGGCGGTGTTGATAAGATTAAGAGCCACCCACCCTCATGTGATCAGATCAGTCATGTGATGATTAAAAGCTACACTGGCGATGCGAACGATACATTCAGTAATCAGTTGTCGATCTATCAGATATTTATTATGAATCTTTTGCTACTTGTTTACGTTTTTGTTGCCGTTACTTTACCAGTAACGGTCTTGGGAGTTATTTACGTGCAGCCAGAACAGATCCACTTGTCTTACGGAAGTAAGATTATCGTTCATCGTTACTATTTACTCAGAAAGAGAGAGAGAGAGTATAAGTAAATGAAGACTTTTTCAAATACATTTCATTGGGGAAATAAAAAAGAGACTTTAAAGCAGAACTATTTTTTTTGGTGTTAAAGCTTTGCAGCTTTTTAAACTTTGAGGGACTTGCATCTGAAATAAGAAACAACACTGAAGTCATGATTCAATTTCAATTGTAAATTTATTTATTGAAGTTAACTGTTTGCTTTAATGACTAATCGATTATATACAAAATCATTTGTTCCACATTTTATTAATGAATTGACAACCAAAATAACTGTCTATGACCTTATTTGATAACTTTATTTTAAAAAAATACGTATTGTCTATATGCGATTTGTATTAATCACTTTATGATTTCAGATGTACCCAGTGAAATGGTTGTTACCTGGGTTACCGTGAACTTCACTAATGGATCCACAGTTCTGTATGGCAGAGAGAAACTTGATAACAGTGTGGATGGAGATGTCACAAAGTTTGTTGATGGAGGTGATCTCCATAGAACCATGTATATTCACAGAGTCAAACTAACAGGACTTATTCCTGGCAAGAAATATGGTATGTTAGTGTGTGATGAGGAATATAATTGCTAAATTATTTGCTATGTTTATGTGATCTTATAAAGTGTGTGATGAGGAATATATGCAATTACTAAATTATTAGCAACTGTATTGGTGTCAACTTGTCTTATGAAGTGTATGACAAGGAACATAATTACTAACTTAGTATATATATTATATAAATGAAATATTAATTTTTAAAGGTTTTGCAACTATTTTGTTTTAGTTGAAAAGAATACATTTTTATATAGAAATTCAAAAGGTGCATATTATTTTTACTACTAATATAAAAATAATATAATTTGTAATTGTTGTTACAAATTCTCATCTGTCCATTATTTTTTCCAGTGTATGTGGTTGGAGGCCAAGATGGCTGGAGCAACATGTTTCACTTTTTTGCTATGCGGGATGGAACCAACTGGAGTCCAGTTCTCATGGTTTATGGGGACATGGGCAATGATAACCCAAGAGCGCTTCCTCTGCTTCAGCTGGATGCTGAGTCAGGGTTATTTGATGCTGTACTTCATGTGGGTGAGTACTGCATCAAATAAATGTTGCTGTTTTCTATGTGTAGTCAGCTCTGAGTCACTGTTTTCAATGTAACTTCTTTTGAGAGTGTCTTCATCAGAGCTTTGTATGGTCAGACTAAAATGTTTCTTGTGTGGTAATAATTGCCTTGATGAGTATATTTAAAGAATATATGTATATGCATACATATATTTTAAAAAATAATTCTATAATGTAAATAAAGTAACTGGTTTTATTTAAGTGGCTAAATCTTGTTAGTAACTTATAAACACTGAGTGCTTTGTGCAAGAGGTATCTCTTTGATAGTCAGATGATTTTCATGAAGCTTATGTTAAGAAAGAATTGATACCCAGGCCTAGAGTATTGACACTAAGAACATGAAGACAAAACATTTATAATTAGATTTTATGTGTGATACTTATGGCACATTTAATTTCTTTATCCAGCTAAATGAAAGTTGATCATTTTTAACTGGCTATATTATGTACTTGTACCAGAATATATATCTTGGCTGTTAAGCTCTCTTACACTAGGAAGTGAGTGAGGAACCTCTGGTACATCCCAGTGAATAAGGCTGGGTTTGAACCTATGGCCCTGATACAAGTACCTTACCTCACATTAGTTTCCTCTCTCTCTCTCTCTCTCTCTCTCTCTCTCTCTCTCTCTCTCTATATGTGTCACACACATTGTGACACATTGCCACCCTATTTATTGGTTATGATCATTATTATTATGAATCATCCATAACTAATTACAAGTGATGAGAATCTTAATTTATGTTATTAATAATTCTCCAGAAGACGCCACTTGTCTCACACTGGTGGATATGACATTAGATTAGTTAGGTAGACATTTGAATTGATTAATTACATTTATTATTTCTTTTGGCAATTAAACAAAAAAAGCCACATACATTTGTTGACAAACTTATAAAATTTTGTTTATGCATCACTTATACATAAAATATGGTTTTGAATTAATTAATTAGACAGATGGTAATTCAATTGCAGAACTTATTACTTAAGTACATTATTAATAATAATATAGAGGAACACATGCATGTGTGAATAAGTAGAAGATATAACTACATATTTGTTATTTTCCCAGGTGACTTTGCATATGATTTTGATACTGTAAGTACATTTTTATATATAAATGTCACGTTTTAGGTAGTTATAGTTTTATCTCTTTAATTTTTCATAAAGAGGATCTTTAGAAATAATTTATTATATATATATATGAATACATCTGATCTCAACTAATTTAAAATGAGATGAATATTCCAGTCTTGAAATAGTTAGCATGGATAATATACTAACTTTCTCTCTCCCCCCCCTCTCCCAAGTGCTTTGCTTCTTTTCAACAAACAATTTTCATTCATATTATATGAATGTCTAAAATTGATATATTTATTGCAAGTTTTTATTACAAATAATTTCATACAGTGATTCAAAGGCAACATACTACATCTGCTTATAACTTTGTTTTTTAAGAAGAAACTCTTTCCTAGATTTGATAAGCTTATCTTATTTGATATTTAAATTCAAATCAGCCACATAGCTTGTAGATTTGTCCATCAGCTGTCTGGTTAAAGTAAGATAAACTGAAAAGCTGACATACATTTATTTCTTATCACTGATAGTAAAACTGTTGAAGAATAAAATCACAAATTGTAATTTAGTGGCTATGATCAATGTTTTTAAAAAAAATAATAAAACAGATTTTATTGTTGTGTCTTCACAAATTATTTACCATTGTTTCCTTAAGTTTATATTTTTAATTTGAAGCTAAATTTCTGCAGATTGACTATATACAAATATGTGCACATACACACACACACACGCACGCACGCACGCACACACACATGCACACACGCACACACACTTGCGCTCACACACACACACACATTAAAATATCTATGTCTCAGTTTTTGGCTGAATCACAAACTCTATAGTATTTTGTATTTTATTCACATTATTTTAAATATTATTATGTGATGTTTGTTTTCTGATCAAGTGATAATGACACTTGACAATTGTACACACATACATATCAGTTTGTTTTTTCCCCGCATTTATTGAGTCCTTTATAGTTTTAATATCTCAAATCTTGTGCTCACATTACAGAGCGCTGTGCATGTAGGGGATGAGTTTACGTGACAGATTTTGAGTCCTTCATAATATCTTAAATCTTGTTCTCACATTAAAGGACAGTTCACTTTTTGGGGATGAGTTTATGCAACAGGTTTTGAGTCCTTCATAATTATTTTGTTGTAATATCTCAATTCTTGTGTTCATATTACAGGACAATGCACTTGTTGGGGATGAGTTTATGCGACAGATTCAAAGTGTAGCTGCTTATGTGGCATACATGACATGTGTTGGTAACCATGAGAGTGCATAGTAAGGAATTCACTCACATTCTTATTTCTATATGTTTGAAGCATTTTCTGGCCATTTCAGAATTGTTTTTCTTGTCAAAATTATTTGTTATTTCAAAGATTTAAAAAAATTAATAATATAATTTTAACCTCAACTTTTGATTTTCAAAAATAACTTTTATAATGTTAGATTGCTTTATAGTTAAATCTAGCATTTCAAGAAGTTATTAGTAAATAAGTAATTTTAAAAAATCTTCTTAAGTCCTACTACATTTCATCCATCACAGTATTCTTCATTTCTATAAAATAATTATTTTTTAATAGAATTTTATTTTTATATAATTTATTTTTCATTTAATTTAAATTTGTCTCTATTTCACTCACTACAAATTTCCTGTAACAATCTTTTCACTTTTAAATTCTGTTTTTTACCCTGTAGATTCAAGTATTTGTTTCCCTTCATATAAATAAAAAATATGTCAATGTGGTTCAAGATTAACGACCCTGCTATTAACACTGATGATTCACCCTTGTCACCAGACTTTATAATCCATTCCAATCTCACAGTTATACATTTTTCTATTTTCTGTACACTTTACCTGTCTGTATTTAATCTTTTTGATGTGATTACATATCAGTATTTATCATAGAAATTCACATGTGAGAGATGTATAATTGTCATTTTAGTACTTCAGTAATGTTTCCATAACTTAGAATATAGATGTAATTTCATCTGAACATTTTGACTAGTTGTCTTACCTGAAGAAACATTGCAAGAATTGTTTATTGACATCTGTGTTATAGCTTGTAATTTATAAACATTTTGAGAGTAAGAAAGGTGTGGCTGCTCACATGTGAAATTTAAATAAACACAATTAGATTGATACAAAGTAATTCTTAGAAAATTTTCTCTTGTCAGACAGTTTCAACAGGTATAATCAGACTGGTGCTAAATGACTGTCAGTCTCACAGCTTAGACAAACATAATCCAACTAAGTAATAGATAAGAAAATTTTGTTTGGAAGTAATAGACAAGCAAACTTTTAGTCTGGTCATAATAAACTTTTGATAGAACTGGTACTAAGTTATAGATGAACAAACTTTAGATCAGAATTGGTGCTAAGCATCAAACAAATTTTAGGTCAGAACTGGTACTAAGCAACAGACAGACAAACTTTTGGCCAGAACTTGTATTTTTTATGATCACCTAATAGAACAGACACAATTATAGGTATACATTGAACATATAATTTTTTTCTATTTTAATTTCAGCAATTTTTCCAACTATCGCAATCGTTTTACTATGCCTGGAGGTGATGGTACTGGCATGTATTTCAGGTCAGTAAATCAATAGGTAGTAATTATTGAAACACTTTTTATTAACTCCTACATTTGTAACTTAAGGATGGTTTTATAACTTTTACTTTGTATAATTTTTTTTTGTTTTTGTTGGTGTTGGATAATTTCAATTTAGGCACCTGTATAAATTGCAGATAATCATGTTATTCCTGCTGAAATCGTGGGCTGTTCTGTATAAAAAATTGCCTAAACAAATCCAACTTCTTTACAGTCAAAATTTGTCAAATATTGATTCAAATAGAAAAACAAAAAATTTCTTGTTTCATTAAATGCTAGTTTTTTATTTTATTTATTTTAATTTTAATTTTATATGTTATTAGTTGGAACATCGGTCCAGCACATATAATCAGCTTCAACACAGAGGCCTATTTCAATGATGTCACAACAGCAAATATCAAACGGCAGTATGACTGGCTAGAGGCAGATCTGAAGACAGCAAATCTGCCAGAAAATCGAGCTCAGAGGCCATGGATTATTACAATGGGACACAAACCCATGTATTGTTCTAGTGAAGATGATGGAGAACTCTGTACCAACCCCAAAAATAGAGTATGTGCAGCTTTCAAAATGAAAGTGTGTAGAGGAACTCTGATTTTTAAAATATAAATTTTTTTAACTTTTATTTGTTGGTTGTTTAATTAATGTGTAGAGCTGCTCTGAACAAATATTTACTTGTTTTATCTCAGAAGTTGAAAATGATAAAAAGCCCTAAATTTAAAATTATCATATAGACTTTAAGTAAAAAGGCATGTATATTAAATCTATCATTCAGATAAAATGTTTTTGAAAAGGCAGATTTGATTTAGTGAAGCAAGCAATCATGAATAAAAATTATAACTGTACAAGAACATCATCAGGAAATTTTGATAAGACACCTTTATAAAATTGACATCATCTACTGTGTATATTATGGAGGTGGTGAAAACTCCAGCAGATATTTTACTACACATTTTCTAAAGTGTTCACATCACATTTAATAATACCAAAGTGATTTTTCTATTCTCTTGAATGTAGTTTATTCACCTCAACCATGCACTAGAATATAGTGTCCAATGTTGCTGTGCTTAACAACGCAAGAAACATTTATTTTATAAGCTGTGACATTGTGATAAGTGTTAGAAACTACAGGATGTCTGCATGAATTTTTTTCCCTTACACTTTTATCTATAGTATTTGCTTATAGTAGAAAAGCAGCCATTGATGTCAAATGAGAAGGGTGAAACAATATGTAACTATCTTGTTCTGATAATTAAACTTATAGAAATGCATTTTGGAGACTATTAAAATTAGCGCAGGTTTAGTTGACAGCTTTGATTTAATTAGAGATGTACAGTCATTTAGCATGATGACATGGCTGCTAGGTAAAATTAGCAGTTATAAAGAGACCAAGTGGTCGCTAGTATTTCCTATGTACTCTGATGTTGTTTGTGAATATATCAGATATATTAAGACGTTTAAAAAAATCTTGTTACAGGTAAGAAATGGGACATCAGTTTTCTGGCCAAATCTGGAGGATTTGTTCTTTAATTATGGTGTTGATCTTGAGTACTATGCTCATGAACACTCATATGAACGCCTGTGGCCTTTGTACAAGGGAAAGGTAAAAAAAAAATGCCAAGAAAATGGTTGCTTGACTCAAAACTTTATTTAATCAAAACAGTTTTCACTTTGAAAATAAGCTATAATGATTGAAAGATAGTCCTGAAAAGTTCTTAATGTTTTGTGTTTTGATGAATTTGAAAAGTCAGGATATTAAAAGTTTCCATGATAATTAAGTTTGAAAATCGGCACTATTTTATGGAATACAGAGATTCAGTTCAGATATTTTTGTATATAATGTCTTAATTTTAACTTACAACTAGTCCTGTTAATCTTATTCACTTAACAGCTGGTGCATGACAGCTGTGAGCATGCTTTGAATTTGTATATTATTTATTTCTACTGGGCCTAATGTATCTTATTTATTATCATCAGTGACCTATTCATTGGCTTGAACTGTGACTGAATGATGTATCACATCCTGACATCTTTAAAAAAAAAAAATCCTGCTAAAACATGTCTTATTTTATTTGGAACACTAGTCATTATTTTCTGTATTTGTCTTAGTTTGCTTTATTTCATATCGTGTCCACCTCTGAGTTCATTTGTGTTATATCTGTCATTATCCACCATAAGTGTTATACATTTATTTTTTTTTATTGTGTGTTACTGAACATAAGCATTTGCTTCCCATTGTGTTTAATTTTGTGTTGCTACATGTTATAAAATATACTTATTTTATATTGTGTGTTTATATATCATTGTGAAGTGCGCTTAGAGGTTTTATTTTTTTAAAATAAAGTTCAAGCATTTTTGTAAGACACCTTAATTGTTATCATGTATTTATTTTTGAAATGTTGGATGTTAATTTTACTTTCAGTGACTTCTGAATTATCTTACTTTTGGAGTAACACAATTGTTGATCTTGTCTTTAGAGCTTCTGACTTATCTTTTTGTGCTGTCATGGGGATTTTCGATTTCAGATATAGTTGTTTCTGATTTTGTTTTAGTACTATTAATAACAAATCTGTTGAAGTTTGAATTGTTATCTCTCATCTTACATTGTTGGTTTTTATTTTTAATATTCAATTTTTAATTAAAAAGAAAATCACTTGACCTTTTCAAAAAATGTATGTATTGATGAGTAAAATTATGAAGACAGTTGTTGGCACAAATTAGTTTTTAGTTATGAGTCTGGTGATACAAAACAGTATTAATAGTTTCCTTACATTTAGGAGTAGAAAGAAAGGGGTTTATTTATTTTCTTTAATAGTTTAAATTTTGTATTTGCCAGGCCTGTAATGGAAGCATAGAAGAGCCCTACACAAATCCAAGGGGACCTGTTCACATTGTTACAGGCTCAGCAGTATGTTTGCTTTATTTTTTTATCATGTTTGTGCAGTCATATTGCACTTTATGTTAATCTTATTTTATATAGATTAATTTTAGTGCAAATGCAGTTAAATTCTTTTTAATCATAGAGTTCATAGTATATTCTGTGAGCCAGTAAGATTTCTTATCATAGTAATATGTCACTTTAATCTTTCAACTTTGTCAGTGTCTGTTCTCTCTTACAAACATTCTCAGCTTACAAAGCCTGCAGCAATATTGTTAACCCAATACACACACAAGATAATAGAATCAATCATCAAAATTCACAAGTATAATGTACAATGTAATCAAATTAGTGAACATAGAAATAATGGTTCAATTACATAAGTGTTCTCTAATTCAAATCATAGAACAATAGCAAACATGTACAAAATATTTCTAAGTCCATTCTTTCTTTATCAGTGAGTTAACTTACCATAAACTAATTATCACCTTTATGATTGTACTTGAGTTTCATTAAATTCAAAGTGATTAGAATATTGACTTTCTTCAACAAAATAACTGTCAGTCCATCCCCATTGAATTTGTTATGAACAAGTGTGAGACTATTAGTCAGAAAGACTACTTATCCAGATGAGAAAAACTTTTGCTTTGGTGGACTGCAGTTAAAATCTGGTCATAAAGTATAAAATTAAAGTGTCTGTGACGGCCAAATTTAGTAGAAACCAGAAAATATGTTTCCAGGCCTTCTTGGAATTCCGCCAACGGTTATACTTCAGTCATAAATGTCCACCCCATTCATGTGAGCATTGTAGTCAAAGAGGGCTTGAAACTGGAGAGTACCATTGGATCCAATGTATCAGTAAGCTTGTTGTGTGAGGTTGAGTCATTGAAGGTTGACAGGATAGCCACTTGTTTTTTTATCCTGCCACACCACTGGGGTCAGATTACTGTTTCCCTTCCTTAGAATTTTGCTTTCAATTCATTGTAGATTTGGCACCCTTTTCAGTTCTTGTGGAAGACCCTTTCTCTGCTGTCTTATAGTTCCACAGGTACACAGCCCTCTCTCTCGAGATCTTCCATACGTTTTGGAGATGTGCAAAAAATTGTCAAAAAAGAATAAGTCTGTGCTTGAAGTCTAATTCTGCTGACAGCTTTGTGATAACATAATGACCAAGTCCATTAGGTATTGGCTGGGGATTTTCACAGCAAGGTAAATTTTGAACTTGCACAAATATGCAATGTCATTGTCATAGAGCATCCACACTTTGATACCGTGCTTTACTGGTTTTGAAGGCACGTACTGTAGATATGCAAGGTGACACCCAGTAAAACTAATCATTGCTAAATGATGCCTAAGTATGATTGTAGCTTATCCATGACTCCTTCCACTTTGTAATAGTGGTGGAAGTTTAGGTCTCCTTTGGTTGGTTTTGTCGATTTATCACTAATGTGAAGGTATGAAGTCAGGCAGATAAAACGATTTCTGGTAAAGATTGATTTTATGCCAACATTGCCAATAAAAGGATCTGCAGATCAGTAGAGATCAGTCTCTGGTAAACTGAGACAGGCCCATCAAAATATGACATGCAATATATGCTTTCATCTCTATTAATGTTGTCTGCTGAAAGTTGGCACAAGTACAGGTACTTTGTTGAATTACAGCATATCTGTTGGTGTTATGGATGATGTCTACCACTAGCACTTGAAGAAATAAAAAAGAAAAATAATCCAATGCTGTTGCAATCATAATATCAAATCCATCTGGAAACACAGCTCCTGTACTAGCTGAATTAAATTTATTGACAATAAATGGTGTATGATGTGGAGTACATTTATTGTCAGTTTGAATCAGCTGGTCTTCCATGTCAGAATCTAATCGGCTACTACCACTGCCCAAATTAAAAACAATATCCCTTTCATTTTCACTATTATCTGCATTCAGATCTTGATCTGCCTGCATCTGAAACCTATAAAATGATCCTTCTTCACTGGATTGAAGAAAAATCGATGGGATTGAACAGTTAATATTGCTTGACTCAACTGCTATGACATGTGGCTACCATTTTCTGATTAGCACATGATGCAAATGGGTAAAATAGTTTAAAAGATTTTTTTTAATAAGCAATGCACTTTGACATCATAAACTGATTTAAAAAAGAAGAGTTCTGATTAGCTTCAAAATCAGCTGCAGTTTGGCGTAGGTAAAAAAAAACGTCTGCTTTTAAAAATAAATGCAAAGTATGTAATAGAGAAAGCAATGCAGAAATTTGCTTATTTGAGATAGCGGTGGCGAAATTCACTTATTTAATTTAGAAAACATTGTGGAAAAATATGCTTTCATAATGTAGAAAAACCCGTTTTCAGGGAATCTTGTACATTGTAAATGTTATGCCACAATTGTAAATATTTAATTCACATTCTTTGATAAGTTTTCTTTTGTACTGTCCCACCTGATACGGCTTTTCTTAAAGAATTTTTTTTAATAAATCTTATTCAGCCTTGATTTAATTCATATTCCTGAGTCATTTTTTGTATAACTCATAATTAACTGCTTGACTTTCACAGTTTAAATATATATATTTTAAACAAAAAAAAAATTGGGGGTAACTTTTTTAGAAAGCATTAATTTAGAAAGCATTGTGGAAAAATATGCTTTCATAATGTAGAAAAACGCGTTGTCAGGGAATCTTGTACATTGTAAATGTTATGCCACAATTGTAAATATTTAATTCACATTCTTTGATAAGTTTTCTTTTGTACTGTCCCACCTGATACGGCTTTTCTTAAAGAATTTTTTTAATAAATCTTATTCAGCCTTGATTTAATTCATATTCCTGAGTCATTTTTTTGTATAACTCATAATTAACTGCTTGACTTTCACAGTTTAAATATATATATTTTAAACAAAAAAAATTGGGGGTAACTTTTTTGTGCCAACCTAGAATGAATCTTGATTAAGGTTGCATATTAATCATTTACTGTCTTTTTAAAAATATTTTTTAATGATCTGTACCCTTGCCAGAGTCTTTATTTTTAAATTTACATTAAACTTTTAGTAATATTCACCTTATTTGTCTTGCCTTGAGATAAACTAAATGGTCGACTCAGCATTAAACACAAACAAATGAACATAACATTACTGTACATTCTTGATTAATGAGCTGTTCAGTTAATAGAGTTTGACTAATGAGTAATCTCCCAGAACTTTCATTTCTATTATTGAGAACAAATTCTATTGACAATGCCTTACATTAACATTATTCCATTGAAATAATAGATTCAGTTATTGAAATTCCCAGTTAATGAGTGACTCTGTGGATCCAATTGTGTTCATTAATTGAAGGTCCACTGTATATAATTTTACTTCTATGCCACAATCATGGTTAGTTTGCAATCTACGTACAGAATTTTTACTTTTAGAACATGTTGATGGTTTGCTTGTAGTTAATATGGTTATCACCTTACATTTTTATGTTCATTAGTTGTACTGATAATTGCTCATAAATTATTTCTTGTTGCCATAGTTTCTTTTTACATGGCTCTTCCTAATTCTTTATGTTCCTGAAAACAGGGTGACAGAGAAGGACAGACAAAATTTCGTCCAGGTCCATCAGCATTGAGTGCATTCCGAACAGATGATTATGGCTTTACACGTATGGTGATTGCAAATGCCACTCACATGTCTCTTGAAGAAGTTTCCATTGATAAGGTATGTGTATCTTGGATTTAATAATCAGCACAAATAACATATCTTAAAATTGCTTGATATGACTGAACAGTAGTTATTTTCATATCTTCTGTCTGTGATTGATTACATTGTCATGCATTGTGTATTTCTGATGGGCTCGCTGTAGAAATGTCCATCAGTGTCTCTCACTTTTCTATATTTTAAAAGACTTTAAAAAACAGAGGAGACAGAAAGCTTAATAAAACACTTGAAATGTACATACACACCCTCAATAATTGTTTATTAAAACCTTGAAATTTGCTTAATATTTTTATTTCCAAGTCAGAAAATAAATTAGGTTTTTAATCGTTCAGAGGTGTATACACATTTTATGGTGTGTGCATTGGCTCTTATATAAGACATATTTAATGTATTGGCTCAGATAGAAGTCTCCAAAATGTTTAATGTTTAGGCTCATATATAAGACTGCAAAGTATTTTTTTGAATTTGCTCAGATATAAGACTAAGATATTCATATTTATTGGCTCAGATGACTGTAAGATGTTTGTAAGTATTGGCTCAGACATAAGACTATGTGTCCATTTGAAATAAAATCATACTTAATCTAATACATAGCAGTCCCACATTCACCAGTTCTCAATTGTTCTTATCTCACATTCATCAGTTCACTTTAATTCTCATTTGTTTTTATCCCTCATTCACCATTCAGTTTAATTCTCATTTGTTTTTATTCCACATTCACCATTTCAGTTTTTAATTCTCATTTGTTTTTATCCCACATTCATCATTTCAGTTTAAATTCTCATTTGTTACCTCACATTCATCAGTTCAATTCTAATTTGTTTTTATCTTACATTCACCATTTCAGTTGAATTCTCATTTGTTTTTACCTCATATTCATCAATTCACACTTGTTCTTATTTCAGCACCATGTCAGTTTAATACTTATTTGTTTTTATTTTTATCTCGCATGCCTCAGTTTTAATTTAAATCTCATTTGTTTTATCCTACACTCATCAGTTCAGTTTAATTTGTTTTTATCTCATATTCACCAATTCAGTTTAATTCTCATTTGTTTTTATCTCAAATTCATCAGTTCAATTTAATTTTCATTTGTTTTTATCTTGTGAGTTTTATGTATTTATCTCTTAATTTAGGGAGGGCAGATTATCGACAGCATTTGGATCATCAAAGACCAACATGGTGCTGGACTGTACTCCTGTCCTTGACAACTTGGATTCCTTGTTTTGAACATCTTATGAAAACTTGCAGTTTATTTAAATTCTTGAGATTGTATATAATTCAAGAATTTAAAAAAAATATTTGAGCCATCTTGTGATTATTTTATTAAAATTAACTCCTTTTTTTAAATTTTAATTTATTTTACTTTTTACCATTAGTCATTTTGTGATTATGTTATTGAATTCCTTTTATTTTCTTTAAAATAAATCTTTTCTCCAATCTCTCCACTTCAGAATTTAAAAATTGGTATGGCTCCAATTGTGGAAAAATGTTGCAAGAAGTAACAAAATGTTGTTTTTCACCTCCCCACCCCCCAAATTGCAAATGGCATTCTTACCAATGTTCTCTCATGTTCTAGTTTTACACCACACATTCTTTCATTTTTTATCAATAATATGTATTAATATAATTCTCCAATATGAGGGGATTGAAAGGGATAACATTTTTTTTTAGTGACATTCCAAATATTTTTATTTTTAAGGGATATCAGTGGTTTTCCCTTTTTGATGTAGGTTTTTTTTTTAAGATCTCACTCTCAAATGTTTACAAATACATGTATTTTAAAACTACTTAACTTTGTTTGATTAAATTGAATTATTTCTTACTATTTTTAGGAGAATTACTGGGATGGTGCAGTGATTTAAACATGATTATATGATTTCTATTTTTAATAAATTCATGTTTTGTGCAATTTATTTTTTGTATATGAAATTGAAGTCCCGAAAAGAACTACTTACTTTTACCCTGGTGTCTTCATTTTAGGAAATTCTGTCAACACTGAAACCTTTATTGCAATATGAAAATTATTTTAAAATCTGAATCTGCTTTTGTTATTTCATTATAATTAGTTGATCCTCAATTAAGAGGATAATTGCATTTTGTGAATCCCATCCCCTACTGAAGATTAATTACATTGTTGTGCTTGAATTCTAATCTCAGATTATCACTCAGTATTTTGAAATTTTATTTTATTTTAAAGTATATTTTACAATAAACTCCACAGCTTTGCTTTTATCTGAAGTATACAGTGAAACTTTGGCATCTGACACTTGATTACTTGACTCCTGAATCAAGTGACATTTTCAACCAGGCTGTTTGCCAGTCTTTTAAGCAAGACACTTCTTAGGAGCAACAATTCCACTGACAAATAAATATGTATACTGTAACTGTATTTCAGTATTTATATATTTTTTTCCTTTTTATATACTTTGTTAGATCCTCCAAAAGAAATGTTTGTCATTGGTTACATTAACTTAAAAATATGGAGTAAGTGAGTATGTGAACATTTTTTTTTAATTAACAAAATTTTCACTTATTTATTTATTTATTTATTGACATTTTTGTTGCTGTAATGTGCATGGTGTTACCTTTTACTATACTGGATGTACATTGTTCAAACAATCCATCAGAGTAAGGTATTGGGATTTATTAAAATAAACAAAACAAATTTTGTTAGCATGCATTTATCTAAAACAATGGCAACAACATTTGAAGGTGATAGATTTTGGTTCTGTCATTTCTTAGTCGGACATGGTGGAGGGCTAGTGAGATTCTGAGAATTACTTTTCTTATTTTGCTTGAATCATCACCCAGTTTTCATGTTTTTTACTTTTCTTTGATTTTTAATACTTTTTGTTTTAAAATAGATAACGAGCTGAGGATCAGCAGCGAGTCAGTTGAGTAACCTTAAACCAGTAACGTTTTTGAAAGGCTAAATATTTCTTTATCTCCTATTTATTTCTCAAAGCTGTGACCATATTCTTCTCCTTGCACGTCGAACATAATGGCTTTCTTCACCTATGGATACTCCTAGAGAGGTCAGATAACTGAGGTTACACTGTATTTATTTGTACTTTTTACCAGACCCAATTTTAAGACAAGGAAAAAATTTGTTTCTTCACAGATTTTGTATATGGAAATTGTGATAGTGACCAATAGATATTGTTTATTTTCTTTTGCTTGTCAGTGTTGCAAGTAAATTCATTACCTCTCAGGCTGCCAGTACTAGACTAGTATTAATCACTGTTGATTGTCTAGGGCAGTGCTTCCCTCTAAGTTTGAAACATGTTTGCCTGGTGACCAAAAGTATGTTAGTTAAGAAAGAAAAAATTGTTAAAGCAAATTAAAAATGTAAAATTATCTAATCACATGATGTGACCCATCAGAAATTTCCCACAACCCAACTTTGGGAACTACTGCTCTAGGGTGTCTTTTGCAGATTATTTTAACTTGAAATGTGATCATTATTGTCAGTGCTTTCCAGATGAAGTGATTTTACACAGCAAGCAGTGTAAACTGTAAATACATTTTCCATTCCAATATTTTACAATAAAATTTGACAATTTCTAGTCATTTTGAATTCAGTGAAGTCTACCATGTTGTTCTTCAAATGTGTTTGTTACATAATGTGTTGTTTTTTAACATTACAAGTTTTGTATGTGATTGTAAGTTATGCTGACTGATGTATGCCTATGTTGGTATATACTTCCTCTTCTTTTATGTGTCATTTATGTGTCTTGAGCATATTCATTTCTTTTTTGTGGTTCCTGTGTGCACATTTGGTGTGTAGGTACCAGCATATATAGATATAGTCAGTCACACACCTCATAATTCATAAAACATTGATGAATTCAGTTCTTTAAATCAGTTTTAAAAATATTTTTTGTATGTGGAATGATTTTGTTTTAGATACAAATAGTACAAAATATCTGTAAGCATTTCATACGATTTGTAAGCAGAGTTAAAACCATAATTTTATTATTATTGATTACATTCTTGCACTGGTAATCTCCTCTACTTCAACTGTTGTCTTGGGCACCTTAGTTGCATCACTGATAAAGCCACTCTGCAATGCAGCAACAAGAAAACATATACACACACACATATATATATATTAAAGCCTTTGTATTACAATTAGATGTTTTAGATCATAGTAAATACAGTAGTAGACTGTATAAGTCCCAGTGTTGTAATTAGAAGACACCATCAAAAATCCCCAAACCAACACCACTTGCAAAAGTATGCACACATTCACACAATCCAGCGAAACTGTTAGACACAAGCTGGGTTGTGAATATCAATACACTAAGAAATTACAAGCAAAATGTCTGCAATAGACAATGTAGAGACCAAATTAACTCTTTAAGCACAAGCAGATTATGAAAGTGTCAGATTTGCAACACTGCAAAATAATTTAAAATGTAAACTCATATTTTACACACTGACTCGGATAAGTATTAAATATAAAATGGATTGTGAAACGTGTCAGATTACAACATACAAAGCAACATTCACATGCCTTTAGTCTCAGATTTAAACTAAAGATTTAAGATAAATGTTAAAAATAAAGTGGAATGTGAGATATCAAATTGCTGCAAGTGAATATTTATTAGATTAAAGTGGGTTGTGAAACATTTCAGATTACAGCATGCAAAACAAATGTACACAGTAAAATTACAAGATTTAAAGTCAAGTAGGAAGCAATAAGGATCTTTAACAGATAAAACTATTTGTTAAACATAAAATGCCTTGATTTATTAATTAACGCTTGCTTTAAATTTGCTTCAGAAGTGTGTGAAACAGTGAAGAAAAGTACAAAATGACTGAAATCAGCAAACTGTAAACTATGTATTGGATTGGAAAAAAATAACAACAAAATTTAAATGCAATTAACACTAAAGCTATGAAAAGCAATGAAACGAGCAAACAGCTCACACATCATTCGAAATGAGCAAATCAATGCAGTCTAACAGAAAATTATTTTAAGAAACATAAAACAAAACCTACTGGTATATGCACAACAATGAAGTGTATACAAATTTTTATATAATTTGCAAAACATATACAAAAATTGTGAGTGTTGTGATCTACCCTACAGATAATCTCAATGAAATTTACAATAAACTGGATAACTCACAGCAGAGGTGCCATAGAGGGGATTATTGAACCCACTGTCATGGATTTCAAAAGTAGGTTGCTCTTCCTCTGACGTAACATGCAGTTCCATCTCCCTGCTTTCCTGTATAAAATTTCAAATTAACTTAAAGTAAATATATCAAAATTAAATTCTTTATTTAATTCACCTAAACATATTCATCATTTTTTTTCTCCAAAACAATCTGCCTTCATCTTAATCACATGAATATTTCTGTTAATAGAAACAATAATAATCTTGTGTAATGCCCATGTTTCCAAAGTAATTAAAATTCTGGGCTCAGGGTTCTATTGTAGCTCTAATTGAGGAGGCCAGTCTCTACATCACATTTTGTTAGTCTGAGCATACAGTACCAAAGACACCAGCAAAGGGGCCACACAACTCTATATATTTAATATAGTTTTCACATCACGTGAATGCAAATGCATTACAATTATGTACCTTTTCAATCATTAAAAATTTTCCTAAGTTAATTTTGGGGTGATACTGCATTTTGTTGAAATTAAAAGGAAAAATATACCATTTCCTCACTAGATCTGATTTCAGAAATTAAAAAAAAACATATTTGGATCTTCCATACTTCTGATGTAACTCCCAAGTATAGGTGTTACCCTTAGGAGTACTCTATTTAAACTATTTATGTTTTCCAATAAAAATGATCAATGGCTTAATCTTGTTCATGAAGTATAGTGCATTTGTAGTACTTTCCATCTATCAGCCTTCAAATTACCCTTGGCTATAGAAGTAGTGACTGTCAGCTGCTTAAAGGTGAACCTATATATCTATCTCATATAGTTTAAAAGCATTCAGACCAGGTCTTGTGAGACTGTTTAAAGAACCCCCCCTCCCCCAAAATTGTATTTTGAACATTAAAGATGAAACTGATTCAATAAATGTTCCAAGAAGATAAGCCTACTTGCAAATAAGCCTTTCATTTTCATCATATAAATGTTTCAAGATGGATGATCCTGCTTACATTTTTGTCATGTGAATATTTCAAGATGGATTTTTGTCATATGAATATTTCAAGATGGATAAGCCTACTTCTATTTCAAAATATAAAAAATTTAAACCTACTTACATTTTCATCACATAAATGTTTCAAGTAAATAAAACCTATTTACATTTTCATGCTTTCAAAGTTCCAAAATGGATAAGCTAGTTATATTTCCATCCTATAAACATTTCAAGATGGATAAGCCAACTTACAATTATAGCAAATAAATACTTCCAGACAGATAAATCTACCCACATGTAAACCTATTCTATTTCCATCATATAAACACTTACAGATGGATAAGCGACTCTAATAAGCCTACTCTAGTTCCATATATAAACACCTAAAAATGGATATGCCTATTTCCATCATATAAACATTTCAAGGTGGACAAGCCCACTTATTTCCATCATATAAACATTCAAGATGGACAAGCCTACTCTATTTCCATCATGGACATGCCTACTTACAATTCCATCATCAAATGGTGCTGTATCATACAGTGGATTTGCAAAGCCTGGGTCCACTGATCCAACTGTATGAGGCTGGGAAGTGTCACCTCCTTGGGTTCTGCTTGTCTTATGGGTACCTCTTCGATGAGAAACTATCCATCGATGAACATTGAAAAAATCAGGCAGTGGCAAGTTCGGTAATCTTGGCAGTGTGGGTAGTCGATGCCTGTTTATTGAACAGTTTTTAATACAAAATATACACCATGTTCTTTGATTTAATTTGTAAACTTCTCATTTTTGTGTGATTGATATACATTTATTAAAATGCTTGAAAAGAGTTATAAAACTGATTTTTATATTAATTAAGAAAGCTGAAGGGAAAAAATGCAAATGATAAGATACAATAAATTGAAGCCTGCATGTGTTTCAGAGTTGTTAGATTATGAAGTGTATAGGAATATTCACGTACAAAAAATATACAAATAAACAATAAATACTCTTCAGCATATACTAGCATTTTGAAAATAGAAGGAAATGTTAATTTTCATTTAATTTAGTGAACACAATTATGCTGGCTGTATACAAGGTCAAAGAAATGAGTATATTGTGTGTATCCTAAGTACAATAGGAAACATATTTTATGATGGAAATTCAGAATAAAACAGTCTGAAACTGCAAATGACTGGTATTATTGTGTGAATGCAGTGTTTTAATGCCTGAGATTTAATAATTTGTGCCTTATCAAAATCTGACAAAGTGAAATCTTTATTTTTTTTTTCATTTCACAAAACAAGTAACTACTTTATATAATATTAGTTGCTTGATTACTTGTGTTGATGCACAGTTAAATTTAATTGTTTTCAAATTTT
Source organism: Sinotaia quadrata (assembly GCA_028829895.1). NCBI lineage: Eukaryota > Metazoa > Mollusca > Gastropoda > Architaenioglossa > Viviparidae > Sinotaia > Sinotaia quadrata. The sequence goes on along the minus strand of CM054177.1, from coordinate 106,286,952 downwards.
AAAAAAGAATTATTTAGCCATTTATTACTTTCATTGTTAACACTTATCTTTCAATACAGTTTTGATCTATTGCAAGGGTAACCCCAATCCCTGCTTTGCTTCTCATATTCTCAGTATCAAAGAGTGGTTATGAGACACTGACATCAACAAGCTCATTTGTAACATTGAAAATCTCACAGAAACATCTTCTGTCATTGATTTATTTTACAATATTCATTTGGACGTGTCTCTCAAATTTGCTACATATTATCAAAACATTGAACTCTGTTGATCTTAATTGATTTGCCCCATCTGCATGGATGATCTAACCTTGTTTCTCTTGGTCTCTAATATGATAAATATATGAATTTAGCTTCACAGCAGGGAAACAGTTAAATTTTGTCCTAGGATATATGGATATGTGTGTATGTGTGAACATGCTTTAGACCAGGGGTCACCAACCTGATACTGAGAGCTACTTCATGGGTACTGAGTCATACAAAGGGCTACCAGTTTGATACACTCTTCTAGTTTGCCTTTATACATTATTAATAATGTGAAGACTTAGAAAAGGCCTGCGGGTGACTCATGTGGTCTTTGTGGGCGACCTGGTGCCCGCGGGCACCGTGTTGGTGATCCCTGCTTTAGACTCTAGCTATTTGTATACATATCCATGACACATACCAAGGTTAAAAATTTCATTTATAGTATTGTTTTCATATAGTCCACCCCATCAACATTTAAGTCTGTTTTTTTAAAAAAAACAAATTGTAAATATGTCTTTTTGTATACCCTCCTTGACGACAGATGAGTACCACAAGAAGCACAACTGTGATAAGAAGGATGATACCAACAATAATTCCAACAATAGAACCCACCTCCAGGACTGGCATGAAGCTAGTACCTGTGTTTTTAGGAGAAAAATCTCTTAGTTTACATTTTGCACATGCAGAAAACATTAAAGTGTACCACAAACCATGCAAACAACACAAAAGTAACCCAGAAAAATAAAAGCACTCTCCACTCTACAGTCAAATGTAAATCCAAAGTATGCATTAAAAATAGTAATGATAAATGAAATCATGTTTTCCTTCTCTAGTAAGAAGCACAATTATCAGTGATAAGGAAGTTGGTAAATGATAATAAATTGGGTCAGTGACTGAAAAAAAGTCATTTCATTAGCTTTTGCAGACATCATTCAGTTCTATCCAGCATAACAGCAATACAAGAATGACACAGTTTTATTATCTGCACTAGTAAATATACCAGGAGAGCAAATGGATGTGACAAATGTGAGTGAGTAACATTCTATTTTGCCAGCATGAGTAGATTATTTTAACAAGATGATGTATTACCTATAATGAGCAAAATAATTCTATTAACAGTCTATCACACCAGTACAGAAACATTACTTGGAAAAGTAATATCTGATTTTGCCAGTATGAGTGTAGATTATTTGAACAAGATGACGTGCTGCCTAGCATGGGCAAAATAACTCTATGAACAGTCTATCTTGCCAGTATGGACACATATCAAAAGAGGTGTACAAGTGGATTAAATGACAAAGATATCACATTACCAGTGACATAGAGTGAGCATGAATAAGACAAAGACAATCTTTCACCTTTGTGGATAAAATGATCTTAACAAGGCAACAAATTATCTTTACCATTACAACTGTATGAGTAAGAATACAAAATATGGTAGATTCTCAATATACTTAAAAATAATGGAAAAAAAACAAAACCCCCCGGATCATCAAAGCCTGATTATTCTACCAGCCATATAAAAAGTAAAATAAATGGACATTTGCTCCTTGCTCTTCACACATCATCGAAGATCTTTGCCTCTGTTTTACTGTTGCATCATTTAACATTTTAAAAAATCTTCTTCTCATATTTTTTATTTCTGGCTGATTTCTTTTACAAAAACCTCATGTCACTAATTTTTGGCTTCAATGTAAAAATAGAGCAGTATTACCTTTTATCCTTAATTAGAAGACATACTATTGTGATATCACCTTGATATCACCTTGCTTCATATCACCAGTACTTCTTGACAGGCATGAGATCATAGCAGATGACATGACAGTATCACTAACAAGAGCATGGCGCATTGATTGTAACACACTTTATTGAAAGGGAATTAGCAGGAAAGACACATTTACCTGTACTCAGGCCACTACTTGTCATTATAATGGTATCTAGTGCATATTTGTGTCCACCGTTCACTAAATCTGGAAAGAAAAAAGAATGTGATCAAAATTTACTTTGCAGACCATAGCCATTTCATACAACAGAACTTAAACAATAATATGATGCATCCAAGGAGACTACAAATCTTAGTATTTGTAGATACTGTTGTGATCTGCTACCGAAATTTGCAATGTATCAAATACCAGGATCTTTAACAAATAAAATTGCAATTGACAATATTATTGATAATTCAGTTTAGCATGGTAATATATAAACTGTAACATTATTGAGGTAATATTGCAGCTAGTTTGTAATAGACTGATGTGAGATCTGTTTTAATTCAATGATACGTAAATTTGTTAATAAATAAATACATAATTTAAAAATAATGATGGAATTGTAAAGGGAAAAAAGTGCACAATGAATAATAAATACGCTTAGTTGAGTTATCTTCCTTTGAATATAATAAACCTCTGTTATTGATGCTAAAGAAAGAGAAGTGAATAGGGAAGAAGATGTAACTGATTTTAAAGAGCGAGATACCTTCCCGGCTTAAAAACATAAGCTGGCCTCTCCCCCATCTATACCGTCAAACTTAAACATTGTATTGTTGCATTCAATAAGATAATGACATAAGTTACTTTCGGTATTTTACCAGACAATTAATTATAGTGCTGACGCAAATCAATGCCAAATGACTTTCATGTGAACAATACATTTATGTAATATTAAAAATTTTGTACCTGATAGTTCAAGCTAGGATAATTGTCAGTTTTTTACAGAAATGAAATTAAAAAGATACTTAGACACGTTACCTGCATCAATGTCAGCTTTTATTTGTGTTGCTAGTTTTTTGCTTGCTTCTCCATTGTCGTCTTGTAAAACAATCTGCAGAATCCCTGCACCAGTGACAGATATCGCTTTGCGAATGCCAGTCTAATAGGAATATCAATATTTATAGTGAGTTGTCAGAAACGCATTGCTTCTTTATTAACTAGTAACAAATTTACTTAATGATGACAGTCCTGATTTTTACAGGGTGTTTAGCACAAAAATGGTTGAAAAGAATTAATCCAATCCATTTTGTCTAATCCATTTAAAATAAATCGATGTTCTTTCTATCTTACTTTGCTTCTTTTTTCCCATTCTCGGGAGGGGTGGTGGTATTGGAACCACTTTTGTTTGAAGTAATTTTTAGGCAGTACATGCAGATAGGTTCCTGATCAGTGCTCTCATGCAAATGCACAATATATATCACAGGGTGACATCTCAGATCTAAGAAATTATCATTAAGTGAAAACTGCAGAAAAACTGAAAACTCACATTATTTAAATAAGTGGTTATTTCTTTTGAAAGGAAAAATACTGTTAGTTAAATTTAGATTACCATAAAATGCAATTACCATAAATGCAATATTATGTTGGCTTATGCTGGCAAAGGTCAGTTTAATAATCTCTGACCATTATTTTTTTTTAATAGTGTGCAATTTTACCATGGTGGGCAAGGGCTTACTATGATGATAAGAATTTTTCCTTTTTTAATGCCTATAATTATAAAATTCTTGTATCAGTTTATAGTTCTCATTACACAAAAATACATATATATATATCTATTTATAAAATCCTAATTCCACATATTTAAAAACCTCTAATAACACATGGTTATATAACGTACAAATGTACTTTAATCATCACTCAAATCTGAATGCAAACTACAATCAGGTTATAGATGGATATCTGGATTATCTCCCTCACCTCATTACTGAAAAAAGCACTCTGAAGTAGGTTCTTAAATGCAAGGAAATTAAAGCCTTGACCTCTTGTTGCGCTCAAGATGGCACCTAGAAAAAATATTTAAATGACTCAGATCTCAAAATGTAAATATTTGTTTATGATTAAATTTCATGAGCTAAACCTATTACCATTTTAATCTTATAAATAAAGTCTCTTTTGCTTATTACATTAACAGAAAACATCAAGAAAAAATAACAATGCTTCTCTCTTCTTCATAGGCATGGATCCATTTTGAATTTGCATTAATTTATTAAGAGAACATAGAAATTGATGAAATTTTTGACAAAGGTTTTGAGTTTTCAAAACTCAGATTCTTATAATTTGTTTTTGTCCTACTTTTGATTTATGCAAACTTTTTATTTTTTCATTAATAATAATAATAAATTTGTTTACTGGTGATGGATCAATTCAATCAAATCAACTATATATAAAAAAAATCAAATAATTTAACTTAAAAGTATTTAGCTCTGTGATCATACCGCACATTAGGCAACATGCTCCAACAGGTTTCACTGGAGTCTGGCAAGAAGCCCTCTTGCATCGCTTGCTGTAAACTGCGCAGATTTGTTCCTGTATCTGTCATCCCAAAACTTAGCATTCTAGATAAACATCGTAAGATCACATTTTTATAGCACATAAAATTATAATTATCGTTGATTCCTCACAACTTTGGATATGTGTCCAATCAAAATTATTTGTGACATTTGCTCATTGCTAGTCTGGAGGTGCTGGTGTTTGTGTGTGCTGTGGCAACAATATTATCATTTATTATCACATTCAGGTCATTAATATGCCACAGATGATATATACTGCATAAGATTCAGCTGCCTGTCAATTGTTTTTTGAAAAAAAAAGTGGGCTCAAAGGTTGTGGGAAACTAGAGTGGAGTTGCATTGACAGTTTTAATTTTAAAAAATAAGTGCATCTCAAATGACAATGCAACAGCAATCCAACAGGGAAGTCTATCTTGCTACAGAGAAACTGAGTCCACTTACTATATCATCTCTCTATTTCTATTACCACAATCACGTGACATAGACAGTTTTATGTATCTTCATTGTCTGCTGTGTGGATGTTTGAGATGTATGTGATGGGTTGATTAAACAAACATGCTTTGTCTAAAGTGACTGAAGAGGAAGGTTGAGGGTTAAATTATATGTAGCCTACGTGACAGGGATTTAAGGAAGAAAGAGAGAGAAGAAAATAGTTGCATTCTGTAAACTTCATATGTATGACAAAGTGTAGCCCCACCCCACCCCTACTACAACACACACACACACACACACACACACACACACACACACACACACACACACACACACACACACACACACACACACACACACACACACACACACACACACACACACACACAAGATATTTAAGACACTGAGAGAGTCGCTGTCAAGTACAGCTTTAATAACTACATTCTATTTATTATATAAAAGCAATGTTAAGCGGAAAGGAAGGCGTGTAAGTTTAAGTACCGTGCCCTCGTCATTCTTGCACGGACAGCCTGCCGGATCGTCACAGCCAAGACGTGTAATTGTCACTGACGTAGGGGTTCCAGAAGACGAACGCACGAAGAGTTGACGTCCTTCAGTCGAGTTGATGAATTCCACAAACGTCGCAGTGACAAACGACTGGCATCCAAGACAACAAGGAGAGTATTTACAAATTCAGCATCGACATTTTGTAAATTTTATAATAGTAATGAGAGAATCGGCGGTAAGTGTGTAGCTAAGAAAATAGTTATTAGTTATGCAACAGGCACAAGAAATCGAAAGTAGTGAGTGAAGCATGCGCTATTTTCATGTATGGACGTCATAAAGCAATTCACACAGGAACTTAAACTGTAACGATGTCAGTAGGCCCTACGTAAAATAAAACAATACAAAACAAAAATGGGAGGGAAGGGGTGCAATGCAAATAACAGGCTCAATGTTTTCCTTTACAGAACACCTATTTAAGACTATATATCCATGCAAATAAATTGCCAAACAATCATATTTAACTGAAAATGTCTTTTTATCAGCAACCCGAATATGGAGATTCGATGATTAAACTTTTAAATAAGATTAATTGAGAGTTATTTGCCATAGATTATCATGTCTTGCTAAACTTTATCCACTTATAAATTATTCTGGAATGCTGAAGAATATTTTAAATTTGATTAACAACAGTTCTAGATTCATCATAGCAATTCGTTGTTTGTGTGATGAACATCGTTCTCCTCCTTTACAATGACGAATTAAATATGTAGTAATGGGTTCATTTACAATGACGAATTAAATATGTAGTAATGGGTCCATTTACAATGACGAATTAAATATGTAGTAATGGGTTCATTTACAATGACGAATTAAATATGTAGTAATGGGTCCATTTACAATGACGAATTAAATATGTAGTAATGGGTCCATTCACTTAGACTAAGAGGAAACCAAAAGAAGTGAACATTTACCAATTCAAGCTTCAATAAATTTGCCATCAGGCTGGCAAATCCGAGACACACACACAAAATATGCCCACCTGAGAAAGGAACATCAGAAAATAGGAACTATGGCTGCAGTTCAGCAAGTCAAAAAGACAAAATATCACTAAACTCTAATCCTTATTGTGCAATATGAACATTGTCTAACTACTGAACACTTAAGACGCGTTCCGCAGCTGTGATTTAATATATTGATTCTTTCACGCCACCATTGCTTTTCCCTATAAAGTTTTCTTGTATTCCACCCAAAGCTCATGAGTATTTGTGTTTTATTTCATCATCAAGCTCATGAGTATTTGTTTTATTTCATTCCCAAGCTCATGAGTATTTGTGTTTTATTTCATCCCCAAGCTCATGAGTATTTGTGTTTTATTTCCCTATTAAATGTGATCTTTGTCGTCATACTTAACTTAGGTCTGGATTGGCGGTCTCGTCATAGGCGTTTGTAGTTGTAATATCTTAAATATTGTTTTAAACGTAAAATACTCGTGACACCTGACACCGCTGAAGTGTGAGTGGATGTGTGGTTGGCCACGTTAGGGTTTTAAGAATTTTCATAACATCTTTTTAAAACCCCACGCCCACAACTTATTCAAGGGCACGAGCTCCAAACTAAATAATGTAACAACTACCACTGCCACCCCAACATTATCGGGGTACTACAACCACCAAATTGCCGACATGCTGAGGTACTAGTCAATATATATAATATAAAATAAATCTGTGAGTGTGTGTGTGTGTGTGTGTGTGTGTTTTCGTCATCCTCTCTTTATTTTCTGTATACTGTATGTTGCATACCTTTTCCCAGACTTTGAGAGACTTGAACGAGAGCTGGAGGTCGTGGCTGAGATCAACGTAAAAAGAGCGCTGGCGGAGGAACACTACGTCATCGGTGATGCAAGGCACGCGCTCTGTTTCAATAAGAGTGTCGTTCGAGCACTCCCCTAGCTCTGTGGTGGAACTGCACCAGTTGTCTGGATCTACCAAACTCGCTGCGTGCACGGCGCTGAATTCCACGTCTGTCAAGGAAGCAACAATAACAACAAGAACACATTATTACTGAAAATAAGCTAATAAAACTGAAACGTGATGTGGCGAAGTAAATTTGCCTATTCCTAGATTTATTTGTTATATAAATTTTTAAATTGTCAAAATGACCCAGTCTTTGGTACTCTTTATGATGGTATTTTTAAAAGTGTCAAAGTTGGAGTAAACAACTCGAGTTGAGAATATGCTAGAAAATTGCCGACGCAATCCAAACCTATTCCAAATGGATGAGTAGTTTTTCTAACAGTCTCACACCATTCATAACAACCTCAACTAATGGGGATGGACTGAAAGAAGTACTCTATTCTAATTACTTTGAACATAACTCGTGTCCAGTCATAAAGGTGATCGTTAGCTTATGGTAAGTTAACTGACTGATAAAGAAAGAATGGACTTAAAAATATTTTGTATGTTTGCTGATGATTTGTGATATGAATTAGAGAATGCTTATATAATTTGAACAATTATTTCTATGTTCATTAATTTGACTAAATTGTACATTATACTTGTGAATTTTGATCGATGCTATATTTCTTATATTGTGTATCAGGCTAACGAAATTGTTGCAGGATTTGTAAGTTGAAAATGACAGTAATAGAGCAAGGAGTTTAGAGATGAAATATGCCTGAAATTTACTGCTGCCTTAATTTGACTTTTGCAGAACAGAGCAAGCTTTTTTGTTTGACCTTTGTTACGTTGTACTACGGTGACTACTGTGCTCTACTAGATTACGTAGGTGTGTGAATCTGGCGTTATCATCAACTTGTGTTGCTATAAGTTGATTCCTGTGAATTCCATTCGAGTACCAATACAGTGAAAATTGTGGATTGAGTTTGGTCTCAAGAATTCACGAAGGTTATTTTGAATGTTCCTCATGAGTAAACGCGCATGGAAAATCAAGAACATTCCTTCTGATATGCTTGATAGCACATTGTGAAATTCAGGATGATTCTTTAGGGGGTGTGCTTGGAAAGTGTGACGAAGATTTTGGAACAGTGGTGTAATGTGCCTCTAGAAAGGATACCTGGAACTTCACCTAAATATGAAAGGCACTGACTTGTTACAAACCACGTGACTGTGAAGCATGTGACAGCAACAGCAGCCATCTTTGAACAGGTTATGTAAATTTACTTGAATTAATTATTTCTCTGAAACTCTACTCTCACTTCCGTGATGATATCCAATGAATTTGATTATGTATTTATGATTAATTGACTGCGTATGTCTATGCTAGGATAACGTGAATATTTGTCTAGCATTAATCGAACACTGTTGTGAAGTGATGTAAATGTCAAGCTCTTTTGATTATATTCATTTGATGTATACTTGATTGTTGATTTAATAAATTTATTGTTAAATTTATTGACCTTCTTACACATATTGATAACCTTATGTTGGAGAAGAAAGTGGGTGGATGGGGGCTCGCTAAATATAGATTAAAAACGGATTTATCTTCTCCTTTGGTAATAAGTTTTCCACCTACGTAAATATTGTATGACGTTAAATGTTTGATTTAATGTTATGGAAGAAGAAAACGTTTATAGCACCCGTATATCCGCCAAGTGAGAGAGACGTCTGGTGTCTTCTGGAGAATAATTAATAACATAAATTAAGATTTTCATCACTTGTAATTAGTTATGGGTAATTAAATAATAATATTAATCATAACCATTAACTAAGATGGAGCAGGCGTCACGTGTGGATAATAACTAATATATAGGCATAATTAGTGAAACTGAAATAAATGAAAGTGAAAACGTGGATAATGACATCCAAAAGGTCTGCATTTGTGAAGATGACGAAACTGAAAGTGGATGATGGCACATATAAATGTTGGCCTACTCCTGTGCACACAAAGTTATACAAGAAAAATTAATGTAAATCGAAAGCTAACAAATGAAAGTATGCATATCCATGCATGGAGTTTGTGCGCGCGTCTGAGAGCGCGCATGTATCTGTGTGTGCGTGTGTGTGTGTGCGTGCGTGCGTGTGTGTGTGTGTGTGTGTGTGTGTGTGTGTGTGTGTGTGTGTGTGTGTGTGTGCTGTCCCAAAGTATGTAACCATTGTTTAAAAAATCGGTCTGCTCCACCACTTCTATTTCGTCATTGACCTTCAAAACTGACATGACCATCACCCCAACTTTTAATAAAATATCGTAAATTTCAACCTTCCAGTTTCACCACACAGACGTGTCATGACATATTTCAACCCATTTATTTCGTCACATAATTGTGTCGTGGCTTGTTTCAACCCTTCAGCTTTCATCACGGACTTGTGACTGGTTTCAACTTTTCAGCTTTCATCACACGGACTTGTGACCGGTTTCTACCCGCAAGCTTTAATCATACAAACGTCACGGTACCTTGTATGTGGGTGGATTATAAACGTTTAAAGTTAATCAATTGAATATTTTTACGCCACTGTAATCATGTAGTGCGGTCCTTCAGTTTTTTTTTCTTCTATTCACTTATTTCGGCAGGAATATGCTAACACTATAAAATTTTAGTATCCATTTTGTTTATTTTTAAATGGATCATTTGAGGGAATAATATGGGGTGGGGGTGGGGGTGGATGGAATTAGTACTCTTCCTTCCTGCAAATACACATGCATTATTCTAAGTATACAGCTCTCCATTTTCCTGTTGCTTTTGGTCCCAGAATGTCACTTTAAACTACCTGTCAGAGGATATAATATTAAAAAGTGGTTTCAAGTGTGGTAATCAGACTTCTGGAAGTTCTGGCTCCCTCACTGCCATGGATTCGAAACCATAAAGTGTGTGTGCGTGCGTGTGTGTGTGTGCGTGTGTGTGTGTGTGTGTGTGTGTGTGTGTGTGTGTGTGTGTGTGTGTGTGTGTGTGTGTGTGTAATATAAAACGTCAAAGCAGGCCTACTTTAAGAGTGCGTGTGCGCGCGCGCAAGTGCGTTTGAGTGTGTGGTTTGAAAATGAAACTGAGTATGATGGGTCCTGAAAGGTCCTTTAGAACAGTCAAACTTATGAATTTTCTGTGTCAGCAGTGTTACAAAAGTTAAGCAGATCAAATTATAGTCATCTCAGCCAATGTCAGTCGGCCTTCGATAGATGCAAAATGATGGCTGAGGCTTAAAATCAGAAAAGCTGTATTATCGCACTACGAATGAAGTGACGTGAAAACTAACGCAGTGCTGCGGGATTGTATTATATGAATGCAGTCACGTGATTACCTAACGCTGCGGAATCACGCTACATGAATGAAGTGACGTGACAACATGACGTAATCCTGTATTTAACTATATTTCATACAATTGCGAACGATGTGTGACTTGATGTAAATTTTTACAAATTTTAAGCAATCAGCAATAATGTAGGTTTAGGATATTACGACAGAAACTAAATGAGGGGTCTATCCTGTAAACAAAGACAAATATTATGATTCAAGAAAAAGATTTGTTGAAATACTTCTAACAGTCTCGCTATTTTCAGTCAGCTCCTGAATGACAGTCTTCACTATAGCTTCATTTTTCAATTATTTTTTTTTTTGTCCATTTTTTTCTTAAAGAAAGAAAATAGTATTTACTTTAGTTATTTTGGGGGTTTGATTGATTTACTTATGTGATATATGATTATTAAAAAGCGCACATCCTATGTTTATTTACCTCGCGGTTGAACGGCACGAGTTTGGACGGTTGTAAAACTAATCTATCTTTGAGCTGATTGAATGTACGCAAGCACTGGAAACGCATATAAGGTAAAGTACACTTAGGCCCCCTACGTATTACCATCTGCCGCAGCAAAGCCAGTGATTGATTGCGCAGTAGAACAGTGATCTGGGATGAGTGACTCATTTAGTTCGTCTAATTAAGGCCGAAGATGACTCTTTCAAAAGCAAGCACGTTTTGCTTATTAACTGTTGTTTTAAGCTTTCTTTAGACCACAGCGCTATATCTTCCTTCGGGGATCTGTGGTGGAAATTCGACACGGGCGCGGGCTTTGACATCTGCTGCGTCACAAGGAATTGTTCATTAAGTGCAATAGTGTTTTTAGAAGCTAATGATTTGCTTCTAGTGTTAGACTTGTACTACAACGGTTGTAAAATGTCCACAAAAATCGGTGCTCAGGGCCCGACTATATTAATCAAAATAGGTCACAAGATGAGCGTGGCCTGAGCGTTTAAACTTAAAGTGATGAGTGTGTGTGTGTGTGTAGTACATATATTAGTAATGATATATTATTCTTTATTGCAATAAACTTTGGTCACCACTGACAGCGATTTGTGAAATAAAACATGTCATATAATTTTATAACTTAATTTACCTCCCCTTGCGTCAGGACAGCTCTGCAAGTCATCTGCAACATCTGTGAACACTATCTCAATGTCGTTACCAAAGATGAGTTCTCCGTTGGTTGGTAAAGTCTGTATAACCAACCATAATAAACCACAAAGCAGGATATTAAACTTTTGGGAAAAAAAAACAAATAAGGAAAGCAATAAACATTACACATTGGCACAACAATGCAAATGCAAATAGGTTCAGTACGACGCAGCTGTAGGCCTAATTACCTATGGTAAGATGGTCACTTTCATTTACAGAAAGAATCCTGACAGATTTAAAAAGAAGTGACAGTCTGTTACTTTCGTAAATGACCAAAATTGACAGTCTTTTGCTGACGGGAGTTAACTGTCGTTCTACTTTTGTCGATGACCATGGAGTTCATTGACCTTAATTTTCTTTTCTTCTTTTTATTATTTATAATAAAATTAAAATTAAAAAGCCGAAGTGAGTATAAGAGGTTTACAACAACAACAACAAATTGACAAAATGAAACTTTGTAATGATTTAAAGAGAGAGAAATTAAATGTTGGAGATTGATTGTGTGTGTGTGTGTGTGTGTGTGTGTGTGTGTGTGTGTGTGAGTGTGTGTGTGTGTGTGAGAGAGAGAGAGAGAGAGAGAGATTAAGAAATGTTGAGACTGATTAGGCCTACAAGAGAAAGACCGTGTACCAGTTCTTTAAGTGTAGTGTTGATTTGTACATAGATGACAGGGCTTTCATCAGGGATGATTACAATGTCATTACCACATGGCACACGACCGACATTCCAGTTGTGGGGATTTTCGAAGTTAGTGTTAGGAAGCCATTTTTTTATGCCGTTACATCCGCCTGCAACCCACATACCCGTAATTTCAGCAGTAATAAACTACAAAAGTAAACCACATTATTAGTAAGATTTGTGTGTACATGTATGAATGTGTGTGTGTGTGTGTGTGTATGTCTGTGTGAATGTGTATGCTTGCGTATGTGAGTGTGCGTGCGTGTGTGTTTGGTGTATGCTTGCGTATGTATGCATGCGAGTGTGTATATGTATACTTGCATATATGTGCGCGTGTATGTATATGCTTACGTATGTATGTGTATATGAGTGTATGAATGTGTATGCTTGCGTATAGGTCTATGTGTGAGACATAGAGAAATAAGGAATCTTGCTTAAAACAATTAATTAATAACGGCTGCATGCTTTATCATCTATATTACTTGCTCTTTGCTATAATGTTTCAAAGAAATGTAAGATGATTTCTTTGTTATTGTTTTTTTTTAAAAACTGAGTTCCATGGTTGATTTCTGTTCAGTTATTTTCTTACATTTTATGGAAAATTCTGGAGGATTACACCTCATTTAGCAGTGCAATATTTTTACCTAATGGAATAATTCAACTTAATATTGAATATATACACAACTCTTTGATTAAACCGCATATGATATTGACTTATATATAATAATTTTAGGTGTAATTCCAATTTTTATGAACTTCTGCGTCATTTGTTAATATAGTTAGAGAAGAATAATAAATCACTACACCAGTTAGTTAATTCCATTCCGCAAAATCTTGTTTCCGGGCTGGAGTAAAAACTAAATAAGTAAGTAAACAAACCATATCATGGTATTAATAAATTCCTTTCTCAAACCCTGTCGAAGGATTTAATATATATCGTAAATAATTCAACATTACCATGGACAAACATCAAACATGAATTCCACGAGTTATTAAAAAGAAAAATAATGTGCAATAACAACTGACGGCCTAACAAACTATTAATTAATTTTATTTTTTACCGCCAAACGGACAGCACCAATAAAAAAAACCGCGGGGGTGGTGGGAGAGAAAGATTATTCATTGAATTTTTCTCAAACTTAAAAAAAAAATCGCAATATTCCATAAATAAATGCAATGCAGAATGATGGCAATAATAATCATAACTAATTCATTTCTTTGGTAACGTCATCTCACACTTCTTGCCTGCCTAACACTAATTCATTTCTTTGGTAACGTCATCTCACACTCGCTTGCCTGCCTAACACTAATTCATTTCTTTGGTAACGTCATCTCACACTCGCTTGCCTGCCTAACACTAATTCATTTCTTTGGTAACGTCATCTCACACTCGCTTGCCTGCCTAACACTCATTCATTTCTTTGGTAACGTCATCTCACACTCGCTTGCCTGCCTAACACTCATTCATTTCTTTGGTAACGTCATCTCACACTCGCTTGCCTGCCTAACACTCATTCATTTCTTTGGTAACGTCATCTCACACTCGCTTGCCTGCCTAAACACTAATTCAAATGCACGCTGAGCATATTTAACTTTATCGCTTTTACACGAAATCCGGATTTGTAAGAAAAATATTACTCACCAATCCAGGCTATCACTATGGTCACCAAAGCAGCAAAGAGCATTTTGATTTAAAAATTGGCGAGGTTTACATGTAGTAGGTAATTAACTATATTCTCATTTCGACAGACCAATTTCTCGTGTAGATGGTGACTGCGCCCTGTCTGCACACATCCGGACAGAGCGCCAAGCATAAAGTTTCATAAGCAGTACCGAAAACACTGACAAGCTATTATTAGAAGTGCTGTATTGGTTCTATTTGATCTTTTCAGAAAGGATTCGTACTGTGTACTGAGTCTCCATTTAAAGTGCTCTGATGTTTTTTTTCTTCTAAACCTGACGTCACGGGACGTTGCTGAAGTGACGCGATATTTGATTTGAAGTTGGGGGGGGAGAATTTACAATTCGTGACTGCAAGAAATATCACACCAATGATCAGTCTCAAATAAGTGTACCACACTGCCTAGTAAAACGTACGTAGTCCGAATACGTGTATCACACTGCCTAGTAAAACGTACGTAGTCCGAATACGTGTATCACACTGCCTAGTAAAACGTACGTAGTCAATCGTATTAAGATGACGTAAACAGTCAGATGTATCACACTGCTTAGTACAATGTACTTTAGATGGCGTACTTAGTGTACTTGTACCATACTGCCTAGTTAAACGTACTGAAGATGATGTACGTAGTCAGAATACGTCTGTCTAGTAAAACATACTGAAGTTGCCGTACGCAGAGTTCGCCTGTATGCATACGCCTACTTCAGATTCTAGCGAAACAAAAATAATGCAAAATGAAGATTTAAACAGTAACACCTGAAGCCCATAGGCATATTAAAACAACAAAAAATACGTTAAAAATACGTGTGGTCATTGTAGACATTTTTCAGCGATGGTGATGTGAATACCAATACACGGACCACTTAATTAACTTCAATATTTAGTTCTGATGTAAAACAATAGCATAGTCCACCCGTCAGATGGCGCTACAGTTGTTCTGTCTGCGATGGACGTCTGGCAAATATTTCGAAGAGTCTGTGGACGCGACAACACGCTGGCAGAGGAATTAATTTCGACGCATTTTTTCTTGTAAGATAATAGTCTAGTATGCGGCCAGATTTTGCTGGAATTACTCTGTACTTGCAGTTGTTTGTTGATACAGTTATCAGTTATCATTCAGTGAGCTGAAAGAGTTATCTTTCGCTGAGGGACATGGCGTACAGTCGTCATGAGACTTGTATGTCATTTTGTCACATTATTTCAGACCTTAGAATCTCGTGTCTGTGTTCCAGCCATACTTTCTCGCGGAGAGGCCAAAGGTGTCAGTTTCCTTTTGGTAGAGCCAGCCACGAAGAGTATCTGAGATATTAAATTGCCCGATTACCTAATCAGTTCTACAGTACTATTTTTGTTTATTCTGTGTGTCTTAACTATCTTGAGTATAATTAAAATATTTATTTAAATATGCAGTAAATAGGTTAATGGTTCATCTAAGACTCCTTTGAATTAAAAGGATCAGAAAGACATTTATGAATCTGCATATTCTTTATTATACAAAAGATCCACTGTAACATCAAATATCTACTGTGTAATGCAATATATATGCAATAACTGAAGACAGTATAACAGAATACTACTAGTACATTTATGTGTAATGCAATATTCAGTGACTGAAGACAGTATAACAGAATACTACTAGTACATTTATGTGTAATGCAATATTCAATGACCGAAGACAGTATAACAGAATACTACTAGTACATTTATGTGTAATGCAATATTCAGTGACTGAAGACAGTATAGCAGAATACTACTAATAAATTTATTCAGTGACTGAAGACAGTATAACAGAATACTACTAATAAATTTATTCAGTGACTGAAGACAGTAAAGCAGAATACTACTAATAAATTTATTCAGTGACTGAAGACAGTAAAGCAGAATACTACTAATAAATTTATTCAGTGACTGAAGACAGTAAAGCAGAATACTACTAATAAATTTATTCAGTGACTGAAGACAGTAAAGCAGAATACTACTAATAAATTTATTCAGTGACTGAAGACAGTAAAGCAGAATACTACTAATAAATTTATTCAGTGACTGAAGACAGTAAAGCAGAATACTACTAATAAATTTATTCAGTGACTGAAGACAGTAAAGCAGAATACTACTAATAAATTTATTCAGTGACTGAAGACAGTAAAGCAGAATACTACTAATAAATTTATTCAGTGACTGAAGACAGTAAAGCAGAATACTACTAATAAATTTATGTCACATCTAACCTTCGTTAGTTCTAAGAAATTAAATCAAATCTGAAAAACGGACAAATGAGACGACTGATCG
Organism: Sinotaia quadrata; assembly: GCA_028829895.1. Classification (NCBI taxonomy): domain Eukaryota; kingdom Metazoa; phylum Mollusca; class Gastropoda; order Architaenioglossa; family Viviparidae; genus Sinotaia; species Sinotaia quadrata. The sequence continues at coordinate 106,270,446 of CM054177.1, read as the reverse complement.
AAGTTGCCGGGATGCAGTATAGGGAGTACACAATAGTAAGTGTAGTAGCAAAGACTCTATATGTAGTCTTAGTAGTAACAGTATGAAGAGACATAACCAGCACCTTGTTCAAGGGGCTCATGCCTGGATTGTTGTTTTAGGTCGGGTTTCACCCCTTTCCAGTTTTTGTTGACTTTGCAGACAGGTAGGAATTTATGGGGAGAGATGCAAATGGTTAGGAAGAGTGGAGGTTTTATGTTTTAGAGTGGATTTTTGTGTGGAATTTCTGGTTACAAGTTTCCTACTATTTGCAATTAAAAAACAACAACAACTTACAGTTACTTAATTACCACGGATATTTAGCATGCGTAGCTTATCACAAATGAGGCCAGATTTGATCAATCTCGGGGCAAAAATTTTACGAAGACATTTCTCACAAATGAGGGTAAGGGTGTAGAAAGAAAATGAAATGTTACCGACACTATTTCGTTGTGGAGAGAAGTATATCTCCAAGTCCATAGGAGGTTATATGAATTATGTAATTAAAAGCTATATAATTAACCAACTATTTTAACTTCACATGCCGATGCTAACCTTTAAAATTATTTCCCGCTTACATATTTAGTAATTATCTCCTCTTGGTCACTTTCAGTAGCTGAAATCTGGAGAATTTTGTAATTATTTTCCCCCTTTTTTTAGTTGACACGTTGTTGAGCTCCCAGGATGAGATAATCACAATTATTTTAAGATTATCCTCTCTTGGTCACCTTCCGTAACTGGACACCTTGTGGAACTCCTAGGGTGAGATAAACAAATACAGTTAAAAATTATAATCGTCTTACATATGTAGTCATTATTCCCCATTGGTAACTTCTGGAGGTCACAGCATAAGATAATCGCACAGAATTCAAGAAGAAACAAATAACACTGTATTATGAGACTCTTACACTACAATATAATTACAATTAAGAAACAAATAACACTGTATTATGAGACTCTTACACTACAATATAATTACAATTAAAAAAACAAATAACACTGTATTATAAGACTCTGACACTACAATATAATTACAATTATGAAACAAATAACACTGTATTATGAGACTCTTACACTACAATATAATTACAATTAAGAAGCAAATAACACTGTATTATGAGACTCTTACACTACAATATAATTACAATTAAAAAATGAAATGCAAACAGTTAAGAAATAACAATAAAATTTAATATAAAACCCCCTTTACGAGCAACCAGGTTAAAGACTTGCTTACATTCACTCTGTTATAACAAGAATAAAATACAAATTTTAATTTTGCATTTTAATGAACTGCAGGCAAAGCAATATATACCTATACAATCCACTAACCACTCTCAACGCTATTAAATGATACACATTTTGTTTGGGTTAAACAATATTGACTTATTTCAACTATATCCCGGTTTCTTAATATATTGATAGCTGTTATCCGGTTCTCTTTTGTTTACAGATTGGCACTTTAATTTAATTATACTCCCCCCCCCCAACTTAATATACACCTTCATATTACCTCGTTCTTAACACTAACTCTTAAATTATATTCTTAGGCCCAAATAGCCTACTAAAAACTAGAAAATCAGCGACGAGATTTGAAGGTGAACACAAGCAAGACTGAAACTGTCCAGAAAGTGGGAGCGGTGGTGGCATACACGTGATGTCATGATCGTTTTTTTTGTGTGGTAACATTGTCATAGTGTGGTGTACAAAAATGATTCCACTTGTCATAATTATAGTTCAGTGGGAAGTTGTGAGCTGCTAAATTTCTAGAGGCCAATAATGTATTCGTCTGTGAAACATTAACTCAACATGACTATCTCGCGAATACCCGAATTTACTAATGCTGAACTCGTGGAAGTTGAGGTGCTAGCCTGCTTAATTTTCTGGATGTTTGAAAATCTGCTTCATCTCTAATGACTCACCGTGTGCAAGTAAATGTGGTCCCTGGAATAAGCGCTGATCGCACCATGGAAGGATTGTCTCCCTTTCTTGCCGGCATGTGCTCAACTGAAATAATATTACGCCCTCAGACATGTAATTAGGTCACTCTCATTGCGCGATTGAATCTGGTCCCATTCCTATGTATCCTCCAACCGTACGATTGAATCTAGACACGTCCTCTTTGTATTCCCCAGCTGCACAATTGAGTCTGGTCTTGTCCTCTATGCATCCCCATCAGCACAATTAAATCTGGACTCATTCTCAATGTAGGCCCCCTATCCCCATCTACACGATTGAATCCCCAAATGCACGATTGAATCTGGACTCGTCCTCTATGTATACTCCAGTTGAAGAGTTCTTCCCTCTTGAATCCAGAATTCTGATGGTTTTTTTTTTTTTTTTAATGCGTTCACTGCCATAGGTAACCTTGAAGAAATATTCTGAATGTTGGCTAGCTATGACCCAGGAGCCTCGTGTTTTAACACAATAGTGTCTGTGCATAGACTATAAATGATGTTAACATGTAATTATAATTAATAAATAACAACGTCATTTGCCGATGCTGCATCTTATCGTATTTGCCTTGCAAAATTATTTTAGTAACTATGCTCATCCTGGTTTCTCTCCATCCTGGCGCATTTTAATGAGTTTCTTAAAGTGGACAATCACTGGCAATAAAGACATGTCAAATTAAGAGCGCAATGTGGACACGACTCTATATTATAGTTGTGATTAAAAAAGGAAAAGAACAAATGGTTAAGAAATAGCAATTTAATGTATATCTTACTAAGCCTGGTTAGAGATTTACATAGAAGTCAGTAGTAAATTCAATAAAAATTAACATACAAATTTAACGACACATTATTATCGGAATAATGGAGTATTGTACTTTTGACTGACAGTGCATCCTGTTGGCTTTGGGGACACAGAGACTAGTGAGATGGAAAAGAGACGAAAAAAGAAAGTAGGTAAGGTGGTGGTGGTCACGATTACATTTAATGTTGCCACTGGATCTTTTGTGGATCATTTCGTCATAAGACGTTATCTGATCTGTAGTACTCAATGATCACCTTTTTTCTTCTTCACCTCCAATGTTTCGATGAAAAAGGGTCCATGAGTTCTAGGAAGACATTGTTTAGATTTTTGTTGTCGGTCTGAAGTTGAAAGTCGTAGGGTGTCCATGTGTTCTCTGTGATGGACCAGTTTACTTCTTCTATGACCCAAACTAGTCCACAGTCGGTGATTTTCCACTTGGCACCCTGTTTGCGTATTATTTCTCTCCTCTTTTCTTTCTGTTCCTCTAACTTCTTTAAGAGCTGGGGGTGGGAGTAAATATCAGGAGTGAATCGTCCCGCTCTTCCCGCTATGAAGTGGACTTTTAGGAGTGGACAGTGGAGTAGGTTTCTCTATATCCAACCTTAACCCGTTGGCCATCAGTAGTAAACAGACTGTACCACAAAAACGGGTCACTATTTATAGTAACCAATCAGTTACTTTTTAAATTCCTTAACATATTTCTATAATACAGGGTATGTTGAATTTTTAAAAATCACTTTATAAATAAGTACTTTTAAAAAATATTTTAGTACACGGACTCTAATAAGGGCTTAGGCGCGGTGCTGGCTGTTCCACTGGTGCATCGTCTGTCCATCCTTTGTTCAGTAGGCCGTTCAAAAGGTGTGGAGACTGACGACTGAAGAAGTATGACTCCTGGAATGCTTGGGCGTTTAGTGAATTTTACTTCAAACGCCTTAAGACTAAGTGACTCATACTTATCTGAGTCACTAGTAAACCCGGCTCGTTGGCTGACACCGTAGTCCAACAGATGCATTTGATCGAATATAGTACTTTATTCTTGCGAAAAAGCTCAGTCGTTCATTACCGTGGCATAACACATTACTGATGCTAATGGACACACGCTGATTGCCAAGTTTATTAAAAAAAAAATTATTAATTACTTTAAGTTCAGAAATATCAAGTTGCATAACAGGCTTGCGAGTTCCTGGCATAATAGCAATGTAGGGATTATATTTTATTAGTCGTTGTCCGAGTGATGCCATTAAGATAATTTATGGCCATTGGAGTTATCCACCTTCATAGAACTCATTTCTTATCTGAAACCGCAAAAACTTGAGGTGTTTGGACGTTTAGCTTCACTCTCGCACAACAACAGCAGCAATTGTTTGCAAGTTGAAGACGGTACCGTGTATTACAGGTAGCAAAGTCATTTATCATGAAGGTATATTCAAATACATTTAAACTATATGAGTGAGTATGAGTTACAGTTTCTTTATTTTTTGTCAAGGAAATATTCGAAAACTGGCTAAATTAAATATGTCAAATAAATTCTTGCAGACGAAATTTGTACGGTGTTGCGCATTTCTAACACCATCAATTTTGATTCAGTATTTTTAGTAACTCATGAAGAAATTTAATAATTATTAAATTATATGATAATCATATACATTCTGAACATTTTAGTCGACTGATCTTTTGCGTTTTAAAGTAATAATTGTATGAAATATTCTATTAGTAAAGAATAAACATATAACAAATAGGCCTACATTAAATTTTACTATTGGTATTACATATAACCTATAACTGTATAAGTTATAACTGCAGAAGCATTTGAAAAGGGAGAGACTGGATGACTGTTAAGAAATAATATAAGGCCTAATAATAATAAATTAATATTTTATATAATCCTGCTAGTAGTGAAAATTGAAAACGGCATAGAACTAAGAAGAATGAGATCCGAGTTCTTAAAAAATTATTGAAGGCCACAGTACTAAACGGATAGTAGTACATATGAAACGGATGCATAATTTTATAATATAAATATGAACTTTCCCCTTTACTATAGCATATATAACATTTAAGTATATTTTACTATTTTGATTGCATTAATTTGTGCAGTTTGAAATAATTAACACTTTAACAGTTGGTTTCTATATAAATTTTTTTTTTAAAGCAGAGAAAACTGAACACCATATACACTGTATTAGTATTATTAGTGGATTAAAAAAATATAAAACAGCAACAACAAAGCAATCAAACTGCAAAAATCTTACAATCACCAGCCATTAAATGTTTTAGATGTCACTGTTGTTGCATGATAAATTTTGTCTCTAGATCAGTAGTAGCAACCCTTTCATTTTCAGCTGTCATAGCTTTAAAATAAAGGTCTCAAACATGTAGTCCACCAAGGTATTTTGTAAGGTCTACAGCAACACTTAGAATTCATTAAGAATTTATAAAGTACAGTATTTTTTACTGTTAATTTGCTGCCAATCTTTCTGATGACAGCACTGATCTTGTCTGGAAGGGAAGTAAATCTTACTTATTCTCTGTCATTCAGATGATATGTCTCATTGGCAATACTTTGTGGAGATTTAATTTATTGTGTTCTTCTGTGGGAATTTTCACTTCCATCTGACTTATTGCTGTCAGCATATGGGAAGTAAATTTTTAAAAATATAGTGGTGAAAAGGTCAATGGTTCCACCTTTCCCTTGTCACTACACTGTCTTTAAAAGTATGAGAGCAGTTAATACAGTAATTTTCCTATCATCATGCCAGTTTTGTAGTCAAAGACAGACCCTCTGACCACACAAATAGTCACTGAAAAATTTCCCCCATTTCTCTTTGCCTCCTTCCCAATTCTCTCATTTTTGCTGTGGTCTTAAATACCCAGTGCTGTCTTACAAAATGAATGCAAAGCCTTAAAAAATGACTTCAGTATAAAAAATAAATGCATACGGCATAATAGATATGACATGATTAATTACAAACGTGTTTCTACTAGAAGCAATGTCATATGTTTAACATATTACATACAAGTATCATAATTCACAATTGTTGACATAATAGTCTATTTACATAATATATCTTTACATCAAATTAACAAGTATAATAAATCAATAGTGAAGAGCACGAAATATGTCTAAATCCATTCTGTCTCAATCAATCAGTTAACTCACCATAAGCTAACAATCACTTTTCATGACTGGACTTGAATTAAGTCAAAATCAGAGTGATTAGAATATAGAACTTTCTTCAACAGATAAGTTTCAATCTCTAGCCATTGGCTAATTTGTTATTTGTAAACCTTAAACTATTGGATAAAAAAAAATTACTTATCCACTCTAGACTGGTTTGGATTGCATCAGCAAGTTCTAACATATTCTTTACATGAGTTGTTATTTTAACTGTGTTACTTACAAAAATATTGTCATGCACAGTACCTGAAAGTCATGTCATGTTGACATTTAATAAACTATAATAATTAAGTATAAAAATAGAGACAAGCAAATTTATTCCACCACAAAAACATTAAATAATCATGGCATTCAAATTTTATTCTATAGAGTTTAAAGATGTTATGCTGAGCTGTATGGCAATCAGTAGTTTTCTTTGTTTCTATTTGATAAAGACATCTTTTTAAGACCTGTTGAATTTAATATTCTGCTTGGTTTTCATTATGAAAATCAGTAGTTTGCATGAATTTATTTTCCATTCATGTAATTTATTGTTTTTTTAGTATTTTTGTGTGTTTTGTGTACATTGCCTGCAGTAGGGTAATTATCAGCTTTGATTATGGATTTCATAGTGATGCCGCAAGATGTAAATATAGTAGACGAGTCTAAAATTGTTAACAGGTAATGATCCTATTTTGTCATAAATACAAAATAAGCATTTTATTTTGTGCTGGTTATTCCATTCTTCTGGTAAGTTTTTTGTCTCAGCTATTGTACAAAGAATCATTCTTTTTAAAGTGAATGTGTGGGGATGAGCTTAAGATGAAGACAGGCAACTGCAGATTAATACAGCTGTTAGTCTTATTTGTTTATTTTTAAATGTGCTTTGCTTTGAATGTCTACAAAATCATAGCATAATCAGGTTTGAACTTGAGACATACATATTCTAAGTATATGTAATGATGTATCCTGTACAAGGTCATGAAGAAATATGTCCAGGATTTCAGTGTTTAATCTGTCAGTAAATTTGAAACCTTTATGCATTAATAATGTTTGTGATAGAATAAACAAATAGACCCCATGTTTTGACTTCAAAACAAATAGACTCTACATTTTGACACCATTTCTCCTAAATGTCCCAGTGATTGTCAATGCTTGTTATTAGTTGTGTGGTGGTTGTCACATAATTTTTCTGGCCCAGTCACTGAGACAGTCTGTTCTGCAAATGGATCAGTGCATGCTGTGATATGTGGAATCCAAGTCACTTGTGACTTTTCATTGAAATTGTTTATATACACATAGAACATAATACTGCACATCAGTAATCACTACAACAGTGTATGTGGCAGGGGTCAAAACTTAATCAGTGTTGACATTCTAATACCAACATCATTGTTAGTATTTCATCTAGAATTTTCTGATATATTAAACATCAAAATCCTGGACATTTTCTTTTCAATGAACCTGTATAATGCTCAGCCTTCATTTATTATTTTGCCTGCTTACTGTTTGTGTTGGCTATTGATGTGAATTTTGCTTTGGAACGTACATTGTACAGTAGTTCTGTGCACTGAATAATTTTTATTTAGCCATGATTAAAAAAACAATGTGTTTGCTTGACTCTCAGCACAGTTGATAAATTGCATATATAAGTTGAAAAACATTTTATATTATATACTGGTGATTGGTGTATTACCTTATTCAGGGATAGATTCTATACTGAAATATGTTTCTCATGTTTGAAACACTGGGTATACACATATTTCCCATCTTACGAAAACATGTATACATCCATCCTTCTCTATATTTATGTCAGTTCATAGCATTTAGACTTGTTCCATCAGCTTTATACTTCTTGGTAGCTTATCATTCTGGTAGTGAACATTTAGGCTTGTTCCATTAGGCATATGCTACTTTGATGGTTATCAGTCTGGCAGTAAAAAACATGAAAAGGTGAGCTTGTTGGGAGAGTTTTTTCCATTTCCCTAGCAGTCTGTATTTGCTCAACACAGAATTGACTGAAAAATCAATATCCCCGTCTGGGTGGTAATAACATTAGAAAGACATTTTTTGTCGTTGTAATTTTAACTTGAAACATTCATTGAAATTGGTCCTCAAATGTTATTACGTCTAAATAAATAATCTTTTCTTTAAAGTACTCTTTTTGTTTATATCACTTGTGGTGTGCATACATGTGATTGCAATATTCGTTATATTGTTTACTGTAAATTCTAAAAGCTGTAATGTTACATATAGATATATTGCTAATTATTAGTTTCTACTAGGAATGTAGGTGTATATTATATCTGCTTGCTTTTCTTAAACTAGGTAAATGAACCACAATGGTAATAATATCCAAGCACACCCACACCTACATGCAGACATATTCACGCACACACACACATGCACACATACATGACAAATTTTTTTGTTGGACTTTTCTGGACCTCATATGCAAATGAATAGACTGGTACACATTTAACTAATCCACTGCTTGAAACTGTCTAAAAGACAAATTGTGCAATTTTTCCCAGGGTTAACTATACAACTTTTTATGAGGAGGTGATTGTTTCTTGTCTCCAAAGGCCTCAGGCAAGTAAAAGTTAAATGAAATAATAAAAAATAATGAAGGAGATATTATTCTTTGGACATTCAGAGTTGATTAACATATACAAATTTTCTTAACATCCACTGTGAAAAGAAAAAAAACACAAAGTGGTCTTTGAACAGTATGACTGGAAGTTTCTGATTAATAAAAATGTTAAATACATATTTAGTGGACCCTCATATAACACTTTTAATTCAGCAAGGTTAGATGTATTTTAGAAATTAATCTCCAATCAGTTTCTGCATCTGAATGCTAATTGTTATCTGAAACTGATAGTAGATATCCACATATTAATCACTTGTTGTGTGAAATTACTGTTGTGCAAGTATGGGAATCGTAGTAAATAAAGTTATAGTAAATAAATGTAATTTAAATAGAGAAACAAATTTTGTTGAATAAATAAAAAAATATGCATTTAATTATTACCACAGATGCAATGACTAAAAAAATCTGTTCCTGAGTGTCCATTAAAAATCAAACTCAGCTATATAATCACATTTATATTCATGCCATTCCCATGTTTAGCTATAAATATCAGTTTGCAGTGCAATTGTTTTTCCAGGTATGTTTTCTTTTATTCACACTTGTTACCAGAAACTGTTTATTGTTAACTAGAGTATTTGCCACCTGACATAGGAAGGGTGGAAAATTAAAATGAATGCATTGCTAGGAACATAAATGAGCTTGTTTATTGGAAGGTTTGATTATATGTTAGTGAAAATTCGAGAGTCATTTAGCAAGTGCCCTTGACCGTCAGTTTTTTTGATGAGTACTTGGATGTTGTCTCTTGTGAATGAGACAATGCATCCTAAAGCTGGCCATGGAAAAACTTCCCTCCCTCCCTCATATTTGATATGCTAGTAATTTAATTAGTCAAGCTGAAATGGAATATTTTTGTTGTTGTTATACCACCACTTTCCCTTATATCATTTGCAAATATTTTGGTTTTACTTTTAGCTTGGTTCATTCTGTTTGGATTTAGAATTTCCATTTTACAATTTTCTTTTGCAATAGCCTTAGCAGTCATTATGATGTACATCATTGGAGGAGGAACAGATGGAAATGATAACTGAGAATTTTTTGACAGTAGCAGAGAGCAATAGGAATGCTGCAGAGTGTCAGACTAGAAATCTGACTCTTCTCTTGTATGATGCATATAATGGCATTCCAGGCACTTTGTTGGTCAACGCCATTGGACTTGTGGTAATATAAAGTTTTGTCTATCTGTCTAAAATGTGACATTTTGATTTCTTTTACACATCTTTATAAACTGTAGAAATTATTGTGTTTTTATTTTCTTCCTTTTAAAAAAAAATATTATTTTTTTAATATAAAATGTGTTCTGAGCCTTTCAAATATTTTGGGTACATAATATAGTACATTCATTTAGCCAATCATAGATTGCAAAAAAGGGTAACTATAGATGAATCTCACTCTTTGCTTACTAGACTGTATGGTAGACAAGAATAAAAACATTAATAAGCTTCAATTTATCAAACATCTGTTGTTAATAGTGATCTTTGAAATCATTTAAATATGAATATCTTTTATGACACTTAAGATATAAAATTGATGCAATGAGATGCTAACAAATAATTATATGTGTAGACAATGAAATTGCTTTGGGTGTTTTGGTATTGTTTGCAACAAGAAATTTTCAAATATGCTTATACATTTAAGTGCTGTTTATTCACTTACTGTACATTTAATTGAATGTGTCATGATCATAATTAAATTCATTACAAAGAATTCACCCTCACTATGTGTTAATGTGAAGGTGTAAAACATTTTGTAAGAAAAGTTAAATAAGTAAACATTTTTCAGATTTTAAATTAGCTCTCTTAACCAAGTGTTCTAGTTTATTGTATATGTTGACGGAAAATAATTTCATGGCGAAGTGTCTGATCTCCATACCCAGTTTCTGTGTTGCATAAATCACATTTTATGAAAACTCATTTTATAATTTAAAAAGTAATAAAAGCAATTTGATCTTTTTATTTGTACAGGTGCTTTTTCTCCTCTTTAATTTTTTGAGAAAGATTGCTTGGGACTATGGCCGCCTTGCACTTGTCCACAGAAGAGAGGAAAAGTAAGTGCTTTTGTGAAAATTGTCAAATAACTACTAATTTGGATAAAATAATAAATGTTGTAATAATACTGATCTAAGTATGTTTTTAATAAAGGTAAATTATATGGTTTAAAATATTGTTTAGCTTCTAACTACATTTTGTAAAAGTTAACTAACATTTTGTAGATAAAAGTTGCACATATAAAAACTTGTATGGTAAATTTTATTGACTGGTATCTCACATACAGCTTTAGCATTTTGATTTAGGAATGACTATAGTGACTCAGCAAATTTAATGAGTGATATTCTTCATACTGGTTTAGCATTTTGATTCAAGAATGTCTATATTTAGAGACTCAGCAAATTTAAAGAGTGACATCCTGCATGCTGATTTAGCATTTTGATTCAAGAATGTCTATATTTAGAGACTCAGCAAATATTCCAGCTGGAAGTGAAAAGCTACCTCTACCATTACCTTGAGTTTAGAAAGAAATGGATTTACCCATCTACCAAATAAAAATGATTAAAACCTGCTGAAAAACTATCTAAAGTTTTAAATAATTTTGTAAAAAGATTTGAGCATTGAAGATGATTGTGACAACTTAATGACAATTTTGGTGCTTCTGGTAAAACATATTTTGAGTCCTTCCAATGTCGAAGATTTGTTCACTTTATATTCTAGTAATATGATTGCATTGCAACAATACAAATAAATAATTGAAAGAAAAAGAAACGGGAAAAAAAAGGCATTTGTCATTAGTTCTTTCAACAGAACTGTAACATGAGTACCATACACATTCACAGAGTGATAAATATAAAAATAATAAAATGTAAGCATTTCTTTTCTTATGGTGTGATTGTAGAATGTGTTAAAGAGCTTGAATTTTGTAGTAGTAATAAACTGCTTTTACGAGAGTTAAGTGAATTATGTCTGTTTTTAGTTTATTTGATGCATAAATCTCTAACACACAGTTTTTCTTATATTAAAATATAATTAAATTAAATTTTTTGTGTGCATCTCTCACCATGTACGATTAAACTTATTACATAGCAGTAAGTTCCCAGCAGTTAGAAATTTCAAAAAAATAAATATTATTAAATTAATTGTAAAATATTAATTATTTTATAAAACAGGACAGTAAAGAGAAGGAGCAAAACTGATACTGATAGTATATTGATATCTTTATTTATATATTTAGTTTTTTAAATTCTTAGTATAAAGTAGAAAATAAGATCCTTCTGCAAATAGTATTACATTTGTATTTAAGGTGACAGTCAAAATGTGCTAGTTTTCTTTATAATTATTGAGGTAAATTTTGTCTTATTGCTATGTAAATACTTTAAATTTTGAGCAAAAAATTTAATTTGACAAATTATTTATTAGTGTAACTTTTTCTGAAGGCTTTTCATCCTTTGCTAAAATATTTTATTCACAATAATTAAAAAATAGATGATCTTTTTTTCAAAATATGCAATAATATTTTAGATAAAAATAATATTATTTGAGCATTCAAGTCTCAGCTCACAGTTTCCTGCAACAGTATTTATTAGCCCGATACATGCACACAGCATAATAAATACAGCATATCAGTTTTATGAGGGGGTTCACTAGAAACAATGTTAAGTGTTTAACATACTACATAATTATAAGCATCATAGTTCACAATTTGTAGAAATAATAGCCTATTTACATAATGCATCTCTATGTAAAATGCAAGTAATAACACATCAGTAACAAAAATGCATGAAATGTTTCTCTCTCAATCAGTCAGTTAACTCACCATTAAGTTAATGGCTGCCTTTCATTACTGGACTTCTTGCTACACCAAATTCAAGTGATTAAACAATAGAATTTTCTACAGCATGTAAACTGTTTATCACAGTTCATTAGCTGGTCTTGTTTTCATAAATCTTAACCATTGGATAATACAAATTTCTCATCCAGTTGGAACTGGTTTGCATTACATCAGCAATTTCCTAGCATATTCTCAACTCAAGTGTTTACTCCAATTCTGACACTTACAAAAAAATACTATCATAAGGAGTGCCCAAGGTCGGGTTACATTGACAATTTAACAATGTATATAACAGTTATGTTTAGAAATAGGGACAGGCAAATTTACTCCACCACAAATATAAAATATGAGGGAAATTTTCATGATGATGTCAGACACTGAGACAGGTAAAAAAGCAATGAATGGATTTCTTTAATTCATTTTGTTATGAGATGCTCACTACCTTATGGAAATTAATAATTAAATAATATTCTTTAAAGCAAATGCAGTATCATAATTGAAGAAATGCTAATAAAAGGAATCTTTTAGCTTTAAGCATATATTTGAGAATAAATCATTTAGAATAAGCCAGTTTATATGGAAAATATTATTATATTTTTTGGTTAATTAAGAAAATTGTATTGAAAACAAATTGGCATACTAGCAGTCTTAAGCCGTGTCTTAAAAATGTCTTGCTGTTGTGGTTGACTTGTAACTCTGAGAATAGAGGCCAATATAAATTGTAACACATTAATAGCATATAAGTCCTGCTAAGGAAAGCACATAACACAATGATAAAAGCTTGTAGCCCAAGGCCGTCTTGATTTTAGTTTGTTCTTATCTTGATTATCTATTAAATTTTCAGGAAATTTTATGTTGCTTTGGTAATATTAGTATATTTTACTGCTTTTCTTTTGTGTATTTATTCTTACTTTCATTCAATTATATCTTGTATTAAAATATTGACATTAATGTTGTTTTGCACTGTTTGATTTATTTTAATTGTGATGTCACATTTTTTTTTGAAAAATAGAAAAATGATTTTTGCTATTTTTTTATTTCTGACATTAAGATATAGATAATGAATGTTATTTTGTTATGTTTCAGCCCTCCTATTGCCAGTTATAATGTGTATGCAAACAGATGATTTTATTGAATGAATGCAGTTATTTGCCCTTTGTAGGTTATTTCCCCTTTCTTGCTTTGCAATTTAGATCAAGCCAAACAATATATTCCTTAAAGTTTGAAAATGAAGATAAACATTCTTTAATATGCTTACATACATAGGTTAAATGTAAGAACATAAATATTTCCATGACCCTGCACAAAGTGGTCATTTTTCAGGTATTAATATAGTAAATAATAATATTTTATATTTTGTTCAACTTAAACTTAAAGTAAAATATAACTGTATAATATAGAGATCAGTTTGTATTATAGATTGATATCAGTTTAAATTTCTTTAATAAGTTACCTCCCACACAGTTGAATACATAAGATTAGACAAGTTGACTTCTGTGAAGTAGACAGTGAAAAAGTGGAAAACTTTATTTCAGAATACTAGCGCATAGTCATAGTCATAGTCTGTTGAGAAGATCTCTGCAGAAATATCTTGACTGATTTTGTTTGGGCTTGATGATAGCAGATTAAACTTAATTCTGGACATGGCATGCACCTGTACTAATATTGTTTGGTTACCACGGCTGACAGAGATTAATTTGGAGCATGCAAAGGTGATTGTTTATAAAGGTGGCAGGTGTATATCTCTTGAATTTGGGATTTCATAATTGATTATAATGGTGGTGGGTGTATATCTCTAGAAGTTTGGATTTCATAATTGATTATAATGGTGGTGGGTGTATATCTCTAGAAGCTTGGATTTCATGATTGATTATAATGGTGGTGGGTGTATATCTCTAGAAGTTTGGATTTCATAATTGATTATAAAGGTGGTGGGTGTATATCTCTAGAAGTTTGGATTTCATAATTGATTATAATGGTGGTGGGTGTATATCTCTAGAAGTTTGGATTTCATAATTGATTATAATGGTGGTGGGTGTATATCTCTAGAAGTTTGGATTTCATAATTGATTATAATGGTGGTGGGTGTATATCTCCTGAAATTTGGATTTTATTTTCTTCAATTTTAGAATTTCTCTTTTGCATGAATAGATTTTTCATTTGTAAAGAGATACATATTTGCTTAGTTAGAAAGAAGGCAAGCAACACTTCTGTTTGAGCTATTACTATTTGATTCTTTTCACTCTCCCCTGCAATGAACTCTGTATGGTACTTGCATAAGCACTACTGGTCTGCTAAATATACCTGCTTATATTAAATCTGCAATATTTTCTTACTTTTCTGAATGCTGAATTTCCAGTTGCTGTAGTTGACCCTGAACTATCAAGTTATTTGTTGAGAAAGTGAGCAGCTCTTGAAAAATATAACATTTGAAACTTGCTTATTAATACTGGCTGCAGAATTAGCTTGCCTTATTATCTGTAGCAAAAGAGTTATGTGTGTTATAATATTATTTATAGGAAATGACTCATTTAACAAGAGACACCCATGTTTTTAAACAATAATATTCTTGAAATGAATTTTTAATTTTATTTGGGACATAGCAATGTACATTACTAAAGATGGATATTACTGTGTGAAATGTTATCTGGACTTATACTAGTAATATATTAATAAGATTGCAGATAATTTTAATAAGCTTCTGTTTAACTTTTTTCCAATTTCTTTCTTTGATTCACTTTAAAATAAATTAAACTGTGTAACAATGCTGTAACACAGATCATTTGGAATACTTATAAGTATAGCATTGTTCTTCTGTTATAGCACTAGTCATTTAGGTACTGTGTATATATCACAGATGCAAATATATGTATGTATTAGAGGTATAACCACATATTTAACATCAAGGTGCTATTTAGGTAACCACATTAATCAGCATATAGTGTCAGGTATTAATATAGTATTAGTGTTATTATTGAAGTTATTTAGGTTATACTGTTGAAGTCATCTGATAATTTGCATTTCTAAATCATATTAACTGTAATTGTATTCTGTAATAATTATGATAGACCATATTGCATATAATGATGTATCTAAATACACTCAAAGAGAAAATCATTTTGCATGTTAAGATGTATAAACTACAAATAAACTACACACCAAGGGGAAATCATGTAGCAAATATATGGTTGTTAAATTATTGTGAAAGCAGAAAGGATGAGGGGCATTGCTCATATTAAAAGTCTGGTCTGAAATTAGGTATAGAGTGATAAAAAGCATAAGATAAACATATTTATATGAATCCAACATTGACTTTACATGTATTTATAATATGGAGGGCTTTATAGTCGAGGTTACCATTTACCTCAGCATCTGCAGTATAGAGCTAAGTCTCTTTCTGTGTCTCTCTCTGACCCTGTTTCTCTCAACTGGAGAATGATATTTTTTTTCTTTGAAGTCTGTTTTTTCTCTCATCTGGAAAATTTTATCTTTTTCTTTGAAGTCTATTTTTCTCTCATCTGGAGAATGTTGTCTGAGGTCTGTCTGTTTTTCATTAGAGGAGCAATATCTCTCTCTTTGTCAACCTTTCTCTTTCTGCATTTTTTTTCCTGTGGTGTGGCTCTCTTATGTGTGTTGTACTTTTTTTGGTGTCTCTTGCTTTTCATCTTTCTCTTTCTGTGCTATCTTTTTTCTGTGTGTGTCTCTTAATGTTGGTCTTTCTGAGTTGTCTCATTCTGTGTATGTATCTCTTTTTGTCTTTCTCTCTTTCTCTGTATCCCTCTCTTTGTTTTTCTCTTTTTTGTATCATCTTTTTCTTTGTGTGTGTCTCTCTTTGTCTCTTTTTCTCTTTCTGTGTTGTCTCTTTTTGTGTGTGTCTCTCTTTGTCCATCTTTCTCTTTCTGTGTTCTCTTTTTGTGTGTGTCTCTTTGTCTGTCTTTCTCTTTCTGTGTTGTCTCTTTTCGTGTGCATCTCTCTCTTAGGTGGAAAAAATATCTATTTCTCTATCTTTCTTTGTCCCAGAAGTGGAGAGTAATGTTTCATTTTTTTGTCTGTCTGTCTCTCTTTAACTTTGAACTAGAGAGTAATGTTTCTTTCTTTGTCTCTCTGACTCTGAACTGGAGAGCACTAACTCTTTCTCTCTGTCTCACCAGCCTTTCTTTTAGCTAGAGAGAAGTGTTTCCTGTTTGCCCCATTACCAGCCTGCATCTCTGACCTGGAGAGCAATGTCTCTCTCTCTCTTCCATTCCACCTCTCTCAGCTGGAAATCAGGGCTTGTTTTCTTTTTTCTCACAGCTAGTAATAACTCTTTGTGCCTGTCTCCCTGCATAATTTGTGTATATGCATAAAATTGTGAATTTGCAGTTTACAAGCTAAAGTTGTGTGCACAGTTTGGAAAGCATTTATAATTATTCCTATTTGTCAGTAAAGTTTTAGCAGTTTTTTTACTTGTTATGATGTACACTAATGTTAATTACCAGTAACTTAGTAACTTACTCCTTATTGAATTTTATATACAAATGTTCATTTTTAAAATAATTGAATAAATGTAAATATTACAGTATTTCATTCTTTTAAACAGCAAGATTGCTAAGTATTAATTTAGAAATAAAAAATACAGCATTAAATTTTGAAATACTTTATAGATTTTATCAAGATATAAGATAACTTGCATATACAGTAGTATAATCAAACACAGTCACACACACTTATGTTTTTATTGTCCGTTATTGTTAATGTCATGCTGTTTACCCATAAGGGATTCGATAGAATGTAGAATATTTTACTGGGTTTTTTGTGGTTTTTTTTATAAAAAAAAAGAATAACTTATTATAAAACAGGTTCTTCATTTGCCTGTAGGGCTCACTGTATGAGAAGGTATTGCAATTTCTAATCTATTAACATTTTCATTTATTTTCTTGAACATGACCTAGGAGAAGTTTTAAACAAGTATCATTTGGTCCCATATAATTGGAAATATAATATATTAAATAAATGTTTTTCGCAATATGAATACATATTTGATTAGCATCTCTAAATTTGTTTTGTTAGATTATAGTAGAATTATCCTAACAGTTTTCATTTTACAATTTTCAGTCTGAGATATTATGAAGCTATGCTCATACTTTACAATTACAAGATAGTAAAATGGTGTGTGCTATTTTAATTGTTAGTTTATGTTTATTTTCTAAATTTATAATTTTATATTGTTTATTACTATAATTGCATTTAATTTTGTTTATGAAGGTTTTTGTGGATGTTGTTTTGTGTATGTGCCAATTTTTATTTTTATGTGTGTGTGTTATTAATTTTAGGTGGACTTCACTATTTTTTGGAGATCGGGAGTCATCATCAACTAGTGAACCCCAACAGTCATCACTGGATGTATCAATTCACACTAATGACACGGTTGCATAATTTAAGTTTTTGTTGGTTAATTACTCTCAGAGTTGGTGACTATGTGAATGCATATATTTATCAATAAAAGGGTTGTGATATTGACTAATTTCTTAGTCATAGAAATTGAAAATGTAGGTATGCTTCCTGTTTCGATGAAATAGCAATTATTACATTTTCTTAACAGAGATAAAGAGAAGTAATAGAAATTCATTAGTCTTTATGTGGTTTCATTTCTCATTATGTATCACTGAAAGGTAATTAATTGGCTAGAAGTAAAAGTTAGGGATGAAAATGTAAAGAAATGCAAGCTCCAGATGCAATCTCTCATTATGTAATACTGAAAGATAATTAATTGGCTATAAATAAAAGTCACTGATGAGGTAAAGAAATGCAAGCCCCAAATGCAAAATAAGTCTGAAATTATACTGATCATTTTGGAGCGAATCTCATGTTTTCTTAAAGATTCTCTTCTATAGTTACAGTTAACATCATAGCATCCCCATGGTCAATAGTATACAGGTCTGTGGGACACCAGTCCTAGATTTGAGGCAAATAAACTGTATTTGCAACTTTTTCCCACTTGACGCTACAAAGTTCCTTGGGAGAGCCCATCACACTATTCTGCACTCCCTGTATTGGCTGACTGTTCACTATGATGGCACACAGTAATAGTTTCACTGTCAGATTGCACATCCTTTTAGAATTGCTGGCAATGCTGATCTAATCATACAGGTCTGTATACTGGAGCCCTACATATGACTTTGAGAGGCAAACTTATAGTACACAATCACAATCCTATCAGCTAGCAGTCTGCTGGCATTTTTTTTACTATGCATATGTTGTTGAAGACCTAAAAGAGAGAGAGGGAGGTGACCCCGTGCTGGGGATGGATATCCAAGGCATCAGAGAAGAGGTCACAGGCAAGACACTGTCCAAAATTCCTTGTACTTAAAAGATGCTCTGTTAAACGATCTTCAGAACTGTGAGAGAACACTTTCTTTTTAACTTACTATAAATTCTTTTGATAAGCCAGTCAGAACAGAGCCATAGCTAAATGATAGCCTGAAGCAAGGTTACTATGTCGTCCTTTGTGGAATTTTTCATGGTCGAAGTTTCTTAAGTCAGCAAATCAGGTTGAGTAATAAACAACTCACCCAGTGATTCTAACTAGTTCTAGGCGGTTGGCTAGTTATAAACGACCAATGATCTGATACTGGTCACTAACAAATCTAACCAATAAGAGTCAGACAGAAAGAGACCTGTTGTTCTTATCACTTTGATTTTGTCTACAGTCAAGTCTGGCCATAAAGGCTGATCATTAGCTGGTGAGTTATTTGACTGATAAAGAATAAGTGGACTTAGAAATATTTTCTTTTATTTTGAGCTATTGATATATGGTTTGTTACTTAGCAATATTTTCTTGCATTTTGAACTGTTGATTTAGGGTTTGTCATTTGACTCAAAGATGATTTCATGCACTTAGAATGTTGATTTTTATGAGTTTGCAATTAGATTTAGAAATGTTTTCATGTATTTGAAGTTTTCGTGTATTTGAATTATGTTCTATGACTTGTAATTAGAGAGATTTTGTATATTGCATTGTTGAACATATGACATTATCCCTAGTGGATTCCTGTATTTGATTATTTTTTATGCCCATGTTGTGTGAATGTGGGCTAATGAATTTTAATTTATTACAGGAATGTATTTTGAGAATGCTTAAGGAAAGACATGGAAGTGTAGAACATTTTAGATTTGAATCTTATGCACTGTCCCTTGATTGGACTTTTCCAGAAGAACAAGCCTTTCTGGGTTTTTTTGTTATCCACTTCAGACTGCAATGAACTACTGCACCCTACTTGAGTACGTTGGTAGGTGTCTGACACTATTGTTACACTTGTTGGCAGCAGGGGTGCTGAAAATTGGTTATTTGAATCTCCATTCCAGAACCATACAGCAGGAATTGGGTCCAGCTTTGGTCTGGAGAGATTGCTTACAGAATTCTTGGAACAGATCTGGTAGTGTGCTTAGAGGCATATATTAGACCCATTATATAAACAGGCAAAGTGAGCCTGTGACATTGTTGCAAAAACTGGGCCAGTGACAGCTTACATCATAAGAAGGTCATGTAAAATTAACTATTGCTTCTTCCATTCTTACTCAGATTTCTGTGATGAGAAATATACTCACAATCAGATTATTGATTACTAAATTGACTATTTTATTGTTAGGATAGAGACTGAATAAGTGGTAGACATTATCTGAACATTTATCCTCAGTAGAAGTAAAAGTGTCTAAATTCTTTTTTCAACTGTATTCTTTTGTATGTTTTGATTGTTGATTGAATAAATTTATTGTTGTTTCTTATTTATCCTTCTTATTCATATTATCTAAATTATGTGTTTGATGGGTGGATAGGGGCTCGTTAAAATAACTGAAAAGATGGTTCTATTACTCCTTAAATAAGAAGTTCTACCGACAGAAGAAATTATGTATCAGTATTATCTGTGTAAATGTTGTGAGTAAGGGGTAGAGTTTCTGTAGAGCCAGGTGATCCGCCAAGTGGGAGACAAGTTGAGCATTTTGTTGGGATTATTATTAATATATGAATTAAGATTCCTGTCACTTGTATTTAATTATGATTTATTAATTAGAATATAATAATAATAAATCATAACCAACAGTGGCCTGCATCAGAGAAGCTTTGATAACCTTTGATTACAGCTCTCTGCAGACAAAAACCAGTGAAGCATATGATTATTGTACACAAATCCAGAAGTATATTAAAGTAGGACTATAAGTGTTATGTTTAAGTTCTTGTACTGGAACACTTCCTGCATAACTGTACACAATAGCTTTGACTCCTGTTTGGTTCATTTCTAGCTCAAAGGTATCAAATACTATTCCAGACCTGTTACTAATCTGACAACTGTCCTCACCCTAGACTGTGCTGTCAGTCCCCATCCCCAGTCAGCAACCCAGCCTAGGGTGATGTCCTCTGTAACACTACACAGCTATTCCAGAATCATCCTTCCCAAATAAGATGCATTGCAAGTTGTTTATATTTAAGAGAATACAGACTTTTGTAAACTGTCTCATTTTCACCTATACTCATTTAAGAGCATGAACTGTGACTATAAGTTTTATTCTGGTATATTTACGTAGATTTTGTATATTGTGCTGCACATCAAATTTCACACTGAAAAATGTGCTCAGGGTGTTGAAATAAAGAAATACTTTCTTTGTTTACTAGTGCACTTGGAATTGAAGTTAAAACAGCTAATGTAACAAGAAGCTTCAAATGATTATTTGATCTTTAAGTCAGAATTGCCCATGACAGTTTAAAGAAAAAAAATTATTCTTTGTGTATTTGTCATTTTTAATCTGCTGAACATGTTTATAATAATTTTTTCTTTTCTTTTTTAAAAACAATTTCAGGGCATATTTAGATGGATTTTTGACTTTGTCAAATTAAGGTGAGTGTCTTCTCTTTGAATTATTTATCAAAGTAAATATATACATCAATATGTCTCTTTCTTTCTTTCAGTCTGTCTCTCTGTCTGTCTGCCTTTTTACACATACATATACAAACTGTAGTGAATAGCATAAGAAATTTATCTGTCTGCCTATCTGTCTGTCTGTCTGTCTGTTAAAATAAGTACATTTTTCCCCCCTGATTTTAGTGACCAGGACATTTTAAAAAAATGTGGGAGAGATGCAGTTCAGTACTTGACATTTCAGCGTTACCTTTTGGTCTATCTCATCATCATCACTGTCCTTTCCATTGGCGTCATTCTTCCAGTTAACTTCAAAGGAAATCTGCGTAAGTGAGATTGATATTGAGAATGATATTGAGAGTTGTCTTTAATACCTTTATATATATAAATTTATTTTCTTATAGTTTACAAAATGTACTGGAGTTTAAAATTAACAAAAAAGATAATTTGTGAAACTTGCAAATGTAAAGATAGAAAAAATTTTATCATTTTCGTTTTACACTTTTGTTTGTCAGAGTACTGATAACTTAAATTTTTTTTTTACATTGATATTTGTTAAAAATACAACAATTAAAAAAAAAATTCATTATAAAGTAAAATTAATATATCTATATATATATGACTATCATCTGGCAGCTACATTGTCTGCAGAAATTGCATTATATAAATGAAATTTAATTTAACTTATTAATTATTTTAAAAATTTGAAATTATGTAATAATAAATATGAATATGACTTATAAAATGTAAAATAATAAAACTGTGCATTATGCTGGTATGAGAAGACAAATGGCTATTTGTGATCTTGGAAGTAATGATATAACAAAATCTTTAAATTTTAATAAAAATAAAGTATTACTAACAAAAGCAAATGTTGTGATTTAATAATTATAGTCATCATTTTTGAGTATTTTTGAAATAGATTGATTATTTTGTTTAAAACCTACTGTACAATATGTTGGTTCTAGGAAGCTGACCATAAAATGTTATAAACAGTTAAGAAAGCTAATTCAAAAATGAATCTTACATGAGATATTTAAAGACCTATGAAAAATACTTGGGAATTGTCAGTCTTGTACCAGCATACAACTCCATAATCTTATGTGAAATGTACATGTATATTCTACTGGAACTGAGCCTTGTGCAGCTAAGCAGAGGTGCTCCATGCCTTTAGAGTTGGACATGTCAGTTTATACTAGTTAAGAGTAAAAAAATTTATTAATCCAACTGACATATCCAACTCTATACTAATTATACTAATCTCTTCCATACATACATAGCTAGAGGTAGATTAATTAGTATTTATTACTCTTAACTAGTGTAATCTCTTCCATACCTACCAGCCAGTAATAAAATGTCAATATGCACAACGACAATATTTCTAAAATGTGATGCAAATGATGGAGAATCAGGTGACACATTTTCAATCAAAATGTTCTTATCTCTCATAAATTGGTGTAAAAGGTCCATTTATTTGAATAAATGTTGCTGTTATCAATGTGATGCAAATTGGAAGATCACTGAATCTGTATGCCAGTGCCTGGACCACATAGCTAACCACCCCCTAAGAGCATTGTCACATTTTTCATGATCTTTTGACATTGAGTCATATATATGTAAAATATTCAGAGTTTATTAATGTTTTACTTTTTACTTTTACTGTGTTTATTCCTTATTTGTATAATAATGATTAATTATTAATAATCATTGTTCTATAATTTCCAGTTGGAAATGCTACTGAATTTGGTCATACAACTATTGGCAATTTAGATCCAAGGTAAGTTGATCAAGAATCACATCATTTAGATCCAAGGTAAATTGATTAAGAATTGAATGTTGTCATTTAGAACCAAAGTAAATTGATCAGGAGCTATGTTGTCATTTAGATCTAAGATAAGTTGATCAAAATCCCGTTGTCATTTAGATCCAAGGTAAATTGATCAGGAGTTATGCTGTAATTTAGATCCAAATAAAGTTGATCAATTATATATCCTGTAGTCGTTTAGATCAAAGGTAAATTGATGAAAAATTGAATATTGTTTAGATCCAAGGTAAATCGAGAATCGAATGTTGTCATGCAGATCGAAGGTAAATTGATCATGAGTCAATGTTATTGTCACTTAGATCCAAGGTAAATTGATCATGAGTTATGTTGTCATTTAGATCCAAAGTAAATTGGTCAAGTTGCTTTTTGAAAATAGCTCTATTAGCTGCATTCTTTGCCAAATCTTCATACTGTTGGAGTTACTGTTAACTCCAAAATGTACATGACAACCAGCAATCTTTTATCAAATCTTCATACTATTAGATGTTACTGTTCTGGAAACTTGAAAACGTACTCCACAACTAGCATTCTTTTCCCAGATATTTATACTGTCGGAGTTTACTGTAAGCCTGAGAATGTATATCACAACCAATATTCTTTTACCAAATCTTCATATTGTTAGAATTTATTTTTAAAGCCAAATGTAGCCAACAGTCACATTGTGAAGGAGTCTGTTGCCATTGGATCGGACAGCTGTCATCTTTTTATGGAAAAATCTACCATCTTAGTGACCCAGACTGCATAAGACTGTCATTCTTTATGAGGTCATTCTATTACCCTTGAATAGATCTGTTCATCATCTCTATATACAAGTATGTCATCGTAGGACCCACACTTGTTTTCATGAATAACTGATTAATGATAGTAATTTGATAGTTTCTTTGTCAGATAGAGGAAGGGGGGATGTGATAGATCATTATAATCTTTTCATTATAGATACATTGTAATAAGCTTTCTATTCTAGACACAATATAAGCTTTCCATTCTAGACACATTATAAAGTTTCCATTCTAGACATATTATAAACTTTCCATTTTAGACCACATTATAAGGTTTCCACTCTAGACACATTATAAGCTTTCCATTCTAGACACATAAGCATGCATTACTATTTGTTATTATTTCTTTGTTTTTTGAACTAGCAAAACTGCTGATAGTCCAAAAATTTTACAACTTCATTAGTTTAGATGTGGATAAGATCAAAGTTATATTTGAGAGATAACTCCTGAATACTAAGTCTCTTACATTTATCCAAGTTTGATTTTTGCAGAGTTTGTACTGATTGCATTATATATATTAGTTTAAACAGTGCCTTCTATAATTTTTGTCATACATTTGAAAAGTCAGGTTAGTATATTTGTAAACTTTTACAGTGATAGATTATTATTGTAAATAATTTTAAAATAATATAATTTAAATCTTAAATATTTATGAATGAGAAAAGCAAGTTATGCCAATGGTGAAGTATTAATAGATGTTCTAAATAAATGTTAAAAAATCTTTTTACATTAATTTTGAGGAATTTTGTAAGTATATATCAAACGTTGAATTTTTTTGCAGTTCGCCAATGCTGTGGCTGCATGCCATTTTTTCTGTTGTCTACCTGTTTATCATGTTTTTTGTTCTCCATCACTTTAACACCAATCTGGATGTGGATGAGAATGAACAGGTATAGGGTTTTAATGTTTCACATGTTTCATGTTTTATTTCTTTATTTAATCTTCTTCAGCAGATTTATTGTTGAATATCTGTAGGACACATTATCTCTTATTTAACTGGCTACCTTGGGCAACACTGTATATGCAGTTAAAAAAGAGAGAGATGATATACAAATTCACCTTTCTAAAGACAATTTTGTTTCCTATTTGAAAAAAAAAATGGTGCAAAATTTTTTATTTTATACTGCTGCAATTCCAGTGACAAGAGTCACAAATACACTGCTGCTGGTTAGCCAGTTGTAAACCTGGAAGATAAAGTGGGGTTGGTTCTTGTAGGATTGTCTTCACACACAAAACACATAATGTTTAGAAACACTATTTATGTTTATTCATATGCACAAACACCTCTCACAAATATATCTTAGAAATCAACTCACTCTGTGACAAACAATATTATTTGTAGTAAATGTCAATAGAAGGCTCACATTATAAAGTTCCTTACATTATCCATTGCAAAAAGCAATAAATAATAACACATGGCTCAATTTATAGAGTTCCTTATTATCAGTCCTGCAATCAATGTTCAAGTGGGTAAGAATTAGATTAAGTATAAATATTTAATTCATGAAACTGTTACCAAAGAACTAATAGCCAAGAGTTATAGCTTGTCGTGCACAAGACAGGTAGGCACTGGAAAGTAATATTTACAAAATGTTGAAGCATTTTAGTTCATATAAAAGATGAAAGAATTTACTAATTTGCAGAAGTTAGTAGTCAAAGTTTCTGAACAATCTGAAAGGAACAACAAAAAATGAAATGTTTGTAATAATCTTGCATTCAAGATACCAATTTTCTTTTGTTTGCAAGTGTTTTTTGAAAGTAGTATTTAGAAAATGATGACACATTTTAGTTCATACAAAAGAAGAAAGAATTCTCCTAATTATCATAAGTTGGTAGTCTGTGATCTGATAGGCACTTAACAATAGCAAAGCAGAATGCTAAAGACTTTAGGTACATATTCACTTGCATATATTTTATATTCCCATCTATTTGTATTTCTCCTTTTGTTGTAAACATCTGATTGTGTGATGAAAAATTTATTATATTTTCCATGCATGTCTGCAGTTATAAATTCATCATTCCTCACTGTTTGCTTATAGTTCATTGTTAATAGTAAAAGACCAATATTTTGTTTTTATTTTTTTACTTGGGTTTATGGTGCCTTTCAACTGATTTCATAGACAGGCACACACAATCTGGTGGAAAGATTTATATTGTCGAAGGGAGAAATATGGTATGTAGATGGGAGAGTGAAGGATTGGGCAGTGAACAACCTGCTTTGTTTGATTTGTAACTGCCAAGGGACTTTTAGCATATGCAATCTGTAGCATACAGGACTCGGTCTATATATGAAATACTAGACCTTAAACCCACAACCTTGACTTATAGGAGTTATTTAAGAGTCTACTTGTAAATTTTTTCTTCCAGATTAGGTTTGAACATTAGTCACTTGGATGATAGGCTAATACTTCTGCACAATTGCATGTTCTAAAATACTGAAGGGTGTCACAGGAAATGAGGGACAGAAATTATATTTTATTTCATTTTAAAAAACCGCTAACAAAACTAGTTGAAGTAACCCGAGTTTTGTTATTTTCATATGTAGCATGTAACTTCCAGTAACGGTCACCTAAGATCTCTTTAGTAGACGGACGTTCGTGACGCAGTGTGTGTCAATTATCATATTGAATATATATATTAGTTTATGAAAGATATGTATATTGAACAATTGGGACAACTGCGCAATACAGTCACATGTTGTTGACGAGAGAAATGACCAGTGCGCATTAGAATTGACCACAGAAAAGCGTGCATCATGATTACCACTATATATCCAAGGCAAAAATCATGTCACAGGACATAGCTTCTGGAAGTTTTGGAAACCTTCAGTGAAGCTATATAAGAGGCAAAATGAAGATTTTAGTCTCAATGTTGAAAACGTCGATTCGTCTGAAGCCAGTCTAACTTCACGTATGAATTACCTCATGTACAGAGATTTCATAAAGGAAAGCTGCAATAATCTCTTTCCATCCGTTTTCCATCCGTCTGATGCCATATATTGAGTAACGAGGCAAAATTACTCAGTATAACTTTTGGCAAAGTGGAAAGTTCGCTGTCAAAGAAAACCCGATGTATGCGACGCTGGTTGTATGCAGTTAATGACACGAGGGACCAATTTGTTCTCCCCCCTGTCTCAGTTTGGTTTGACAGATCTATCCCGCTAATTGAGAAGGCTAGCACCGAGATTTTCTTACAGATATCCGGATTTCTACACTCAATGTAATGCGACGACACATCCCACTGGACGACTCCACCCGATAATGCTAAACGTCGTTGGCGTGTCCGTTTACAGCGACAATTATCGAGGCTGACAACAGTCAGCTAAATTTCAGATTTCTCCCCAGTGATAATCTGAAAGTGGTGCCTAGATTCTGCAGAATCTTCACCTGTAATGCGACGCCTCAATTGCGTCGTGATCTTCACTTTGAAGTGCCGCTTATAAGTGACGTGTGAGCTTACGTCATCTCCTTGGAACTCTGACATTAATAGTGAGTAATCATTAGCACGGCTAACGCGCACATACTTAAGTCTAGGACTCTAAGAAAATGAACACTATTATATCATTTGTGAAATTCGAACTGTAATGTTAAAAGTAATGCTTATTTTACATGTCAACTATTGTTAAAGCGGCCCCATTTGCCGCATAAGAATTGTGTAATTAATCTTTATTTTATATTTTGAATTTCATCATTTTCATCTCCCCTTATTTCCCACAAAGTGTATGACATTGGAAAGTTGAATGAATGATTAATCACTGTGCGAAAGAGTAGTGCCCCTTTTAAATCGGGAAATAAATAACCTGATTTAAACATCTTTCAACTCTCTTGTTATTTATAGTTTTTGAGAGGGACGAAAGAATTTGTACTATTGTTTTGCACCGTTCGTCTGTTCGTCCATTTATTCACATTTATGATACACACTCACAACACACACCGCCAATAAAACGTTCCTTGGCATGACACTAATAAACTGGGCCCCACCCAAACATCAATGGTGTATGTCATGTGTGTCTATGTAACAACTTGACGCGACGTAGTACTGGCATACGTCACATGGGCTTTTCTTGGAGGTGCACCGGAGCAGGCCAAAAATAGACTTCACCCCTTGCATCTCTAACCTCAGCTCGGGGTCGGCTTGTAACGAGCCCTCCCGTTTCGTGACAAAGGGGATTGGTTGTTTTTATGTAAGGCAAAGAGGAGAGAAAGTCTCTTTGATGTTGTAAACTTCATTGATCTCCCCTTTGGGTTTTTGTTTTGATGTGCATCCCCAAGGGTGTGAATTCCTGAGGATCAGTCTCCTTGAGTTTTTTTGATTATACTCTTACAGTTTCCAAAACTCATATACTCTTATAAGAAATTGTCACTTGCATTGCTTAAAGTTAAATAAATAAAAATGTTAACTATTAATCAATAGTATTATATGCAGGTGTCCCGTACACTGATGATATCCAACATTCCTACTGACAAATGCAATGCTGATAACATCAGACTACATTTCCAGTGAGTTATTGATTATTATAGCCTCTGAGTGAAAAATATATGAACAAATACAGGTGTCCTAAAGTTGTCTGCATAAATGTCTATGTATATCTCTCCCTCCCTCTCTCTCTCCCTCCCTCAGAGTGAAAGATTCATGAACAAACACAGGTATTGTCTGCATAAATGTCTATGTATATATAATATATTCTGTTGACTATATGTTTTGCCTGTAAATGTTAATAGCATCTTTAAGTGAATTGGGATGGAAAAGATTTTTTTGGAAACTAGTTTTTTTTTTTTTTTAAGTAAAGCTCCTTATAAATAGGCTTTCTGTTATTGTAGTTTGGTGTATGAGACCTAGTTGTCAGGAGCTGGGTAACTTGGGACTGGGTGTCAGGATCTAGGTACATAAAATGTGCAGTTAGAATGTAATCTTATTTTCTTGTTGTTGTTAACACATCATATTTCCATGCTTTAGTGAATAATACAAAGATTTTGCTTTTGGAGTTCTTAAGAAAACTGAAATCATCACTTTTCTTCTGATCAAAACTGTTTTTGCCTTTTTGTTTTTATTTGTTGCCATTCTTGCATACTTTTCAATGAATTGTTTTTTTAACAGAGAGGCATATCCTGAGTTGACAGTGACTGCTATAGAGTTTGCCTACAACATTAATAAACTTGTCAAGCTTGACCGCAAGCGGTATGTATGCTGTAATAACAGTCAAAGTTTAATTGACACTTTCTTCTGTTTTCATTTTAGAGTTCTCCCCATCTCTCTTTCTTTGGGGGTGGGGTTGTTTTGTTGTTTCCCACCATCATTTATTTATTTCCCTCTGCTTCTCATTATTGCTACTTGCTTTAATGTCTTTCAGCTTGTCTCTAGAAGTGTATCCATTGTTTTTGTGTTTTTTTTCCATGTGCCCTTGTTTGTAGGAAACAAGCTCTGGAAGCATACCTGTACTCTGAGCTTGATTTTGCCAAACACGGTCAACGGCCAACCATGCGACCCTACAAATGTGGACGGTGCTGCTGTTGTCCTTGCTGTAAAGAGGTGGGTACATTATTTAAAATAGATCCTATTAATTCATTACCGAATATCAGTTAAAGTGGGTGGGTACATTATATGAGCATTAGAATAAATCAGATTAATGAAGGATTCATTCATTACCTAATGTCTATTAAAGTGGGTGCGTTATACAAGCTTTAGAATAAATCTGATTAATTCATTACTGAGTGTCTATTAAAGTGGGTGGGTACATTATATAAACATCAGAATAGACCTGATTAATTCATTACCAAATGTCTATTAAAATGGGTGGGTTACATAACCATTAGAATAGATCTGATTAATTCATTACTAGATGTGTATCAAAGTGGGTAGGTTATGTAAGCAATTGAATAGGCCTGATTAACTCCTTACCAAATTTGTATCCTAGTGTATGTGTGATAGAATAGATTTGGATAATACATTACCAATTGTGTTTCAAAGTGGTTTACATTTTAAAATAATACAGAGCAATATATTTTATTTAGAGTATTTCATTGTCGGATAGACCATGTGATTTGTCTTTAAGAAGCCAATCAATCTTGTCACTTATCTTTAATGAGCCAGTCTAACTAAAAGATTGTCCCTTTGTTATTTCTTTCTGATACTCATTCAGTAGATATTATTTCATTTCATTATATAAATATGATTATTTTCTATTTTATTAATTTATTTTATTTGGTTTTTATTTTATTTTATTTGTATTTTGTTCATTTTGAAGGGAACACACAATATGACACTTATTATTAGTTGATAGTTAGGGGCAATACTCCAGAAAAATTAACAAAGCATTGTAACTTAATCTTTCTCCCCACCACCAACAATGTTAACATTCATGAAAGAGGAGAAAACAACCATCAGCCTCATAGAGATTCTTTCATCAAAACTGTGCTCTTGGAGCCTTCTCTCGGTGGTGTTCAGAATCACGCTCAAACCCAGGAAAAATTATTTTACCTTAACTTTGCATTCCTTAAGTGAATAATAGTTATGTTTACTAATATAATTATATCTTTACAAATGCATTTAACAGTAATCAGTACTCACAGATAGCTTATTAAAATATTTGGCTTATAGCAGTCTTACCAGTTTCTAAAAGGTTTAGTTATAGATATTAACAAAATGTTAGAGATGAATCATAATGTAGAACTATCATCTTATTCACCAGCAGCTACAACACTACCTCAGGGCAGAAATGAAAAAGCATTGTTTTGTCATAGCCACAAATATAGTTTAAACAGATTAGACATTGCTTCAGCATTTTAACAGAATCAACTGTGGTGCAACAAAATTAGCGATAGAAAGTGATAGTTCATTAGGAAATAATATATTGAAGGAAATGGAAATAAGTTATTTAAAGTGTTACGTTTAAAAGTTATATTACCTTATACAATAAGGATTGAACATAAACCATGGCTGTTATCAACAACTCTCAACGGCACCGCCATACAAGCTCGCCATGTTTTTCAGGACACTGATATGGTATTACATAACAATATGTCATAGTTTGTGTATTTTTTTTTGTGCACTTTAATTGAGATGAAACATAGTTGCATAATTCTGTATGTTTCATTTAACTTTAAGTATGAAAAGGAAATAGAATCCAGTGAACCACTAACAAAAAAAATATTACCTTTCTCACCTAAAAATATATTATTCAGAAAATGAAATCATGAAATATCTATCTCTCTATTTGTAATCTGCTGACATAGGTTATCATATGACAAGAACATAGCATACTGCAGTGAATGTTTATTCTTTGCTATTTGACAAAAATACTGACTTTGAAAAGTCCTTTCTTTTAAAAAAAATATTAAAGACAAACATAATGAGACATATTGAACAAATTATTAAAGGTAAACATAATGAGACATATTAAGCAACTTATTAAAGATAAACATGAGAAATATCAATCAAATTATTGAAGATAAACATAATGAGATGTTAAGCAAATTATTAAAGACAAACATAATGAGACATGTTAAGCAAATTATTAAAGATAAACATAATGAGACATATTAAACAAATTATTGAAGACTAACTTAACGAGACATTAAGCAAATTATTGACAAACATAATGAGACATTAAGCAAATTATTAAAGACAAACTTAATGAGACATTAAGCAAATTATTAAAGACAAACATAATGAGACATATTAAGCACATTATTAAAGACAAACATAATGAGATATATTAAGCAAATTATTAAAGACAAATTTAATGAGACATTAAGCAAATTATTAAAGACAAACATAATGAGACATTGAATAAATTATTAAAGACAAACATAATGAGACATATTAAGCAAATTGTTAAAGATAAGCATGAGATATTAAACAAATTATTAATGAGACATCAAGTAAATTATTAAACAAACACAATGAGACATAATTAAGCAAATTATTAAAGATAAACATGAGACATATTAAGCAGATTAATTATTAAAGATAAACATAATGAGATATTAAATAAATTATTAAACATAAACATAATGAGACATAATTAAAGCCTGAAGGAAGAAACTGTTCAGAAATTTGATATCTGTTTCTAAAGAGTGGTGGATAAGAAGACTGAAGAATATAATATATACTTTTACAAGACATATGAGAATTGTGAATGAGAGTTGTGCTGTGATTCCAGATGATCATAGTTGTCACTGAAATCTTTTATAATTGGGTCACATTAACAATAATACTAAAATATGTACGTATAGCTAATTTAATAAAGTAATAATAATATTAATAATAAAGGTTAATGGAATGGAATGCTTAATCTTATGAAAGCTTTTTATTCTTTACAATTATTTTAATAAGTTTTGGCCAGTCATGGTCTAACTTACTGGGTAAAATTTAAAAAAACAAACTTTGTAATGTTTCTTATGCAAATTTGAGATCTGGTATTAATGTTAGGACCTATTTGACAAGAATGGTTGAACTCGCAATTGTAATAATTTTCATCCAATCATGGTCAAACTTACTAGCTTAAAACATAAAGTAGGCAATAAAATACACATTAACATCTGACATCTTTACCCATCTTGTGAATAACTCATTATAATTTCAATAAAAGAGTGCACTTAGTTCTTCTTCTACTTCTTATTTTTTTTTTTTTTTAGAAATTCTGCATGAAACTCAAAGTGGAGAGTGATATATACTGCTAGATAACTTTCTATTCCATTCATGCTAAAAATTGCTAAAATCAGCACAAGATGAAAACACTATATTATATCCAGATTAAAACAGATATTAGAAATTCTGATTTATGAAAGAGCAAGAAAATAAAAAAAAATTCATTTGAACATGACAATATTTTGTTAAAGATTGCATTTTTTCCTTGTTAGCATACTATTAATTAATTACATTTTACTCAGAATGAATTTGTGCAAAGTCTTTAGTTGATTGGATCTTTTAATTTAATTATTTTTGCATTGTATCTATATGTTTTCATTGTGGTTTAAAATACTGACATTATTTACAAAAACTGAAAAAATATAAAAGAATTGCCCAACTGTTTGTAACCTTTAACATGTTGACAGTAATCACTTTGGCAGGTGGATGCTATAAAGTTTTATCTGGCAGAAGAAGAGGAGCTAAAATTAAAATGTGATAAAGAAAAGGAATCAGCCTATAAAAATCCACTAGGCATTGCCTTTATCACAATGCCATCTGAAACACAGGCACAGAGGTTAGTAAGAGTATGATATGTGAAAGTGAAATGTGGATTTTTCTTGCAATGCTTAACCCCTTCACACCAGGGACTTTTTTTTCTCCATTTTTAATTCCATTCTTAGTGTTTGTATACTGCAAGTATAATTTGCTCAAAACCAGAAAGGAATGAAGGAAAGGATACAAATGATATTCACTAAGTTTACTGGAGTTGTATCCCTTTGTATATGACCTTTAACCATTGATCCAACCGTTAAATTTGATGAATGCACATAGTACATTCTAGATAATTCCTTCACTGCTTAAGTCATTTGTTTCTCTTTTCTTCTCTGAGTGTTAACTTGTCTCAAATTTAAAGGGTTAAGTCATTTTGCTCTTGGCTAATGTTTCTTTAGCTGATTTACAAGAATGTCTGCCTGTTGCTTAATTGAATAAAAATTTTAATTTGTTTTGATTTGTTTTTAGGTTGTCATTGCTTTATTTAGGTTGGCTGGTAAAAAAGTGCATGTTTGAAAAGGCTTGTTGAGTCTTGTACTAATATGCTCTCAAGTTGCAGACATAGAATGCATACGATTGAATGGCCCATGTGTTTTGTCCCTGGAATTTGTTGTTTCTCTTGCCCATTTAGAGGGTGATAGGTGTTCAAGAAAGCTGAAGAGACCTAACATAAAGAACAGATACTGCTCATAAAGGTGTGGAGAGGGGTAGATCCTCATAGTTTACAGTTTTATTCATGATAAACCAAAGTAAGAAATATTTCAATGTTAAACAGACAGTTAAGGCTTGATCTGCTTCCATATGATCAGCTAAGTGTGTAGCTTGTCTTGAAGGCTTGTTAAAATATTTGGGCTTTACTTTTTCACAGAGTTCGGGCAGATTTTTCTTACAATTGCAAAGGGACACACAATCCACAGATGTCCAGTGTTTATGCTGAGATGCATGTGCAAAACTGGCAGGTCCACTTTGCCCCACCTCCTGATAGCGTATTCTGGTTGGTATTGTATTATGAATGTTATTGACTGCAGGTTGGTATTGTATTATGAATAAGTTATTGACTGCAGGTTGGTATTGTATTATGAATAAGTTATTGACTGCAGGTTGGTATTGTATTATGAATAAGTTATTGACTGCAGGTTGGTATTGTATTATGAATAAGTTATTGACTGCTGGTTGGTATTGTATTACGAATAAGTTATTGACTGCTGGTTGGTATTGTAAAGTATTATGAATAAGTTATTGACTGCTGGTTGGTATTGTAAAGTATTATGAATAAGTTATTAACTGCTGGATGGTATTGTAAAGTATTATGATTAAGTTATTGACTGCTGGATGGTATTGTAAAGTATTATGATTAAGTTATTGAATGCTGGTTTCAGGCATTGCTTTCATAATGCAGTTTTTGTGGATAGATGAATAAGTTCTTGACTGTTAGTATTAGGCATTGCTTTCATAATGCAGTGATTAGAAGATAGATAAATAAATTCTTGACTGTTGGTATCAGGCACTACTTCATAATGCAATAGTTAGTGGACAAGACAACTAATATCATTCTTGTTACTGCTACTAATTGAGAAACAACAAGTGGCTGACAGAAAACCATCAATATATGTTAAATATATGGTGGAACACAATGACTGCTTAGTAAGAAAATATATAATAATCATATTAGCCACTGCAGACAACTCGTTTTAAAAACAAAATGTATTATAGCTTCTCAGAAGTGTTTTGTATGTGTATATGTAAAATTACTTTTTCTAAAATGCTTTTAAAGTAGTCACGCTTTGGAAGTAGCCTTACTGCTTTTTGAAAGAAGGGGAGCTAAACCTGCATTATGGCTCTTGGTTATTTGTTGTAAACTTGCTGTCAAGATCGCTAGTTTATTTGTGAAATGAGACTTCAGAGAATTAAGAAATCATTATTTCATCATATTAGGATGTTTAAATGTTGTTGAAATTATTAGATTTATAGATTAAATGTTGTAGGTATTAATTAGATTTATAGAATAAATCTTGTAGGAATTATTTGATTTAAATAAATGTTATTGGAATTATTTAATTTTTAAAACAAGCAAACACTAAAGTGATAATTACACAGTTGTAGAAAGTACATTCTTACTAACTGTAAATGTTTATATAAAGAGTTTAGTGCCAAAATGTGATGTACTGTACAAAGAAATTTAAAAGATTTCTATTAGTAATAGCATAGCTTATGCTTGATATTTAATTTAAGCATGCAAAGTGCTGTTTTCCACTTTTTTAATAATTGTAAATTATTTGAGTTATAACATAATGGCAGTTTTTGTTTGTTTGTTGACATCTAATGATGTTAGCCATTACACACAACAAAGTCTACTTTATCAAGAATATGCATGCACGCATGCACATGCTCTCTCTCACACAGACTTATTGATCAAAGTTAAAAAATATTTAAGACAACCTTAACAGTAATACATTTTGACATCACTACTTATGATAATTCAGTTTAAGTTTTTTAGCAACTTCATTGATAAATAAAAGGGGAAATATAGAGGACTATGGTTTTACCTGTATTAAATCCAGATTCTTTATGTAAACAAAGACTGTGAGTTCAGTACTTAGATTCTCTTATTTATTCTATTGTAAGCAGTGATGAGTGTGATAATCATGCTTTTATTAGTATCAGCCATGTTTGGCTAATAACACATATTTGAATCAACAGCCTTCTACTGCTCTTGTACTTTATTCTTGATTACCAGGGAAAACCTTTCAACACCTCAGTGGAAGTGGTATTTACAAACCATCTGCATGAACAGCTCCCTGATAATATTGTTGTTCTTCTTAACAACACCGATCATGTTTCTGCACACTTTGGACTTGATTGGTTTATTCAAAAATCCTGGAATGGCTAGTCATGTACGCATTTGGTTTGTATAAATATCTTCCTGTATAAAATGCTTTCTTTTAACATGGACATAAACAAATGTTACATTAATTTTAATTTTATTTATATGTTGATGTATGAGGATTTTATATGTGATGCATTTTTGTGTGTTCTTGAATTAGAAAGTATTTTAAACAATGAAGTTATTTTGCCACTGAATATCATATACTTGTTCAGGGTTTTAATTTGGAAAATCTTAAGGTAAAATGTTTCCGCAATACTTATCCTCAGTGCTTATGCAAAACTAAAAAAATATTTTTATACTTAGACACATTATTTTACCATACAAACATAGAAGAGGTGGTTAATTATGGTTATATTTGTTTATTATTATATGTATAATCATTAATTACTCATTATATATTATCATGAATATTATTTCTCTGTCCATTGGATTATTTAGCTTGTTTATGTTGTAATTCTGTCTTTTCTTTCTGTTGCATTTCTTGTCTGCCTTCATGCAAATAACTTGTGTATACTTATTAAAACTAGTGTTGAACAAATACACAAAAATGTACTTTTCTCTCATTCCACCCAATATTTGTTTTATATAAGAGTGTAGTTATACATGTATATGAGTGTAATTAAATATAAGAACGTAGTTATAAATAAGAATGTAGTTATATGTGAGTGTAGTTATATATAAGAATGTAGTTATATATGAGTGTAGTTATAAATAAGAATGTAGTTATATGTGAGTGTAGTTATATATAAGAATGTAGTTATATGTGAGTGTAGTTATATATAAGAATGTAGTTATATGTGAGTGTAGTTATATATAAGAATGTAGTTATATGTGAGTGTAGTTATATATAAGAATGTAGTTATATGTAAGAGTATAATTATACAAGTGTAGTGATATATATGAGTGTAGCTGTATACAAGAGTGTAGTTATGTATAAGGGTGTAATTATACATAC
The DNA here is from genome assembly GCA_028829895.1 of Sinotaia quadrata. Lineage (NCBI taxonomy): Eukaryota > Metazoa > Mollusca > Gastropoda > Architaenioglossa > Viviparidae > Sinotaia > Sinotaia quadrata. The sequence continues at coordinate 106,233,516 of CM054177.1, read as the reverse complement.
AAGTGTAGTTATATATGCGTGTAGTTATATATATATATATGTGAGTGTAGTTAAATACAAGATATAAATAAGTGTGTAGTTATATATAAGAGTGTAGGATGTATATAACAATGTAGTTATTTATAAGATTGTAGCTATATATATGAGTGTAGTTTATTATTTTTGTGTAGTTATATATATATAAGAGTGTGATTATATAATAGTTATATATATGAGTGTAGTTATTTTTATGAGCATATGCGTGTGTGTATATATATACTATATATATAATATAGTGTAGTTATATGTAAGAATGTGGTTGTATAAATGAGTGTAGTTATATATAAAAGTGTAGTCTAAAGTGCACTGCTTGAATGGTAAATCAGAAACTGTTGTCTAACAGTCTCTGAGACAAGTTTATGACTTGGTACTATTTCCATAGTTCACAGTGGTAAACCAGGAACCATCAACTATTGCACTAAGACAAGTTTATGACTTAATACTACTTCCGTAGTTCACAGTGGTAAACCAGGAACTGTCATCTAGTAGTAATGAGACAAGTTTGACTTGGTTTTTGTAGTTTATAGTGGTAAATCATCTAGCAGTGCACTGACACACACACACACACACACACACACATACACACACACACACGCATGCGCACGCACACGCACGCACGCACGCACACACACACACACACACACACACACACACTGTGCATGCACACACAATTATAAGTATGTATATGTAAATAAATATGTATGTATATACATTTTCCGTGTAAATTATTTATTGTTTGTTTAATGCTTTACCTTTTATCTGTACACTTTTCAAAGTTAAATAGTAAAATAACTTTATTTCTTGTAGAGTCCGATAATTGTTCAGTTTCTGCCTACTTTGCTGCTATGGTTATTCTCCGCTACGCTGCCCAGATTATTTTACTATTCAGACCAACTTATTGGCCATTGGACAAAGTAAGAATAAAATTATAATTTTATGGACTGCTTTAAACAATCTGATATTATATATTGAGTATCATTAGCAGTATGTGTTTAAAAAATTGTAAGAAAACATGTTGACTTTAGTTTACTTTTAGTTGAATTAATTGGGAATTGTTCTAATTATAATCTAGCTGCCATTTCAGAGGAAGGTCATGCCTATAAAAGTATAAATACAAAAACATCTGGAATTTTTGACATTATAGTCAGAAAACAAGTTTGACATTATAATTGATAAATACATTGTGTCTAAATGCAGTTCAGCATTTATTTTGTAAAAGATTAGAATTTTGCTAAAATCACTAATTTGTTATTAACTGTTTTGCAACCAATATCCAACTCACCCCCCATGCACACATATACATGCATTTTAAATATTTTGTTAGCATTTAATATTTTTGTATACCTTTAAATGCTTCACAATTTGAGTTTTGGCTGTGGGAAAATAACATTTTGGAAAAAATCCCACTGAGATGGGTTTTGATCCCACAGCCTGTATAAGTCTAGTATGGTGACCACTTTGGTCAATGAGCTTTCTAGATAGCTTCACATACTACAACAATGTATTAATATTTAGTAGTTACATTTACTGTCTGAAATATTTATTTTTCTCTTTAGTTGCTATATGTGTGTGTGTGTGGTGGGTGGGTGGGGTGTATGGGATTGCATTTTTGCTGTGTACCTTCATGTGCACATTTTTTTAAACATGCAGGTCTACACACCATCATTCCATCATGCGTAAGTCATTCATCTTCTTACAGCTGATGACGCTCATCTTGCCTTCCTTGGGTCTGACAAGGTGAGTTAAAAGATGTCATAATGTGTCTTGTCTTTATTAAAGGGATATCATTTGGATTCACCTGTACATGAATTGTTAAAACAATAACAAAGATCAGCAGTAGTTTGTTTTATAAATTTTATTTTGATGTTAAGAATAATGATGCTGTTAACATCATTATCGTCAATTTTTATTATTTAAATTTTTGAATTAAAAAGTTAAAAACAAATTGTTTTAATTATTTGAAAATAATATGCAAATATTGAAACAAGAGATTTTAAAACATTTATAGATTTACAGTACCTGATAAATTTGCTTAATAGTTCTAAAATTATATTATGTCTAAAATGGAACATTCACTTAATTATAAATAAACCCTAGATTTACGAATTTAAAAAGTTTCTAAACTTTATTAACCAGTTAAGCCACAGTAAAAAAATGGAATATTAAAGATTTTGAAAACAAGTTAGAATTTAATTAAAATGATTCTGAATAATAACCACTTTTAAACTCTTTTCATAAACATAGACATCAAAATATAATTTATAAATTTAGAAGTAAAAGTATTGTAAAAATGTATCCTGTAGATTAGATGGTATAATATACAACATCATGAAGTGAAAACAAATGAAATGTGCAGGTAGAAAACTCAAATAATTTCACCGTAAATATATCAATATTTCATATATAAATTATTTATGTGTTGAAAGAAACAAAGTTTGTAGATGTTGACAGGTATTTAAACCTAAAAATGTAAATATTTTAAAATATCAGTTTCAGTAAAATTGTACTATACTGATAGTTCATTCTGAATCTCAGACAACTAATAAGAACTGATATAAACAACCATACAATTCATTACTGTAGTGATACAGGAAGTCTGAAGCAAAATAGTTATTTTATTGTTTTATATTTTTTATATTTATACGGAAAATATTTTTATTTTGATAACTACCACATTTATTAATGACTTAATCCCACCTTGAGTTGAACTTTTACATGAATTATGATTTGAGATAATTATAGCCATATGCATGACAAATTGTCCAAAAGAATGATGGATATTTTTCTTGTTTATATCATCTATAGTTATCAGCTAATGAGAGGATCTTTTATATTTTAATAACTACCTTGTGTAATAATGACATCATGATGTGTTGACTGCTCTTGGCCACAATTTATGTCATAAACTCTTGTCATAGCATGTGTGTTCTAACTAAACAGTACTAAAAAAGGGCAGCATTAACTGGGGTATTACTATATTTTACTATAATTAAAGCATAGTTGTGATCTGATAAGGATTGTTTTTTTGATGTTATTAAGGATCTTTAGTGTTAACTATAGTCAAGGCAGAGTTGTAGGCTTAATAGAATTGTTTGACCTTTGTTGTAGTGCTAGGGCACTGTTTGAGTGGGCAATTTTGAATCAAGAGAAGCGTCTTCAATGGGAGTAAGTAATAGTAATTTTCTATGCATGTTTATCTGTTTGACAATTAATCCTTCTCACTCTCTCCATTTCTTTCTCTAAGACTTCCCTCCAAAATCTATCTGTCTTTTGGAATATACAAGAAATATAGCATTATTTTTATGGTCACTTGTGAAATTGATGTAAACTGTAAGCAATGAAATTATATACTATATTAAAGAATCACAAGAATCTACCCTGTATCTAAACAAGTCATTAAAAAATTTAATAAAATAAACATTTAAACAGATTGAAATGATGTAGAAAAACTCTTGTAGTTTAAAATAATGTAACACATCCAGGTAACTCAAGAAAGTGAAATGTACTTATTTTCCTGTAAAATTATTTATTAATAAATAATTGAATTCATTCCCTTCACTTTTACATATTACTACTGTACATAGATAACTAGCAACTCTGACATTAATGTGCTTGCTGTTCCATAAAATTAACTTTGCATGTATGTTTCTCTATCCAGATGTATATTTCTGCCAAGCAACGGCTCCTTTTTTGTAAACTATGTGATCACTGCTGGCTTTATTGGTGTGGCTCTTGAGTTGCTACGATTCTCCGACCTCTTCTTTTTCTGTGTCAGGTTTAGCTTGGCACGTTCATCTGCTGAAAAAGCAGCTGTTCGCAAGGTGAGTATTCAGCATAGTGGACCGTTAAGATTTAACACTTATTATCAGGTTTTCTGTTCCCTATTTAATTTTTATGGAACAAGGCTAAACTTGATCGTTTCCTTTCATTGAATCTACATCTTAGGGCTACAAGTTATGGGGTTTATGGTCCTGGCCTGTAGTGGACAGGGCTGTCAATTTTTTCTAAAATGCTGCCCAGGAACCTGTCCAAATTTTGAACGGGTACCTGGGTACTCATTCGAAAATTAGTATAATTTCCATCGCAACTTGCAATCTCTACACAAAGCTACTTAACCATTAGGCATGTGTTCTATTTCACACAGTGTGCTTCTAGTGACTTAATATTAGTTATGATCTTTATATGTACAGTGCAAACTTTTATTTTTATCATTAATATTATCACTAAAACTAAATAAAACATCAACAACAATAACGTATTTAAAATTAGGGCATCAAGTTCAATTGCCCTTCGCTGATAGAGTTTCATCACACAGATTGCATTTCGCCGTGTCACTATCCAATCGCTTGGTGTGACAGCACACAGATGATGTCTTCCCCATATTAAAAATATTATGTTATTATTTAATTTATTAACAAGTTTGTTTACTGACGTCTTATTAACATCAATAATATGCTACACTTATTAACGAGCACAACAACCACAAGTGAAAAGAAAGAGCACAAGCTATAGTGATTGTTGATCTATGTAGTAAATATTTAGATCTAGGTACAGCAGCTGTTCAGCACATAAGCCAACCCACAGCCGGCATGATTTAGCAGGCCGCCCATCTATGGGTGGGTTGCGAGTGTGACTGGAGGGGGAGTGTGCTAAATCGTGTATAGGCATAACAGCCGCATTACCATGGGTAACTGTTCTCAATTTTACTACCTGGGTAGTAGCACGACAGCGGGTACCTGGGCACCCGGGTACCCATTGTCACCATTAGTTGTGGATGACATGGTCCTGGCCTGTAGTGGATGACATGGGCCTGGCATGTAGTGGATGACATGGTCCTTGCTATACCAGATGATACTACATCTGAAAATGTAACACTCGGCAGACGATAAGTGAAGAGTACTTAAATAGCATTTAGAAAAATATAAAAATATACCCTCAAAACCCTCTTTGATAATAAAATTATAGTGAATTTGACATTTTGGCTAAGTTAATTCAGTGGTAAATTGGGTTGTTGTTTTTCCTATCAGATTTGAGTTGTTCTCCAACACTTGAGTTTTCACGCTGTCAGTAACAAAGTTTTGCATTGAAACCTGGTAGAGAAATCTTGATGTATCTTTTAAAGATTGCCTGAAGGATTATTTTTGAAATTTTGTATTTATCCCTTTATATTCTAGATAAAAAAATTTGCGTACTGCAACCTTTTCTCAGGAATGTACCTGGTTAAATACAAGTAAGGTATGTATGTCAGAAAATTCTTTAAGGATCTTTGCCTAGGGAAGGTTCTGCATACAGGGCTATTATAATTATAGGTTTTGATGAATTGGTAATACCTTGCAGGGTTGACAGTTAGCTTTTCTGTATCCAGGACCATCTCCTTTTGATGTCACTGACCAGATAAACTGCATTTAAAATACCCCAATTCAGAACACTGCAACAAATGTCCAAATAATATGCAATGTAGAAAGATAAGTAACAAATAATTTTATTAAAATTGATTACGAATTATTTAAATTCATATACACAACAATAAATCATTTGCACAAAATAAATTATTACTTAATCAGACATGGCTTACACACTCAGTTCAATCCATTTGTAATACAATTAATTAAAAAAGAATATAAAAAGTTCTGCTTGCTGTCTCATTGCCACCAAACAATTATAATTCATCAGGAATCATTCTGGTGTATGTCTTCTCGATGTGCCCATTGAAATGAGTTCAAAGAGCACTTTTCATTATACATGAATGATTAACAGACATATAGTATGAAATAGAATGTGAGAGAAAATGTGAAAAGAAATTTTAATTACCATATTAAGGTGCTGTCAAGCACAAGTTGCTTTCCTTAGAGTTGTCTCACTAGACCCAAACTGAAAACATCTAAACTGTCTTTTCCTAGAGAATAAATTCAGTAGCTCAAATAATTTGATTCCGCCATTAGCACCAAAAAGTGCACAAAATCTAAGTTCATATTCAGCTGTGGTGCTAATAAGTGCCAGAAAAACCTAATTTATCTCAGTTAATGTTAAGGCAACAGAAATGCATTGAGAAAACAGTTAATGTGTTTCTTTGAATAGATAGTAACACAATAGCTCTAAGCACTAATAGCATGGAACCTGTCCCTCAGCTATGGATGCATATCCTTCTAGTATGAAGATTGCACATAGCAGCTTTATAACAAATTGTGCTTATGGATAGTTACCCCTTTACATCAAACATACGAGTCATTGATATAAAAAATACATTAATAAATATAATCACTGCTTAGAAAATATTAACAAATTGTGCTATGATAACCCTGTGTTTTTTCCCTCCTGCTAAACAACATAATCATCTGAATCATGTTCCATGTGGTGTCATTAAAAATATCATCAATTAAATCACATTTATGACATCAAAACAAAGCATACCTGCTCATTGTTTTAGGTACAGATCGTGACATATATCACTAAACAGAAATAATTCTTGTTCTCGACATATACAAAACCTCAAACCAAATGCTGTTTTGGGGCTATGACTTAGTAACTACAGCACACAGTTTAAGGTTAGTAAATATCTATCTTTGATATGATCATTCGATGATCTTGGCACATACAGCCTTGTGCTTATCTTTAAGAGATTCCTGACACTCTACCAATGCTCCCATTCAGTTTGTTATAGATAAATTGTTGGGCCTTCAGGGCAAGAAAAGCTTCATATTATTTTCTTTAATCTTTTTTGTCTATTTTTAAAAAATCTTTCTGTCTTTTGCATGAATGTTACCACCAACATTCTTTAAAAGGATTACACTTTACATTGGCAGTCCATTCTATTGAGTTTATGCTTGCAGTGTTTGATAGTTCACTGGTCATGTTTTATGCACTTGTGAGCTTGCACTACTTCATTTGCCCATTGAAAAGCTAATAATATCACCAGTTAATAGCATTTAGAACATTTAGGGTTATATTTTTTAGGCATACTTATATTATAATTTTAATTTACTGGGATGGTGTTTTATCAACACTAGGTTGTATTTAATTTTTAATTTTTATAGTCTTTTCACAGCATAGGAATATATATTGATTTCACATTGTAACAGTATGTTACAACTTCTTGATTTATTGCATGTATTGATGTAATGTTCTTAGTAGTTATAGGTTATGCTAGAGCTTTTCTTATGTTACGATGAATATCAAATGATATTTGATGTGGATTCTAAGAATAATTTTTTATCATACAACCAGTTGTACATAAAAAATGTACCCATGATTGCCTAAGCTCACCAAGGAACTTTGGAAATTTCACCTAAAGAGATTTTGTGTCAGCAGAGGCACGCCTGTCATGTTTTGTCTTAATATTATTTTTAATGAATTTACAGTTTCTGTTCTTTTCTTTAAGAGCCCACAAGATTGGAGCCATTTTACCCAGTCTGGTATTTGATGGAATGGTGACCCATAGAGATTCATTTCAAAAGAGGTGTGCTTATGCAGACTTTGCAAGAGCCCTTGAGATCAGGGCCATTTCATCTAGACTAACATTTGAAGGAAATATAATCTATAAAGAATTCATGTCTGCTGCCCAGACCCTATTAAAACCCTTGAAATTAGAGCTATTTCAACAAAACTAAAATTTGAAGGAAATATAATCTGTAAAGAATTTATATCAGAGAAAGTGTGCTGGCCCAGACCCTATTTGAACCCTTGAGATTAGAGCCACTTCCTTCAGACTAAATGGTGGCCCATAGAGACTTCACATGTCTACAGAGGAAGGCTCCTAGTACTTTCTTCTGATTCCATCTTTGGCCTATAGATTTTTTTATGCTCTTTGGCAGTACTTCAAGTCTGTGCCTGATTGTATATGATAATGAGTTTATGATTTTTCTCTGACAATATATCGCTTGTATGAACTTACCTCAGACAACCCTGGCTTGAATGCAGTCTTTCTTTCACTCTGGGGATCTATGCATTTCTTTGGTGGGAGATGAAATTCAGCCTTTCTTTAAATATATAGTCCATGTGGGGACCTGCAATTCCTTGGTGAACTTATCTGATTATGGGCACTTATTATATTCCTATTTTTTTTGTGTATGGTAAGTTTTCAGGAAAAATTTAATTTAATGAAATTATGTTTTTCCAAAATATCTTACTTGTAATGAGTTATTAAATATGACTTCTATTAATTAAACACTTTTAGTTGATTAAAGTTAAAATAGACTGACATAATTTATGTTCTCCATGCTGGGACCATCGGAATATGATAGAAAGTAAGTAATTCGTAAATATTAAATTTGTTCAGTTCATTTATTAAGTTCATTCAAATGAGTAATTTCAATAACTTTTTCCCCTATCTTTCAGAATGCATATAATTTCATGCATTACAATTGCTCTATTTTAACCATTAGTTTGTCTTGCATTTCATGCATAGTAAATTATTTTCATTAGAATGCTTTAGTTTTAACCACTTGAATGTTATGTAATTCATATATAGTGAATTGTTTTTATAGAATAAATCATTAAAATGTCATACAATACATGTAGATTATTGTTTAGAAGTTTGTGAATGCTGTGTTGTAAACCACTAGGATGTCATGAAATTTATTTAATATAGCAAATAAATTTTTTGTAGGTTATGAAGGATTTTTTGATCACTAGAAAATCTTGCAATTCATGCACAGCAAATAATTTCCACTAGAATGTTTTGCACTTTTTGAAGACTGTATTTTGATTACTAGAACATCTTGCAATTCAAATACAGTGAATATTTTCACTAGAATGTTTTTCAATTCATACACACTATATAATTTACACTAGAGTGCCTTGCAGTTTTTTAAAGCTGTGTTTTAGCTACTAGAATTCAATGATATTCAAAACCACACACTCAGGTTTTATGTATTAAAGTATTTCACATGGACTATATTGGGGCCACTGGAATACGATTTTCAAAACCAGATACTCAGATTTATCAAGTATAGTAGTTCACATTGACTATATTTTGGCCACTGGAATACCAAAACCAGATACACATGTACTTAGGTTGCATCTAGTACAGTTATACAAATAGGGAGTGTTGTGGCCACTGGAATACTATATACAAAACCACAAACTAGGGTTGCATCTAGTATAGTAATACTCATAGGCTGTGATGTACCACTAGAATATATTATCATTTGTAATCATATACTGTCATATATGCACTGGAAAGTCTTGTGCTCGTGAGATTATATTATTGAATGTCATATGATTTATTTACCCTATGCCATATTTAGTGAAATAGTTTGTAGTTTGAATAAACAGTTATATCAAGTTATATCAACTTGAATGTGAATTTTTATAGTTTGTAAACTGTTATTTTCATTTTTGAATGTGAAAGTCTAGCAGTTTGTAAACTGTTATTTCTGTTTCGAATGTGAATGTCTTGTAAACAATGAATCCATATGTGAATGTCTTGCAGTTCATATATTCTATGCCACATTTATACTGAATGCCATTTAATTGGTGATCTGTGAATTGTATTCACTAGAATGTCTTGAATCTTATGACTGTTGTTTAGTTTATGTTGCCTCTGTTGTAGCCACTAGAATCTCAAACATTTTTTGCATGTCCTAAGAAGAGTTATCGACTTGGTCAATAGGGGGTTATTTTGATAGACTCTGTTTTCTTATTATGTATGTTTGTCATGCATGAGAAGTCAGTGGACATTGGTTACCAGTCACTTATTTTATGTGCTACATTTATTTTTGGTCTGCTGTTCTATCTTCTCAAATTACATTTTCTCCATATGTGAATGAAAGAATATTGACATATATAGATATGAGGAAAATGTAATTTGTGTAGATTGCACATGTGTGTCTAAGACACTACCATTGCTGTCATTATTGCATATGTTTATCTTCCTTATTAAGTTACATATCAACAGCACATAAAATTGATACATGACATAAATCTAGAGATGCAAGAACAACTGTTTCTAGAGAGACCTTTTATCTTTATCAAATAGTCTGTTTCATATTATTCAACAACAGTTTACTGTAGCTAGTTGGAGCCTGATGTACAGAAGAGAATTATTTGAACGTCATTACTGATATAATAAAATATGCAGCTTGCAAATCAGAAGACCCCATATTTATATAAGTTTTACTTTTTTCTGATAAAACTCATAAGGAGTTCCCTCACAGGGAAATAAAATTGATTATAGGTCAGTTAAATAAAATTGATTATAGGCAGTCAGTGAATTTACATTAACCCTAATATGTCATAATCTGTTTAGCCATTGCTCTGGTCAGTAGAATAGTAGAAATTAGTTTAACATGCTATTTTTAATTCTCATGTTTAGTGCTCTGGTACAGTTTTATATTTATTTTGTATTTAATGCAGGCTATTTTGATGGACTACCAGTTTGGAATGCAGTATGCCTGGATGCTTTGCATATTTTCCATCATTGTCAGTTACAGCATCGCTTGTCCTCTCATCACACCGTTTGGTAAGAAAGAAGTAATAGTATTGGAGGGCAACTCAGAAATTGGTTCCTCTCAAGACTCCAGTCTACAACTTGTCTATCTTAGATTATATTCTTGAACTTGTCTATCTTAGACTCTGGTCTTGAACTTGAACTTGTCTATCTTAGACTACATTCTTGAACTTGTCAGTCTTAGATTGCAAATTTCGAACAAGTTCAGGCTGCAGATCTCCAGCAAGTTCATCTTGGGTCGCAAATCTTCAACAAGTTCATTGATTCCTGCAAATCTCCAACAAGTTCATCTTAGCCTCCAAATCTGGCACCATGTTACAGTTGCTTAATTACCTCTGTTTCTACAGTATTTTAAAGACTGATACAGGGCCTCACAGAATCCCTTTTGTATCACATAATTCACTAGTTACCACAGAATCTAAAAAATAATTTATATCAATATAAGCAAGCATCCTTCATATAATTTTTAAATTACTTGCTCTCATAATAAATAGCATTTTTATTTTCTAGACTTTTTGCTGTTCCTATCTTATGAATTTCTTGAATCTTAATCTTTTCTCCCCTATATTTTAGTACTAACCACAGATTATAATCAAACAAGCAAGATATGTGTCTTCACTTCTAGGCATGTTTCCAAAAATAACTTCTGTAATGTCAGTCACTTTACAACATCAGCAGTGGGCATGCAATGTTATGTCTATACTTATTTTTATCTTACTACATTTAATTTTATTTATTAAAAAAAGTACAGACGAAATTGTCCCTAAAACCCAGCCAATTATGACAGTAGAGTTTTCATTATAGTGGCACACAAAGTTGTCATTCAAAGAATCTGAATTATCTCATAGCTTATCAAAATTATCTTGTTTCTGTTAAAAAAACACAGAGAGAATTGATGAAAGGGTTAATTGTCGTGTTAGATGGCACATCCATTGTCTTGCTAAGCATAAGGCAATGATAGAGAAAGTTTTTCCTTTTTGCTACTATGAAATTTTATGCAGTCTAAGTCTGGAGTATACTCATACCCCAATATAAAACGTGTTGCAACATAGAAGGGAGTCACTCAACATATTTATCAAGCCAGTGAAGGCAGAGTAAGTTCCTGTATTATACTATTGATAATTTTATTTAGAATAAGGCTTTGCATGTCCTTTGTAGAAAGAGTTGCATTTGATTAGGTTTGTGCACAGAAAGGGTTAAGACGTATTCACCAGAGCAACATTCTATAAATGCATGCCCAGCAAAAGCCCATAAAAGCAGAGCTGTTTCATGCTTCCCAGCATTTTATAGGAGTGTGGCCCTGGAGAAGATTGTAGTGGTAGAGGAATGAGATAAAGATGCTTTCTATAAAAATTGTCTGCTCTTGGCCTCTGGCTTGTTTAGTAAGTAGTAGCCCATTGCCCAATCTACTACTGTCTTCTGGCACAAGTAGGATGTGTCCCCACCCCCTCCACATATACTCACCATTTTTAACTTGTATGTGCTTGGAATATAAATATATGCTATTTCTAGTTTTGTCAAGGAAATACCCACTCACTTCTTAGTCTCCTTATATATCTGGAAAATATTCTGGGCAAACTTACCTTACATAGCAAGGTTCCTATCAATAACCAGGATCACTTTGCTTGCAGAAAATTAAGTTATTTGCTTAATGCAAAATATAAACATTTTTACTTTTTGAAATTTTCAATATGCATAATTATTTTTTTACAATGACATATTTTATGTTACAAATCAGAAAAGGAAAGGTTTCTCAGCAGAGAATTGTATTTTTCCTCCAGAATAATTAGAATATTAGCATTTTAATTTCTATTACAGGGCTGACGTACATGTGTCTCAAGCACTTGGTGGACCGATACAACATTTTCTATGCCTTTAAACCCTCCAGAATTGATAAAAACATTCACAACACAGCGATCACCTTTGTGCTTTGGTCAGTCATCATGCTGCAGATAGTGATTACTTTCTTTACTGGCCTACGCTCAGGTAATTTAGTCATTAGATTTGACTGCTTTCTTCACTGGCCTATGCTCAGGTAATTTAGTCATTAGATTTGACTACTTTCTTCACAGACCCATGTATACAGAGAGATCGGTTTTATTTCAGTCTTAATGTCATGTAAGATTTTAAGCTTATTCCAGCTTTTATTTTTCCAAAAATAGTTGCGGTTGAATTTTTGATTTATCTCTTTTATTTCATAACAGATTTAATCCATTCCCTCCCTCCCTCTCTCTCTCTCTCCTTCACCCTGTCAAAATGAATATATTTGTATTCTTTAGGACAGTATTATTGGGAATCCTATAGTAATTAATATTTTATCAGTTTGTATTATGTGCAGTAATTAGTTGGAAATTTTGTCAAACTGATGAATGTAAAATTAATTCAAAAGAATATTTTTAGATGTTTGGTTCAGATGATTTTGTATTTGTTATTATTATTGCTACACTGCAATGATGTTAGTGAACTGAAAAAAGAGAAAAGTAAATAATAAAATTGTTTGCACTTGTTTGTGAATGAACATTGCTGGGAATTAACACTGTATGAACTGAACAGTGAGTTGAAACAGAAAAGTAAATAAAAAATTAGTTTTCACTTGTTTGTGAATGAAAATTGCTGGGAATTAAAACTGATTTAACTTAAGAGTGAGTTGAAACAGAGGAAAGTAAATAAAGCAATTTTTACTTGTTTGTGAATGAAACATTTTGGGAATTAATACTGATTTAACTTATAGTGAGTTGAAACAGAAAAGTAAATAAGAAAACACTTTGCACCTGTTTTTGGGATAAAATTGCTGAGAATTACCACTGAGGTAAGTGACAGTGAGTTATAAAAAGAGAAAATAACAACAAATAATGAAATAATTTGCACTTTCATGTGATTAAAAATCATCAAGTAGAATCTGCATGAATACTTTTTATGTATTATTTCACAAAATGTTGATTGCGTATATCATCATGTTTTGCATATAATAAAACTTTTTGAAAAGATTATGTTGCCCAGTTATTATTTATTATTTTTTGGACCTCCATCATGAAAAAATTCATACACCTCATACCCCCAAAAATTTTCTTACAAGTATTTCTTCACTATAATATAGACTCTAAAATGTGATATGGAGTGCACTCAATTTGCAGTTGTTTCAAAATAATTTCAAGTCAGAAATAAATCAGTAAATAATGAAAAAGAAAAAAACTTTCATTTATATTCTGCCACCTGCCATTTGTGATGTAAAATCAATCTATCAATATCTATTATTTCTGTTAAATGATATATATAATCTTTTTTATAAGTGTTTTACCAACATTTTTCCTTGTTTTCATCATTTCAGAGGGCTGGGATTCAGTGTTCCTGTTTTCTTGCATTGCTCTTTTTGTCTCTCTCATTGTCTTCGTGGGAAGGATCAGTTTTGGCTGGTTCAAGCGACTGAGACGTAACATTTATTACAAGGTAAAACTTACTATCTTTTTGCAATATCTTTTTTATGACTTATTAATAAGTAACTATATTATAACATTTCATCTCTTAAACTTTATGCCAGTTTTTTAAATAATAATTTCATCAGTTTAATATAATAAGTGAGATATAGTGAAAAACATTAATTTACAGAATATGTACAACAAATATAATATAAACTTATTCATTCAACATATATGGAAAAAGACTAAGGTTACATATGAAGAATAAAACCAAGATAATCTATTTATCAGTCTGTCTGTCTGTAAATAAAAGAGACTGCCATACTGTATTTTTATAGAATATGCAGGACTTTATATATACACACACACTACACACAATCGTAACGGAACCCGTTTTAGTGTTTGCAAGGTATATCAAAACATGATGGTAAAACCGGAAATTGAGATTTTTGCCACGGCTATCGAAACACGCCAACTGTACCTAATTTAATGCGATCGTACACGCTTCCACTCACTCTCTCACAAATAAAAAATACATTAATGAAAAGTTGGAAGATAGTTTTATTCAACAAACTATTTCACAAGCATGATAAATATGAAACTTAAACACAGCACTTGTGTCAAAATGGTAAATTTTTCAGAATTTAGTAGTTATCTGCTATTGTCGTATAGAGGCTAGTTCTACCTACATATAGAACAAGACAATGCAATATTGTATAATGTAAAATGACAATATAATACTGTATACATGTAGAACAAGACAATGCAATATTGTATATATATAGAACAAGACAATGCAATACTGTGTAATGTAAAACAAGACAATATAATACTGTATACATGTAGAACAAGACAATGCAATATTGTATACATACAGAACTGTACAATGCAATATTGTACATAGCAATTTTGAGAGCCATTTATCTGCAGCAAAATGTATTTTACAGTCTAATAATAAATATGTACATATAGTAAAGAAGAGCACAGTTCATTGTCTATGAGCACATTAGAAAAATGACTGTACACATACATAGGCTATATCCAAGGCTTGAATTGGATAAAAGGTAAGGAATGACTAAATATGTTTTTGTGTGATTGGAAGGTTGAGCCTGATAAATATAGACAGAACAAGAGACATGATGAATATCATTTGGAATGGACCGTACAGTTAGATTATAGAGAATTAATTGAAAAAGAAAAATAGTAAAAGAAAGAACAGAAAATGAAATCCTGAAGGAAAAAGTTTAATGTCTTAGAGAAAAAGTACAGAAAATCCTAAAACAACAAATGTTTAATTGAATAATAAGGTTCATAAAGTAAAATTCTGAAACACACAACACAAGTTGAATTATCCTTAATCCTAATTTACACATTAAATCATTCTCAGTAAATGAAACTAGATTAACTGCTGTAAACTTTAACACGGATATTAAGATCTAGTTAAAAACATCATCAGGACAGACTTTCAAGTGTTCACCAACTTTAAGTGGAACAAACAAAGAATTGTTAAAGATTTGGGACAGTTAATTTTCACTCTTCAAGAAACCCCACTGTATCAAACATTATTAAATTGTAAACATTATGAAATTGTCCAAATAAAAGATTAAATGAAAAGGAGAGATAATTAGAGCATTACAGTCAGAGATATGTTGGTTAATTAGTAACATGTTTATGATTTTTGATAATTAATTTATGAAGGCGACAGTCATATGAAAAGATCATGCATGATCTAGGGAGGAACTTGAGTATACATTAGTTATATAATCATTCCTTTTGCTTATGAAAAGATTATACATGATCTAGGGAGGAACTTGAGTATAAATTAGTTATATAATCATTCCTTTTGCTTATGAAAAGATCATGCATGATCTAGGGAGGACCCAGAGCTTAAATTAATTATATAAATATTCCTTTTGCTGATGTGTGTATGTATGCAAATGAACTAGCCTGCAAGTGGGGAAAACACTGATAGGCTAATAACAGCATCCCAATGTATGATCTATGATGATTGCATTGATTGTAACAGATTTTTTTAAATTCTTTTATTCTTAAGCTGCGGACTAAGGTGTTTCATAATCACATTTTTTAAGTCCATATGTAATACACTGGATTTGGACAGTTTTGACTTGATGATGTGCATAAAGTGCTTCTCAGGATTTTATTGTGTAGAATTGCTTTCGTTTACTTTTTCATATACTTTTTGTTTGTTTAGAATTTGAGTGGATGTGTGGAAATTCTTTGAAAGTTTTACTTTGTTTATGTGTGCATGTGTAGTTTCCCCACCTGACTTTTATAATTGTTCTAGTTCAGTGTGTGAAAGCATTTTATGTAGTTCCCACACCTGACTTTTATAATTGTTCTAGTTCAGAGTGTGAAAGCATTTTTATGTTGCATAAGCCATTGTGTAAATTAAACTTACAGATGCATTTTGTATTTGATATGTATGATTAAGCACTATTTCAATATATATTCTTAAGTTTGTGTGCTCTGTGGCTGAAACAGTTTAAATATAATGACTTTTAATGTACTTTTTCGTCTATGGTTAGTGTTTTTGCTGTTTTGTGTTTAGTTTCAGCATGATGGCTTCTGCAGTACTTCTTGTATGTGTTTTCTTCCTGGTTCTATCATGCTTAGTTTCAAAACACTTGTTTCTGCATTGCTTCTTGTATGTGTTTTCATCCTGGTTCTGTCAGTACTTCTGTAAATGTTATCTTTCTTGGATGTGTTGTGTTTATTTTCAGCACTGTGGCTTTTCTAGTGTTTCTTCTATGTGTTATTGATGCACTTTACATTCATCCCATAATTTCATGAACATAGAAAATTAGTGTGTTTACTTGTTGAAGAGTATTGTCTGGGCCATCAGATGTAAATTCAGACTCTAAGTTATTGACTGCAGTCAGTTCATAAATTTGTACATTAAGAAAAATTTTTAAAAGTCATATTTGCATTAAAAGCTGTCTCTTTTAGCTAAATCCATTCATTATTATAAGGAGCTGACATTCAACCTCTGATTTTTTTTTTAATATTCATCCAGTCTGAGCAAAGACAAAATGTTAATCTTTTAGACAGATTCAGTTTGAAGAAGCTTTAAAATAAAAAAAGTCAAGTTTCCATTAAAACTACCAATGACGCCTCACACACATATAGGAATGCACACCTGTATATAGTTACAGTAACTTGGAGAAGTACTAGCTTTAATCACAAAGTTTAATGAACTAGACATTTAGTAGCTTACATTTTTATTAACTGGACATTTAGCTTTAATCACAATTTTATGAACTGGACATTTACTAGTTATAATTGCAGCTTTATGAACAGGACATTTAATAGTAATTGCAGCTTACTTGAAAGTGTACAGTTGTAATCATATTTTCATAAGCTGGAGATATACTAGCTGAAATTACAACTTTATAATTGATTGATGTGCCTGTAGTCACAGTTTTATAAATACAAAATTGATGTGACCCTCCACCACAAAATGAGTTGCAATGTGACCTGACCTCAGTTCCTTCAAGCTGCTAAAATAGGCCAGAGGGGTGACAAGGTTGATTCAGAGATTTCACTTGATTTGGGAAGTTTAATGCCTATTCTGTAAGAATTTGTAATATTTTGGCAATATTTGACCTCTAAATATTAAAACAAAAGCATTTTGAAATTCATAGTCATTTTTTTTTTTTGCATTTGGAAGGGGCCAGAATGTTCTTCTTTTCAAACTCTGTTTCCCTTTTTGATCTGAATTGACCCAGCTATAATTAAGAATCAGTAGAAAATTCTGACCCTACATTATTTAGATTTGTGCACATTTCATCAGATGACTTTAAGATAATTGTCCAGTGAAAATAAGGTGAAAAATATAAACAATGCATCACTGGGGGGAGGGTTCCTTTGCTGATTCAGTGAGACTACCATTTGACATTTGAAGCAGAGTCTTAGTAGATAGGATGTCACACTGGACACTTACAGTGATGAAGATGGGATTATAGTGAATACATTTTATGTTCAGAGTTAAATTAGATATAAATCATAAAATACTGATTGTCAGTTTCACAGCTTATTCATTTCTTTCTGTGATTGGTTTAGTGTTATATTGTAAATTTGATCATTTGTATTGTGCTTCTCTCACTATTAGGTGTATTCGCGTCCTCACCACAGTGTGGAACTTTTCTTTTTATATTTTAAATCTTCAAAAGCAAAAATGATTTGAAATATTGCAGTAAAACTTTGGAATCTGTTTGCTTGTGTTATAATGTCTGTTCTTAGATGTATGTGTTACTATGATTGTGGTTGTTAAGAAAATTGGTGTTGGCTGTAGCTGATCCTTTTTTTCCTTTTCTCCTAATGAAAGGTTCTTATTTTATTTTGATTATTGTTCAGTGGCCAATTGTCCAGTTTTCATACAACTTGCATCAAAAGAATGTGTTTGTCTTTTAGTTTCTGTTGAGGTCAATATCTCAAAATGTTTGAAAACTGATTTATTACTCATTTCATCAAGCAGGTCTGAAATATGCTAGATATAACCATAGCCATATAAATGGAAGATGTGTTAGCTGTAATCAAGTTTTGTAAATAAAAAAGTGTGTTAGCTTTCTATATTGAAGATTAACTGGTAACTACTACAATAATAGCTTAATCAAATTTTTTCAAAGAAATGATCATTTTTTCCCCAAATTTAAAATGAAAACAGCATCTCTTCGTTTCTGTGAAATTATGCTGCATGCCTAAAAGTGCTTCAACTATCAACACACAGATCTTCACTTTATTGTAAGATTGTGCTACACCCATAAACTCTGAACCTGATATCTCTGTTTTCAAGCAAAGAAAGGGAAGAGTGAGAAAGAAAAACAATATTGAAATTATCTAAAATGAAATGTGTTGTGGTTTTTTGCTGTTTTCACAGGCATTTAGTCAGTATAGTCAAGAATATACGGTACGTAGAGTTTTGAAAAAAAGAGTCTAATTTCTTTGAACAGGAAATATTTTTAATTATATTGACAAAATTGTTTTTAATTTTTGTTTGTCATGCTCTTATTATTCTGAATTTTAAATTTATGTTTCAGTTGTATTAAAGATAAAAGTGTTAAATTAAAAAAAAAGGTGCTTGAAATGTGTGCAATCTCAAAATCCCATATAATTAAATTGCATATATATTGTTTATTACAAACCCTTTAACTGTATGCTGAAAGATGTGATTTCAAAAAGTCTGCATGAAAAATGTATTTTATTGAGATTTTTTGTCCATGTTTAATGCATTTTGGTTTTTATGCATTGTCATTACATTTAACATTAACCTTTGTATTCAGGGCACCTTCTCAGACAATATAATTTCCAAAAGATCAAATACAGAATAAAGTGGCATCAGCTGATGACATAATACTAGTATTACTATATATTATATGCCTGTAATATAATATGATTATATATAATAATATAATAGTATTATAGCACATGCTGTAAATAATTCAGCTGAATCACTTCTTATGTAGGTTATTTTCTTAAGATAGTGTATAAGCATATAGCCAGAATTATTTTTAATTTGTATATTTTTGAAGTTTTGTTTTCAAGACAGTGAATAAGCACCAAATAACATATAGCCAGAATTATCCTTAGTCTGTACATTTTTCAGATTTTGTTCTCAAGACAGTGAATAAGCCCCAAATCACATATAGCCAGAATTATCTTTTAATCTGTACTTTTTTCAGATTTTGTTCTCAAGACAGTGAATAAGCCCCAAATCATATATAGCCAGAATTATCTTTAATCTGTACTTTTTTCAGATTTTGTTCTCAAGACAGTGAATAAGCCCCAAATCACATATAGCCAGAATTATCTTTAATCTGTACTTTTTTCAGATTTTGTTCTCAAGACAGTGAATAAGCCCCAAATCACATATAGCTAGAATTATCCTTAATCTGTACATTTGTTTAAGTTGAAGTGGTTCCTGAATCATTGGTGACCTAGTTCTTCAGTTGAGCATGAAATGAAGTAGTTAAGTTGCATTTGGGGCCTAATGATAAGAAACACATTGATTTAAACAATGTGGTGAGTCTACAGACTGTGAAATGCATTAGTATGTGTGTACAGACTGAGAAATACATTAGTATGTGTGTACAGACTGAGAATTACATGAGTGTGTGTGTACAGACTGAGAATTACATGAGTATGTTGTGTACAGACTGAGAAATACATTAGTATGTGTGTACAGACTGAGAAATGCACGAATACATGCATATAGACCATGATAAATACATTAGTATGTGTGTACAGTCTATGAGAAATACATGAGTATGTGTGTACAGACTGAGAAATACATTAGTATGTGTGCACAGACTGAGAAATACATCAGTATGTTCGTACAGACTGTGAGAAATACATGAGTATGTCTGTACAGACTGAGAAATACAGACTGTGAGAAATACATCAGTATGTGCATACAGACTGTGAGAAATAAATAGTGTGTGTACTGTCTGTGAGAAATACATGAGTATGTTCGTACAGACTGTGAGAAATACATTAGTATGTGTGCACAGACTGAGAAATACATCAGTATGTGCATACAGACTGTGAGAAATACATCAGTATGTGTATACAGACTGTGAGAAATAAATAGTGTGTGTACCGTCTGTGAGAAATACATCAGTATGTTCGTACAGACTGTGAGAAATACATGAGTATGTCTGTACAGACTGAGAAATACATTAGTATGTGTGCACAGACTGAGAAATACATCAGTATGTGCATACAGACTGTGAGAAATACATCAGTATTTGCATACAGACTGTGAGAAATAAATAGTGTGTGTACCGTCTGTGAGAAATACATGAGTATGTGTGTACAGACTGTGAGAAATAATGAATATGTGTACAGACTGAGAAATACATGAGTATATGTGTACAGACTGTGAGAAATAATATGTGTGTACAGACTGTGAGAAATAATGAGTATGCCTGTACAGACTGAGAAATACATGAGTATATGTGTACACTGAGAAATAATGAGTATGTGTGTACATACTGAGAAATACATGAGTATGTGTGTACAGACTGTGAGAAATAATGAGTATGTGTGTACAGACTGAGAAATACATGAGTATGTGTGTACAGACTGTGAGAAATAATGAGTATGTGTGTACAGACTGAGAAATACATGAGTATGTGCATACTGCTGAGAAATACATGAGTATGTGCATATGGTTGACTTTGCATAAAATACACGTGCTTGTGATTCTATTCCACTGTATGAATTCACACTCTGTTATAATAATTTTATTATGATGCATTAGATACCTGTAGATTGAGAAAGTAGTCTTAATATTTCTTATTTCATAAAAGTGTTTTTTGGTAGAATCCACTCTTGACCGGCTTTTCACTGTCTTGATTGTTGATATCGGGATTCATTAGTGGTCATCAGTGTATAAGGTGGAAAATGTAGCGAGTTTCTAATGAAAAATAGTACGATGGGCATCAGTTTGACATATAGATACATTTATGTCATTCTTTTCTCATCTGCAATGCATATCATCTGCTAACAAAGTGAAAATTAAGAAATTCTTTAGCCATTGCTTTTGTTGTTGTATATGATCTGATGATCTGATACAGATTCACACTCTTTTGACTGTATATGTTGTGTGTAATAACATGTCTCGTGCTTTTGGAGAATTTAGTTGTTATTTTCGGCAAGCAAAGAAAACCACTTGGTGTTTTTAGTTCCCTGGTGCACTTTGAAGAATGATTGCCTTGCAAACTTCTCCCCCACAAAAAAAAAAAGAAAAAAAGAAAGAAAGAAATGAATTGAAATATATATTCCATTTTGTTTTGCACTACCTTTTGCAGTCAGCATTTGGAGGCCCAGCCTTTACTGGTTTACAGGTGTGTTAACAGTACACTTGACTGAACATCATAAGTTTTATATTTTCAGTAAACAGGGTGATCAGAATTGTATAAACAACTTTGACTAAGTTTATTTATCTTGCAAAGACAATGGTCAGACATATTTTGACCATCATACATATCCAACTTAAGACAGTCTTGTAAAGAATGTGGTGAGCTAGATTTAGACAACAGATTTATCCAAGTTGAAACAGTCTTATACAAAAAGTCATCTGTCAGATGTAGATAACATATTTATCCCAGTTAAAGGGTCTTATACAAAAAGTCCTCTGTCAGATGTAGATAACATATTTATCCCAATTAAACAGTCTTAAACAAAAAGTCCTCTGTCAGATGTAGATAACATATTTATCCCAATTAAACAGTCTTATACAAAAAGTCATCTGTTAGATGCAGATAATAAATTTATATCTAAGTTAAAATCATCTTATGAAGAAATTGGTCAGTCAGATGTAGACTAACAGATTTATCAAAGTTGAAACAGTCTTTCATATTCAGTGGTCAATCATAAAGGATTGAAGCTACATATCATATAAAAAGTAATATGTTTTAGTTTGTTTCATTAAAAGCCTACTTTGCAATGTTTACAGCATATTGTCAGTTTAAGGTGGACAGTTACAAGTTATTTTAAATGTATTTTCTTTATTTTGGCATATTATATTTTTTAATCAGTTTTATTTTGTGTCAGTTTTTGTTTTCAGGACAATATCAAAGTACACATTTAAGATTTTAACAGAACAAAACTATTTTTGTTTGTTTGAATTTCTTGTTTAATTTGTAATTCTTATTTGTTTGTTCATTGATTGGAATACAGCTAATAATATTAAAAAAAACCCCTATCATTCAGGTTTTTTAAAATTAAAGATAAGTCTATTCATACTGTTACAAGATACATGACAATTGAAAATTTACTATAGACCAGAAGTTCACAAACTCAGGTCATGTAAATCAGCTTACAAATATTATCGTACTTGTAAATATTATTATTGTTATTTTTAAAAAGTTCAGTGTTATATTCATTATAATCATTAGTGTAATTTTTTAAAAATTCAGTGATGTATACATTATAATTATTAGTGTTATTTTTATAAAATTCAATGCTGTTATACATTATAATTATTATTTCTTAAAAATTCAGTGTTATAGACATTATAATGATTAGTGTTATTTTTAAAAATTCAATGCTATATACATTATAATTATTAGTGCTATTTAAAAACTATTCAGTGCTATAGACATTATAATTATTAGTAAATACATCTGACAAAGTGATAGCTGATCATTCACTGAGAACAGTTACTTTTCTTGTTAAGTGTTAATATAACTTGTCAGCTGAGTATTTAGGTGAACATATTTCATGTTATGTATAACTTGGCAGTTGAATATTTACTATGCTAAATTTAACACATCTGATCATTTATGTAGATAAACATATTTAATTGTTATTGTATTATGTGTTAATTGACAGCTGATAATTTATTTTTTGTTGCTGATACTATATGTGTTACATGATAGCTGATAGAGACACATTTTGTTAAAAATATAAGTGTTAAATAACATCTGATTATTTACTATAGATAAACCCATTGATAATTTACTAGAAACACATTTTATTGATATTTGTTAGTGATTATTAGTGATAATTGATCATTTACTAGACAAGATTCATTAAACTGATTATATGTGATAGTTGACTTTTGACTAGATACAAATCTTAATGCCTTTTTGCTAGTTATTATAAGTGATAGTTGACTTTTGACTAGATACAAATCTTAATGCTTTTTTGCTAGTTATTATAAGATATAGTTGACCTTTGACACATTTTAATGCTTTTTTGCTAATTATTATAAGTGATTGTTCACCTTTGACTAGATACACATTTTAATGCTTTTTTGCTAGTTATTATAAGTGATAGTTGACCTTTGACTAGATACAAATTTTAAATTAATGCTTTTTTGCTAGTTATTATAAAGTGATGATAACTGATGATTTATTAGAAACAGATGCTATTGTTGTTGTTGTAAGTAGACAGCTGAATATTTAACATAGACATATTTTCTTCATGAGTGCTTGACAGCTGATCATTTTCATTATAGATATATTTTATTAATGAGTGATTGACAGCTGATCATTTTTATTATAGATATATTTTATTAATGAGTAATTGACAGCTGATCATTTTTATTATAGATATATTTTATTAATGAGTGATTGACAGCTGATCGTTTTTATTATAGATATATTTTATTAATGAGTGATTGACAGCTGATCATTTACTAATGATAGATTATGTTTTTAGTTATTATAGGTGAGTCCTGATTGTTTGCTATGAACACATTTATGTTTTTAGTAAATACTCATAGTAGCTCATTATTTATGATGAATAGATTTTGTCATTGTTTACTAAAGGCAGATTTTATCATTGTTTTCAGCAGTTTGATGAAGATTACTTCACTGTATATGAGGCAGAAGTCGAAAAGGTATCTATTGCTTATAGTCATTATACCACTGAAATTATTCTTGCTTAGCCTATGCTCAGATCAAAATGTGTCTCTTACTCATGCTCACATCATAAGGTATTTATTACTCATGCTCAAATCATAAGGTATTTATTATTCATGTTCAATCCTTGCTCACATCATAAGGTATTTATTACTTATGCTCAAATCATAAGGTATTTATTATTCATGTTCGATCCTTGCTCACATCATAAGGTATTTATTACTCATGCTCAAATCATAATGTATTATTCATGCTCAGCCCATGCTCATAAGGTATTTATTATTCATGTTCAGGTTATGCTCAAATATTAAGATATTTATTACTCATGCTCAAATCCCAAGGTTTTGCTACTCATGCTTAGCCCATGCCTAACTCATTACTCATCTAGTTTTAGTGTTCCATACTTAGCTATAATGTAATGCTTCTCTAGCTCAGTAATAATTATGTTTGATGTTGCAGTGTCAATTATAAATGATACCTAATTATTTATGTCGGACGTTGGCATAATGTAATACTTCTCTAGCTCAGTAATAATTATGTTTGATGTTGCAGTGTCAATTATAAATGATACCTAATTATTTATGTTGGACTTTGGCATAATGTTGCCAATGCTTGGTAAATTAAGTTTAAAGTATCAATGAAGAAATTGTAAGATGAAAAATAGAACTAGTTTTAGTTCTACTCAGCTTGTGTTTGAGCAGATCCTATTATTAGAAGAGTGTGCTAGATTAAAGGTAATTTGCATAGTAATAATTCATGTCTGAGTTTAAGATACAATGTAATCATCTGGAGCATTTGTAGTATTAAAGTGTAAGCTGAAATAGATTATATATACAAGATACAGTGTACTCTTCTGGAGCGTTTGTAATATTAAAGTATAAGCTGAAATAGATTATATATATATATACAAGATACAGTGTACTCTTCTGGAGCATTTGTAATATTAAAGTATAAGCTGAAATAGATTATATATATATATACAAGATACAGTGTACTCTTCTGGAGCATTTGTAATATTAAAGTATAAGCTGAAATAGATTATATATATATATACAAGATACAGTGTACTCTTCTGGAGCATTTGTAATATTAAAGTATAAGCTGAAATATATTAAACATGTACAAGTCCAAATTTGAGCTACAGCACAAATCATAGATAGACAATTAAAATAAACCTCTAAATTTCTTTGTCCATCTGATAAATATTGACATATGTTCCTTATACTAACACCGATGAAACATGAAGGATAAATATTAAAGATGAATGTTTCTTATACTACAGATATGAGACATGAAGGATAAATATTAAAGATGAATGTTCCTCATACTACAGATATGAGACATGAAGGATAAATATTAAAGATGAATGTTCCTCATTCTACAAATATTGAACATGAATGATAAATATTAAAGATAAATACTAAAAATGAGATGGGAATGATAAATATTAAAGATGAATGTTCCTCATACTAAAAAATGAGACATGAATGATAAACACTAATGACAGATGGTTCTCATACTACAAGGAGGGAGATATGAATGATTAATATTAAAGATGGATGTTCCTTTAACTAACATTGATAAACATGAATGAAAAATATTTAGATAGATGTTCCTCAGACAAACCATGTGACATGAATGATAAGCACTAAAGACAGATGTTCCTCTCACTAACAGTGATAAACTTGAATGAGAAGTATTTAGATGGATGTTCCTGAGACAAACCATGTGACATGAATGATAAACAATAAAGCCAGGAAATGCAGATGTTCCTCTTACTAATGAAGGAGAGATGAATGAAACATTCAAGACACATTCCATAGAGTATTTGGTTTTCAGATAAAAGTATATAAAATGATGATACCTTTTTTGGTGCATAATGTATGCAAATTTGAGTTGATTTGGCCTCAGTTTTTAAATTTGTATTGGAGTGTACCTCAGAGCTAATGTAATTTACAACCATTACTATTACTAATAGTAAGTTAATTTCTATTATCTGTTCAACCTTTTAGATACATTTTACTTATTCTAAATGAAACATTAACTTATCTGTTCAACCTTTAGGTTACATTTTACTTATGATTGATGAAATATTAACTGTTTAGTCTTTTAGATATATTTTACTTAGCCTAGATGAAACATTAACTTATATTATCTGTTCAGCCATTTAGGAAGATTTTACTTATATTAGTTAAAATTGTGACTTACTTATCTAAAAGTACCTGACAGTACAAGTGAGCATTAGCTTTCATTAAAAGAGATTCTAAGTCAAACAAGGGTACAGACGTATCATACATTTCTGATTTATGGCCAATATTTAATGACTCTATATATACAGCATATTCAGTTTATGGAGTAATGTGCCCCCATTTCAAAGATACTAGTCAGCTTTGCAAAAACAATAAAAATATTTGTGCTGTGGTGGATTGCAGTTTACTAAATCATTAAATTGTATATGCATGAAAATCATGGATGGTATGTTGTCTTTCCTAGACAACTATATGAGAAATGCACAAATATTGTTCACACCTTAAGCAAGACAGTACAGCCATAGCCAGAAGTCTAAAGAGTTCATTTAAGTAAAGTTACAAGGGCTTGTGAGCACTCTTCCTTAGTACAGCCTTAGCCATTTCTTTGATGTTATCATGGAAGTGTACTGGATTCATGCCAAAACACAGTCATTAAGAGAAAAAGATTTTTGAAAGGACATTTTGGTGTTTATTCAGCTATTTAGTGGTCTTTAAACTGTTTGATATTGGTACTGTATTTAGGGATCTTCAAACTGTTTGATTTTGGTGCTCTGTTGAGTGGTCTTCAAACTGTTTGATATTAGTGCTGTATTTAGTGGTCTTCAAACTGTTTGATATTGGTGCTGTATTTAGGGATCTTCAAACTGTTTGATATTGGTGCTGTATTTAGTGGTCTTTAAACTGTTTGATATTGGTGCTCTTTTGAGTGGTCTTCAAACTGATATTGGTGCTCTGTTGAGTGGTCTTCAAACTGTTTGACATTGGTGCTGTATTTAGTGGTCTTCAAACTGTTTGATATTGGTGCTGTATTTAGTGGTCTTCAAACTGTTTGATATTGGTGCTGTATTTAGTTGACTTTAAACTGTTTGATATTGGTGCTCTTTTGAGTGGTCTTCAAACTGATATTGGTGCTCTGTTGAGTGGTCTTCAAACTGATATTGGTGCTCTGTTGAGTGGTCTTCAAACTGTTTGACATTGGTGCTGTATTTAGTTGTCTTCAAACTGTTTCATATTGGTGGTCTTTTCTTTCCATTTTAACCTTAAATACTTAAGCAGACCTTTGTGAGAAATTAATAATAGTAATAATAAAAGAATGGAAATTAAAACAAATAAAAATTTAGGACATATTTAATTTAATTTGGGTGGACACCTTTAAGTAGACTAGTAAATATTGCAACTAACTTGTTTTCCCCTGGACTGGTGGAATATTATAGTATTTCAGTTTTTTTTTTAATAGGGTTGTTGCTGCTTTTTAAAAAAAAACATAAATTAATCCTTTTAAATTTATTCTCCTAAGTGGTTAAAGTTTAGTTAGATTTTATTTTTTATTTCTAATTGATTTACATGGTTACATTTAAAAATTCATTATATCCAACTCTAAAATTATCTGTTAGTACATATACAAGTAAGCATATCCATATCAATTATAGCATTTAGGTGTACATTTACATTTGGTGTTTCAGCCATTTATTGCGCGAGTTCTTACAGAGACAGGAGGATTGACTCCTAAGGACAGCAATCCTGCGCATTCCTATGGAGCTACTGATAATCATAATACCACATCTGTTAACAACCCTGATGTTGATTGAGTTGGTTCTCTTTCTTACACCATGAACTAGATGTTTTTAAAACTGTGATTCACTTGAAAATTGAAAGAACTTTAACAGGATAATGTATTCTTGTGACTTGGAGCCAGTATTTAAATTGCTTTGATGTTACTTTGTCATGATTTTGTGTATGTGTGGTAGTTTAATGCTTACTTGGAGCCAGTATTTAAATTGCCTTGATGTTACTTTGTCATGATTTTGTGTGTGTTTGGTAGTTTAATGCTTACTTGGAGCCAGTATTTAAATTGCCTTGATGTTACTTTGTTGTCATGTTTTAGTATATATGTGGTTGTTTAATATTTTCATGTGGTTGGGGTTAGTTGTTTTGTTAAATCTAAAAGAACAATACTTAAAGTGTAAACACTTTGATTATCACAAACCACTAAAATAAAATATTATGTTTTAGAAGCATAATATTTTAAACTGTACACAACAAAGGATACTTGATATAACTTACAATACAAATACATGCCATCTTTTACTACTTATCAGCCATTATTATGAAAGGACAATTCTAAGACCAAAGGAATTCTGGAGGTAACAAAAGATTTTATATTGTTATTAAGTAAATGCCTTGAAGTTTGCTATTTTTAAAAAAAATCTTTGATTAGTCAATACCTAATAAGCTTGCATGTAAGGATGTATTGATATTAGGTTCTTTATATTAATATTTGCTAATAATACCCTAAAGCTATAATTTTCTTTAAGCTGGTTAGAGCCTCTTACTAATAGCACCCTAAAGGTGTAATTTTCTTTAAGTTGGTAATACACTTAAGCTGGTTAGAGCAACTTATATTTTCAAGCTGAGGTTATACTCATTCTAGTTATGTCTTCTTATGTCTGACACTGGCCTCATGCTAGTTTTATCTTCAAGTTGATACTCTCCCCATTTTTAGTTATGTATTCAAACTGATACTGTCCTCATGTTAGTTTTATCTTCAACTTGACACTATCCCCATTTTTAGTTAAATCTTCAAACTGATGCTATCTCTATGATGGTTAACTAAAAAGTGATCATGACAAGAAAAACTGATATATTAATAGTTTTAAGATTTCCTGCAGTCCTTTTGCATCAAATAATTTATCCATTTTGGTTGTTGTCCCTTGTAAGGTTAACATTTGTGAAGTTAATTATCATAGTAGGTTATTTTGTCAAATGTGGATATAATTTTAAATTTAATAAAATGCATGAATTGAATGTCATTGTATGTAAAAATGTTGGAACCTTTAATATCCTATCATTGTTTATGACATTGTATTAAACTTAACTTACCAGTTACCTTGACCTTTTTTGTACTCCCTAATATATAGATGGAACTGCATATTATATATATCATTTTGTTGCTTCTTTATTTAAAAAAAATATTAAATAATTTTTTATAATTGTAGTTAGCAGTCATTTAAGTACGTTTTATGAACAGAGAGACATTGTATTCATTAATTATGGCAGTTTGCATTGCTATTATACAACAAAAATGATTATTTATATATATATTAAGAATATAAAAATGCAATTATATTTATAATTATTTACCTAGATGTATAGAAAAGGAAGAGTGGAGCAGTATGTAAATAAAATGATTATACATAAAATGATGAATGTATAAAATTGGACTGCCCGTATATTCGTTTATTATTTATAGTAAGCCTTTGTTTTCCCTGCAGTGGCTAATGGAAGACATTCCAATTGATCACTAAAAGCAAATCATAGTAAGACTGATTGATCTTGTAGAAAATCGAGAGAGAGAGAG
Organism: Sinotaia quadrata; assembly: GCA_028829895.1. Lineage (NCBI taxonomy): Eukaryota > Metazoa > Mollusca > Gastropoda > Architaenioglossa > Viviparidae > Sinotaia > Sinotaia quadrata. The sequence goes on along the minus strand of CM054177.1, from coordinate 106,203,619 downwards.
TGAGAGAGAGAGAGAATCACTGGGACCTCACACAGGAATATATAGATAAAGCCCACTAAGTTTAAACTACTTCTAAAAATAAAAATCCTCTTTACACTAATTGAAACTGTCTGCTTTTGTTAAAAGGTGGCATTGGATATGAATGAAAACAGAAATGCTTGTTTAATGTTAAAACTGTCTAAATTATAAAGGATATCATTGACTGTTTGAACTATTTCATGATATTGACTGTTTATAGCTATTTCATGATATTGACTGTTTTGAACTATTTTATGATATTGACTGTTTTAAACTATTTCATGATATCATTGACTGTTTTAAACTATTTCATGATATCATTGACTGTTTTAAACTATTTCATGATATCATTGACTGTTTTAAACTATTTCATGATATCATTGACTGTTTTAAAATATTTCATGATATCATTGACTGTTTTAAAATATTTCATATCAGTGACTGTTTTAAACTATTTCATGATATCATTGACTGTTTTAAACTATTTCATGATATCATTGACTGTTTTAAAATATTTCATATCATTGACTGTTTTAAACTATTTCATGATATCATTGACTGTTTTAAACTATTTCATGATATCATTGACTGTTTTAAACTATTTCATGATATCATTGACTGTTTTAAAATATTTCATATCATTGACTGTTTTAAACTATTTCATGATATCATTGGTGGTTTTAAACTATTTCAGTATATCATATTTCAAGTATTTGAAAAGAAATACCTTGGATAAAATGTGATTCACAGAATGACTAAATGATGCCATATTTGTCTTCATGAAGGATTATTAAATAAAATCTTTTAAATATAGAAACAGTCATTGATGCAAGACATATTTCCCCTTTTGTTTGTAAATAATTTATTTATTTTTCAGTAATTAAGCATTTAATCAGGATTTGAACATGAAGTTATTTGCCAACACATTTTTAACACTGAAAAGTTTGCAGTTTAATATTGCTATGTAAACTGCAGTAGTATTGTGCTTTTGGCAGATTGTTTATATTGTGAAATTATTTATGTTGTTTATTTATGTTGGTGATACAAATTATGAGATGTCTTTGAGTGGATTAATAATTCGTGGGTGTTGTATGCTACCATAATTGGAAGTATTCATATAAATAACTGCCTATAATACATTTGTTGGAATGTGCTTTATGGTAGATTAAGTTATTTTGTATATGTTTGTGAAATTCTTGATATGTACATTTTCATCTTCCCCATCTGTGATTTGGAACTATACTGCTTAATGACTTTGTATTGTAAGAGTCAATTCATTAATTTCTGATGGGTGTGTTAGTGTGTTTTGTAAAATATAAAGTGCTTTACTTGTTAAGAATTTAGTGAAAATATAAATTAATTATTTTTTAAAATAATTTGTTTCATTTTAGCACCTTTGTTCACAGTGACAAATTATTAGAAAAATAATGAGAAAATCAGTAAAAGGAATACAGAATTAAAAAAAAAAAGATTAAAAATAAGCAACAAATAACCATACATCCAAAAACAAAGTTTTTCTGAAACCCAAATTATATTTATATAACTTTGCCCCCCCCCCCCATTTAAACATTTAATATTTGAATACCTGACTACAGAGCATCCCAATATAATTTTCAAAGCATAGCTCTTTAGATTGGAATCTAAAGGGTTAAAAGCACACTAAGCCTTACAGTCATGAGTACATATCATGCAGTTCTGAAACCTAGTAAACTGTCCTTTGAATGACAGCTATTGCATGAAACATATACAGCCATTCACCAGCACTCAGAATCTGAGAGACAATGGATAAACAAACATCACTTTGCTCACCCACAATCCAACCAAACTTGTCAATCACAGAGAAGGAAATCAAACTGCATAAGACTTTCTGTATCAGAAGTCAACTTTAGTGTTCAGAAAATTAAAACAACAGATGAAATATAACAGACTCGGGTGAAAGTAACCCGACAGCGTAAAATAAAAGAAGCAAAACAAAGGACAAGGATAGCTAGTTTTACATGCCTTCCACTCACTAGGCTAAGGACTGTTTGGCTTCATGTACCATTTATTCCTTATATTGCATTAAAAAAAAATTCAAATTATGCCCTATGTAGGATATTTATTTACTGCTGTTGGCCATGATTATATTGATCGAGCATTCAGATCAATAATTTTAATTGCATGCAGTGAGTGAAAAACTGTTATTTTGTTTTTAATTGCATCAACAGTATCTCTGAGTGTGTGTATATGTGTTGAAAGATGAATCTGTGGGTACTTCTAAGAACACTTTTTCTTGATGGATATTTTTGTGTCATTTTTATGATTCTGAAATACAGAACTTTTTAAAAATGGCTTTCATTAAATTGTGAAAAGCCCACACAAATACTCTCCTCATAAAAAGTAAAATCTTTCTATGCCTTAAATAGATAATGATGTCATTAAGCAATAGTAATGGTCATTATTAAATAGTGGCATTTGTTCATTTACAAGCAGTTTTGAAATATAAACCATATTATTTATTAGTAAAATTTCTTAAAACTCATCATCAAACAGTCAAATATGGCTTATTGCTGCATTTTGATCGAGTTAGGTTGCAATACTGTTTTCTTTTTTAAATGTATGATATTCCATTGAAAATTCAACCTAATGATACAAATGTAGTCACACTTACAGTAAAATTTGCATAATTAAAATGCCATTATGTCCTAAATGAAGTCTACAATGACTTCCACAAACTGCAGTTCACAACAAATTTACATGGACTAAGTGCAAATAAACACACCCTGTCCTAATTATTTTTTTTTGTTGCTCACATAATGGAGACTGCTTGTGTCATTGTTCACACCAGCCTTGAGCACTGTCCTAATTGTTCTTTGCTTTGCACACTTATGGAGACTGTGTCATTGTTCACACCAGCCTTGAGCTCTGTCCTAATTGCTTTGCACACATATGGAGACTGTGCAATGGTTCACACCAGCCTTGAGCTCTGTCCTAATTGCTCTTTGCTTTGCACACATATGGAGATTGCCTGTGTCATTGTTCACACCAGCCTTGAGCGCTGTCCTAATTGCTCTTTGCTTTGCACACACATATGGAGACTGTTTGTGTCATTGTTCACACCAGCCTTGAGCTCTGTCCTAATTGCTTTGCACACACATATAGAGACTGCTTGTGTCATTGTTCACACCAGCCTTGAGCTCTGTCCTAATTGCTTTGCACACATATGGAGACTGTTTGTGCCATTGTTCACACCAGCCTTGAGCTCTGTCCTAATTGCTCCTTGCTTTGCACACATATGGAGACTGCTTGTGTCATTGTTCACACCAGCCTTGAGCTCTGTCCTAATTGCTTTGCACACATATGGAGACTGCTTGTTGCTAATGGTTTACACACCAACTCTGTGCACCACTTGAGCTTTTTCATATGTTGAAATAGAACAATATCCTATGCTGGCTGATAACATAATTAAATCATAAGTGAAAACCTATTCTCAACTTGCCTCGAACTGTTTACTTCAACTCATACACTTTTAAAAACAACCATAAAGAGTGCCCAAGATCAGGTTACTGACAATTTAGCAATTTATATAACAATTTAAATTTAAAATAGGGAGAGGCAAATTTATTCTGTCACAGCATGCTAAAGATGTAAAGAAACAAGAACATAATTTTTAGTTTTTATTGAAAAACAAACGAAACTAAAAACACAATCAATTTTTAAAATTCAGAATTATTTTTAAATGAAGACATGATGCCAAATTTACAGTATACAGAATATTTCAGCAGCATTTACACACATGACTACCATTCTGATGTATTATATATATTTTTAAAAATTATCAATTATCAATACCTAAATCAATTAAAAATTGTATAAAGTATTCTGGTAAGTTTAGTGATTTTTCAATATGTTTCTTATCTCTGTGTATTGGATTGAGTCAAGATTTTAAAATTTTATTGTTTTATGTTTTTGCATTGTTCTTACAATAGGACACATATGCTATTAATCAGTGAAACTCAAAATACATTCGGATGCAGTAAATTTGAGTTAAAAATTAATATTATAACCTGCAAATGTAACAACTCGTGCAAAATACATGTATTAAAATAAAATTTTAAATAAAAAATCACAGATCTTTTGGGTCAAATTTTTGCAACACTATAATAAAGTGATTGGTAAAATATTCTTAAGTAGTCATTAGCATTTTATTTGAATACATAATTTAACTGCAACTTTAATCTTGAATAAAAAGAATTAATTGCTGCATTAATTTTGAACAAGAAAAAATAATTGCTACTTTAATCTTTTGTTCATCTGAGTACTGGAAACATTCTACATTTATTCCAAATTTGAAAAGAATAGTTTATTGATACAAGCTAACAAAACCAATTTTTGATTTATTTTTGTTGTTGAAATAATAGTCTATTTCTGATTTAGTATAAAATGTCATGCAGTGTAATGTATATGATTGCTTCTTTATAATATTTTGCCTGTACTGTTATTTATTTTTTGCTCTTTACAATACACCACCACCTAGATTTTTTGTTTGTTTACATCTTGCTGAAGTTTTCTATTACATGGAATTATTTCTCTTGTGTTAAATTAAAGTCTGCATTTAGCTAAATAAAATTTTTAATTATTTTTTTTTTGTTTTGTTATTATTATTAATATGCATGTATTTAATTTCAACAAATATATATACCTTCTTCTACAATTTATTCATACATTACTGGCAAGTAATGTATCATATTTTTGCAATTTTCTAATCTTAGTATTTTCATTTCTTAGTTGCACTGGGAAATAAACTTTCTAGTTGGTCATGCTGGTAAAACATTAATGTTAATCAACACAGACTTTATATTCTTAACAATATAAACTCTGCTTTTAACCTGTCTGTCGATAATAGAGTTTTAAGGTAAACTATCAAGACAACATCATACTTAAGTCAGCCTATCACTATATTTACTGAAAGGAGATGCACACCATCTGTTTTGTTAATTAAATAATCACAATGAAAGCTCTTTTGTGGTAACTAATGTAATATAAAGTGAGAAGTAACAGTATTTTTACATGATGCATACTTTGGCCAGATTTATGAAAGATGAATTCATGGCACAGTTTTATTAGCAGTTTAAAGCTTTTCAAATCTAATAAAATAGTTCTAGTTTACTCTAATTAGTTAACTTGCAGGTTTTACTTATTTAAGTAAGAGATCATTCATATATATACACGATAGGACATAAATCAAAATCTATTGAAACTTAATTTAAAGTTTATATTTTGCCTAAGGCTTTGCACATTACATTTCAGACATTAAAGCTGACAAGAATTTTAGTTATTCAAACACAACACCAGTTGCAATTTTACGTTTCCTGCTTGCAGGGTTGACTACACTCATTCCCACTTTAGGGGGTTTTGCTTTTGATTGTCCCCCCTTCTTAGGGCTTAAGGTCATTAATGCATTCATTCCCACTGCAACAGGTTTTTGTGTTCGCAGCTTCTCTAATGACTGCTGAGCTGTTAATAGTTTTGTTTCCAAAATGGATGTCTTGTCAGCAAGATGGAAAATGATTTTCTGTAACTCCGACTTTTTATCAGCAGCTGTAGTTTCAAATAGGTCCAGACCCATACAGGTTGCTCCTTTACCCACAGTGAGTGTCATTTTAGTCCCAACTTGAGTGACTGACAGTTCTGTCGAAGTAAAGCTTTGTCTATTAAAAAGGAATAAAACAGAAAAAAGTGCTCAGATTTATGTCAAAACATGAACTGTATTAAAATATAGGTAACAAAAAATAAGACAACAAAAATGGTATACAAAATAAAGAAAGTTGTCAATGATGTCTATTTAGTAACTGTAATTCAGCAGTCAAATAAACATAAGGAAACTAGTACAAGAAACTGTATAAAAGAGGTCATAACAATCATGAGCACACTTAATAGCATTAGTCACAAAAACTAATGTGTTGATTTTTTTTTTTTTTTTTTGCCAATCTATTGTCATCTAGTTTCAAAATTCTTTGCCAATGATTACAGAATATCTAATAAACAATTCTGAGATCCAGTGACAGTCATGGCAGACCATTTTTTGTTTTTTGTTTTTGTTATAAATAGTTAACTACAGCTGATATCATAAAGTAAAATATACTTTTAGCATGGATAGATTTTTTAATTTTATAATATATATTGAATAACTTAATTTTTCAATGATTGGCAAAAAATACCATGGAAAAATGAAGCACTATATCTAATTCTAATGTATATTGATCACTCTGTTTGGAGACAAAAAAAAAAAAAGAAAGAAAGAAGACATTTTAAGTATTCAAATTATAATTTCAATCTTTGAATTTGAATGTTTATTCTGATTTTTTAAAAATTAGTCAATTTGGTCTATTTGGCAAATGTTTATTCAAAAATATTATTATACTCCTGTAACACAAGGTTTTTCAAACTGATATTGCAATTACAAAATTATATATGAATGTAGATCTCTCCCATAACTAGCACTACTGATTTCATTAGGAGTACTGAGGAGTACATTTATTTCTAAACTAAAAAAGTATAGTTAGTCTAAACAATATTAGAAGCAGATGCCAATATATTCACATATTCATGCAATAGTTTTATTTTAAATAAACAGTTACTGCTTCATATAATTATATATTATATTACATCATTACTCTCGTATTTGATGCTACCTTTGGTGGTTGTAAAAAGAATTATAGAGGTATCTTTGACAAGGAGTTGCTTTTATTTTAAGGTAACCCTCACCTAAATGATCTGTCAAAAACTTCTTTCAGGTTTTTTAAAATGGAACATTGGCTAGAAATGCTCCAATCTCTTAGTCTTACTTTAAAAAATAACTTAATAAAAAAAATTAAAGGCTTTTAAAGTGTAGTCATTATTAAATTAAAGACCTTTAATTTTCTATAAAGACATTTTATTCAGGGCTAGTTGTTGTTAATAGAATATTAGTAGCAGAGCCTAGTGTATTTATAAAAAATCATAAACATTGCATATTAAAAAAATATTTATTCCACATTACACAAAAATAAATTTATTTATTTTGGGAACTAAAGTAAATTCTGACTGGTATTATTTTATTATTACTAGCTTTTGCCTATGGTTTCACCAGTGTAAATGTCAGTTTTTGAAATATGTTGCTTAGAGTAAAATTATTTTATAATGTTTTTTTTCCCCACCAGGTTATAATCATAATACAAACCACCAAAATTTAAAAGATGGAAGGAAGAATGAAAAAGTTGACAGAGAGAGAGATGGGGGAGAAATGAATGGAATAAGTGAAAGGTTGAGAGTTAGGGAAAAGAGAGAATGTGATAAAGGGAGAGAGAGAAAGATAGAAGAAGAGAGAGAATTATAGAAAGAAGATGATTTTAATCTCTCAGATAGGCACTGAAAAAATAAGTGCTAACTACACAGCACAATGAAACTCACTAAAATACAATATTTACTTTGGCCTAAAATCTAATACTAGAATATGAAAAGTAATCTGAGTGAAACATGAATTGTCTGCTGTGCATGGAAGTCACAGTGATTTACTCAATTACTGGCCAAGGCCTGCACTTTCGAACATTCAACTTTAGGGCCTCCCTGCTTGTGCTTTAGTGTAATGGAAAATTTGTGTAGTTTTAGGGCTACTGAAGAGTTCCCTTTTGGGATAGCAAGATGTTATTTAGCCTATCTTGAATCTACTCTAGGGCACTAGGGTACAATTCCAATCAAAATCTGTCCAGCACTTTTTTTTACTTAAACCCACAACCATAACATTTTTATTATATGTATAGATTATACACTTTTGAGTTTGTATGAATTATCAATACATATAATTTAAATCAAAATTTAATATGCGAATAAAACAAATCTTTGTTCAAAAGGCCTTGCAATTCTTCTGTAGTTAAAAAAAAATACAAAAGATTTTAAATATAAGTTCATGTACATGTATAGAAAAAGAATTTTGGGGAAATATTATTATATATATTTTCCCGTGAATAATAATAAAAATAGTGATCTTTCAAACCTCCCATCTTTACAACAAAATTGCTTTACAGTATTAAATAAACAAATCTAAATTGATTGTACATGATTTAGTTCTACTACTCAATCTGTTATTATGGGTAATGCAAACATAGGCCTACATGTTTACAGTTGTAACAAAGGTCACACTTGCAGGTGGAATAGATTTGGAAGAGAAAAAATGGAGACCATGATAATATAAAGACTGATGGAAGTGAAAAGATGTTTAAGAACTTTCTTCATTCTTGAGATCTAAGCTCAAAAGCTTTCGAGCAGACGGCAGGACCCAGGGTGTGACGCCATGTAACTCACTAACTGACGGTTTTCATGATTATCAGGAGAGTGCAAATGTTAAAATGTAGTATAAACATACGAAAGGTGAGAATATTTTCAACATTCTAAATACAATGTGCAGTGATTTACCAAAAAAAGCAATTCTCAATCGCTTACGTAATACTACTCCCCACCTGAATCTTGTGAGGAACGTGTCAGTTGTTCTAGCATTTACGAGGTCGCTCAAAGCTTCCAAACCCTCTTCATCATATTCATTTTTCCAAACATCTGTTCCATTTGTAACTACAACAATCCAGGAGTTTTCTGAGTTCCCTAGTCGAGTGAAACATAAAAACCTCTGGCCATCATTTTCAACAACCTGATGCAGGCAGTCAACATTACACTCTCGGAGGACTTTTTTAAAACTGCTCATATCGAAAGTTAAAACTGAAAGAGAAATAGATTAAAGTAACAAAGAGTTGTCTTAGTTTAAATTAACTGTTTGAGGACAGATCACTTTTCGTTTTCAATACAGTCTAAAACACTGAGTTGGTCTAAAGCCTATCAACTTTCATCTCCAACCAAGACTTGTATTTCCCAAACAATTATTTTATTTTATTGCATGCACTCAGAAAAATCGTCTTGGCTAACCGGTCACAAGATATAAATAGCTTAGCGAACGGGCACATGCACATCAAGGCATGCGCAGTAGTTGAAATTTTCAGCGGCGGCAGAAAGTGCTTTGATAGGGAACCCGTCTGTACACGTTACTACAGCAACAGGATTTTCTCTTTTTCTTTTGCTCGTCCTTTTGCGATGGCGGACAAAACTGCTCCCGATTCCCAGTTACGACTTGAGTGGGTATATGGCTATCGGGGCCATCAGTGTCGCAACAACCTGTTTTACAATGTAAACAAAGAACTCGTGTATTTTGTCGCTGGAATAGGCATAGTTAACAATGTTCGTGATCATAAACAACGATTTTTCCTCGGACATGATGACGACATAGTCAGGTAAACACAGAAAAAACAGAGAATATTGTCAGTAGTGATTTTGGGGGGATTTTTATTCGCAAATTTTGTCAGACCGTAGCACCGACCAGTCATTCACAAGGTTATTATGTGCTATGTGGAAAGTATGTGAAGTTAGGTTATTTAGGGTTGACAAGAGGACCCTGTTTTAAATTATCTCCACCTCTGCTCCCCCACTCGTCCCAAATTATGCATTTATGTTTTATTGCAGTATAAATACGGTAGATATTTTCGACTCCGGGGAAACAAAATATCAGTCATATAATGTGCGCATATCCTCATGTGTTTGCAAATATCTAATACATTTTATTTTGCATGGAAGAAACTAATTATTGATTTATTTTATTTAAATGGAAAGTCTAGTTTCTTCTTGCTTGTATTTATAATTTATGTGTTTATATATGCAGAAACTTGTCTTTAAATTCCATTACGCTTCGTTAACACACTGCCCACTTCCACCCCACACCAACTTGTATCGGACAGAACACTTCCTTTAAAATTTTATAAAATTCTCTCTCACCATAACTCATCACAGCTCATCACAGTGACCTGTACCCCCTCTCTCACCATAACTCATCACAACTCATCACAGTGGTCTGCACCCCCTTCTCTCTCACCATAACTCATCACAGTCATCTGTACCCCCTTCTCACCATAACTCATCACAGTGCCCTGTACCCCCTTCTCTCTCACCATAACTCATCACAGTGACCTATACCCTCTTCTCTCACCATAAATCATCACAATGACCTGTACCCCCTTCTCTCTCACCATAACTCATCACAGTGACCTGGACCCCTTTCTAATGCCGTCACATGCATGTAGATCCCATGCCTTTATGAAAACAATTTTTTACACTTAACTTTTTAATGTTGAATTTAATAACATTATACAGGTTGTAAGCAAAAATAATTAACCATTATTTATGTTTTTGATAAATAGACAATTAAAATGCATTTTGCCAGAAATGAATATACAGACACCTGTATATAAAATTCTTCTTTACATAAACATTAATTTTAAAAAGTATATATCATATTATTAATTAAATAAAAATGTGTGTGTGTGTGTGTGTGTGTGTGTGATGAATACTTGATGTGGGTGAATACTTGTTGAAATACTCCAGTATGATTTTGTAAAACAATTAAAGCATTGCTGGTCACAAAGCCAAGAGCCATTGACTCCCATTACATAATATGTTACATTCTTCTCATCCCCTGAACCTTCTTCATCACAGCTCCTTTGCAAACTAAAGCTCTGTAATTATAATAATCATGTAAAATTGCTGTTTGAAAGTATTACTTAGACAATAATTAGTATGCATAAGTCATAAACCACATATATTTTTTCTTCTGTATTTACTTAATGTTTTGGCAGATTTTCAGGTTGACATATTAAATGAGATTCTTTACAACAAAAATATAATTACCAGCTGATAGGTCACAAAATAAAGCATGGTAAAGCAATACAAGAGATTATATTTTAAAAGAAAGACTGATGTCATATTTTCCCAGTTGCCCCTTTTCTCCCTTCTTCATTGATAGCTAGTCAGCCCCTAAAACCAACTATTTTATATATTTGCTGCAGAATCTAATAGTAGAGCATCTCACAGATTAGGCACTCTCACATATTATTGTGTCTCATTAGGTGGGTAGGTAGTCTGTGTCATTTGTTAGAAGATTTGAATAGTGAGTCATCTCTAAAAATGTTTTAATTTTCTCTGATTATTGTGAAAAGTAAACACTTAAATGTGTATTATTTATTAAAAGAATAAATTAACTACATTGTTTATCACATAGTGTAAAAATATCCACTGAACTGATGATTCAAATGCTTAAGTGTTTGAGCAGATGAAAATATGACATTACAGTATATTTAGTTCTGTGTTTTATAAAATACAACTTCTTTACATTTTTTAAATATAGCTTGTGTATTTTTTTTGTTATTAAATTAGTTTGTCCTTACATCCGGATCAGACATTGGTAGCCACTGGACAAATTGGAAAGGCTCCCTACATTTGTGTTTGGGACAGCATCTCAACAAACACTGTATCCATCTTGAAGGATGGTCATGAAAATGGCATTGGTGCACTCAGTTTTGACAAAGAGGGCAACGTAAGCGAACAAATTGTTTAAAATTTTGTATTCCTACTCATGTTTTATCTCAGTTTTGAAATAAACATAAAAAGTCATTGAGTAATTGTTGTAGAATAGCACAAATTGTGCACAACTGTATATTTAATTTTGTTGCTTTTTATTTTTTAGTTAATTCAGCACAAGAACTTGATTACATTTTTAAACCTTATATAAAATTTAGCTCTTGATTAAAATACTAAAACTGGTTCACTGGAATAATGCTGTTATATGAGTCATAATTATAATTGTTGAAGATTCTTGCTTAATATTTTATAATACAAAAAATCTGTAGCTAATATTAGCATTCCTCAAATTTTGAAGATACTGTATTGTGGTACATCACATTAATGACCATTTACCATTCATTCACTCTTAGCGTCTTGTGTCTGTTGGAATGGACCAGCATTCCACCATTAATGTTTGGGACTGGAAACGAGGCAAGATCATTTCCACTGTCAGAGGTCACTCGGATAAGGTAAGAGCTTTAATGAATGAATTATATTTATCTTATATTTCAGATTGCCACTTTGCCTAGTGGAGTGCAATTCAGTCATTGATAAGTCAAATTTTCTTACAATTCCAGCTGTCAGATAGGTCATTCCAACTTCTTCTGTCTTTATTTTTACAATGTAGAGATTTCAGACTTTTGCTTAATTTTAAAGTGTGGGCAATTCAAACTTCTCTTTAATTTTAGTGTGGACAATTCAAATTTCTCTTTAATTTTAGTGTGGGCAATTCAAACCTCTGTTTAATGTTAGAGTGAGGGCAATTCAAACTTCTGTTTAATGTTAGAGTGAGGGCAATTCAAATTTCTGTTTAATGTTAGAGTGAGGGCAATTCAAACTTCTGTTTAATATTAGAGTGTTTGTAATTCAAACTTCTGTTTAATGTTAGAATGTGGGTTGATTAATTTGAGAGTGTTGGTAATTAAAATGTTTGCTTAATTCTAGAATTGGGTTATTAAACTTCTGGCTTTATTCTTGAATATACAGAAGTAAAAGCTCTGCTTGATTTAGCCATTTTTGAAGGCTCAAACAATTTGAATTAATCAAATTCCTCTGTAAAATGTTTATATTCAGGACTTGTTATGGCTATTTATTTTGAATTCAGGGTGCATATACATTAAACAAATTTTACTTTAATGATGAATTTAAAATATATATTATTCTTGCACACCTGTAGTAGTCTTTACATTGAAGAAGATTAAATTGATGTATTGAGAATTTAATGTCATTGATTAGATTTCTGACATTTGGACTTGGCAGGTCTTTGACATTCAGTTCCATCAATTCATGGAATGTATGATTGTGTCATGTGGGGTCAAACACATTAAGTTCTGGTCACTCTGTGGGAACACCTTGACACAAAAGAAGGGTGTGTTTGGCAAGACAGGAGAAATACAGACGATGTTGTGTCTGGCATTTGGTCCAAATGCCACAACCTACTCTGGCACCCTGAGTGGTGATGTGTATATCTGGCGAGACAGCACGCTTGACAGGGTTATATCTGCCGCACACAGTGTAAGTCTTTGTAAATGTATTGTGTGATGGGAGATGAATGCAATGGGCAGTGAAGGTAAAATGGTTGTTAGCTGATTGTCAGGGGAGAAATGAAACATGATTGTATGATGATGTAAAGGAAAGATGTTTGTATAGTAAGAAGAAAGCCTCTGTGGTGGTAAAGAGAACAATTGTATGTGAAGAAGACATGATTGTATGTTGATGAAGAGGACATAATTGTACAGTGGGAAGAAGACATAAATGTACAGTGGGAAGGGGACATAATTTTACAGTGGGAAGGGGACATAATTGTACAGTAGGAAGAGGACATAATTGCACAGTAAGAAGGGGACATACTTGTACAGTAGGAAGAGGACATAATTGTACAGTGGGAAGGGGGACATAATTGCATGATGTGAGGAGGACCTGATTTTCTGGTGGGAAAGAGGATATGATTGTATGGTGGTGAAGAGAACATAATTTTATGTTGATGAAGAGGACATAAATGTATAGTTAGAAGAGGATGTAATTGCTTGGTGTGAGGACCTGATTGCTTAGTAGGAAAGAGGACATGGTTTTTGTATTTTGGTGAAGAGGATATGAATGTATAGGAGGCAAAGAAAACACACTTGCATGGTGTGACTAAGATATATACATTATAGGGTATATAGAAAATATCATTATGATAGTGAAGAAAGCATTATTATGGTAGTGAAGAAAACATTATTATGGTAGTGAAGAACACATCATTATGGTAGTGAAGAAAGCATTATTATGGTAGTGAAGAAAACATTATTATGGCAGTGAAGAAAGCATTATTAGGGTAGTGATGAAAACATGATTGTATGGTGTGAAGATGAGATGATTATATAGTGATGAAGCATTCATAACATACAGTGATAAAAATCTTTGTTACATAGTGTGATTTGGACATGATTGTGTCATATGAAGAGTACATGATTTTATGGTGTTGTAAAGTACACAATTGTGAGGTGATGAAAAGAATATAATTGTATGGTCAAGAAAGGAACTAGATTGTGTAGTGATGAAGAATTTATGATTGTTTCCTGGTGAAGAAAATCTGATTGTATAATGAGGAACAGGATATGATTGTATGATGTGAAGAAGACATGATTGTCTAGCTTGAAGAAAAGTTGACCACAAGATTTGATTGTATAGTAGTGAAGAGGATATATTTGTATGATATAACAAGGACATAATTGTATGGTGGTAAAGAGCATATGATTTTTTATAATGGTGAAGAGGTCATGATTTGATGGCATTGAAAAGAACACATTTGTACTTCAATGACGAGGATATAAAAGTAATGGCAAGAAAAAACCATGATTGTATGGTGATGAAGTAAACCCAATTGTAATGTATGGTTGTGAAAAGGGCATTATTTTATGACATAGTGGACATGATTGTATTAGTGTGAAGAGGAACTGATTGTGTGGAGTAAAGAGAAAATGATATGGTTCCCAACGTGGTGTCCATGGGTGCCATGGCACCCCCCTGCAATGATGTGGGAAAATAATGTACAAAGACATAAGCTATTTCATCCAAGCTCTCATCACTTAGTTTAGATTCTGTAAGTCATTTAAAGCAAAACATATCTTGTGGAAGTCAGATATGAAGATGAAGTATATAAAAAAAATGGTACATGATAGCGATTGTAACCTTCACTACTGGCTATCCACAGTCAAAATATAGAGCAAAGTTAGAAGAAAAGTGAAAATGGAGAATCTTGAACTTCAGAACATTGTTCAACTCTTGTGCAATAGATAATAATTTTTGGAATCTTGTTTACTAAAAAGGATTTCCTGCTTTCTAATTGGATTTTTTTCCTTGTGTGTGTGTGTGTGTGTACTGAAACCCTAGAATACAAACCATCAGATTTTGATTTAATACTTAGTGTACTTAATGAAAGCTTTGGTAGTCTGTCACATTGTATATTTTGTTAATATTTTTGAGTCAATGACTTTTGTCCATCTTAGGGCCCTGTATACACTTTAGATATGAGTCAAGATGGTTTTGCTTCTGGTGGCAAAGATGGCATTGCAAAGCTCTGGGACACTGATTTTAAACACATTTCTTCTATCAACCTCGTTAGTGCACCTGGTGGTTACAAAGGTAGGTAACCTTTGTATGCAGTTCCAATATTGTAATCAAAATGCTTCTGACTACATAGGTAATTTGTGGTTTCTTTTATTTGTATTCATAAGTGTTTTGTTTGAACAGTATTAAGCTTCCTTATTGTAATCAAATTTGAATGTGACACCCAGAAAATCCATGAAATATAAATATTCTGTTCATAGGACAGTATATTTTTATATTGCTTTGGCTTATTTATCAGCTGACTTTTAGCTAACAGAAATTATAAAATTATTCTAATCCACAAATACAATTTATTTTACAGATAACAACTTAAAAAAAATATGCTTGTTAAAAGTTATAATTAAATTGTTTTTATAAATTTATCACAAAGAGATTAAAAAATATAGTTAAAATGAAGATAAAACAATTTGTCATCTTTTTTGTTAGAGCTCACGATTCATAAAATCACTATTCAGGTGATATTATACAGGTTTGCATAAATCGTTTTATATATAGTAGGAAATATGTACAAATATTTTGTCTGTTTGCATAGGACTGTGTATACGTAGTGTATGTTGGCGAGGTGACCAGTTACTGTTAGGGACACAGGACAGTGAGATATTTGAAGTGCCTCTGAAGAGTCGAGATAAACCATTGTGTGTGGTTCAAGGTCATGCTGAAGGAGAATTATGGGCCTTGGCTGTCCACCCTAAGAAACTAATTTTTGCAACAGGCAGTGATGACCAGACGGTCAGGTAGATTACACATTATTAATTCATACTTTTGATTTGTGTTAGATTATGATTTATTATTGCCTATTACAGAATGCTTTGAGTTTTACAAAGTATATATTTATGATAAAAAATAAATTTTCATTTCACAGTACTTTTAGTCTATAATCATGACCATTCCCTACAATATTAACAGTTTTTTTTTGATTGTTAAACTATTATGCAGTATTGAGTTTATAAATTTGACATATGGATTCAGGTACTAATAAAGATTTCTTACAATAACAACATTTTGGTTGCTAACCTTTTCACACTGAGGGTGTTTATAAATCTTACCATGTCAGATATGAATGTCCATTTAACACAGTATGGAAGTTTTTCTTAATTGCTGACAGTGAATCTATCATGCTTTTTAAAACCAGTTAAAAGCATATAATCACTAATTTGTAAATGTTCACATGGTTTCTTAATAATATTGATAATAAGTATTATGGTTACAATCTTGGCACCACATAAGTTAATTACTAATTAGTGACATGAAATGTTTGTACAAAAGATGTCTGCTGACAATCATGACTTAGAATGGATATTTTAAAGTGTGGAGGTGTGCAAAGTTGCTTGTTTGGTGAAGTTACAATCATGACTTAGAATAGATATTTTAGAGTGTGGAGGTGTGCAAAGTCTGGTGAAGTTACAATCGTGACTTAGAATGGATATGTTAAAAAATTGCTTGTCTGGTGAAGTTACAATCATAACTTAAAATGGATATTTTAAAGTGTGGAAATGTACAAAATTGCTTGTCTGGTGGTGAAGTTACTACAATCATGACCTTATAATGGATATTTTAAAGTGTGGAGATGTAGATGAATCTTAATGCTTTTTTGCAAAGTTGCTTATCTTGAATTGTTCAGCAATGATGTAATTTATAAGAGAGAAAGGGGAATGTAAGCTCAACATAAGCAATCCTTGGAATATCAGTTAAAAGTTCAACATTAGCATTCCTTGGAATTTCAGTTAAAAGTTCAACATAAGCAATCCTTGGAATATCAGTTAAAAGTTCAACATAAGCAATCCTTGGAATATCAGTTAAAAGTTCAACATAAGCATTCCTTGGAATATCAGTTAAAAGTTCAACATAAGCATTCCTTGGAATATCAGTTAAAAGTTCAACATAAGCAATCCTTGGAATATCAGTTAAAAGTTCAACTTAAGCATTCCTTGGAATATCAGTTAAAAGTTCAACTTAAGCAATCCTTGGAATATCAGTTAAAAGTTCAACATAAGCATTCCTTGGAATATCAGTTAAAAGTTCAACTTAAGCAATCCTTGGAATATCAGTTAAAAGTTCAACATAAGGATTCCTTGGAATATCAGTTAAAAGTTCAACATAAGCAATCCTTGGAATATCAGTTAAAAGTTCAACATAAGCATTCCTTGGAATATCAGTTAAAAGTTCAACTTAAGCAATCCTTGGAATATCAGTTAAAAGTTCAACATAAGCAATCCTTGGAATATCAGTTAAAAGTTCAACATAAGCATTCCTTGGAATATCAGTTAAAAGTTCAACATAAGCAATCCTTGGAATATCAGTTAAAAGTTCAACATAAGCATTCCTTGGAATATCAGTTAAAAGTTCAACTTAAGCAATCCTTGGAATATCAGTTAAAAGTTCAACATAAGCAATCCTTGGAATATCAGTTAAAAGTTCAACATAAGCAATCCTTGGAATATCAGTTAAAAGTTCAACATAAGTAATCCTTGGAATATCATTTAAAAGCTAAAAGCATTGTTAAAGGAATGAGATGCAATAGATACATATAATAATATTTAATATAACTGCTATTTTAATCATGATTAACAGTTTCAGTAATAGGTTTGATACTTTAGTACACTTTGAGATTCTTATAAATAATATCACATCCATTGTCCTGTAATTTAACTTCTATTATAAATTGATGAGACAAAAAGTGAGAAAGTTCTATATCAGTCAGGTGTTGTTTTTTTCATTCCTTCAAAATATTCTATAGACTTGGTTCAGATTTGAGAGACTCCTATTATCATTTTCCTCTATGGTCATCTTTGTGATGCCAGACCCTGAGGATACCTGGAAATTATAATTTTAACTTGAGATTGCTCAAACATAAGAATGCAAAATCATAGACTGATAATTATCTGTGAATATAATGAATGAAAAACTGTGCAGGTTAGTTTACTGTTAAGATGTTCCATAACTCTTGCCAAGGAAAATAAAAGCTTCAACATTTACAATATCATTTAGCTGGGCTTTGATGTTTTGCATCATTTACACAATATATGATGCAAAATTTAGAAATGACACTGCACAAGGTAAACTGTAAATCAAATCTTAACAGAGTGCTATGGGCAAATTTATCAGAACTAAAGTTTGTACTTTATTTAGCACCTAATCATGCAGTTATAATAATTTTATTAAAGTTAGTATTTTTTACTTTGGAAATGAAGAATTCCACAAATATATCTTGTAAATCTTACCACTAAGGGTGCTCATTGAACCTCACCCAATGATCTTAGAGGTTACAATTCAAAGACAGACTTGGGTGATTCAACACTTTAAACTAGTCTCTTCATTAATTAGTGTCTGTCCTTATTTATAAATAAGATATGTGTGGAGGAATGTCCAGAAACGATAATGATGCGTATCCCAGAAACACATTAACATTGTTATCTGAGGACTCCTTGTATTTCCATAAACTTTCTCTTACAAAATAGTACAGTGGATGGGAGGAGGTTATATGGCACATTTGAGTGATTAAAATTGGCATTCTTTCTCCCAGGTTGTGGAACATGAGCAGTGGAGACGTTCTATCAAGGACAAGTGTGGATCAGAAAGTTCGATCCTGCTCATTTGATGCAGATGGACAACACCTTGCTCTTGGCATGATGGATGGTTCATTTTTGGTGCTCCGCTCAAAGTGAGCAGCTATTATTCTCGTTATTGTGCTCCTCTCAAAGTGAACTGTTGTTGCTAATTTTGTTATTGTGCTCCACTCAAAATGAGCTGCTATTATTTTGTTATTTTGTTCTGCTCAAAGTGAGCTGTGGTTGTTTATGTTTTTTGTGCTCCACTCAAAGTGAGCTATTAATACTTTTGTTATTATGCTCAACTCAAAATGAGTAGCAAATGCTTTTGTTATTATGCTCCACTCAAAGTGAGCTGTTATTGCTTTTTTGTTATTGTTTCACTCAAAATGCGCTAATATTATTCTTGTGAAGGTGCTTGCTCAAAGTGAGCTGTTGTTATTCTTGTTATTGTGCTCCACTCAAATTGAGCTTTTATTGTTCTGGTTATTGTGCTCCACCCAAAGCGAGCTGTTATTGCTATGGTTATTGTGCTCCACTCAAAGTGAGCTTTTATTGCTATGGTTATTGTGCTCCACTCAAAGTGAGCTGTTATTGCTATGGTTATTGTGCTCCACTCAAAGTGAGCTTTTATTGCTATGGTTATTGTACTCCACTCAAAGTGAGCTTTTATTGCTATGGTTATTGTGCTCCACTCAAAGTGAGCTGTTATTGCTATGGTTATTGTGCTCCACTCAAAGTGAGCTGTTATTGCTATTATTATTCTTGTTATTGTGCTCCACTCAAGTGAGTTGTTTTCTTGTTACTGTGTTCTACTCAAAGTGAATTCATTGCTCATTTTTGTGTGCTATACTCTGAATGAGCTGTTTTATTTTCTTATTGTGCTCCACTTAAGTATGAGTAGCATTTTGTTAATTTTGTGTTCTGCTCAAAGTGAGATGTTTTTGTTCTTGTATTGTACTGTTGTCATGAAACATTTACTAATGTGCTGCTTAAAATGAATTGTTATTGTTACTTGTTATCTTACTTGTCTGTCATCACATCTTTAGCATTAAAATCCATCATGTCTTTAGGGTTAAAGTCTGTCACATCTTTAGCATTAAAATCTGTCATGTCTTTAGTGTTAAAGTCTGTCACATCTTTTATTATTAAAGCCTGTCACATTTTTTGTGTTAAAGTCACTCATGTCTTTTATTATTAAAGTCTGTCACATCTTTAGTGTTAAATCTGTCATGTCTACAGAACGTTTGTGATGTCGTTATTGTCAAATTCTTTTTATGCTTTTTGGGGTAAAATCTATCAAATATTTAGTATTAGTCTGTCACATCTTTAGTGTTAAAGTCTGTCACGTTTATGCTTTGTACATTGTTTATACATTGTCCTTTCCATGATTTTTTCTTTGTTTCTTTAGAGTTTTCTTAACTTATTTCTTGTGTTAAATATACTTATTCTTTCTATAACCAACATTAACTTATACATTTTGCTGGTTTTACTTTCTTTATAAAATTTTAAAAATTTATTTTAACTAGAGACTTGTCAGAGGTGATCCACAGCAAAGATCGCAAGGAGGTGATACATGAAATGAAATATTCCCCTTGTGGAAAGTTTCTGGCTGTAGGGTCTAATGACAACTTTGTAGACATCTACTCAGTGGAGCAGCACTACAAAAGAGTGGGCACATGTTCTGGAAGCTCAAGCTTCATCACACATCTTGACTGGTCAGAGGACAGCAAGTTCCTGCAGACAAACAGTGGAGCAGCAGAGCGCCTCTTTTTTAGGATGCCTGGTCAGTTAATTTGTCAGTTACACAATTGTTTATAATGCCTAGTGAATTACATTGTTGGATATGAATAACTGATCAGTTATACATGATTGTTTATGAATGCCTAGTGAATTGGTTGGGTATGATTACCTTGTCATGTATTTGATTGCTTCTGAGTGCCTGTTTTTAACTAGTTAATGACTGTTTCTGAATTTCTGATCAGTTAAAGGTAAACTTTTAAATGACAGCACATTTACATCATTGGTCTGCGTTTTTAGTCACATAATTGTTCCAGACTATCTGGTTGGTTAAAAGATTGTATTTTGATTGTAAATGACTGGTTATTTATTTGATTCCTAACAAATGCTTGATCAGGTAGATGATTGGTCAAATAGATGATTGCTTGCAATATTGAATCAAGTAAAGTCATTTGCTTTTAAATAACTGATTCATATATAATTTTTTATTGTCACTTAACAAAGGTACATTTGCCAGTTAGGTAATAAATGTTGGTTAGTTAGATGATTGCCTGTGAATGGTAGATTTACATGATTGCTTTCTAATAGAAAGATTTTGTTTGCTGAAATTTGAAAATTAAATGTGTTAATAATTTATATTTAATTTTACACTGTATTGAATACATTAATTAATTTTACTTAATTTTGTATTGCATTGAACGTGAATAATTTTTTGCTAGTGTGCATTTTCAAGGCCATTTGTTCAACATTGATTAATTTTATTACTGGAAAATGTTATAATCCATTTTGCCAGGTTTTATTAATCTTTGTCAAAGTTGTTAATTTTTTTAAAGTTCATAAGTAAAATATTTTAATATATAGATCTTAATAATAATAAGTTCTGATATTTAGTTTGTTCAAGTTGGATTTTTAAAAGTATACGTCATAATAGAAATAAAATTCCTCCAATGCATATTTTAAAGTTGGATTTTCAAAATAATACTTCATACTAAAATAAAAAAAATATGCTGCACATTTTTGCAGTTGGCAAACAGGTAACAAGTAAGGAAGAGATCCAGGCAATTCATTGGGCGACTTTCACAGGTGTATTAGGTGCTGAGGTTAGTGGAATTTGGGAAAAATACACAGACACCAATGATGTAAATGCCACAGATGCATACTATGGTGGCCAAGTGATTGTCACTGGTGATGACTTTGGTCTGGTCAAGCTGTTCCGTTTTCCTTGTTTAAAGAAAGGCAAGCAGCATGTAGATGAATAATTTTACTGTTGTTCCCACTGTTGTTTCTACCATTGTTCCTACTGTTGTTACTATGTTCCTACTGTTTTTCCTAATGTTGTTCCTCTTTCTACTGTTGTTCCTACTGTTGTTTCTGCTGTTGTTCCTACTGTTTTTTCTATTGTTCCTTATGTTCCTACTGTTGTTTCTATTGTTGTTCTTATGTTGTTCCTTTTGTTGTTCCTAATGCTTTTCCTATTGTTGTTCATACTGATGTTCGTAATGTTTTTTCTAGTTTTTTGTTCCTATTGTTGCTCCTAATATTGTTCCTAATGTTTCCTCATTTTTTATTTATTCCTTCTGTTCTTCATACTGATGTTCTCACAGCATTGATAACTGAAAGAGAAGGAAACACACAACACTTATTAAACTAAAGATTGAAATAACTATTTTTCCCTTTGCATTTTTTGTAGAAATTATGCTATCTCATTTACAATGCTTCATGGGACTAAGAGAGGTTCACTATACCCAGGGAACTAATTTATAAAGAACCAAAGTAAATGATTTTTTAACAGTTATTTGCATACCCTTATAACCAAGAGTTATACTATAAATAAATTGCTGTTAGGCAGCTGTTTAAAGATTTAATTTTGTAAAAAGAAGACATTTAAATTTTAAAAATTGTAGGCAGTTGATATCCTTATTGAATTTTAAGTGTGGTGATATGACATTTAAAGATTCTAGCTTAAGGAATAATATATTTTAAGAGCTTATTGTGAAAACAATTATTGGAATTATTTCTCTTATGCAAGATGATCACTTTAAAAAAATAAAATGTAAAATGAGATATTATACTCTGAAGACACATGCAGAACTGCTTTTATTTATGCAAGATTATCTTTTTAAATCATTTGAATTGTTATTATGTTTGTAGTTTGTTATACTTAATGAAAGATTCACACACAATATTCTTCCTTAGGACAAGTGCTTACAATTCTTTATTTATGTGCTTTGCCATGCAGGTGCCAAGTTTCGAAAGTATGTTGGTCACTCAGCACATGTCACCAACATACGTTTCTCCTTTGACAAGCAGAGAGTTATCTCCACAGGTGGTGCAGATCATGCGATATTCCAGTGGCGTTTTGTGCCACAGGGAGGTGTTGAAGGGGATTTACCAGATGTTCACAATGGTCAGTGCATGTTACTTCATTGTGCTTGATCAGTATCTTCTGTTACTGACTTTTTTATTTGACTGTGTAAGCCCTTTGATTCTTAGCACTGCTATTTACATTCATAATGTATCATTGATCTCCCACTGATCTCCCACTGATCTCCCACTGATCTTTCTGTGGAAGAAAACAAAGGTGAAATGGAATGTAGGAAAAAGAGTAAATATATGGTGATTGTTCTTTTTCAATCATTTCTGATTAGAGTTATGATTATTTAATGGGCACATTTAAAGGATTCTTTTTTATGCTCTCTCACCTCATTCTAAACTAAGCAAATATAAAAGAAAGTGACCCCCATTATTGACTTATATACATAGGATGAAATATGTAGATTTTGACAATTCAAAGTGAAGTGGTGCTTAAGATTCATCATTGGTACAGGCTGCAAATGATCATGCATTTATGTGAAAAATGAAATGAGATTATTTTCAGTACCAGGAAAACAAACAGTGAAGTTTAAAGAACTCTTATTGCCATTTTTGCTTACATATTACATCTCTTATATTCTACTGATGAGGTTGAAATTAGGAACACTTAAAATTGATTGAAGGGTCTCCTTTAAAGACTTAATTATGACATTTTTGCTGAGCTCTTTACACATCTGTGACTACACATTTGTTGTACCTATACACCCAAGACAGTTTTAAAAACAGTTTTGTTTCATTTCATATTTTATCAATCAGCCTATGTGGATTCAAACAGTGAAGAAAGTGATTCAGACCTGTCAGATGTGGGTGGTATCGATTCGGATGTGGAGAAAGAAAAGCAGATCCAGTATGAGCGCTCACTGTACCGAGAAGATGTAGCACAGATCAAGAAGCTCCGTCAGCAGGAGATGAAACCTGGAGAAAAGCGCATTCAAGGACCTAATGATGGACTTAAGCTGGAATATGTGCACGGGTGTGTGAGCAACTATTGAATGAGACAGTCTGAGTTATCCTTCCTCTTTTTTTGGTAGTAAAATCAATTACTTAGTGTTCATGTTTTCCAGAGAACATTGTGATTTTATTTTTATTATGATTTAAATTAAGTGGAATTATTAAGATGTTATTGTTGTTAGAAACTGATGCCTTAATTGTTTCACAATTTTAGTTTTTATTAAAACAGGAGGTACAGATTTTTGTATAATTTGACAGATATCGTGGGTATGATTGTCGGAACAACCTCTTCTACACACAGTCAGGAGAAGTGGTGTACCATGTGGCAGCCATTGGTGTAATCTACAACAAGGAACGAAGTCAGCAGCGATTTTACACTCAGCACACAGATGACATTCTTTGTCTTTGTATTCATCCTTTCAAAGATCTTATAGCTACTGGACAAGTAAGTCTTTCTTTTAAAGATCTTTTAACCACTGGACAAGTATGTCTTTCTTTTTAAGATCTTTTAACCATTAGACAAGTATAATGCTATGCTAATGACATTTGACATTTAAGATCACCTTGCCTATCACGTCCCAGGTGTTCTTGTTTTTATTTTTTGCAAAGGTGTAGATTTTATGTTTTGCTTGAATTGGGTTTTTTTTTTCAAGTTTATTTTTTCACGCTCCTCCCTCTGTAGTAAATTTGTTTTGTAAGAAGTTTCAGCAAGAAGAATATGACTCAGTATTATATTAATATATCTTTTGTGGAATAATCATTGGGCAAGATAATATGAGGTAAACAACCACATGGAAAAATAAGAATGTGGAATCTTATTATGAAGGGAATAAAATTATAATTTTTGTTTCTGCTTCATTTTTCTTCACAATAATTTTAAACAATTTAATCAAAATGGCTAATAAATTTTCGGAAACGTTTTAGTGTGAATAACAGATGGATTAAATTTTTAAGTTACAGTACATATATTGTAATAAGGATTGACTATTGAACTGTTACAGTATTAAATTAGCTAAAGACAATTTCTTTACAGGTTGGCCGTGATCCAAGTATTCACATTTGGGATGCCGAGTCTCTGAAGACTGGTGCCATTTTGAAAGGACAGCACCAGAGGGGTATTTGTGCTGTGGACTTTTCAGGTAATTAGGATGTTTACATTATTTCAGTCCCTTTAATTAAACCATATTTTATAATATAGACATTATTAAGAAGTTGCTATATGGACTTGAGAGCATTTGTAAGGTCTTTGATGGGCAATGAAATTAAGGTTACTTACTTTTGAAAATATGCTTCTGTTGTCATTTTCAATTTTTTTTAAAAGAATGTTTGATAATTCAAGAATCCCTATTTGTTCTCTTTGTATATTAAAATACATTGTGGTTGTTTAGGGATTTCAAGAATCCATGTATTTTCCCCACATTGTGTATTAAAATACATTGTGGTTGTTAAGTGATAATTCAAGAATCCACGTTTTTCCTCACATTGTGTATTAAAATACATTGTGGTTGTTAAGTGATAATTCAAGAATCCACGTTTTTCCTCACATTGTGTATTAAAATACATTGTCATTGTTTTATCGACAATTCAAGTATCCTATTTTCTCTCTTTGTATATTAAAACACATTTTCATTGCTTAGTTGGAAGACATTCAGCATTAATTTAAAAACTCTTTGAGGAACATTATAGGATTGCATTTGGAAGTTTAAATGATTTTTTTTTCCAGCTGATGGAAAGCGCCTAGCCTCTGTGGGTCTGGATGACAATCATTGCATTGTTATTTGGGACTGGAAAAATGGAGAGAAGTTGGCAACAACAAGGTTTAAGTAATATTTTGCATTTGTTTGTTCTGTATTGTCATGTTTGTTCTGTATTTGTCAAGTGCTTGTGTTCATATTTTTGAATTATTTTATATTTTATTTTATACATTTAATGATTAGCCATATAATGGTTCATATTGTGTTGAGTTCTTGTGTATGTTTGAAATGTATTATTATTATTATTATTATTTTACATATGTATTTTTCATTTATGTTCATCTCTGTATTAGTTCATGTTAAGTTCTGTAACCATTTTATTTTATTGGTGACTGTTTAATGATATGTCTGTGCTATGTGTATTTTGTTCTTTTCAATACATACCTTTGATTTATTTATTTTTGAGAATTTTATTTATTTTAAAAATGAAAGGATTTAAAGGTTGATTATCTAAGCCATTGAAGTAGAATATTTCATAAGAAGAATATTATATGAATATTATAAAAAGGATATTATGCAACCAATATCATGCCATTTAAAAGGAAAATTATTAAAAAATAATTGGAATAGATGTGAAATAGATAAAATTATAACATATTTCTGGTTATACATATTATATAATTGCTGTGTTTTTACATTTTATATACAATGGTGCAGAGGTCACTCAGACAAGATTTTTGTAATCAAGTGGAATCCATTTGATGGCACTAAACTTGTTACAGTGGGAATAAAGCATATCAAGTTTTGGTCTCAAACAGGTATTTAGAAAAATACTGTTTTTTATGTGTTTTGGTGATATATATATTTGTAGTTTTCTAGTTATAGTTGTGATCACCTTCAGTGTACAATTAGTTTTTCAAGAGGTTTAATAAATTTGTAAAATAGTTGTCAAACAAAGCTACACTTGTAAATCAGAAAATGCTGCACTGACTCTGATCAGAGAGATTAAGAATTTTTATATGATCAGATTAATAGCCTTGTGTTTATTTGCAGTACAATATAGAAAATACTTTATATACTAGTTGTGTTTAGTATGTCCTCCCCAGATTTTTTTATGCTTGCAGACAAAACTTTATGATGTGTAAATATTTGACATGACAGACTTCTTCAGTTGAAACAGGAACACAATGTGGAAAATTAATTTTAACTAATTTGTTTATAATTTCATATGGTGCAACAGAGTCTCATTGTTGTACAATAGCTGTCAGGAATCATTGACATATTCTGTCACTGTAAAGTCAATCTATCATTCTGTCTGTCTTTCATTGTAAAGTCAATCTATCATTCTGTCTGTCTGTCACTGTAAAGTCAACCTGTCATTCTGTCTGTCTGTCACTGTAAAGTCAATCTGTCATTCTGTCTGTCTGTCACTGTAAAGTCAATCTATCATTCTATCTGTCTGTCACTGTAAAGTCAATCTATCATTCTGTCTGTCACTGAAAAATCAATCTATCATTCTGTCTGTCTGTCAGTGTAAAGTCATTCTCTCATTCTGTCTGTCTCATTTCCATTGAATTGTGAATATGAGTGAATTATTTTGCTGCAGTTTTTGGTTTCTTTGTCATGATGGTCATCTTATGTTTACATCAACTTTCCTCACCTGATGTAGCTCCACTTCTCACCTCACCCTACCTCATCTGATGTAACTCCACTTCTCACCTCACTCTACCTGGTGTAACTCCACTTCTCACTTGACCTTACTTACCTGGTGCAACTCCACTTCACATATTACTTCATTCTGCCTCACCTGGTATACACATCTCTCTTCATTCTACCTCACCTGGTGTAACTCCACTTCACATCTCACCTCATTCACTGTACCTTAAATTGCTTCACATCATGTATTTGTTATCAGTGACATTGTACTTTCAGGAGGGGGATTCACATCTAGCAGGGGGACACTTGGTAAAGTGGCTAAGCAGTGTGATATGCTGTGTGTGTCCTATGGTAAAACAGCTGATGTATGCTTTTCTGGTGGATCTGATGGTAACATCTTTGTATGGAATGGAAACACATTGCAGAAAGTTGTGAAAGCACATGAAGGCCCATTGTTTGCTATGCACTCACTGGACAAGGTACATTACTCTTTCTCTTCTTTTTCTTGATGGGGTGGATGGGATGGTGTCTACTTGTTTTGTGTTCATCATGTGTGTTTGAGCTTTGTGTGTGTAAGTAAATGTTTATAGTGCTTCTTTTTATAATTTAAATGTATAATTTAAAAAATTTTAATATTTAAATTAAAAAAAAAATAGTATTTCTTCGATTTTCTTCTTTACCTAAAGATTGCTTAACTTCAATTTTTTGTTTTGTTTTAATTAAGCCCCTCTTTACAATTTAATTGCATTGAAGAAGTTGAAGCACTTATCTTAAAAAAAATTGTTTGAATGACAAATATTTGTTTATTATTCTTGCTGGTTTCCAGGGCTTCGTGACTGGGAGCAAAAATGGTGAAATAGGACTGTGGGACGATCAGTTTGAACGTAACCTCAAAAAATATATCATCAATAAAACATCCATTGCTCCTGGGTCAAAGGGCATTCTAGCAGCAGATTCTCCTCCAATTCGGGCAATTGTCTTGGGTCATGGTAAAATTCTGGTTGGAACAATGAATGGAGAAATTCTGGAGGTAGATAAGGATGGACCAATCACCATACTGGCTCAGGTTGGTTTAAGCATTGAAAGACTCACAACCTAGAACCTAAAGTTTTTATTAAAGGGAGATAATTAGTTTTATTTTGTGTCCAGTCATTCCTAAAGCTGAAGATACAATTAAGGGAGATAAACAATTTTAAAGGCTTTGGTAAGGCTTTTTAGAACTGTGGTTATACTTGAAGGGAGATAATTAGTTTTATTTTGTGTTCAGTCTTGCTTAAAGCTATACAATTGAGGGAGATAAACAGTTTTAATGTCTTTGGTAAGGCTGTTTATACTTAAAGGGAGATAATTAGCTTTATTTTGAGTCCAGACATGCTTAATTGCTTTATTTAGTTTGTCTTCAGTCGTATCACTTCTCCAGTCTTCACTGGTTACCTGTTTACCATAGAATAAAACTCAAGATCTCTTCCATTTGTTATGTTTCAGTCTCTGGCTCCAACTCTAAATTAATGTCTGATCTCACATGTGTGGTCTTGTATTTGAAGATGCTCTCATCATCTTCAGACAGTCATTTTCTGTTTACCGAATGCAAAACATAAATCATATGGTCAGCATTCATTTGTTTATCAGGAACCATTTATCTGGAGTGTGCTGCCCTTTGAGTTGGGACACAGTGACAATAGTCATTTTTATTTTTAAGGGTGTGCTTAAGACACACCTTATTTATCAGCAAGAATAGCAGTGTCTTTTGTGTCATTATTTATTCAAACTTTATTTGTAAATCTATTTCAGTTATGCCGTTCTGTTTGTAAATATATTTCTTTGTTATACATTAACATTTTCATTCAGAGCTTCATCTAAAAAAGTGTAATGTTATAGTTTTACTTACGCTTTGAGCAGTTTCTATAAAGACATTTGAATAACATATTTTATGTGTGATTTTTGTAGTGGACATAGAGCTTTTATGAAAATAAGCATTCTGTTAAGTCTTCTTTATTATCATTATTTATTATTAAATGATACAAGTGAGCACCCCCACCCCCCAAGCCATCATCACTCCCAATCATCACCTCTCACCATCATTGTCATAATCATCATCATCACCACCATTGTCATAGTAATTATCATCATCAAGTACTGCCACTTGAAAGTTTACTTGGATTTTATATTTTTCACACTTCAGGGCCACATGCAAGGTGAGTTATGGGGGCTTGGCTCTCATCCCAGCAAGCCAGTTTTTGCCACTGTCAGTGATGACATGACTCTCAGAGTATGGGCAATTGAAGAGGGTCACCGACTGATCAACATTAAAATTCTGCAACAGCCAGGACGTTGCGTGGCATATTCACCAGATGGCATAGCCATTGCTGTGGGACTTAAGGATGGTGTGTGTGTGATGTTGATCAAACATTTTCCTTTCTACCTTTGTTTTCATTTCCATGATTCAAGAAGACATGACAAAGTTATCTTACCTTTGTTGTTTACTTTCTTTTGTTGTTGTTTTGTGCTAATATGGTTCAATGCTTCTACAACATATCATGAGATTTAATGAGAAATTTGTTTTAAGGGATCAGATTATGCTAAAAATATTATGTTTGTAACATGACATGAGTTTCATAGATAATGTGTGAAATTATAGGGTGTTTTAGCTGCATCTCTTTAATTCTTTGCCTGTTCTTTGCCGTTCCTAGGAAGCTTTGTTGTTGTGAATGCAGAGACATTGGAGACTATTGCTTCTTACCACCACAGGAAGGAAGAAATCTCAGATATCCGCTTCTCTCCAGGTAAGTCAACATTTGTTGCTACCTGAATGGTTATTGGCCTTTGATAAGAGTAAATGAAGTTCTTTCATATGTTTGGTTTGTGGTACTTTAATAGCAGTAAATGAAGAAGTTCTTTAAGATGGTTTTTTTTTTTGATTTAGATAAAAGTAAAATAAAGTTCTTTAAGGTGTTTAGTTCTGGGACTTTCATAACGGTAAATGAAGAAGTTCTTTAAGGTGTTTGGTTCTGGGACTTTCGTAGCAGTAAATGAAGAAGTTCTTTAAGGTGTTTGTTTTTTTATGAATTTGATACAGGTAAAATGAAGTTCTTTAAGATATATGGTTTTGTTGGATTTTGATATAAAGTAAATCAAGGTTATGTCAAGTACTGAATTTTAATTCAGGTAAATAAGTAGGTATTATATATTGGTCCAGGAATAATAGTGGAGATTAGGCTGGTTGTTGCTGGACTTTGAACTAGATAATTCAAGAAGTGTGTTAGAAGTCAAGTTACTGAATTTTTATACAGGTAAATGAGCAGGTTTTGTTGTGTGCTAGGGTGCTGAGTAATGGTGTAGATTAGACTGGTTGTTATTGTTCTTGGATTTTGAGCTATTTAAATCAAGAGGTGTGGTTATAAATCAGGTTATTGGATTTTTAAACAGTTAAATGAGCACACGTCTTTTGAAAGTACTGGGTAATGGTGCATTGGGAAAGACGGTATTAACACATTTATTTGTTGCATTTAATGTGAGTTATAAAGATTGTTCCTCAATAAGACAGGAAATAACTGTACAATTATTGCTTGCTTTAAGCAGCCATTACCTTTTCAGCAATGTGTGATTTCTTTGAATGAGCAGAACCTGGAAAGTACCTAGCTGTAGCTTCACATGATAATTTTGTTGACATCTACAATGTTCTTGGAAACAAGCGAGTGGGTACCTGCAAAGGGGCATCAAGCTACATCACTCATATAGACTGGGACAGTAAAGGTAACCATCTTTTGGTTATCGATATTTGTTTGGTATTTATGAATTGGGACAGTAAGAGTAACCATTTTTGGTTATTGATATATGTTTTAAGGTAACCATCATCTTTCCGTTATCAATATTTGTTTTTTATTTATAAAGGTAACCATCTTTTGGTTATTGATATTTGTTTTTATGTATAAACTGGGGCAGTAAATGTAACCATCTTTGAGTTATAAATATTTGTTTTGTATTTATAATATGAGACTTAGTAAAGGTACCTATCTTTCAGTTATAAATATTTGTTTTGTAGTTATAAACTGGGACAGTGAAGATAACTGTCTTTTAGTTTTTGATATTTGTTTTATATTTATAGACTGAAATGTTCGCATCTTTAGTTTTTTCAGATTTTCTTTTGTTGTATTTATAAACTGGTACAGTAAAGGTAAGTATCTCTTAGTTTTCAATATTTTGTATTCATGGACTGAAAGCTGAGCATCTTTTGGTTTTCAGTTTTTGTTGTTGTATTTATAGACTGGGTCAGTAAATGTTGATGGTTAACTATTGTGTCTGTGTAGTATAGGAAAAGTACTGATGGTTAACTATTGTCTGTATTGCAAAGAAAAGTACTGATGGTTAACTATTGTCTGTATTGCAAGGAAAAGTACTGATGGTTAACTATTGTCTGTATTGCAAGGAAAAGTACTGATGGTTAATATTGTCTGTATTGCATGGAAAAGTACTGATGGTTAAATATTGTCTGTATCAAAAGGAAAAAATATTGATGGTTAAGTATTGTCTGAATTGAAAGAAAAGTACTGATGGTTAACTATTGTCTGTATTGCAAGGAAAAGTACTGATGATTAATTATTTTCTGTATTGAAAGGAAAAGTACTGATGATTAACAATTTTCTGTATTGAAAGGAAAAAATATTGATGGTTAAGTATTGTCTGGATTGAAAGAAAAGTACTGATGGTTAATCATTGTTGGAAGTGAAAGAAAAATACTGGTTAACTGTTGTATCTATATTATAAAGGAAAACTGTTGATGATCAACTGTTATGTTTGTATTGTACAGGAAAAGTACTGATGGTCAACTCTGGTGCTAAAGAACAGCTTTTCTTTGAGGCTCCTCGCGGAACACGGATTACATTATCCAGCTCAGACATAGAAAAGTTTGATTGGGCTAGCTGGACATGTGTGCTGGGTCCAACATGTGAAGGTGTTTGGCCACCCAAAAGTGATGTCACAGATGTAAATGCCTCATCGCTGTCACCAGATCGTCGCATCCTGGCCACGGGAGATGATTTTGGATTTGTGAAACTCTTTAGTTATCCTGTTAAGGTAATGTGAAGTTCTTTTACTTTCTATCTATAAAATGCCAGGTTTTCAGAAATTCATTTTAGATTGTAATAAGTCTTTTAATTAATTTGTTTTTGGTAATATTAGGTTTTAGTAATAATCTTATTAAATTAATGCATTTTTATGTTAAGATAATGTTTCAATTTCTTAGTTACTCAGTAAAAAGTAACATCAGATTCTTTAAGTTATTCTAGATGAATATTGAAATATTTAAAGCATTTTGTCTCATGTATGAAATCCTAAGGCTGGCACTGGAGAATTTGTAAAATGTTGTTAGAGAGGTGGGTTTTAGTTAATCATACAAGACTCAGCTTCATTAGAACAAACATTTATATTTTTATGAGTATTTTCTCATTTTACACTAATAACACCATTGCTGTTACATTTGGCAATGGTGTGCCTTTGCTTCTGTGTTTGGCAGTGATGCACCATTGCTGATGTATTTGGCAGTGGTTTGTCATTGCTGTTGAGTTTGGCAGTGATGTGTCATTTGGCAATGGCATGTCATTGCTGATGTGTTTGGCAGTGGCATGTCATTGCTGATATGTTTGGCAATGGCATGTCATTGCTGATGTGTTTGACAGTGGCATGTCATTGCTGATGAGTTTGGCAGTGGTGGGTCATTGCTGATGTTTGGCAGTGGCATGTCACTGCTGATATGTCTGGTTGTTGTGTGTCTTCTTGTTAAGTCTTTTGAAAATTATGCTTAAGTAATCGTTACCTATTCTTAAGAACTTAGAAAAAATGATTGTCCCAGCTCTCACCAAAAAAAAATTAACCCCCACCAAACCCCACATTAATTTATAAACATTCTCAAGAAATATATTAAATTTATTTATGCACATTCCTATGTAAATGCTGAAACATCAAAAGTTCATTTATATCAGCAGTGAGCAATTCCTCCTCCTAAAGCAGTAGCTATATTACAGACATCTTTCTTTTATGTTTTATGCTGTGTAGACATTTGTGACAGTTTGGATTATAAAAGAATAAAAGTAAAAGAAGGGTAAATTTTTAGCCTATGTGACCATTATTTTTCAGGAAAATTTACCAGTTTAAAAAAATGTCACTTGTTAGATAATGTTGCCATTACATGTGCTGTAAAAATTTCCAAAGTTAAAAAAAATATATTAGATAAAAAAATATAAAAGATTTTTACATTTAGTGACCTTTAATGATCAGGAAAAAACTGCAGATTTAAAAATATAAATTGTTAATCTATGTTTAGTCTATTATTATTCTGTATTCAGGGAAAATCAGTCATATATATATATATATATATATATATATATTTGTGACCTATATACAGGGTAAATTTCCCAGAATTAAAAAAATATATTGTTTGCCTTTGTGATTAGCATGTGTGTATGGTAAATTTGTCAAATTGAAAAATGTCATTAGTTATAATATATGACAGTGGTATATATACAGTAAATTTGCCAGATTAAAGAATATAACAGAGTGTAGGTCTATATAACTAATTTATTATAAGGTAAATTTGTTGAATTAAAAATATGGCAACACTTAGAACACATGTAACCAATATGTGTGCAGGGAAAATTTGCCAAATTCAAAAAGTATGTCGGCCACAGTGCACATGTAACAAATGTGCGCTGGACATATGATGGTCGTAAGCTGATTTCTGCAGGAGGTGCTGACACTGCAGTCATGGTGTGGGCACGCCAGTCGGTGGAAGAGAGAGGCCGAGCACAAGGAGAGAGCGATGATTCAGACACTGACTCTGAGGAAGAAGGTGATATGCTTTTACATTTTAATGCAAAATAGATGAATATTTATATTGCATTATTTTTGTGGTAAATTAAAGAGTCCACCTTTCAGTCTTTATTTATTATTGTTTATTAGTAAGTTTTAATAAACATTTATATAGTTCATGACTATTGTATTTTAATTACTTTTTGTAACACACTTTTCAGGTTATGACAGTGATGTGGAGAGAGAAAAGAACATCGACTATAGCACTAAGATTTATGCCAGCTCAGTGCAGGAAAAGGAAGGTGTGAGGCCTCATTTACAGTCAATAGAAAATATTGAAAAGTACGTAATTTATGTACCTGAAAGAGGTACATTGATCCTTTTAAGATGACTTTATCAGTTTTTAAAGTTGACTTTATCATTTGTTTAAGTTGACTTTATCAGTTTTTTAAGTTGAATTCATCAGTTTCCAGGTAAGAACAAGGGTCCCACATTTTAGCAGTTAGAAAGGAAATTTTGTATGTTATATTTACTTTCATTATTTGCTTGATCATATATTATTAGTTGATGCACAGGTTGATGCACAGAAATATGCCATTCTCAGCAGGCTTCCATACAACTTTTGTTTTCTAAAACAAGGCAATGCAAGAAACAGGTTTGTGAGAGAAGATACAAACACACCACCCATATCAGGCTTCCTTACACTAAACTATTGCTCTTTAAATCAAGGCAATGCAAGAAACAAGTTTATGAGAGAATATACAAACAGATTCAGCAGATCCACAGGGGAAAAAACATTATGCAGTCCATCCTTTGGCTTTTCCAGTGCTCAAGAGAAAATTCAATTGAATATTTCACTAGAGAAAAGCTGGTTTTACTGATAACATGGTGAATCATCTCCACTGCTATAACCATAATGCATGATAACTTCATTGTGACAACTCAAAAGGATCAGTAGTCTTTGAACATAGTGTCTATTAATTTAAAGGTGGATTTAGCAAGGGTTTATGAAATTTGTAATTTAAGTTTGTTATTTAAATATATTTATTACTTGTGTAATATATCCTACATCAGTTACACATAAGATATGACTTTATGCCTACAAGTATTCTTACGAAATGTGATAATAACATACATATATTCCTTATGAGATGTGATGCTATGTATGTTCACATGAATTTACTAAATATTCCATGCACATATATGTTCACATGATTTTACTAAATATTTCATGTATAATTCTACTAAAATTTAATTTTCATCTTTATTTTTATAAAATATATTTTTGCCTCAAAATTATTATTTATTTTCTAAATTTTAATAGTTTATCTTTAGGTCAAATATTATTTATGATATTTAACCAATTGAAATCTTCAAAATATTTTCACGCTTTATGAAACAAAGCTTCTAGTTTTGCTTTTCAATTGTTACTTTTTTGGTGTTCAGAAATTTCCATATATTATCTTTAGCAATGTAAGGATATTGTTTGTTTTTAAGTTAAATATAGATTACTGTTATCATTTTTATATTATTGTTTAAACATTTATGAATGTTTTAAGTTTTATATATAAAGATCCTGTTGACTTCTCTTTACAGGCCTGCTGTCAGCCGCAATGCGCCTGAGCCACCAAAAGTGAAGAAAGTCGAGCCTATAACCACAGGAAACAAAAAGAGAAAAATGACACCAGTCACAGTAAATATATTATAAACAATGCACTTAATGACAGATGTCACAGTAAATATATTAAAAACAGTGCAGTTGATGACATATGTCAAAGTGAATATCTTAAAAGCAGTGAAATTGATGATATAACACCAGTCAAATTATAAATCAGTGAAGCTGATGCATGACTCCAGTCAGTAAATACATTAAAACAAAGGATGCTGATGACATAACTGGTAAACAGATGGAATTGAAAAAGGACAAAAATGGTAAAGAGATGGGAATTGAAGAAGGATGGTAGTGGTAAAGAGATGGGATTGAAGAAATTTGTAAAGTGGGGGAATTGCAGAAGGAATATTTTAAAGTTGTAAAGAGAGGGAATTGACGAAGGGAAGTGGTAAAGATAAGGAATTGAAAAAGGAAGGAAAAGTAATACAGAGAGAAAACTGGAAAGACGACAGAACTGAAAAGATAAATTTGAAACAAACAATGAATATTTATAATATTTATATTCTCTGACAGTTACAAATATCTGCACCCATTTTTATTTTTATGAGTAATATGTAAATGTAAACCACTTTCTCTGGTGTCTTAGAATTTGGAGTTGGAGTACATTCATGGATACCGTGGCTTTGATGCACGTAACAATCTTTACTTCATCAATGATGGTGCTGATATTGTTTTCCATGCTGCTGGGGCTGGCATTGTGCAGAACTTATCTACAGGTATAACAGTGTTACTTTATATTCTGTAGACAGGTATAACAGTGTTACCTTGTATTCTGTAGATAGGTATAACAGTGTTACCTTGTTTTCTGTAGACAGGTATAACTGTGTTACCTTGTATTCTGTAGACAGGTATAACAGTGTTACCTTGTTTTCTGTAGACAGGTATAACTGTGTTACCTTGTTTTCAGTAGTAGTGACATTAGCTTGATAATAAAAGTTCTACATTATTTTGTTGTTGTTGATTTTCTGCAAGTTATTTGTGCATAAGTAGAGTTTACAAGTACTCAGGTTATACAACAAAACAGCTATTGCCCAACATCTGTACATTTGTACATTTAACAAGTACTCATTATATTATAGAAGAAAACAGCTATTGCTCTATACATTGCTCTGTACATCTATACATTTGTACATTTAACAAGTACTTATTATGCTATACAACAAAACAGTTATTGTTCAACATTAACATGTACTCATTATGCTATACAACAAAACAGTTATTGTTCAACATTTAACATGTACTCATTATGCTATACAACAAAACAGTTATTGTTCAACATTTAACAAGTACTCATTATGCTATACAACAAAACAGTTATTGTTCAACATTTAACATGTACTCATTATGCTATACAACAAAACAGTTATTGTTCAACATTTAACATGTACTCATTATGTTATACAACAAAACTGCTATTGCCCAACATTATATTCATTTGATCAAGATGCTTACATTAGTGTGTCCTTTAACCTGTGAATTATGAACTATGGACTGTAAATAATCCATACAGGTGTACAGACCTTCTACCTGAAGCACACAGATGACATCATTGAACTTGCAGTTAACCAGCACCCCAAATTCAAGAACATCGTGGCCACAACACAGATTGGCAACCCACCTAGCATTCATGTTTGGGATGCAAACACCAAGGAGACTCTGTCTGTGCTACACGGAGAACACTTGAGTGGCGTATGCTCTCTGGACTTCTCTTGCTCTGGCAAGATGCTGCTGTCAGTGGGACTTGGTGAAGAACACAGGATTGTGATCTGGCGCTGGCAAGATGGTGACTTTTACTCTTTTGAATGTTTTATTTTCATGTCCATCTCTTGTTAAGAGGTCAAAACAAGTGTTTGACTGATTCCTGAGTAGATTTTATTTATATATATTTCTTCATTAACTCTAAGCATTTTTCCTCTCTGGCTCTGTATCTGGCTAGTTTTGCATATTTTGTCATTTGGTTCTCTTGGTTCTCTTGATTCTCTTGGTTCTTTCTCATCTGACTTGATACATTGTTTCTTATCTGATTCTGTTTATAAGTTTCCCTCATCAAGCGCTCTATCTTCTTCTTTGTCTGATTCTATTTACACATTTTCCTCATCTGATCTATACATTTTTCCTCATCTGACTATAATCATTCTTCCTCATCTGATCTATACATTCTTCCTCATCTGACTAAAATCATTCTTTCTCATCTGACTATAATCATTCTTTCCAATCTGAATAATTTTCATTCTTCCTCCTCATCTGATTTATATATTCTTTCTCATCTGACTATACATTTTTCTTCATCCAGTTCTATTTATACAGTCTTTTTTCTATCTGACTATCTTCTCCGACTGTATTCTTCCTAATCTAGGATACTGATACTGACACAGTCTTTTATTTATAAATTCTTCCTCATCTAATGCTATTTACATATTGTACCACATCTTGATCTACTGCCTCATCTAATGCTATTTACATATTGTACCTCATCCTGATCTATTTCCTCATCTAAGGCTATTTACATATTGTACCACATCTTGATCTGCTTCCTCATTCTTTCTCATCCAATTTTTTGGATTTATATATTAGTTATACATTCCTCATTCTTTCTCATTTAATTTCAACATATTCTTCCTCATCTGACATTTCTTGGGATTTAAACAATATTATTTTTATTTGATTCTACTCCCACTCTTTAGAATCTGACAGTACTTAGAGATTTTTCATGATCTGACTCTGTTTAACATTAAAACTTGGAAATGCATCTTAGCATAGTAGTATAGACCTGAATGTATTTATCTATTTGTAGCTGTCTTCTTAAAATAATAATTACATTTTTTTTTAAAAAGCATGTCCATTGAAATTCAGCATTTGTTTAACATACTATAGTACTCAAACCTTCTGTTTGTATTTAATAAAAAAATGTTTACCTTTACCAGACCTGCCTACCCCCAACCTTAGGAAACCAGAAGATCACTGGTCCAAAACCAGAAGATTTTGAATGGAAACCAGAAGATTTTATGCGGAGTCTGGCTTTTTAATAGAAATACCAAAAATATAAAATAAATGCAAAATAAAAAAAATAATGTTAATATTTGTAAATAAACTCACCAATAATGTAATGATTAATGCAAAGCACAACAATTTGTCTACATTTTGTCTAGTCTCCATTCCACCGTTTATTTTAGATGAATTTTTGTCAAGCACACCAAGTGTTAGGCAGTTTTATTTAGATATTTCTTTAGACTTCATTTGAAGAAGGATCTTCACATTTCAGAATAATGGGCCATTGAAGTACCGCATCATGATTTTCACTTTTACAGAAATTCATTAAATATTTCATAAATGGATTTTTAAAAAAATATATATTTAACTTTTTATTATCTAATGTACAAGCCACAAAAAGGAACGTGTGCCTATTGAAAAATTTTAAGAAAAAAGTTATGATTTTTTTTTATTGTACCCATCTAAAATATATATTTTGGGAGAACATGTAGAATTTAAAAAAATAAAATTTACTTAAACCTAAAGCATATAGGCTTTCATCCATGCACAACCTTTTAATTTTATGTATGAGAAACTAGTATACCAAATTTCAGGGACATGGAATAATTACAACTATTCAAAAGGGGTCTTAGCATTTAGTTCAACAGAGGAAAAAAGTCATTTTGAGAAAAACACATTTAAAGTAAAATAAAGACTACAGAACTTTAAAAGTGTTCAAGTGGTTTATTTTTTAAAATAAATATACCCTATCCATACTACATTGGACTGCTCTCAGTCATTTAGCTCTCTCAGAATTAAATATACTAATACTATATATTACTATCCTTTACATCCTCAGTGTACAGTCTTTCTATTTTCTAATACTACATAGAACCAGAATATTGCAAAGAAATTAAAAAATATATATATTTATCAATCCACATTAATAAAATTTGGAATATATGTTGTCTTTGTTATGAGAAAGCAATACCAGTTATTAGTTTTAGAATATCTGGTTCAGATTTTAATTTATAAATGATTTAAATATATAAAACACCTGTATTTTTCTAAATTTACATGTCCATTAGACTAGAGAAAAAACAGTGAAAGTCTTCCTGTAACATTTAAAATGTTATTAAAAAGACATTATTCTTCAATAAGCATGCTTTGTTAATTAAGAATTGGATATGATTAATATTATTATTTTTAATGTTTTATGCATTTCTTTTGTCTTCAATGTATGTGTATTTATTATCATGCCTTCTAAAATTCTATTATAATAATGTGTGTACTGCGTAATCACAAAATATCAACGGCTAATTTACAAATACATGTATATATATAGGCCTATATATATTTCTAATTTTTTATTATTTTTTAGCAGAAATGATTAAAATAAAAAATTCGACTAAATCAAAATGTTCACAATTCCGTAAATTACTTTCAAACAAATTTGACTCAGGATCATTTCTTTATCGCCGATGATCTTTTGTTTTAAAACTTGTGTCACTTTTTTTTTAAAAATAAATTTTGAAGCCTTACATATTATATAAGAATAATTACAACGGATTCTAGAAAAATGATTATTTGAACCTCAATGCGGTTTCAAACATAGGCCTACCGTTATTGAAAACGCCAATCTTTTTCCTAGCATTGCAATATAATTCGTCAAAGAGGCTCGTTTTGGACGGATAATTTCTGAAGAAAATTGCATAGATTGTCTTACATGTAAGTTGAATATTATTTATTAAAGTAAATATTTTGTAATTGTCACGCATATACTATCGCTACGTGAC
Organism: Sinotaia quadrata; assembly: GCA_028829895.1. Taxonomy (NCBI): domain Eukaryota; kingdom Metazoa; phylum Mollusca; class Gastropoda; order Architaenioglossa; family Viviparidae; genus Sinotaia; species Sinotaia quadrata. Next base: position 106,163,331 of record CM054177.1, on the reverse strand, counting down.
CGCCATTTTGAAAAAGCGAACTTCGTCTATCGTCGAACGGGCAGTAAAACGTTATGAACCGAATTTGCTTATCCCGTTAAGCTCTGACTTCTCAACATAAAAAATATTTAAAGAAAATGTTTATTTCACGAGCGAAATTCTGTTTTGTCAACTAAAATTAATAACGGCCGACGAATAAGATTCCGGAAGTGTTAGAAAAGGACTCGTATGCTGAAGAGCTCATAGCAGACGACAGAGAAGCAGTTAGAGTTACGCCGCCGTTAGCTCTATTGAACGCACGGTAAGTTTTTCGTACTGTCATAATCGATCGTGAAAAAAAAAATTGAAAATGAAAATGAAAGCGGAAGAGCGGGAGATTCGAGGTAAAAGCGGGAGATTCTTCCGCTAAAAGCGGAAGGTAGGCAGGTATGCCTTTACAAAAATATTTGGTACTCAACAGAGTTTGGAGATAACACAATGATTGATAAATTTAAATTTGTTTCATTTTGTTGAATTTTTTTACTGGTAGCAACAGTTTGATTTTAAGACTTGGACTGCCAACAGAAACAACAAATGTTCACTTCGGTTTCCTAGGTCTGACATTTTTTAATATTAAAAACCTGTGCATTTTCTAATAAATTTGACACTATCTGTATGCCTTTTGGTGGGTATCTGAGATATTCTCCTTTCTCATCTTTATACTCATGTCTTTCTTCCCATTCCCTCCTGCTACTCACAACCACCACCACTACCACCACCACCACCACTGTCATTAATTCAATGTAGGCAGTAAAGTTGCCAGTGGTCCAGGGCACTCCAAGCGAATTTTCCGAGCAGAATTCCGGCCGGACTCTGACACACAGTTTGTGACAGTGGGAGTGAAGCATGTCCAGTTTTGGTCAGTGGCTGGAGGAGAGCTGATATGCAAGCGTGGAATACTTAGCACAACAGAGGGACCTGGTGGCACTCCTACTCAGTACAAGATGAAGACAATGTTGTGCATTGCATTTGGGGCAGTAAGTAGAACACTTCTCTAGTCCCAATCAACATTTATTATGGGTAGAATTGTGTTGGAAAGTGTACGTGGATTTTTTGGGAATTCTTTGTAACACAATGTATACTAGCAAAAAGTAACCTAGCTGTAGCTAACCTAACTAATAATGTAACCTAACTTATAATTACCTAACTGAAGCTAAACTAACATCTGACCTGTAACATATACCTTAAGCCTAATCTATGATTGAGATAACATAACTTTACATAATACAACTGAATATAACATAGCACAAGAGAACATAAATTATTGTAACAATATAATATAACATAATAGAATATTACATAGCATACTATTACATATTGCAACACAACACATCTGAATGTAACATAATATTTTATAATAGCAATGCAGCATAATCAGCATAGTGTAACTGACATTTTGCTGGGAGATGGGCAAGATGTTATTTCTTCACCACTCCAGGCCACCTGTAACCTTAGGCTAATCCCCCAAAACACACCTTCTGGCTGGCCACACATGTTAGAAAGATGAATGATAGATAAAATATAGAAATGACTGAGAATAGAAAAGTGATAGTTCTAGAAGATGGCTTGAGCCCCTCTGATACATACAGCCAAGATAGTAAGTAAAGACAGGTGACAGACTACAACATATAACACGAAAGTGAGTCATGCTAACATGAGTGGGTTAAGTATCAACAATAAATGTATTCAACAAGAAATAACATAAGACAGCATGGTTACATATAGCGAATAACTCAACAGTTACAGTTAGAGTTTATAAATAGTTATAGTTTGTAATCTTGACCATGTGGTGTTGTAAGAGAATGTTTGTTTTGAGTCCAATGGCACTGTAGTAGTTAACTATAAATGAGTTTATAAGAGAACACTGAATGTTTCTGAATGAACTCTAAAGATAGAGTGAATTTATTGTATCTTGACTGAAGCTGTGCCATTGTGACTTTATAAATAAACTACATGACTTTTGGATCTCCTGACATGTCGTCTAGGGTCCCAGTGAATGTCATAGCAGATGCACATGTAGTCTGTTGAACCAGTCCTTGACATGTGGGTTGTTCTGCTTTGGTGTTGTTTCATGGTGCATGTGTTAACTAAGTTAACTAAGTTAAGATAAACTGGTTCGGTTCTGGCATTATTTTGCGGCTCACCTCTCATTGATCAACGTCTCAGATAAAATATGCATGGGCTAAGAGTTCATCTTCGTGTGTTTTCTGACAGAACACTCTTACATACGTGGTCATCATGCATTTAAATATCATAAGCAAAATAAAACAATATAAAATATAGTTAATATCAAGAGATAAACATGACTATAATATTAGTTTGGCATGCAAAACCACATACCTTCAGTAGTAATATACACAGAGTATGATTTTCCTGTTGTGTTGATAACCAGTGATAAGGTTAGAAGTATGTTTATAGTTTGTTAACACTGTAAGGCAAAATACCTGTTGTCTTAACAGTCAACTGCATTCGACTGACAATTTACATGTGAGTTTCTGGTACATTCATTTGTGTGGCTGAGCTGCACTTGATCGGTTAGTTTAGTGAGTTCTGGAACATTCCGGTATGTTTCCAGCCTGGGGATAAGGGTCAGCCTATCTAGAAGGTAGGTTTACATGTAGTTTGTTTTTAGAGGAGGGTTGGGTGTGGGCTACATAAACATAATATTACAGAATGCAACATGACATTGCTACACAATGCAACATATGACTACATGACTACATAATGCAATATAACATTGCTACACAATGTAACATGACACTATTACTTTATGTAATATGACATTGCTGCATAATGTAGCATGACATCACTTCTTAATGCAGTATGACATCACTACATAATGCAAAATGACAATATTAATTAAACATGTTATCATTATATAACACAGTATGAGAACACTACATAATGCAACAGAACATTGCTAGTAAAAAAAAAATAAATTAACATAAAATATCATTTTAATCTTTTAATAAGTGTTAAGTCACACACAAGCTTTTCTTTTCTTTTTTCTTTATTTAATTTTTGTTATTGTTGGGTGGGGTTATATTTATTTGCTTTGATTATCTTGGTTTTAGTATTGTCAGCTTTTAATAATTATTCTTTCCTTTGGTTTAATTTTTCTTGGTGCTGTTAATTGTTTATATTTTGTAGATCCAAGAGTGTTGAAGTAGCATTCTACCATGATTAGGATGGTAGTAAGAAAGAAAGAAAATGAAAATCTTTAATTTATTTGCTGTATATTTGATGTGCACTAAAGAAAGGAAGAAAATTAAATGAATACCTTTAATTTAATTACCTGTACTTTTGATGTGCAGTAAAGAAGGAAAGAAAATTAAATGAATACCTTTAATTACCTGTACTTTTGATGTGCAGTAAAGAAGGAAAGAAAATTAAAGGAATACCTTTAATTTAGTTGCCTATACTTTTGATGTACAGTAAAGAAAAGAAGATTAAATGAATACCTTTAATTTAATTACCTGTACTTTTGATGTGCAGTAAAGAAGGAAAGAAAAATAAATGAATACCTTTAATTTAATTACCTGTACTTTTGATGTGCAGAACAATGTGACTTTCACGGGGGCAATGAATGGAGATGTCTATGTGTGGCAGGATTCAAATCTTAGCCGTGTGGTGACACGTGCCCATAATGGTCCAGTCTTTGCCATGTTCACCACTCTTCGCGATGGCCTTATTGTTACAGGAGGCAAAGAACTACCGTATGTTTATTTAAAACTGCAAAATGCAAAAAAATATTTTCTTAAATTGGTTTACTTATATATATATATAATATATATATTTTTATCATCCTTGAAATTAAAAAAAGGATATTGCTCACAATACAAATGGAGCCAGATTGATTGGAGTTATATCTTCAAATCTAAATTTTATACATAACGTAACATGTCTTGTACTCAGCCTGAAAACTATTACATGTTCAGATTGTTTCATAAACTGGGTACAAGATTATTACATATTCAGTCATGTCATGTAACCTACTTGATAACTGTTACATGTTCAGAGATGGTTTCTTAAACTTGGTGCATGTTGAGACATGTCATATAATATACTTAGCTACATGTTCACAGATTGTTTCATAGCCTGCCCATTTCAACAATAAATACTGCCCATTCAATATTAAGACCATTTCCGTAATTCCGAAATCAAATCCATTCAACAATAAAATTATGTTCATTCCAACAGTAAACTCATGTTCATTCAAACAATAAAATCATATTCATTCCCATACAAAAATGTGTCCATTCCAGTTATAAAATCATGTCCAATCTTTTTAGCTTTATAAAAATATCCCTTTTATATAAAGCACACACATTGCTGTTTCAGAAATGTCCATTTTAAAAAATCTTTGTTGTAAATCCATTCCAACTTTTCAAAAAACATACCTATTATGGCTACAAAAATACAACTGATTACAATTGGAATAGACATATTTTTGTTGTTGTAGCTGTAATGGCCTTGCTTTTATAGCTGATGGCCTTGTTTTTATAACTGGAACGGCCATGCTTCTGTTACTGGAATGACCACATTTTTATAACTGGAATGACCACGTTATAGCCAAAATGACCATGTAGCCAGAATTATCAAATTATAGCCAGAATGACCATGCTGTATTGAGAATGACCACATTATAAGCAGAATGATCATGTTATAGTCAGAATGGTCACATTTTATAGTTGGAGTGTCCATGTTTTTAAAACTGGAAAGGTCATGTTTTTGTAGTAATCTTGAATAAAATAATTTTTGCTCTCTTGTGTAATTACTGGTAATAAGTGATGTGTGCTGGTGTGTTTGTCCAGTTCTAAAAAAAGCAGCCCAATTAAAGTGTGACTTTATACATTTTTGCTGATAATGAGCAAAAGCATTTATGCATTTGTTTGTCCAGTTTTAAAAACAGCAGCCCAATTAAAGTGTGACTTTACTCTGTTTGCTGATAATGAGCAAAAGCATTTATACCAGTGTGTTTGTCCAGTTCCAAGGACAGTGGTCCAGTTAAATTGTGGGATCAAGAAATGAAGCGATGCAGAGCATTTTCTCTGAAGGAGTCTGGACCAAAAGCTGAGTGCATTCGATCTGTCTGTCGTGCTAAGGTATGTCAAGATAAAAACTGCATTGTTTTCTATTTTGACATTTTATCAAGAGAGAGAATTTGTTAAATTTGTAGTTGTCTTGTTCACTCTTGAAAAAAATTGCCTGGTCTTGTTAATTTAAGGATTTATTTAAAATCTTAGATTTATATATCATTTGAATTGTTGTTTGTAATTTCTTTGTGAAAATTTTCCCTGTTATTAATATTTGAGTAAAGATAATTATTATATATAGTTGTTATAATTTTAGTGAATAATTATAATGTATAATTTTGTTAATTAATTAATCTTGAGTAGTCTGCTCTGTTATAGCTACCAAAATTTTTTTCTGTTCAGCAACTTATTTGGAAATTCTCTCTCAGTACCACTTCTGTTTTTCCATTATTGTACACATCTCTGCGTAATATCTTATCCTTAGTGATGTCCAAGCCAAAGCCTATAGCACACATCTCTGCGTAATATCTTATCCTTAGTGATGTCCAAGCCAAAGCCTACTTTTCCATCCATAATACCTCAAATCCTTTATGTGATAAATACATTTTGAAATGTATAAACTTTTGAATATAGGGCAGAATCCTGGTTGGGACTCGTGACAACAACATTTATGAAATAAATGAAAAAGCTGGCACCACAACAATATTAATGGCATCTCATGCTGAGGGGTTGCTGTGGGCACTGGACTGTCACCCCTCTGCACCCCGATATATCACTGCAGGCTTTGACAACACACTCCGCGTCTGGGACCTTTCTGCCAGGGTGAGTGTTTGGTTGGAGATATCATTGGTTGTCATCTTATTGATTTTGTCCACTTTGTAAAGATCAGTTTCACTGTCTTCAATATCTTGCCTCAGTTCAATTAATCAAGATTAGCATTGCTAGAGGTTATTCTAGATGGATTTTCATCATTCAGACAAAGTCACAGTTATCATGTTTCTTGTTATATTACTCTGCATCTAGTTGAGTTCTTATTCTTGAGATGTTTACATGTTGTAGAGTCTGCGTTAGCCATATTATAAATTGTCCTAAACTGATCTTTGTCATTCATTTATAGTTAGAGTTGTTGCATGTTTCAGAATCTCTCCTAGTCATGTTAGAGCTTGTCCTACACTGATCTTTATTATATGGACATTTTCACAGTTATTCATTTTAGGCACTTCATTCTCTTCTAGGACTGTTAAAGCCTATTTTAAATTGATCTTTAAAATTCTAACACTTACAGTTAACAATTTCATTATCAGTACTCTTCTTCTAGCTAGGTACTAATTCAGAGACATTCACACTTCAGTTTTTGCTAGCTAAATCGAAGGTTGTCTTAGGACTGAACCACAATTGTCAATTATTTTTTTATCAGTACTTTACACTAGACTGTATTCTTACTCCGAGAAGTCAGTGTGTTTCAGATTTTACTACCTGGTTAGAAGTGTTTTAGATTGATCCTTATGACTCAAACATTGCCACATTTATCATGCTCTTAATTAGAGTACTGCTTATTTTTTCTGAAGTTATTCATATTTTCAGTCTCTACTAGCCAAGTTATTCATATTTTCAGTCTCTACTAGCCAAGTTGGAGGTTGGTCCTGCTAGATCTGCATCTTTCAGTGCAGATGGTGAGATGATTGGCGTGGGTCTTAAGACTGGAGAGTTTCTTCTTTTAATGACGACTGCACTTAAACTGTGGGGTCGCAAGCGTGACAGGTCTGCTGCAATAAATGATATAAGGTAGAGTAAGAGTTGAAATTGAAATTATATTTCTGTCAGTATGAAAAGCAGGAATTTATTTTTGCATGTAAAATTATTATAAAATGTGTCTGAAATTAATCAGAACTAGATCCCATTAGATGTTTTTTCAGGATTATATATCCATTTCCTCATCAGCCGTTCTCTTTAAAATTATTCTTTCTTAACTGTTTTCTTTATGTTGGATTGTAACTTCACCATATGTTTTTTACACTTCATAAAGAGTGTTAATGGTATGAAAATGTTTTCTGAAAATGACTGGAAATATGGTGAAGCTCATTGTAAAGTGAACATTCCAGAAATTTACAAAATTGATAATTGGGGAACATGATATAATTAATGGTAGCATAATTGTTACAAGAATATTCATCAAATTATTATTCATTTGTATTGCCATTTGTTCCTTTTTGAATGGCTTGCTATTTAATAATGTCTAGATATAAGGCACCAATCGTAAAGCTTGCTTTAGTAAAGAGCACCAATCATAAAGCTTGCTTTAGTAAAAGGCACCAATCACAAGGCTTGTTTTGATAAAAGGCACTAAAAATAAGTCACTGCCTACTTTTAATCTGTATAGTCTTAAAAGGTACCAGTCACAAAGCCATTGCCCAGTTTTAATCTCTAGTCTTTGCTCATGGGAACATCCATTATACTTGCAGATTTAGTCCAGATAACAAGGTTCTGGCTGTGGGATCTGAAGACTGCTTTGTGGATTTTTATGATTTGACCCAGGGACCATCACTTGCACGACTAGGCTATTGCAAGGGTATTCCAAGCTTTGTCATTCAAATGGACTTTTCAGCTGATGGACACTACATTAGAGTAAGTCAGAGAATATAAAAATAAATTCATTTAATAATAGCTCACCAAAATAAATCATTAAAATTATTGCGGTATGCAGAGTTGTTCATTTCTGTTAAATGATCACATCCAACAGCCATTGGTTTTGTTAACTGCTAATTTAACAGTTAACATGTAAACCATGTTAGTAAGTCATAAATACATATTATGCATAACTTGGAATTAGACAGTGGTCCTAGATACTTAGTTTTCACTTTATTCTATTTCAGGTAAGCACAGGTGCTTATGTGAACCAGGTGTTTGCAGTGCCAGTTGGGAATCTTGTGGAAGATGAAGCCATTATCAACAAGATCACCTGGAACACATGGACCAGGTAAGTAAGACCATGGAAGACATTCATTTACTGTTTTTTTTAAAAAGTTTCGTTTGTCTAAGACAGTAATGCCTGGAGCAGGACACACCAGTAATTAATATCAGAGTTATGGTGCACTTGTATTTATTGGTTTGAGCACTTATATTTACTGGTGTAAGAACTTCTATTTACTGATGCACCATTTCTATTTGCTGGTGTGAGCACTTGTATTTACTTGTGTGAACACTGGTGTGAGCAGCACTTGTATTTACTGGTGTGGGCACTTGTATTTGTTGAGTTGAGTACTGGTGTGAGCACTTGTATTTACTGTGTGAGCAATTTTATTTATTGTGTGAGCACTAGTGTGAGCAGCACTTGTATTTACTGGTGTGAGCACTTGTATTTTCTGATGAGCATTTGTATTTGCTGGTGTGAATACTGGTTTGAACACTTGTATTTACTGGTGTGAGTACTGTTGTGAGCACTGGTGTGAGCACTTGTATTTACTTGTGTGAACACTTGTATTTGCTGATGCAAGCACTTCTAATTTTTCCTCTTGCCTTTAATAACACAAAATTAGCCTTTTATCTTTAGTTCATATATGTATTATTATACCTCTTAGTATTGTTTGTCACACATGGAACATTGATGAGAAAATACTCTCCAGACACATGCTTATTGTAAATAGTAAATGAGATAGAATTAATTTTGCTCAATTGTTATGTGTTCACCGAATATTTTAAAATAATCATTTGCAGTGTACTTGGCCGAGAGGTGCTGGGAATTTGGCCTAAAGATTCTGACAAAGCTGATGTCAATTGTGCTCACTTATCAAACCTTGGGAATGCTTTGGCCACTGGGGATGACTTTGGACTGGTCAAACTGTTTGAGTTTCCATGTCCAGAGAAATATGTTAGTTTAAAATTTTGCAAATTCTTGTTTTGTTTCAATTTTGTAGCTGATACAAACCTTAAAGCATTTCTTAGCACTCAGATATTTACGTTACTGTATTGGCCTCCTGACTGTTATATGAAGTGTATAAATGTTTGTATTATTTTGTCTGCATGTGTAATTTTGGTGTTCTTTAGTGTGCATAATCATTAGTTTGTGTTTGTATGAGTGTGTTTTTCTGTCTCAGTATATGTATGTGTGATTACAGTATGTCTTTCTGTGTCTGCATATGTGTGTACACACAGTATGTATACACAGTATGATTATGTCTTTCTGTATGTATGTGTGATTACAGTGTGGGTGTGTTAGTCTTTCTCTGTGTATGTATCCGTGTACACACAGTTTGAGTGCGCTTAACGTGTTGTTCAGCATTAGATTAAGTGCTGTCTATCTGTCCACCCATCTATATGCACTTAAACTTGTACAGATATATGCAAACAACAACAACCACACACACACACACATACCCATGCATGACATTTATGTGTGATTTTTTCCTCACTTTTTGTACAGGCTCCCTTCAAGAAGTTTGTTGGACATTCAGCCCATGTGACTAGCGTCCACTTCACATTTGATGACAAACATCTTATCAGCACAGGGGGAGATGATTGTTGGTCAGTTTGCTTCTTTTTAATGAAATCAGTTTGATGAATTGGCTACTGTCAGGTTCATTCTCTTAGGCGATTTGCAGAAGTTGTTTGATATAATTTTGAAAACACATAATTCATCCAACTGTGTTACATGCACCAATTCACAAACAACAAAGCATCAACTGGTTGGCCAAAAAAGCTGTCATTACTTAGCAACAGTTGTCTTAACTGACAATTACAGATTTTAAGAAATTTATTTTCATGTTCGTTTTCATGCATAGATGCTCATATAAATATATAAATGCATTTGTAAAACATCATAGTTCTAGGATATTTGTCTAATAATTATTGATATGATTAACAATATAAAATAATTAATTTTTAACATTTCTTACCACAGCGTATTTGTCTGGAAGTGCTTGTGAACAGCAACTGTGTGGCAGAAATAATTTTGCTACATAATCTCAACTACCAGACTTACCCAAATTTGATTGCTGGGCCCCTGCCTTCTGATACCAACATCATCTGTAGTTTCTCAAGATATGTCTGTTGGTATACTACAGCTGTATTGGGAAAGGATTGCGAGGGAAATGATATTCACCAATTTTTGCTGGTTGACAATACTCTCTACCCAGGCTTCTCAAGATTTTTTTTGCCAGCTGGTAGAAGATTCTATCATAGCCATGTCTGAATGTCTGGTTTTGATTAAAGTATCCACTTGGGGCATATTTGAGTGTGAATGTTTCATTTTACCTATGGTTACATTATAATAAGTGAATAGTAAAAGAAAAAGTGTCGTTTAATTTCAGCCACTGCCTTTAATTGAACTATGATAAAGGAAAATTAATGTGCCTCTCTGTTGAACTCAATTTGTTTTGAGTGATGATGTCTTACACCATTTTTGTTCCACATGAATACTGACAGATCTTTTTTGTTTTTTTAATACCTTTACAAAATATCTGTTTTGTGTCCTGATCTATTTTCATTTTCTTTTGATTGGGGCCATATTAATAGACCTTTTCTCACTGAGTATAAAATGAAAGCCGTCCATGTGTTTTATTTTGAGGTTTTTTTCTTTAGTATTGGGTCACTTTTAATTGTTTTAAATGTTTAAACAAATGTCTCTTTAATTGTTATAATATTCAAGTAATGTCACTTTTAATTGTGATAGATATAGAGATAATGTCACATTAAAAGACAGCAGAAAGTTCAGAAAATTTCAGTATAACTCAGCTCACCTTACAATAATGTCCAAATGATTCATATTTTTTATATTTCACATGTATGTTAAATACTAGCAGTTTACCAGTTCCCTTAATGTGTTGTGTTTATATGATGCTGATGTTTATCTTATTTATCATTCTCAAATCTTTGTTACACTTATATAGTCGGTAAATGATACTTGCTGCCATATACAGCTTTAACCTGAATATATCACTGATGAATGCCTAATACACACATAAGATTTTCACTTTAAATTAATTGAGCATGACAGTATAACATATGTTGTGGTCCAATCACAATTTAAGCAATATTGACCAGGTTAATGTTTATTTGGGTATATCTGAGTAACATCAGTTGGTGCATTAACCAATGGTGAGCTGTGAACTTAAAGAAAAGCTGTATCCCCATAAACACTAAAAAGTGAAGAACGATTTTTTATTTGTTACAACTTTAATGTATGTAAGTGCACACACACACACATTGCATACATTTTTGGTTGAAGATTTTAAAAATTCCCACCACACTCCCCACAAGTCAACATCTGTGATATTTTTCTGTGATGAAATTAGACATGTCATTTGACAATATTGTTATGAAATTTTGCAAATGAAAGAGACCTGCGCATGATTTTAAAACACTAAATTATCAGTGAAATCTTTAATCACAATTAGGTCAAGGGTCAATGATGGAAGGAATAGTCATTGCAATGCATTAATTTGTATGAAAGTTGCAGTTTATACATAGAATGATCTTATGTTGGCCCATTAGGTTTTAATATTGAAATGAGCACAAATTAAATTAAAATGGTCCTTGATTCCTTTGCTGTGGTTTCTAAGGAACAGATGTCACTAAGTAAATTGGAATATTTTTCTTTAAAAGTGCCTTTTAAATTCATATTGGTTGATTGCTATAAGTCAAGCCCTCCATAACCTGAGACCCAATTGTAGTTTTTAAACTTGATGACTTTAATATATTAATTTTCTTGGAGCAGTAGCAAGTATTTTCATTGCCACTTACTGGTATTTATTTTTTGTTCCTATAATATACAGCCTGGGTATTTTTTACATTTTTTGTTCCTATAATATACAGCCATGGTTTTTTTTTTACATTTTTTGTTCCTATAATATACAGTCATGGTTTATTTTTACATTTTTTGTTCCTATAATATACAGCCATGGGTATTTTTACATTTTTGGAAATAATGCTTATTAGATTGTGAATTTGATAAATATTTATAATAAATGTTTTTGGTGTTTTTAAAAATAATGTTAGATTATGATAAAAATCACTATGTGGTGGCAATTAATGTAATCTCTCTTCTGAGAAGACAAGAACTTAATTATGTAAGAAAAAAAATAATTATGAACAGCACAAACCAAAATGCTGACAATGATAAACATTATTTCAATAGCTATATTCTTCCTGAACATTGTATTACGTGTTATGATAACATTTTAATTTTAGACCATTTACATATTCTAATCACAATTCTTTAATTATTAAAATATGTCCTATATGAAAGTGTTTTGTTACACTTTGCAAGTTAATTGAAATTTTAATTGAAAGTTTAATTTTATAAACATGTTTTTTTTAAAAGTTCATTTAATTTGTGATAAAGCTTTTAGTGTTTATGTAGATATTTTCTTTTTGATTATTCATTATAGTTTCTAAACATCTAACTCTCCACTGTTCATATGTTGAAAGGTAAACTTCAGTCCCTGTTTTTGTTGTTGATGATTTCATTAAAAGTGAAATGTGCAAATATACAACACACTCACATCAACATGATGACTTCATAAAGTTGTCAAATATAGAGTTGAAGTGTGCAGATTAAGAAAATAAACAAAAAAAATTTAATAAAAGTAAAATAACTATTAATTTTTCACCAGAAAATGGAGTTACATACTTTTTGCCTTTAGCAGTAAGGAGTTAATAATACTTGGCAGCAAATATGAATCTTGATTCATGTATTTATTTTTATTTATGTTGTATTTAACAAAAAAACTTACTCCTTAGAACTGAAGTGATATGGAAGTATGTATGTATACAATTTTATAAGTAGTGTTATTACCTTGTAAAGTGATTACAATTCTGTATTTGTTTAGTTGTTTTACTGTATATGCTTTGTCGTTTTATATGGGAGTCAATATCAGGATCTTTTTTTATTTAAACTTAAACATTTCCAGTAATTTTTTTACTTGTTGCTTCAAATTTCTTATTGTATGGTTTGGATTCTTTTTGTCATTATTTCTGTTTATTCAGTATCATTATTATTATTGTCATTATTATTATTACTGATTCTATTATTAATCTTCTTTTCTCTGATCTGTTGGTGGAATAAATGCAACTATGTATTGTGGCATGTGTGTCTTACAACCCCTCTCTCACCTTGCACCCAGAAACGTGACATGATGGACAACCCCTGACAAACTATATTTAGGACAAACAAAGGCAATGGCTTGTCTTCTCCATTCACATGCGAGTGAAATAGTTGGAAAAAAAGAAAAAAATGATGGTCAATTCCTGTGAGAGGGTGAATGGAACAAACACAAAGATGTATGGAGCTGGCTGTTATACGTTTAATATAATCCTTAATAATGGAACAAACACAAAGATGCATGGAACTGGCTGTTATACGTTTAATATAATCCTTAATAATGGAACAAACTCAAAGATGCATGGAACTGGCTGTTATACGTTTAATATAATCCTTAATAATGGAACAAACTCAAAGATGCATGGAACTGGCTGTTATACATTTAATACAGGGGTTGGCAAAGTCCGGCCTTTAGGTCAGATACGGCCTATCTGGCTGGTATTCCAGTCTGGCCTAATGCCCCCCCCCCCCCCGTTATTTATTATTGGATCCGGCCTAATTGAATTGTCACGGTTTTGTTCCCCTTCATTTCAACAATCTAAATACAGTTTATTTTAAAAAAGTAAGAAAGCCGAAATTATTTTAATTGTACAAGCACTGGCTTAGTTCAACATTACTGTATATACTATAATAATAATAATAATAAAATTACAGCAAATTATAGTTCAACAATAGAGTCAATACAAATTGCAGGTTAGTCCTATCAGAGAATAGAAATGGAGTTATTAAATAGGTTATTATAAACTTCACATAACCTGGATTAAGTACAGCTTCCACAGTCATTTCACTTCTCTTTTCAATCACGTCACAGTGTCAAAATGTCCACGCTCAGCACGTGTTCCCGCCTTGTGCGCAAGAAAACACTGGCACTCTCTTGCCATCACCATCTTCACTGGACTGATGTACTTAGCATCCTTGCTTTGGTACATCAAAAGCAGGGTGTAGCATACTCCATTATGCTTACACACTGCAACACACTTTGCAAGATTCCTGTGCTTTCCTGGTCACTCAAGTCATGACTAGTGAACAAACAAAGGGTAGCTAGGAACTTGAAAGTTGAACTTGAGGCTCCACTTGAGACTCACAGCTCAGGGTCGAACTCACCACACTCACAGAGTGAGACAACCACAACGAAAAAGAAGAAATGAGAAGGCTGCTTGCTGACTGCGACATACAATAAAGGAGCAAACCTAAATTCCGTATTCATTACAATATAACTCCATTTTATCTCACATCTAATCTCAAAACTTACAATCTCCTGCAACAGTTGTTATTAGCCCCAGGCACATGTGGTACAATAAATACAATGTATCAAAACAATGTCGCATATTAATACACCACATGGGCGCAGTTTAGTTCAAACATTTGTAGTAAATAAATCAACTTGCATAGTACATCTTTAGATAACACAAATATAACATATCAATAGAAAAATACATCAAATGTGTCCAAGTCCCCCTCTCTCAATCAGTCAGTTTAAACTCACCACTCAAGCTAACGACTGCCTTCAAGCCGGACTTCTCTCTTTGTCTTCAAATTCAAAAGTGAATAGACAGCAAAATTCTCTACAGCAAGTAAACTCCCGAAACTCAGCCCATTGGCAAGTCTCGTTCTCATAAATCATAATCATTTGATAATTAAAAAACTGCTCACTCAGTTTCCACTAGGTCAGCAAATCTAGAATAATCTTCCCTTAGGCTGTTTACTTCAAACTCAGACACTTTCAAACTTGACATCATAAGAAGTGTCCAAGTCGGGTAACTCTGACAATTGAGCAACTTAAATAATAATTAAAATTAAAAATAGCGAGGGGCAAATTTGCTTTGTTACACAGCCATTTGCGAATTAGAGTGTTCTGAATCTGTCTTGATCTTGCTATTTCACACCGGAACAATAAACTTCCAGGGAGGCAACTTCTTAGTACTTCAGCTTAATACAGTGTACAGTTGACTGTCTTAATACTTTAACCGGATACAATGTGTACAGTTGACTGTCAAGAACTACCAACAGCTTGCTAAGACACCCTAAGATGAATGAATACCTTGATGTTATTTCCTTTACTGCTGGATTTTTTCAGAACAATCTAGCAAGTAATCTTCCACGCGAAAGTGTCAGCACCGAAAGAACTTGCCCATCTACTCCTGTAGACTACTCTGCAATATTTTTGGCATTTGCTGACATCTCATGGCTCTTCTATATTTTCTAACATTACTTGCTACATTGCTAATATGTTCTAACACTACTTGCTACACTTGCTACATTGCTAATATTTTCTAACATTACTTGCTACAATGGCAGAACAATCAAAACTGAAAATAACCAAGACCTACTCAAGAAATATTATTTGCCAGGATCGATTAAGAAGCCTACACTAAGAATGGAAGGGTTAAAGGAGATCGATGTAAAAAATTAAAGATTTTGCTGAAGAAAAGCAAGAAGAAAATGTGAGTGCACTTTAAATTTCAGAGTATTATTAACTTAATTTAACTTAAAAATGGAATTAAGATATTTTGATTCTTCATGCAAAGCTTAGCACGATATGCTACTGGACCTAATTCATTAACATAATTTTAATGAAATGACTAATTTAGAGTAGTTGTATAATAATAACCGTGTGTGTGTGTTTGTGAGTGCGTGATTATGGAAAATGTGATGTCAGATTCGAAGTTACCTCACTAAGTTTGAACCACCACTTCAACATGAACTTCAGCAAAAGGAACAACACTTGTGCAGAATTATTAATCTTGTTTTCAAAACATGCACTCTGCAAAAGTAATAAAATGAACAAATTAGTGACAATTTATTAAAAATGCACAACAGGCTACTAAAACAATAACAATAAAAATGGTGCGAGTTTCTGGACCCGGATTTAAAAAAAAATCCAAGGTCATAGCTCTTGAAGCAACAGCTGACTCAGCCGACAAATACCTGATCTAAATCAACGGTCAGCAAGACTAAGGGATAGATAGATCGATAGCTAGCTAGCTAGCTATAGATAGATAGACAGATAGATTATAATCCACTGAGCGATCGTGAATCTCTGTCCTGACTCAAGTAAACAAACATGACGTAAAATTATTTTCGCGTCACTATGAACTTGCGTCATAAATAGCTGGCTAACTTCAACTAACAAAGAAAACAGAAGAGGTTCTGGCAGGAAACTGATCTTCACGATCTGCAAAGAGTGGTCATCTGTTTGTCCAGTTAGAGAGAACTTTAGAGTTACGAATCATTGTGGTAGTTGCGATGTGCTTATTCATTTTTTTGATAGGGCTTTGTGCAAAGGCCAGCACGAAGTGAAATAAAATGCAAATTCCTGCTGAAATAAATAGCGCCTTGTGTGCTTCGTGTCTCTCTCTCTCTGTTGGGTGTTGTGTGAATGATGTTATCGTCTCCATCTCGTTGACCCTCCACCACTCCAGTTCACATCACTTCAAAAATTGGCATTGTAAGTAGGATAAAACGTTATGACCCTTTCTACCTACCACTCGTAAACAAAAGCTCCACGACTATATATATATATATTATGTGTGAGTGAGTGTGTGTGTGTGTGTGTGTGTGTGTGTGTGTGTGTGTGTGTGTGTGTGTGTGTGTGTGTGTGTGCGTATGAAGTAGTTTCCTCTGTGTCACTAGTGCAAGTTTTAGTGCAGATACTATTGAAAGACCTAACGTTGAAAACAACAGTACTGTAGACAATGTGCTGGAAAGTATCCATTATTAATAAAATATGCCAACATGCAACTACAATTGTAAATATATTTATATAAATTATACGTTACAGAGTATATATTACTCAAGATAAAGAATATATGTGAGAGAGAGTTTAAGTATGAAAATTTACTAAAAATAATGTACGAAATACAATTTATACAAACTCAAGGCATAATTAATATAATTACTTAAGTATTTCACTGTAGTATATATTAATATAGGGAAAGAGGTTTAAATCAAATGTTGAAATGCAAGCAGAAAGGCTACTTGTCTTTGCAAAATATAATCAAGGAACAAACGCTAAGGTTCCAGTTTATTGCTTTATAACTCCATTCTTTCTTACATTCCAGTCTCAATGTACAGTTTCCTGTAACAGTATTTATTAGCTGATACACGCACACATCATAATAAATACAGCATATCAAAACAATGTCAAGAGTTTAGCAAACTCTATATCAGCAGGTTAGTTCAAACATTTGTAGAAATAAAAGTCAACTCAAGTAGTACATCTCTACATAAAACGTGAGTATAACATATCAATAGCGAAAATGCATGAAATATTTCTAAGTCCAATCTTTCTCAACCAGTCAGTTAAGTCACCATCAAGCTAACGGACGCCTTTCATGACCAGACTTCTTCCACTCCAAATTCAAAGTGATCAGAGAGTAGATTTTTTCTAAATCCGGTAAACCTTTTGATCTCATCCCATTAGCTGGTCTCATTCTCGTAAATCATAACCATTACATAATAAAAACTTCTCACTGGTTTGCATTTCATCAGCAATTTCAAGCATTTTCTCGCCTCGAGCATTTACTTCAACTCAGACACTTTCAAAAATACATCATAAGGAGTGCCCAAAACTGGGTTACTCTGATAAATTTAATTTAACAATTTAAAATTAAAAATAGAGATAGGCAAAAATACTTCACTACACTATCTGTCTGTCTATCTATCTATCTATCTATCTATCTATCTATCTATCTATCTATCTATCTATCTATCTATCTATCTATCTATCTATCTATCTATCTATCTAATTTTATACTTAAGTATTTGCACAATTGCAAAAAGCCAGTTCAATAGCACCCATGAACCAACAACACATATGAGTTTTATGCAAAGCTTAACGACTGCTCATGACGAGAAAAAGTGATGTTATCGGACTTTCGTTACACGAATGAAATAGTACGGGTTTTCCCTGCAAACCTCGCCCTCCATTAAACGAGGCACTTTGTTCAACAAACTAGTCCACATCAAATCTTGCTTAATAAACTGTAAGATTATAAAGTGTTAGAGTAGTGAGTTTTAAACGTCCTTCCTGGGTGGTGAACCCTTTTAATTTCTACGAACTCATCACACACACAGACACACTCATACACACGCGCGCGCGCACACACACACGAACACACACATGCACACACACTAACGCACACAGACATATTAAATTGCTGTCAGGCTCAGGATCATTTGAGTGGTTGACCGAGATAGCCCAGTTTTCACTTTGGCATCGGTGTAGAAAGTCGAAACATATAAATCAAAGCTTGGAAAGGAAGTAAAAATAAAGTAATTGACGCAATGAAACAGAAAAATGAATGTAATGAAAGCATAAAGTAATGTTTCAATTAAACAAAATAATTAAAAAAATGAATTACGGGCGTAATACAAACATAGCACAAAATCATGAAAATAATATAATGGAACAAAACAGGATAAGGGCTTATTACAATCATAGAAAAATGGCGTAATAAAAGCATGGAATACAAGACCTTAATAAAAACAGAAAAATTGAAGTAATAAAAAAATATAGAAGAACGAACATGTCACGACACAAGACAGCTCACTAAGGGACATCATAAAGAAATATATCTTGAAGTAATAAAATATATGGACGTAATACTAAACCAGAAAGCGAGACGTAAAAGATGCACTATTCGGAAATGGACACATAGCGTCACGGCAAAAGCACTGTTCACACTGGGACGAAATGAGGGTATACACTATTGAGATATGAATGTATAGCGTCACGGCAAAAGCTCACACTGGGACGAAATGAGGGTATACAGTATACACTATTGAGATATGAATGTATAGCGTCACGGTAAAAGCACTGCTCACACTGGGACGAAATGAGGGTATACAGTATACACTATTGAGATATGAATGTATAGCGTCACGGTAAAAGCACTGCTCACTAAAGGACATAATTAAAGATATATTATTGTCGTAGAGAGTACAAAAACACTTCTCACTCCGTTCTCTTGTTTTCATTATTTTACGTATCGGACATTTCTTTTTGTAACCGCAAGTGACCTGAATTTTCTATATATGAGAATTTATATGAACCGTACTCATGCAGTTATATATATATGAGAATTTTTCATTTTAAATCACTAAATAATCACGTCTTCAATCTTTACAATTTTATTTACTTGACAACCTTCAGACAGTTTTTAAAAATACAACTTATTAGTACTATTATTTGCTCTCAATATTGCATTCATGTAGAATATAGCATTGTCAATTTTTTTAATCACAGGCTATAACATGCAGAAATTGTAACTTTCACCGTTAAAATATAAAGTTTCATTCGTTCATTTTCCGTCCCCCTCCCGGAATTAAAGATAGGTAATTAATTATTGATTTTCTATAATAATTGTATGGTAGAAACTGACTGCTTAGTTGGCAATGTGTAACTTCACTTGCACTTTTTACTGCTCTAAGTCCATTCTAGGACTCCCACACCTAATAATAACAATAGCATGTTGCGAACCACTATTCAGAGATATTTAGAAAAGAAAAAACCGGTTTGTTTTATAATTGATTTAATTAATACACCTCTTTGTATAATAACTAATGACTGAAACAACGTATTCTTTCTTCTTCGGAAACGTGCCGGATCAAGTATGATGCGGAAAATATGTTTCTTGTTGATATGACAAGTCTCCTCAGTTTCGCTATAAATACATTTAGGATTTCCTAGTTACCGAAGATAAGAGATAAATAACTCAATATTTAACTGTTGTCATGAAAATCAAGGAATATTAATAATTTTTTTTCTCTTCCTCTAAGTATTTTCTAACTATGAACTATGAACGAAACAGCTACGTTAATTAAAAGAGGGACAGGGTGAAAATGACCATTTTGTCAACAACACGAAAACTAAGTCGGAAACACTAGCTTAAGTTCATGCCGGAGAATAGGAAAATGATAATTAACTTGCTGGCTGACCAGGAACCCACGCCCATAAATCTGTGTCAGTGTGTGGCCAGTCGTACACTGGCCGGGGAAAATGTGAGGTGCTAGGACGCCAATTTTGTCCATGATGAAAGCAAGCTCTGAGTTTGGAAATGTAAACATCTGTTTAAGAATCACCACTATAAAATGTTTGGTAGTTTAAGTTGATATTGTTATTGTGAAATTACTATTGTTTTGTGAAAGTACTATTGAAATAGAAGTTGAGTTATTGGAAAGTTAATAATTGTATTACTAAGTTAAAAAGGTTGGTTTGAGTGTACAACCATTTCTTGCTGTGAGTTAATGTATGACTTGCCAGGTGGCCATGAGTTGCCAGTAATTGTAGTTTTAAAATAAAATAGGACTGTTGCTCTGAGATGTAGTTTAGCGTGCTCTGAGTTAGTTAGATAGGTCAAATGGATACATAAATCACAGTGTCAACTGGGAACTTGAGACTTGGCACTGGACAGCAGAGTGTAGCCAGGATGGTCAGAATTATTCGTCAGCATGTGCCATGCTGGTTGTAAATGGCAGTGTTGGATGGGGGATAGCGTGCTGGAAGGGGGGTGTACCAGTCAGCTCAGAGAAGGGATGTGCAAGAACTTTGTGTATAAAAAGAGGATACAGAGCCAGGGGCGGATGAGAAACGTGGAAAATGTAGCGTGTTGTAGAGAGAGTGGGATGCTCTCAGTTTCTCCCTGCTTTTATGTATCAAGAAGACTCTACGATTCTGTGAAGGCAAAACAGAAGGAGAATTCTTGAACACAGTAAAAGAGTGCCAGAAGTCTACCCGACTGCATATAGATAGCGCGTCGTAAAGACCGCTGCAGTTTAGGTGAACCAGTCAAATAGGACAGTCATCTCAGGTTTTCAAAGACTCTGTGCAAAGACCGCGGGTGATTGATTATTTTCCATGCAGAGGCAAATTCCTGATGGAAGTTTAATGTCACTAGTCACTGGGATATGTTACAGAACGAGATGTTACATAATGGTAGTAACTATCGTTGGAAGCAGTAGCGGTCATGCATGAGGCATATCACCGAGAACGGCAAAGGTTGGCCGTTACGAAGAAGAGAAGAGAAGAGATGAGAAATGAAGAAGAGAAGAGAAGAGATGAGAAACGAAGAAGAGAAGAGAAGAGATGAGAAATGAAGAAGAGAAGAGAAGAGATGAGAAACGAAGAAGAGAAGAGAAGAGATGAGAAACGAAGTTAAGAGAAGAGAGAGCTTAATAAGAGTTGAGAAATTAGGCCTAACGAGAGAAGCAGAGAAGCGCACGGGAGCGTGAAGTGTAGCAGCCGCCGTAACAGTGAGGGCGGTCAGGTCGAGACGTCGACGATGTTTTTATGTATCATCAAAACCCCCCAGCACCAGAAGAAAGTGTAAATATGTGAGTCCAGCACAAGAAGAAAGCGTAACGATGTGAGTCCAGCACAAGAAGAAAGTGTAATGATGTGAGTCCAGCACAAGAAGAAAGCGTAACGATGTGAGTCCAGCACAAGAAGAAAGCGTAACGATGTGAGCCCAGCACAAGAAGAAAGTGTAACGATGTGAGTCCAGCACAAGAAGAAAGTGTAACGATGTGAGTCCAGCACAAGAAGAAAGTGTAACGATGTGAGTCCAGCACAAGAAGAAAGTAACGAATTATACGAGCAGAGAGTAAGAGAAAGTAACGAATTATGTGAGCAGAGAACAAGAGAAAGTAACGAACTATATGAGCAGAGAACAAGGAGAAAATGACGATACATATGTGAGTAAAAGAAA
This sequence comes from Sinotaia quadrata, assembly GCA_028829895.1. Lineage (NCBI taxonomy): Eukaryota > Metazoa > Mollusca > Gastropoda > Architaenioglossa > Viviparidae > Sinotaia > Sinotaia quadrata. The sequence goes on along the minus strand of CM054177.1, from coordinate 106,141,471 downwards.
ATTCGAACTAATTAGGGAAATCTCAGAGCACATAAATATAAACCTAAACCTTAAACTAAAAGCTAGAATCGTAACTAAGCCTTAAGCTAAAACTAAAAATAAACCTTTAAGTTTAAAAATACGTTGATAAGTAAAGGATGGTATTAAGATTAATGTAAGATAATATTGATGGAACCGTTGAAGAAGACTTGCAAGTCAAATGACATTTGTTTATTATTGAACTTTGTTTATTATCGAACTTTGATACAAGAGCATTGGCGCCAGAGCTTATAAATAATGATTGCTATGTTATGATAAATAATGCTTAACATGTTTAGAAGTAGTACTGCATGGATAAATTGAATTTTGTATTTCTTTTATTTTATTTCACTTATAATTTTTCATTTTTTTCTTTCCTTTTCATTATTTTCTTTACACGGGCGCCGACAAGTGGTGACCCTTTTTCTTTCTTTCTTCCCCGTTTCCCATGGGTGCGAGTGTGGATGGCTGACTGACTAACCAACGTGTGAGAGGAAACCCATAGTCCAATAAATTTGAATATATACTCTGACATTGGGCCTTTCTGTCTATGGTTTCGAAAGAGTGGTTGCTGTCGTTGTTATACGTTGTGTCGTCGGTGCCGTCTACACTTCACCCCTACCCGTATGCAAGCACACATGCAAACATGTCGGCAATACGTAACCTACACGCAGAATTAAATTCGAGCCAAACAATCATCTTGGTATTCTGTGTGCGATTTTGTAATTCTCTTTATGCAAAGTCGTACGTGGCGTCGGCAAGCCACCATCCCTCCCCTCATGTCGGAGAAGGGAGGGGTGGTGGTGACAACTGTCATTAGAAGTATCAAGAGCATTTACTGAAAACAATTAAAAGCAGAATATCATAACGAGCTGCATTTTTCTATTGTTAGGACGGTACGCATGCGTACAACAAACAAACAAATTGTGCATTGTTCAAAAGCGTTCACACAAAAAAGAGGAAGAAGTTGGAAAGTGTGAGACATTGTGTCGAGGACACTCAACAGTATTGGAGAAATCCAAAAAGTCTTATAACACATTAAAAATATTTTGCATATTTCCCTTTTCTTTAACAGTTTTAAAAAAAGGATACATAAAAGCCCCATGAAGACATTGTTTATTTTAAAGTTCATTTCACGTATTTAAAAGATATTCAATTTTAGAAGTTCTTCACGGCAATAATAGTTATGAATACCATATTTTTTATTCAATATCATTTGTTATATTTGTACTTAACAATTTACACAAAGCTGCCTAGGGCCCCTTAAGTTCTAAGGACAACCCTGATTTCATTTCACTTTACTGAAATCATTGACTGGTAAGTAAAATATCACCATGAATTTTCCGTTCATGGCAACTAAACTTTTCAAAAAAAGTAATTTGAATATATTATCATAATTATGTAGACTGTGTTCGATACATATAGCCTCCAGCAAAAGAGCAACAGCTTGTTTTTATTTGTAATAATTTGTAGAAACTTTAAAATAAATTAAGTAGTGTTTATTTAGTTTTATTTTATTTTTTTACTATATCATCTCTTTCAGAACTATATATTAATTTAGTTTGTATTATTTTATCTTATATGTGCAGGATTTTTAATTTTGAGATTGTATTACTGTTTCTAGAACTTCCAATAGTAATATTTATCACAAAATATACACCGTGTCACTGCATACTAACTCACCGCATACATAAATTGGTACATTTAATCAATCAAATCCTCTTTCAATAAATCATATTGAACACCTCTTTCAATTATGTGGACTTTATAATAATCGACATATTTCATTTTGTATTTGAACGACACAGTAAACTCGTTAAAAATATTTACAAGGAAAAACAATAATTCAAAATTATAATTCAAACAGATTTTAAGCAAATATTAAAAATCAGTTAAAATGACAATCACTATTCTCGGACATACCTTTCTATTCAGCTCTAACCACGAAGCCGTCACGTGGGACCCCGATGATTTTAACAAGAGTGAGGGTTCAATTTTTTTTTCGCTGGCACTCTCCAGAGGATGCAGAAAGCCTTTTATCTGGTATATTATCAGCTTTGGTGGTCCCCTGGAGGGTCTTCCTCTCCTCACTTGTTTCTGGAGAGGGGTGAGGGTGGATGTTTGGAGGTGGTATTGATCTTTATGCCTGTAGTGGTTGGGAGGCAGGTGCAGGAGGGTGGTGTGGTAGACTCCTGTAGCAGTCGCCGTGTAGAGCGCTGGAGGAGGATTTTTTAAAAAAATTCTTTTTTTAATTAATTTTTTTTATGCTTATTTTTTCGTGCGGAATGTGTGTGTCCTAGTCCTCTTTTCGGGGCCACTCCAGTGATGTCCTTGGTGTTGTTCAGTAGCGCTGGAAAAAAAAAATGCCGGTGTCCGTGGCTGACTGGTCCGTATGCACTTCTACAGAGCACAAGGGACCTCTCACCGAGTTTCAGACTCTGGCGATTTTTCCCCTCGTGATGTAGTTGTACTCGGAAAAAAAAATTAAAAAAAACAAACTAAAAACTAAAATCTAAAATCTGTACCGCGTCCCTCTGTGGTGTGTTGTTTCACTGTTGTTAATCCGCCATTGGTTGTCGTACTGGGGAGGTCCTGGGTGCCGTGGTAGCAGGTAAGATTGGCTAAAAGTGTTAAAAAGCCACCATAAAAATTCGATGGGTGGCAGCTGTCCTTTGTTGTTGTAGTTGTGCTGGTAATGTTGTCTGTTGTCTCTTTCTAGTTTCTGTTGATCCCTAATCCACTTTGGAGGGCGGTTTCTGAGGGTTCATTATTAATTAATGTAGGGGGCGCTTTCGGCTTCCGCTGCTTTCGTGCGTGAGGGTTCATTGTCTTGAATGTAGGGGACGCTTCTGGCTTCCGCCGCTTTCGCTGTGAGGGTTCAATTTTGAATCTGCCCTTATATGTGATTCTAGGGGTCGTCTGGAAGATTCTAGAATTTATCAGCCTTCGGGCTAGAACAGAGTTGTTCCTAAAGCTTTGTCCGAATAGATACGGTTGACTGCACAAGCACTAAAGGTAGGAGGAACTTGTTTGCTAAAATTAATCTGAGTTATGTAGGAATCAGTGACCTTTAACAATAAGTCCCCTTTATTCTGTATGTAGGTCAGAGTTGTTTGTTTCAAAACTCATCACACTGAGATTTGAATGGCGCAAATTTAAATTTAAAATTACACAAATAAAGAATTAATTAAATATTAATTAAATTAATTAATTAAGTGCATTAATTTGCATTTTTCCGTCACATACTGTTATCAATGTCACATGTAAAGGGCACCATGTAGCTTTTCATGAAGTAAGATAATTTTTCAAAAAAATTTCTTTATATACCCAATACTTTCTCTTCTGTTTCTATTTATAGTTGTGTAAGATGGCAACACTGTAAGCCAAACACTACATTGCTTAGTAAGGTGACAACATTGTAAGCCAAATATTTCATTGCTCAGTAAAATGACATCACCGTAAGCCAAGGATTTCATTACTTAGTAAGACGACAAAACTTTAAGACAAACGTTTTCATTACTTAGTAAGACGACAAAACTTTAAGACAAACGTTTTCATTACTTAGTAAGACGACAAAACTTTAAGACAAACGTTTTCATTACTTAGTAAGACGACAAAACTTTAAGACAAACGTTTTCATTACTTAGTAAGACGACAAAACTTTAAGACAAACGTTTTCATTACTTAGTAAGACGACAAAACTTTAAGACAAACGTTTTCATTACTTAGTAAGACGACAAAACTTTAAGACAAACGTTTTCATTACTTAGTAAGACGACAAAACTTTAAGACAAACGTTTTCATTACTTAGTAAGACGACAAAACTTTAAGCCAAACGTTTTCATTACTTAGTAAGACGACAAAACTTTAAGCCAAACGATTTCATTACTTAGTAAGACGACAAAACTTTAAGCCAAACGTTTTCATTACTTAGTAAAATGACAAAATGGTAAGCCAAACACTAAATTTCTTAGTAAGATGACAACACTGTAAGCCAAATATTGTATTGCTTAGTAAAATGACAACACTGTAAGCAAAAACGTTACATTGCTCAGTAAGATGACCGCACTTTCAGCGTGTATAGTATAAATACCCCCATCCACACACAAAACTCATTACAAACCATTCCGTCATGTTGAAAAACTCTCACATTGAAAACTTTGGCATAGAAAGCTAATCTTTATAATTTTTCTCCCCCATTCCATTCAGCGTTGAAATGCTGCAAAACCTCGCTTCAGAGTTCCCCCAAATATGACTGATTGATGTTCCAAGAAACGTGACGTAGTTATATCCCAAGAACCCTGTTGTAATGAAATATTGACTGCGCTAGTTGTTCGGGAAGTGAAAAAAAAATTGCTGCCACTCAACGCTAGAACCGTCCTATTCCCCCCCCCCCTCCAAGCCACTGCCACACATTACACGACACCTCGACCTGTACTCTTGAAATATTCAATAGAATGCGAAATATAAGAATAGTCTTATTTAAAACCCAAATGTAATTGCTGGCAGTAAAATGTGTAGTTGGTAATAAAGCTTCGACATGGTAGCACTATTTTGTGGAAATGCGCAACGTCGGTCACTCAAACCTTAATCCGGCTTTTAGAGGCACCTCCACGACGTAGCGAGTTTGCACAGGTCTCTTATTGTGAAGCAATGGTACTCTAGCGACACTGCAAGCTCACTTTGTCTGTTCAATACTAGTAAACACACGTTCTGCTATCGAAAGTTTCAAAATCTGAATAACCTCGAGAAAAGGTTTCGATTGAAAATATTATGTTTGAAGTTTAAAATTTAATTCAGATAGCAGACGATTTTCAGTTAAATTTGGTTATATAATGTTTTACTTGAATATACGTATTTTTTTACAGATCAGATGTCCCTTTTTCTTGGTTTGTTTAAAAATGTGAGATTTCGACTTAATAAAGATTAGCTCTTTTGTTTTCAGACTAGAAATTAAAAAGGGACAAACACACTATTTTCATTGTTTTAAAAACAAAATTGTTCATAAATAATTGTGCAAAGTGTGAGGAACTTTGTAATTACAATTAAATATTGAAGCATACATCATTTCTTTATGATTGTAGATAGCAAACTGTTTTCCATAATACTCACCAGTCAAGTTTTGCGTCTCGAGAGTTTACGTTCTTGATAGCCACTCTTTGATTTGGTTTCCACGAGTATTCTAGGTAAGTGATAATTTAAAAAAAATATTTAAGGGAAATTTAACTATTTTGTACATGCTTTATGAATTATAATTATAAATTAACATCAATATTTAAATTATCTCAATGATTCAGTAAATCAAATTATGCAACATCTGCTATTCAAACCTTTCAGTCAATATTTGAAGTCGTTACATCTTCATAGAAAGAATTGTAATGCAAATTATTTTTGTAAACGCGGTATTATAGTGGTATATATATTACTGAGTTTAATGTAATATAGTGAGACACAATTGTGGCACAGTTTTTTGTGGGATAAATGATATTGTGGTATGCACTATTACAGTTACAAAGGTATACGGTATTATAGTACTACTAGGCTAGGGTATATGCCACTCTTCGAGACCGGGTGGAAATTAAAATGACTGCATTGCTAGGAACATAAATGAATTTGTTTATTGGGAGGCTTAATTATAAGTCACATTGCAAGTGAAAATTCGAGCATCATTTAGCAAATGACCTTGACCATACTAAGCTGCCGTTCGAAATGTGTGCCCATCACACCACTCAGTATTATATATTCCAGGTGGGCACACTGCAAAACAGATTGTCACCGGGTCAATCTGTGGATGAAATTAAACTTAGTGCCTGTGGATGTACCGATGACGTCATAGTTTACTTGATCACGTGGTTTTTCCGAAACATTTCATGAGTTAAAACTATATCATTGTTTCCATTATTCCCTTTCTTAATACCCGCTGAGTGTTTTATAACTTTTGTTCCTTACCAGATCGGTTATTATTTTTACATCATAATTTACACTGCCAGTGAAAATTCTAGCATCATTTAGCAAATGTCTTGACCATCTGTTTATTTTCATGAACACGACAATGCAACATAAAGCTGACCATGTGAAAAAACTCCCATGTGCTCGATGGTCAAGGACGCTTTAGCATAACTAAAAAGGAAACTCCCATGTGTTCGAGCATGATTTAGTAAATGACCTTGATCATCGGTTGTTTTTGGTGAGTACTTTGATGTCTCTGTTTCATGAACGCAACAATGGAACGTAAAGTTGGCCATGTGAAACACCTCCCACGTGCTGGAATGTCAAAGACACTTTAGCGTCACTCCAAATTCTTTATTGTTTCATACAGACAGAGAGACAGAGAGACAGAGAGACAGAGAGACAGAGAGACAGAGAGACAGAGAGACAGAGAGACAGAGAGACAGAGAGACAGAGAGACAGAGAGACAGAGAGACAGAGAGACAGAGAGACAGAGAGACAGTGAGACAGAGAGAGCTGGAAATCTATGTAAGTGATACTTCATTATAGTCGTACGATATTATAGTGGTATACAGTATATAGTGATTTTTATATTCTACAGGTTATTATGATACAGAATACTCTATTATTTTGACTATAAACATTACTGTAAAATGAAAAGTTATAGTGGTCTAAAATATTTTATTGTGGTCCGTAATTTTTTCGATTGAAAGTACTCTATGTAGTCGATGGTATTTTGTGGTTTGTGATATTTTTGCTACCACTACATTGTTAATTTTCATATTTATGAGGTTTACAATAACATCACGCTACAAATAGTGTGGTATACTGCGTGCATTTATGAGGTTTACAGTTAAATCATGCTACAAATATTGTGGTGTGCTGCATGCATTTATGGAGGTTTACAGTATGTAACACTTGGGGGCTTATTTAATGACCCTGCATCAGGTTTAAATCCAGAACTATTTGTGGAAGGCTGGTTAAGATTCAGTTTTGTTGTCCATATGTACAGCGCTTGGCTTTACGTGTAGGCCTGTCCTTGTCTGTAAATTAGGTCGTGAACGCTTCTTGCTTTTTTTTTTTTTTTTAATAAGTTGCGCTGCATGGTACATTGTCAGTGCTAATGTTGAGTGCTGTGTTAGAGTACATGCTTTTTATCATTGTACAATGTTTTATGGAGTTATTAACTAAAGCTGACATTTATGTATTTAGATAGGAAATAGTTTGCAGTTTATATTTATGTATTTTTGCATGCTAGTTTATATTATTTTCTTTGTATATTTTATGGTTTATGTGTGAGCATGGTTTCCCCCTAGCACACAAGCATAGTTATTTATTTTATTTTTTACTTTATATTTCAAATTATATTTTAGAAAAGATTTGTATAATTTCTTAAGATACTATAAGCATTATATAACTCTAAGTAGTTTCAGAGTAAATTATATAAACGAAAGTAGGAAAGCACAATTAGATCATTAGATCCTGTTTTAGCACGCAGCCAATGTGACCGGCAAAGGGGTTGAGTGGAAGCCAGCGCTTTCAGGATATAATGGTGCATTAGGAGTGTGTGTGGGTGCGTTGTCTTTTCGTTGTTTTTTGAGAGCCATGCAGTGAAGAAGAGAGAACGTGTTGATGGGCCGACGTGGCTGCATCACCAGGAAATAAAAGGTCTATCATGTAAAACACAGTGTTGTGTTGTCATCTCTTGCTGTGGCTGTCGTCAAGCATGTGATGCATTGTCCTCCATCGTCATCATCGTGCTTTTCATCTCGCATCCTGTGGTGACCCATAACACTACACCCGACACGCCATCACATATTAATTATGAAATTTGTATTATATTAATCCTAATGCAGATGGCATCCCAACGGCCTAACCTATCTCTATGCTAGAAATGTTTGTAAGGACTCTCAGCTATCTAGCATAGCAACAAGTAGATTAGCTGATGTGTCCTGGAATTGGTAATACTATCTTCCCTTTGATTAATTATAACATTTGTATGTTTTGTGGATCATCTTCAACCCACCCAGCTAAGCTCTTCTGGTTACCACAACAAATTAATCAAAATGCAGGTTTAAGATAACAAGAAAATAATTTAATCAATAAACAATAAAAGAAACAGTAAAATTGTATTTCCAAATACAAATGATCAACCAAGATAGTCTATTTGAACTGTCCCAAGCTAAAGTCTGTATTTGATCAGATCATCGATTTTGTGTGGTTCAAGACCACTCAACTGCGTCTCTGTGTAGAGAGGTGAATCCAAAATATACAAAGATTCTATACAACATTCTAATCAATAGTATTCATAATACTTTCAATATATGTATATGTATCACTCTCTGCAACATGCAAGACATTTCTTTCTTCATCCTATGCAAATTACCCCTCTGCATGATAAAGGAACAGCTCATGATAATTCATAGGTTTAGCAGCAAATATAGACTCTGGGTTGAATGACAGATTAAAACGCATCATTGACTGAAATGAAAAACTTCCTATAGGGTCATGGCACATCCTGTTGATTTTCCACCACTCTCACTGTCAGATTTCTCCATCTATACAACTTAACTTCCAAGCATGGTCAATGAATGTAACCTAATTCCTCTACTTCTTGGAGTGTAAATGGCATGATAGATTATGCAATCGGGTACTCGAAGGTCACAGCAACTGGTACACTAATTTTATGGTTTATTAAGAAGAATAAAAATAATAGAAAAACAGGGAGCATTATTTGTCCCAAGGTCTGATCATCACACAGTAGCATTTGCTACAACTTTTGTGGTATGCTAAGTGCATTTATGAGGCTTACAGTAACATTTTGCTATAAATATTGTGGTATGTTGCATGCATTTATGAAGTTTACAGTAACATTTTGCTATAAATATTGTGGTATGTTGCATGCATTTATGAGGTTTACAGTAACATTTTGCTATAAATATTGTGGTATTTTGCATGTATTTATGAGGTTTATAGTAACATTTTGCTATAAATATTGGGGTATGTTGCATGTATTTATGAGGTTTACAGTAACATTTTGCTATAAATATTGTGGTATGTTGCATGCATTTTTGAGGTTTATAGTAACATTTTGCTATAAATATTGGGGTATGCTGTTTGTGTTTTTAGAGGTTTATAGTAACATTTTGCTATAAATAGTGTGGTATGCTGCATGTGTTTTTGAGGTTTACAGTAACATCATGCTACATATGTTATGGTACAATGTATGATGGAGGTATAATGTGGGGCACAGTATTTTTATTTGACTTGGTACTGTTATATTCTATATTGTGCTGAGAGGTATTACTGTATAACTACGTTTATATACTCAATTTATTAATTGAGTACATTCATCTATCTATCTATCTATCTATCTATCTATCTATCTATCTATCTATCTATCTATCTATCTATCTATCTATCTATCTATCTATCTATCTATCTATCTATCTATCTATCTTTACTAACGTATAATAAAGAACTATATTGGCGCGATATGGGAAAACCATTTTCACACTAATAAATCATAAAATACACAAAGAAAGTAATATAAACTCTCACAACAAAAATACATAACTATAAACTATTTCCTATCTAAATATACACGTACAAACGTCTATTATAATGAGTAAATACATAAAACAATATATAACAATAGTATTATATACACTAACACAGCGTTGCACATTTAGCGTACTGCGAGTTTGAAACAAAGCACCTCTTGACCCCAATTGTCAAGGCGCTCTGTGCAGACGATACTTGCCCACTAACATAACACTCACATAGGCCTTCACGTCCGACCTATTACATACATATATATAAAACTATTTCAATAACAATTTTACTGAAGTTTCTGTTATGAATATTATGTTCAGACATTGCTTAGCTTATTTCAGGCACATTTAATTAAGTGCATTATATGTCGTCATGCAACTAGCCCCACCCCCTTTTACAACGTAGGCCTAATTTAAAGAAAACCACCATATATAACTCATATTTTTTTAATAGTGTGGCAATGTTTGATATGCTAACACCACTTAATATCATACCGAATTTACAACAAAAAAACCCAACAAAGGAGTATTAAGGAAGTAATTAAACAAAGCGATAGTGAACAGATTATCTTTCCTTGAATGTAGTCTTCATCCAGTGTCGATCATTTTCTTCACGGCACTGAACTGGTTCGATAGAGTGGACTGATCGAAAAATTTCAATTCACGGAGAGAATTCGGTTTGGGTTGAATGCAACGTTGTCCCAGCATATCGGGTATCACAGTTACTGTCATAACAGACTCTTCACTGAGTCAAATATTGCCATCATTAACTAAATATTTACTCCTGTACTAGATTTAAGACATTTTAGTTCATACTGAGTTGAGACTCTTTAGTTCATACTGAGTTGAGACTCTTTACTTAATATTAAAATTAAAATTAAGGTAGATATTGTAGATATCGTTATTCCAAATTAAAAGCCACAACTGGGTTTAAGTACGAATGCGTACATTTGAATATTAAACCATAAACGTTTTCACTTGTTAAACTTAATAATGTCGATGGGGCTTTTAGAAATGAGATTTAATTTATAAAACAAATAATCTGAAAGAAAACGAGTCTGCGTTGAGTCTCAAGAGGAAGAAAGAATTGAGTTAATTTGTTGGGATGTCGAGTTGATGAGCGTTAAACAGCCCTAAAGAATCGAATACCTCTGGGTTTAAATCGGCTCAAGGGACTGATCAATTTTACCGCTCATCTACTCTTAGCTGTCATTTTGTAATGTTATTCTTATAATAGGCTTTGCCTCTAAATTAAGCTGATTTTATATCATTTTGACGCACTGTATTATTCTAATACTAAGTACTGTCTAGCATAAAAAGTCTATATTTTTATTTTGACAGCTTCACTTTCTAAAATGTTTAGTAAAATACTTATATTTATAATATTTATATTTACATATTTTGCATATATTTAGATAATATTTATGGGCTTGTTTATGTTGATGAAAGCGAGATATTTGGTATTTAGACTAAAATTAATATTCAAATTGCTAAACCAGAGGAGTACTGTGATTTTGTTGTATTTTATGGCAGATCAAGCGACTGGAGAGACAGAAACTGCCAGTACATGATGTCTGACACTCCAGAAAATGGTAAACATAAAAAAGGATGGTGATATATTATTCTTGTACGATAAATGAAAGCAATGTGTCCCCTATCTATTAACTAATAATACATTTCATTAAAAAGACATGCTATTGTAATTGATTTAAAAAAAAACTATATCTGTAGAAATACTAAAAACAATACTTTTATTTATATCATTAATCTAGTATGGACGAAATGTAAAGTTAGTGATTGAATCGATTTTAAAATGATAGGTAATTATTTATATTATAGATTTAAAAACAAAACGACACGGAATTATATGTGTGATTTTTTAAATGATGACTTTACTCACAGACAAAAAAGAAAACAGGAAAAAATAAATGTCACTAGCCATTTAAGATCATTGTGACTAGCTCACAATTTAAAACAATAAACAAATAAGTTTATTAGTTCTTTCACATGTAAAGAAGTGAAACAACGAAAACAACGTTATAGATGTAAATGCTGAAAACTAAGTTCGTAATGAAAATGCACATCCCATATTTGTCGATAATCCTACTAGGTACAGTTATAAATACATTCTCTACCATTCAACACTAGCCAATCCTCTAGCAGACTCAGTAGCAGGTTTGCAACGAAACTTTAAACGTCAAGGGAACAAGAATCAACATCACACGTATATTTATAAAATCTATAATTTGTAAAGAAATTTCTAGTTTTCGTCAGAACCAGGTCACAATTTAAGTTAATTATCAAACTAATTTTTATAAATGCTGTTTTAGTGTTAAAATTAAAAAAATAAATAAAATGTTTTATTTGGTGAACAAGATCGTCGCATATTGGCTAAACTGCGGTGGGCTAAAAGGTTATTAAGGCTATTCCTTATTGTCGCGCACAGGTAAGGGACGCTATAGCTCGAGATACTAGGGCAGAGAGTGCTTTGTTTTCCTGAATTGTCATACATTTAATATAAAAGAGGAGCCACGCGTCCTCTTATGTCGTCATCAAATTCTTTTGTGTATAGTTGAAACATGAAAAATAAATTGGAGAAATGTAATCTTTGACAATATCCATTGAAGCAATGACTTTAAAATTTGCTGTAAGTAATTAGAACACCTTATACCACTGATTTAGTTTGTTTGCTCGGATGACCTAGATTTATCCTCTGGTCGTCTTTGAGACATCTCGACACCTCTGAGTACCTAGTTGTGATGACTACCCGTAAGTCCAGAAAATAGTCCATGACAAAAAATTAATATCTTGTATATAGCTGAATCCTGCTGTGTCAGAAGTGTAACAAATCAAACCATTATACAGCTTAGCGTCCCAGTCTAAAAAATAAAATAAAAAACCTACAAGGTTCTTTATTTTATTTTTTCAACTCTTTCTCACACTCCCTCTCTCTCGCTCTGTTCCTCATTTCCTGTTACCATCTCCGATCTCTTACGGTTCATACTTGATTCATTCATGCATATTCCCTAGGCATGACCCTTGAACTGCAAGCTGTTTCTCAAAGTGGGGAGGAACCAGAAGACCAAGTAGGTAAGCTGCTGGGCAAATAGATTATATTACACAATTATTCTTTTTAAAGTTCAATCTCTCTATGAAGTTAGATTCAGCTAAACAAACATTTAAATTTTAAAATTTTAATTTCAAATATGAACGTATTTAATGCTAGTAAAATGGACTATTCAGGTAGGTTTTAACTATAAGTGTATGTACATTGATACCTTAGCTAACTGCCGTTTTAAGTGATTTTAAAAACACGAAATCACTTAATGATCAACTTAATGTTTGACTAATTTTTATTAAACATTTATTAATAAATTAATTTAATAAATACACGTGCTCGGTTATATATATATTTATGACTTTTTAAAAACCCTATGCAAATGCCAGGCCAGGTTCATGTAGTATCACATATGTAAATAATTATATTAATTTTATACCGTGGTTACATGTACTGTGCTTACCTTTCTTACACACACACACACACACACACACACACATTCTCTCTCTCTCTCGAGAGAGAGATAAAAGCTGATAGATAGAAGACAGATAGATAGATTGGTTGGAGTCTGTACTTTTCTGCTCTCTGTGTTTTTTGTTGGAGTCTGTGTTAAGGCTTGTTGTTTTTCATCCTTCAATGTCTGCATGGCGTTGTTTTTCCTTTTTGGTGGAGTTGCCTGGTTTCTGGCTTTGCTGTCTTCTTTATGTTTTTTTCCTCCTTCTGTGTTGCTGTAATATTGAATAAATTGGTAGGTAGCCATTTTGCAGTTCAGGTAATTTCCCTGGAGTAACTGGAGCATGTTGTCTAATGCCATGTATAGTTCTGATGGTCTTATTAATATGTGGAAATCATCCCTCCATATTTTGTTTTCTATATCTTGGCAGGTGCTGAAGCTTTCCTTAAAAATTGTAGAGGTGATGGCTGGATACTATTGTCATTTTTCAGACCGTGTCTATCCAGCCTGCTCTTGCTCTCGAATGCTTCTTTTGATGGCTCTTTTTTTCAATGCCAAGTGACAGGCCTGTCTCAGACCCGGTATTTATATGTTCCTAGGGTTCATGTGGTAGTCATGCTGAAAATTCTAGGGCGCAAAAACAACGCGTCGGCCCACGAGCTAAGAACGGAGTTGTTTTCCTGCTTTGTTCTATAGTCATGGTTGACTGACTGTGTTCTATAGACAGGGTGTGTTTGATACCAAAAATATGCTCGACTTACGCAACAATCATTGACCCATATCAATAACGGCCCTTATTCTGAATCTGGGTCAGAGTTGTTTGTTCAAAGCAAATTTTAGAATTTAATTTTGCATGAATAAAGAAATTAATTTAAATATTAATTAAATATATTAAAATTAATTAGTGCATTAATTTGCACTTTTCCCTTTACACTATCTATCTATCTATCTATCTATCTATCTATCTATCTATCTATCTATCTATCTATCTATCTATCTATCTATCTATCTATCTATCTATCTATCTATCTATCTATCTATCTATCTATCTATCTATCTATCTATCTATAGAGAGAGGGAGGCAGAAGACAGAAAGAAAAGACCTTCAAGTACAGACGTATAAATAGAAAGTGAGGCAGAATTTAGGTGATAATAGAACCACTTATTTGGAATGATTAAACATTTAATATAAACAGGCGCAAAAATAATAAATGTAGAACCTTAATAATAAATATTTTTACTAAATTAGTTTCAGATTCGGTTATTAATGCTGCCAGAGATTTCAAAATCGATGAAGTAAAAAAACATCTTGAGGAGGGAACAATCTTCAAACAATATTTGTCTGTTCATCAAGTCCAAGAACTGTACAAGGTAACATACAGTCCAGTGAGCTGCAGTAGGAAACTGCTGTGATTACATAAACATAAGTTACATTATAGGGTTACACAAGCATTATTTGGGAGAAATTAAAACTGATAAGAGTTCTTGAATAGAATGACAGATGTCACTTTCATTGAAGCCCTCCCTAACTCTCGGCACCAACACTTACCTTTTAGTTTATGTGAAAGAAATTAAACAGAAGAAAAAAACCCTGCAAGATGTCTATATTGTAATACATCAATAAATCGATATAAAATTGACAATGGAAATTGTTTGCAGACACAATTATTTGTCCTTCTTTTCAGTATCATTAAAATTCAAATATGAAACCTACTAACTTTAACCTCAGGGATGGGTGGTATGCTCCTAAACGCATGCATATGTTGACTATTTTTAGCAAGAAATACACATATCTTCCTGGTCCTACATTAAATTATTTTTGTTTGATGTCATGACGTGATTCAAGAATATTCTAATGTTTCATATTTCATATCTGAGGTTGTTCACAGGCCTCCCTACTTTGTGCTAGTATTGCGTATATGCCTCAAATGGCTGTAATATATTGCACTTTAAACCACATTGCCATTTATATCAGTATTATCACAAAAACAAAACATTTGACAGAATATAAACATCTTGTAAATTCACCACCACCACCACCAACGCAACCACCATCACCATCATGTTTATCAAATCAGTATTTTTACCAGATTGTATAGCTTATTACTTATAATTTGTAAAATGCATTTTTTCCAACTGTTCTATGTGTAACATGGCAAGAAGACAAACACAGAAGACATTGGTGATGACGGAGAGACGAAAAAGTCTGTTGATGCTGATAGTGATACAAGTATAGAAGCCATTCGCACGGAATTCAATGGTTACTTTAAGAAGATGGCGGGATGTCTTTTATCGTGTAAAGGAAAAGAAAGCTGTTGTAGTATGTTTCGTTTTTGTTATTTTAGTTTATATTCAACAAATTCGTATGGAATAAATAAAGTAATGTACGTTATTATTATTATTATTATTATGTCTCTTTCCACGACTTCTGTTTGACTGTCGGTTGTGATCCAAGGTCTTGGAATCTTATCAAGATTCTGGGAGATCCAAGGTTTTACGGAGGATGTGGGCACTTCTGAGGAGTGCTGCTTTGAGTAGTGGAGCGAGTCTGTGGTTTCCAGGGAGTTTATTCAGGTAGCCTTCCAATTCAGATGTTATGTTCCCGAAGGCTCCTATCACTATAGGTATCATTTCTGCTTTTACATTCCACAGTCTCTGAATTTCTAATCTGAGGTCTTGGTATTTTTCTATTTTTTCTCTTTCTTTTGTTTTTATGTTTCTATCACTTGGAACAGCTACATCAATGATTGTTACTGTTCTGTTGGACTTATTGAGAACTACACTTCAATGTCTGGTCTTCATGCATGAATCACCCGATCTGTTCTTATCTTGAAGTCCCAGCATATTTTGACTTCTTCTGTTTTGGTGACTGCTTCTGGTTGGTGCATCAATGCTCTTTCTGGGGTTTTTATGCCATTGTTCTCACACAGATTTCTATGTATGTGTTTTGCCACTTCATTGTGTCGTTTGGTGTATTCTGTTCCAGCCAGAACCTGACATCCAGATATTTGTGTGCTCTGTTGTCTCATCCATGGATTTGCAGAGTCCACATTTGGAATCATTTGAAATTTTCGTGATTTTCGTTTTGTGTGATTTGGTGTTAAGTGCTTGATCTTGTGCAGCTGTTATGAGTGCTTCTGTTTCTGCTTTCAATACTGCATCTTTCAACCATTTGTACGTTGATTGCTTTGTTGATATTTCGTCGGCTTGTTGTCCATACTGGCCATGCAGAAGTTTCTGGCTCCAGGTATGTGCTAGTTCTTGCTTCGTTGTTTTCTTCCATGTTTCTTTGTTTCTGGGGGTTGGAATAGTCTGCTCATTTTACTGCGTCTATCAGTGGATCATCTTTGTTGTTATTCCAGATGTAGTCCACAAGGCCAATGACTTCTCCTTCAATGACATGTTTGATTTTCTTGAGGCCTCCCATTTTTCGAGATACATAGAGCCTGTCTATGTCTGCTTTTGGGTGTAAGGCTTTATGTATTGTGGGTAGTTTTCTTGTTTTTCTGTCCAGTTCATTTATTTCATTTGCTGTCCAATCTATGAAACCCCTAGTGTAGCTTACTACAAGTATTGCGTATGCATTAAGGGCTTGTATTTTGTTCGCCCCATTTAGCTTAGACTTCAGGACTTGTCTAACACGTTTTTCAGACTCTCTCTTAACTTTGGACTTCACTTCTCTCTGTTGATTTTTCCGATGTCAAATTGTAGGCCCTATGTTGTTTTGACCTTGCTCTTCTAGATGATAATTCTTCCACATTTCTCAAGGCCGAATTTCATGTTAATGTCCTTACTGCAGATCTTGACAGTATTGATCAGGGATGTGATGTCACTTTCATTTTTATCATAACTTGAGATCGTCCATGTACAGTAAATGGCTGATAACCTGTCCTGCTTTCATTTTGTATCCTAATCCTGTTTTCTGGATCACTTGACTGAGAGGATTTAGGGCAATGTAGAACAGCAGTGGTGATAGGGAATCACCTTGGAAGATTCCACAGTTTATTTTTATGTCTGCAATATCTGTGTTGTTGCATGTGAGGGTGGTTTTCCAATTTTTCATTGACTCCTGAATTAGGTTCTGTACTGAAGGCGCTACCTTTTGCAATTTAATGTTTCAATTATCCATAAATGTGGAACTGAGTCATACGCAATTTGATAGTCAATCCTTGCCTTTGCAAGATTTGTTCTTCGTTTTTTGCTTTCAGTAACTATTGCCTTATCAATTGCCAATTGGTCCTTTGTTCCTCTGCTGCCTGGTCTAGCACCCTTTTGTTCATTGGTTAGAAGTTTGTTTGTTTCAAGGTGAGTCATGATTTTGTCAGCTATAATTCCTGATAGTAACTTCCTGGTGGTTGATAAGCATGTGATTGGACGATAGTTGATTGGCGTTGCACCTTTCTGTGGATCTTTCATAATCAGACTTGTTTTTCCCGTTACCCTCCCTGCCGGCAGAGTTCCTGGTTTGTTTAATATGTCTTGCAGTTGTTTAGCAAGTCTACCATGTAAGGAGGTAAGATCTTTCAACCATAATATTTGTACTTGGTCTAGGCCTGGGGCTTTCCAGTTTGCCATCTTTCGTACCTTCTGCTTGATGTCTTTCTCACTGATTGTGATGGTGATTGTTCAGTGTCTCTTTATGATCATCTTTCAGTTCCTGAATCCATCTGGCTGATGTGTTATGTGTATTTGGATGGCTCCAAATGTTTTCCCAGAAGATTTTTGTATCCTGAATGTTTGGCATTTGTTGTTCTGTTCTGGAATTTCCTTTAAATTCTTGGTATAGTCTTCCAGGGTCAGTTCGGAATATTTTGTTCAGATGGAATTGCTGACCTCTTGCAGTGTATCTCTTCAGACGGTGACTGATTCCTTGAAGTCTTTGTTTGCATCTTATTATTATTATATAAACATCTGTACCTTAAACAGCAATAGAGTTAGCAAACAATGCTTGCCTTGCTTGTCATCCAAGCTACATATGTTACAATGTCGCCAGCTGCAATGAGATTAATGCTGCCACCCGACATCCTCTAGACTGCTGCTTCTATCTCCAGAGCAATCGCTCTCCCCTTTTCTAGGCTCGGTTAAGTGTAAAGTCTTGAATTACAATCCATGGCTGCTCTATTGTTCATCAGTAGACATATATTGATCATTGACTTACTAAGCGATGTCACAACGTCTTCATGATTTCAAGATGACGTCACCCCTTTCTTTGAGCCCTATTATTTTATCGTTAAATTTTTCTTAAATTTTTCTATACAACCGTGCATGATTTAGTTTCATTTTATATCTGATATGTTTGTCTATTAGAGAATGGTTGGGGGCTTATAAAAGCCATATTGATGCATAATGATTGTTAGGGTTCTGCAGACACATGACAACTAATGAATGTATGATGAAAACAGTAGCTGCCATAGTGGGATAATTAAGACAATTATTAATTAATGACGTAGCATATGACATTTCAAACGACGCCACAATATTATCTTTGTTTTCTTTTTTGTCTTAGGCAGTTTGTACATATCGTAAAACTGTGAGAGCTTTTATACAAAATAAGTGCTTTTATCAAATGCTGCTGCTGCTGCTGATAATTATTCTTATGTAATGCATTTTTCTTTAGATCAGATGTTGAGATTTATTCTTGTAATGAAAATTAGAAATAAAAGTATTATGTGTATTCACATTCAAAATAATTAATAAATGCATTTATATTTCTTTTTTTCGAAAACACTTACTGATTTATGTTATGAGTTATCTTTTCTTCATCTCTTCATTTTATTTATTTATTTATTCACTTAATTTTGGCATCTAGCACCTTCGGGTCACACCTGCTTGCCTGCTGTTCAGGAGCTATTTCTGTGGTCCCTTCAGGCAACTCACGAAAGATCCATGGAATTGGCAATTCATTTGTGGAATTACTGTGAAGTAAGCTTTAAATATAGAACATTTGTCTCGGTGTTTTAATGATTCAGCAATTTTCTTGTAAATTGGCGCCCATTTACTTGTAACCTGTTCTAGAACTACAAGTTCACGCCATTTACAAGCAACCCGTTCTAGAAAGAAATAACAGATGAGTTAAAGAAATTGATTCGGAATGGCTTTTGCAGTGGCTTCACAATTAAAGTTATAGCATCAAAGAATTTAGTCAGTGATTCATCTTTATACTTTGAAAAAAATATTCATGTATTTGCATTTTCCGTCTCACAGAATGTTTCAGCCCGATGATAAGGTTCAGCCTTTCTAGAAGGTAGGTTTGCGTGTAGTCTATATTTAGAGGGGCGGGTGTGGGCTGCATAAGCCATTATGTGACAATCATCATCATCATCATCATCTGAAGCAAAATATACCAAAAGACACAAAGAAGTGGCAAAATGTGACCTAGAATTAGAAATGTGTACGAGAACTACACAATCAAAACAGAGTCTGGATACACCAAACAGAAGCAGTCATTGACACAGAAGTTCAAATACATGGGACTTCAAAATAAGAACAGATCGCATAATTCCTGGATGAAGACTGGGCATTGCACAATCGTTGATATTGCTTTACCCCCACCTCCAAATCCCGGTGAAAAATAAATACAAAGAGTGGGAAAAGATTGAAAATACCAGGATCCTCGATAAGAATTCTAGAGATTGTAAGAACAGAAGTAATATCAATCGTAATAGGAGCACTGGGGAACATAACATACGAGCCTGAAAGTTGCATGAATAAACTGACGAGAAACTATAGACTTCTCCCGCTCTAAAAGCCCGAATCCTCTGTAAAGCCTTGGATCTCCCAGAATCCTGGCAAGATTCCGAGACCAAAGGTCACAACCATCTAACTGACAGTTAACTGAAGTCAGAGAAGATTCAGCAATAACTGTAACACTACCTCTGATACTGCTACTACTATTACTATTTCTACTACTACTACTACTACTACTCCTCTCCTCCTCCTCCTCCTACTACTCCTACTCCTACTCCTCCTCTTACTACTACTACTCCTACTACTACCACTGTTATTAGTTATTATTATTATTTTTATCACGAATGATACATTGACACATGTGGATTTCAGGACAAGATTTCGTGTGCCTGCATTGGGTGGGCCGTAAAAACAGCAATGATGAAAAAAGAGAAGAGCGATTCAGACCAAAAGTGGCGTCTGGAAGAATGTGCCACGTAAGTTGAAATCATATCAGAAAGTACCTAAATAAAAAAACTCCAGACAACTGAAGTAAAATAAATGGCAAGGAAAAATAGCGCGCGTTGGGTTCAATCTCAGATGACTAGTGTCATTTAAAACGTCATTCTCGGAAATGACACGCATCACTGATAGACTTGTAACAAAGAGATCATTGAAATGTTACTCTTGATTAGTAAGCACTGTTAAAGTCCAATGCATTAACGTTTTTATTTGATCAAAATGTATTAGGTAATTATATCTATCTATCTATCTATCTATCTATCTATCTATCTATCTATCTATCTATCTATGTATCTATCTATCTATCTATCTATCTATCTATCTATCTATCTATCTATCTATCTATCTATCTATCTATCTATCTATCTATCTATCTATCTATCTATCTATCTATCTATCTATCTATCTGTCTGTCTGTCTGTCTGTTTATCTACCTACCTATCTACATATCTATCTATCTGTCTATCTACCTACCTATCTACATATCTATCTATCTAAGAAATTTTATGTTGCCAGATTTTTTGAAAAGGCAGCTACATCGACTCTAGAGCGTTGCTATAAGAAGAAGAGAGTCCTCACTAGATTCTTGCTTAGGAAACAGTGCCCTTGGTGGAATAACCTTTCCATACTTCAGATTGTCGTTGGGATAGAAAACATGAAGTTCTTGGCAGAACCTGCCTGTGAGGAGCACATGACCTACCTTTGGATGGGCGGTACAACTAAGGTAATTTTAAGTTTTAATTACAATTAAACTAGCCATTTCGTTCCCACAAGTTCTTAATGCTTTCACTGTGTTAAGCCGAAATATTAACTGGGGTAAATTTTAACTGGTCGCGCTTGAATTATTCTCTGCGAAGCTAGCGTAATCAGCAGATTCCTTTAACACTTACGTAATGACTCCTTGTTACATAAAGTCGGATTTATATTGATTTATTCTTGCTATAAATATAATTACAATCACATACTAGCAGTAATTATAAACACCCTTACATTATTGTGTTTTATCTGAAATTTAATGTGTTTTCTGTTTTCAGGAACCAAGGAGAAAACCTGGGTATGGAAAAACTGTCATCTATCAATCTATCCTTCTGCAATGTCTTAATTGCGTGAATAATAAATCTAAATAGAATGAAATATTGTTCATTCCTGTCTTACTTATAACCTACTGTTTCCATAAGCTACATAAACTGATGTAGGCAAGAGGAAGCATTATATATTTGACGATTATTAATTACATTATTTAACACAAAATTAATTATTAATCAAGATTAAAACTTTAAGCAACTTGAAATTACATTTCGTTTTCATAAGAATTTATGGGTCTGATCAAAGTGAAAATGAAAAAACTGAAAATAAAAACGATTTTGTTATAAGTTAGAAGTGTCATGTTTGTTCTCGTTAGTGGACAGACAGTTTCTGTTAATGCACTTCTTGGTTGGGGATTGTCGAGTTGTACCCCGTTGTTCAAGTGCTTAGAGATATGAACTAGTATAAAGTGCTTAGAGATATGAACTAGTATAAGGTGCTTAGAGATATGAACTTCTGTAAAGTGCTTAGAGATATGAACTAGTATAAAGTGCTTAGAGATATGAACTAGTATAAAGTGCTTAGAGATATGAACTAGTATAAAGTGCTTAGAGATATGAACTAGTATAAAGTGCTTAGAGATATGAACTAATATAAAGTGCTTAGAGATATGAACTAGTATAAAGTGCTTAGAGATATGAACTAGTATAAAGTGCTTAGAGATATGAACTAGTATAAAGTGCTTAGAGATATGAACTAGTATAAAGTGCTTAGAGATATGAACTAATATAAAGTGCTTAGAGATTTGGCAAACAGTAAACGCTAATACAAATCTACGAATGTATTTTAAAAAAGATATTGGCAATGTAAGCTTATATTACCTTCCATCCATTATACATACATATTTACAACCTACTGGAATGCATGTAGCAGATCAATATATCTGTTTTTAATTTCTGATTTCAATGGTGTTGTAAAATAGACATGGTGTTATTGAACTTATCACTTTATTTGATATCGATTCGTAACAACTAGTCACGCGGGATAACTATGCCGTCATACTAATCACGACAGGTCTTGTTGAATACCATATACTGGGTGTAGAGTGGCAATGAGGAATTTCGTGCAGAATTCCATATTCGAATTATTCTTTAATCGATACGCCCCACCAAAAAAAAAAACTACCAACAAACACCCACCCACAAAAAATTAAAATTAAACCCAAATGAAGAACAATAACAAGAACAAAAATCCCAAACAAAAACAAAACACCCCTCCCCTCACGCCATAAAAAAACAAACTCAGGATTGTGAAACTTAGCCATCGCACTGTGAATTACGTAGAGAGCATAGAATTTATTAAAAAATAATATTTGTTATTATTTTTGTTAATAATTTTACAAAATACCCTCAAATTAATATTTTGAACATGAGGTATTAGATATAAAGTTAGTAAATAACATTATATGTGTCAAGGAGTCAAGGCAAATTATACTTGACCTCCTAACCCGCATTCAGTGAATTCATTATATATAGTTTTGTGGACACAGTCCTTTTCATAAAAATTGCACAATCGATACGCTCTAGTGCGCAATGCATTCAGAGAGGGAAGGGAGCTGATTCCAGTTATGTAATGTTTTAGACAGTGGCCGATTGTAGGTCGTACCAAAGCACGACACGTGACTAATATTTTCCGTCACAAATTTTTATGCTTCTTTAAATACTGCATACTGCTGCGAATCTTTATTCACGAGGAAGGAGACGGACTTAAAGAGGCTTGTCTAGTCATTAGCGATATTCCGTGAATCATTACAGAAGACCCGCTGCTATGATCGTATTTCCATACTAACAAGGTAACACATCGATTTCTTTAAAATGTTGCTTTGTATTTCATTAAGATCTCATTGAGTGAATTGTGTATCTATTATTGCAGAATTTGTACATTATGGCATTTTCTCCAAACACGTGGCTTGACGAACAGTGGCTAAACTAAAATACTTGCATTTCAAAAATTGATTGTTAAATTGAGAAACAATAATTTTATTAAACTAAATTAACTCAATTGTATCACATTACGTCTGTGCACGTTTATTGTGAATTTCATGTAACAATTTTAACCCACTTTGCGTGTATAATATTTGTTATAATTCCAACACGCGTGTAGCTTATTTCACTGACCATCACAGTATCTTTAAGAAATCAATCGATGTGTTACCTTGTTAGTATGGAAATACGATCATACCAGCGGGTCTTCTGTGATGATTCACGGAATATCGCTAATGACTAGACAAGCCTCTTTAAGTCCGTCTCCTTCCTCGTGAATAAAGATTCGCAGCAGTATGCAGTATTTAAAGAAGCATAAAAATTTGTGACGGAAAATATATTAGTCACGTGTCTTGCTTTGGTACGACCTACAATCGGCCACTGTCTAAAACATTACATAACTGGAATCAGCTCCCTTCCCTCTTTGAATGCAGTGCGCACTAGAGCGTATCGATTGTGCAATTTTTATGAAAAAGGACTGTGTCCACTATGTATAATGAACTATATATATAATGAATTCACTGAATGCGGGTTAGGAGGTCAAGTATAATTTGCCTTGACTCCGTGACAATATGATATATCTGTCTCTTAAAGTATTGTGTTTATTGATTTGAAAAAGACCCCACTTTATTAAGTATAATTATTCAAGGTATGCTAACTGACTTGCACGAAAATAATTCTCATCATTGAAGGTTTCAAACGCTAGTAGATGCAGAACCCAAAGACTTTTCTTACCTGGACAAACTACCGACATGTAAACCTTTCAGTTACCTCTCTTGGCCAGTGGTGAGGTACAGCATAAGCCTGGTAAGTTGAGTGAATACATTTTTGTAAATCAAAGAGCAAAAAATTCATGGGCGAATTGACTTCTTGAATATAATTGTGGCAAACAGGTTTCTGAACTAATTAATTGTCAATCATTATCTGGATGATTATACCTTAACAACCATTCACAATTATAGATTCTTCCGCAAAACTAATTTCAGTCACCTGACAGGGTCTTGTCATTGCGGTCATGAGAGTGACTCAGTCAAGCCTTGAGAAATTTCTCCACTAATTAACCTTCTCAAGTGTTACTTGTCTAGAGCAGATGATCCTAACGGCACTATCTTGTCCGTCACACCGTTTCCGTTCTAGCCCCCCACTACCTCTCGTCATCGATGATGGGAACTACCCCAAAGCATATGTTAGACCATCTAACTATTCATTATTACGTCACTGGTAGAACCTCCAACCCGTCATCTACACATGCACCCCTCTTCTATAATAACAAGAGTGGATAGTTAACAATTCAACAATTTTATTAAAGAAATAAAATAATAAAATAACATCATTTACAGTTATGATAATATAAACCCCCCACCAAGGCAATATATAGAGATCACCGATTTCACAACAATTTCTCATTAACTCACATTTTAGAAGACTAAAAAATAGACATTAAATTATCCTCTAAAACAATTATTAGACGGACACATACATAAACTACTATTAATGCTTTTCCTAGCACACTTACTAGGCTTTACAACAAATCAATATTTTCTAGTTTCTAAACAACCAAATAAGAAAAGAATCAAAAATAGAAATTACGTAATCATAGAACAAATACTGGTTTACACAGCATGAGTATGGACATGAGTTCACCTGATGTATGGTGTGTGTATGTCGTTTCTTCGGCTTGTGTGGTCGTTGTCTCACTGGTTATCTGCATTAACAGTTTTCACTTTCCACACTGATGAAATGTTCAATGAGTTTAGTTCCATAGAGTTCACAGTTTAATAGTTATTAATTAATTTATATGGTTCTTGTTTTAGTAGACACTGCCATAAATTAACACACAATCTGGTGCACTCCTTTTATCTCAATGTCCGAATCTGTAATTCCAGCTCCACAACAATTATCGGTAAACCACACTTGGAATACATCAATTCAACGTTCAGTCACTTCACTTCCACTGTATATTACACCCATTCGTAGCCTTCCCACTTGATAATATGCCTAGTCATATGGACATTCCAGTAGCAATACTAATTCGTCATAGCACCCTCCTTAGGAAACAACTCGCTGTCGCAATTTCCAATTGCGGTCCTCACAACCCAACTCTGGCGTCCTATCTTCTTGGTTTTGGCATAGTAATATCTTAGTGACAGTAGACTTCAGACCAAGGTGACAGTAGAGCTACAATTTCCAAATCAAAGATGAATTTGCATTGTAAATGGCGCTCTTGCCTGGATCTTGTTAGCTGGATCTCTTATCGTAGTTGGACCTTTTGTCCCTCGAAGCAGTGAAATACACAGATTTTGCATACATCAGCTGGTATTACAATACAGCTAAAACCTGTAATTTCATTCTTGGTTCTCATTTCAAATTTCTTTTACATTAATTATTTAATTTCCTTTTTCTTTCAACCAAGAATAACAATTTTCAGTTTTCCAAATCATTTAAAATACAATATTAACAAAAATTACAATTTGCAATAAATATGTTACAAAATTCCAATATTTACAAAATTGTGTTTACCATATCAAACAGTTTCTATTTGCTCCATTCATTGCAGAGGGACTATCACGGGACTATGATATTCAAAGTAATAATTCTCTGCCTGGATGGGATATATATACTGTTAGGAGTCCGAGTCGAGGATCAGCTGATTTATACCCTCTTGTCTAACCCTTGGAAATAGTCATGGTTGACTGGCCACACTCAAAGACTGCTCCTCTTGGACAAACCTCGTTCTTTTAGAAAGCGACCGAAGGGGCATTCCAGTGCCGTTGCATGCCCCGTGATGCGTGCGTGATTATGCAGTCTGAGCATTCCATCGCGAGTGAGCTCGAGGACTGTCTGGCCAATTTGGACTGTTCCCGTTCTCACTTAACCCCTTTGCACTTGATCCCCAGTTAAGATCAAAGTGGACTGTCTGAAATTCCGAACACGGTTTTATATGGCAAAATTTAGGTTGGCCTATGCTGTGGCCCAGCAATTAAGGTTATGGCTTCAAAGAACTTAGCCAAATAATTCAAAATTTATTTTGAAAAAACATTCTGTATATTTGTTTGCATTTTCCATGCCACAATACTATACACTTACTCATATATTTGCCTACTCTTATATCTTCTAGCCTCCCTCCATTTTAATTTACTATTAAGTTTGATAATAGCGAAAATTACTCTTAAATTTGATCATAGCAAAGACTTTAAAATAGAAATAGCTAGGTAAATTCAATGCTTAATTAATGCTTATAGTTGTTCAGTAATGTTTGGTCAATGCTTAATGCTTGGTTAATCCTCAGAATTGTTTAGTTATTGCAAAGTTTTGTTTGGTTAATGCTCGGTAAGCTTGAGTAACTTTTAGTTTGTATTAGAACAGTTGACTGGGTAATTGTTAAACAAAAGGTTGATTTATTGACATTCGTGTTAGGCCACTTAAAAGATATCCACAAAAATGCAGAGAAGATAATTAAGAAACCCATTTATTCATCGTTGACTGTTTTTGCTTTAACCATTGTCTATGCGATGCTTGTATTGGTTGAAATGGTCAGGCAATTTAATCTTGCTGTAACCATACTTTTTAATGCTTATATTGGATGTAATAATCAGGCCATTTCGTTTTGCTGTAGCCAATATCTTTTCGTCATTGGTCTTTGTTGAACTAGAACAAGAACATTCTTTATATTTTCTCCAGCTTCCCACTAATAAAAATACCGTAGTCTCTCCCCTTATTATATTATATTATATTATATTATATTATATTATATTATATTATATTATATTATATTATATTATATTATATTATATTATATTATATTATATTATATTATATTATATTATATTATATTATATTATATTATATTATATTATATTATATTATATTATGTTGTGTTGTGTTGTATTATATCATGTGGCATTAGTACTAAAGAGATTAAAAGGAAGTTTTTTGCATTTCCAGTTTTACAAAATATTTCTTTAATTTACTTAGATATTAACGGATTGTGTCATCCGGTCTTTACAGATCTTACACCTGGTGTTCCTAGGTCTCTACAGTTTTGTCCTCCTCTTCAGCTTTCGCAGAAGTCTGACAAAATCGTTTTATGTTCTTATCGTCTGGGTGGCAGACATCGGTGCCAGCGAACTACGACAGGTAGGAAGTGTTTTGAATTTAAAAAAAAGAATGTTTCAGTGTAGTTGTCGTCAGGACATGAGGTTCAACAGTCAAACCACACAAGCCTGGAACATGTGGCAGTGTTCAGATAAAGACAACATCGTTACAGCAAAGTATATTAATAGAAAACAAAGATTTGTGTATTCTATTCTACTATACTATATCATATTCTATTCCATTTTAGCATATAATATCCATATCATATCATATCATATCATATCATATCATATCATATCATATCATATCATATCATATCATATCATATCATATCATATCATATCATATCATATCATATCATATCATATCATATCATATCATATCATATCATATCATATCATATCATATCATATCTTCTTACCGTATTACTTTATATTACACTAAATATATTATATTATATTATATTATGTGGCATTAGTACTAAAGAGATTAACCTAAATGGACTAAATTATTATTTATATAATTCGACATATTGCCACCTTCGTTATGCACATCACTTTAAGAATTTTTAAATAAATACCCAAATATGAAAAAAATATGTTCATAAAGGTATTGATGAAAAACTGCGGTTATAACACATAGTAAACGTGCACGCAGATAATTATAGCAATGCTATACACCGCAACTCTTATAGAAATAGAAATGAAAATGCCGCCATTAATGGAGACAGTACCAGACTTCAACAACTGCATACTGATAAGGTGGTGACTTAAATTATTTTGTGAAAATATTCATTATGTGTTACAATCTTATGCAGAAAAATAAAAATATCAGAAAATGAGAGAAACTCAAACGATTCTCTAGTCAAATCTGTAAAGATAAATACTCCAGGTAGCTGTGTAAATCATCGTCTGTCTTTATGAAACAATCACTACTATTAAGCCCTAACATCTTTTAAGCTCTGTAAATGCTACTTCAGCATTTTTATAAGGCAAATCAATTGATAAACATTTAATGTTTTGTCCTGTCAATGCATGTTGCTTCAGTATCAGTATGAGTACTGGGAATATATGTTGTATCACATTCGTAAAATCCAGTCATCAATATATTGTGCTTTGAACACTCATAAGATCAATCAATATATGATGCCTCAGTCTCTAGCAACAGCTGTCAGAGTATGATGTTTCAGTATGTCATCAAACCAGTCCATACGACCAAACCACTAATAACAATCAATACAGGATATCTCAATCATTCTTAAGTGTGACACCACCTACTATCCTCCAACATATGGCTATCTTTAAATGTAAGAAGGTCAATAAATTTATTAAATCATCAATCAAATGTACAAACATAATAATCAGAAGAGCATTGACATTTACATCACTTCACAACAATGTTCAATTACTGCTAGACAATCGTTCAGTTATCCTAGCATAGATATAAGCAGTCCCATTAACATACATATATAATCAAGTTCATGGATAGGACTCATTCAGAGAATGAGGGTGGGGTTTCAGAGAAATAATTAAGGTCAATGCACATAACCTTTTCAAAGATGGTAGTTATTGCCGGCACGTGTTCACAATCACACAGTTTACAACAGTCACTGTCTTTCTTAATCAGGCGATGGTCCCACGTGCCCTTTCTAGGCATGTCACGCACCTGTTTCAGAATCTTCAATACGCTCACAAAACTTTGAAGAATCATCTCGAATTTCACATGCGCTATCAAGCACACCAGGAAGAATGTTCTCGAATAATCTTCGTTAATTCTGGAGACAAAACTCAGGCCACAAGTCTCCACTATATTGGCTCTTGAATGGAATTCACAGGAATCAACTTACAGCAACGTTTGCTGATAAGTTTGACGATACGCTGGATTCACACACCAACGTGATCAAGTAGAGTACAGTACTCACTGTTGCCTGAAGGAAAAGGAAAAAAGGCATGGCTCTTCTCTGCAAAAGTCAAATTAAGGCAGCACTATATTTCAGGCATATTCATCTCTAAAACTCCTTTCTCTCTTACAAACATTCCTAACTTACAAATCCTGCAACAATTTCGTTAGCCTGATTCACCCACTACGTAAGAAATATAGCATCGATCGAAATTTACAAGTATAATTTACAATGCAATAAAATTAATGAACTTCGAAATAATGGTTCAGTTACATTAAGCATTCTCAAATTCAAATCATAGATCAATAGAAAACATGGATGAACTATTCTAAGTCCATTCTTCCTTTATCAGTCAGTTTAACTTACCATAATCTAACGATCGCCTTCATGACCAGACTCGAGTTATGTTCATATTCAAAGTGATTAGAATAGAGTATTTTTTCAACAAAAAAATTTTAGGTCCATCCCAAATGGATGAATTTGTTACGAACAAGTATCGGACTATTAGTCAGAAAAAAATAACTCATCCAATTGGAACTGGTTTGGATTCATCAGCGACATTTCTAGCATACTCTCCACCTGATTTGTTTACTTCCAACTGTGACACTTAAAAATATCAGCATAAGCAGTGTCCAAGGTCGGGTCACTTTGACATTTAACAGTTAATATAACAATTAAGTTTAGAAATAGGAATAGGCATATTTACTCCGCCTAAAGAGGTCAATGCAAGATCAGTCAACAACGATGCTTCAAAATCTCATTAGATTATTCAATAAACAATGTTTAATCTGTCACTAGATCAGTCAATGATACATCAGTCTCTCCTATATTCAGTCAACACACGATGCATTGAACTTTAGTAAGAAGTATCAAACTGGCACTGACAACCACGACGTCATTCTTACTATAACTATCAGTAGATGCATTAATCACTTAATTGAAATTCACAGAGTACAGATTGCATGTTTGAAACAAAGAACAAATACATGGCGTTCTAACACAAATCTTACACTGTACTGTACAAAAGTACAAGAACAAATACATGGCGTTCTAACACAAATCTTACCTTGTACTGTACAAAAGTACAAGAATAAATACGTGGTTCTCTAACACTATGGCAATACAAAGACACATACACAATTATCTAGCTATATGGCAGTACAAAGACACATACACAATTATCTAGCTCTATGGCAGTACAAAGATAAATACACGATTCTCTAGCTCTATGGCAGTACAAAGATAAATACACAATTATCTAGCTCTATGGCAGTACAAGAACAAATGCATGGTTCTCTAGCATTATGACTGTAGACGAACAAATACATGGTTTTCTTACAAAAAGAAATTGCAAGGACAAATACACGTTCTTTAGCTCTATGACAGTACAAGTATGAATACATGGTTTTCCAGCACCATATCAGTAAAAGAACAAATACAGGGTTCTATAACACCATGACAGTACAAGAACAAATACATGGTTCTATTAACACCATGACAGTACAAGAACAAATACATAGTTCTATTAACACCATGACAGTACAAGAACAAATACATGGTTCTATTAACACCATGACAGTACAAGAACAAATACATGGTTCTATTAACACCATGACAGGACAAGAACGAATTCAATCAAATTGGGAAGTATTCAAGAAGCATAAATGTGAATAAACATCTAATTCCTTGTTTTGAAAATAATCTTCAACTGGATCATCCAAGTTTGCATGTGATCGTGACGTCATCTTTACTATATAGACGTGTACTAGTTGTATTTATGAAGAGTTTGCATGCTACCTTGACGTCATCTGTACTATACAAACATGTAGAAGTTGTATGAATGAAGAGTTTACGTGTGACATTGACGTCATCTGTACTATACAAGCATGTAGAAGTTGTATGAATGAAGAGTTTACGTGTGACATTGACGTCATCTGTACTATACAAGCATGTAGAAGTTGTATGAATGAAGAGTTTACGTGTGACATTGACGTCATCTGTACTATACAAGCATGTAGAAGTTGTATGAATGAAGAGTTTACATGTGATCTTGATGTCATATGTACGATACATTTACAAACTGTATTTATGAGTAAGAGACACACTTCATATTTAACTAATTTGACAGGATTAAATTTTTAAATTAAAAAAAAAACTATAAAACGTTTAAAAATGTTTAAACTAGAAACCATTTTCCCCAAATTTTATTTTATTAACAATGAAGATTGTATTGAAGGGTTTTTGGAAAAGATTGCAAAAGTGATTGCAGCCTTACTTTTTCATCCTATAGCATATGTGTTGTAAAGCTCCAGGTTTCTTGGATAAGTCTGGGAGCATTCCAATCCAATAATAATAAAGTTGGGATATTTTAGGAATGCCTGAATATCTGTTTCAGTTCACTATTTTTTAAATTTATTCTTCCTCTTATCAGCGCAAACAATAACTTGTATTTGTATTTTATCCGTAGGCTCTGAATCCCAATCCCAGGAATAATGCCAATTGTCTGGAAGTCAACGAGCACTGCAAGACTTACTGGAAACAAAAGTGGAACTGGTTGGATGTGCTGACCATTGCTCTGTTTGCTGTCGGGATGTTGGTGTTTGCCCAAAATGAAGTTCTCCACATAATTGGTAAGACAGTGCTGAGCATCGACCTTTTCTTCTTTTGCATTCGCATGCTGCAGTTGTTGATGGTGTTCAAGGAGTTGGGGCTTCTGCTGGTGATGGTCAAAAAGATGGTGAGAATTATATTGCAACAGTTTATGTGTGTGTGTGTGTGTGTGTATGCGCGCGTGCATGCGTGCTGTTGGGATCTTCTTTTGACTCCCCCCACCTCTCAAGACTGGTGATTTTCTCGCGTCATTTGAACTTGTTGCAACACATACCTTTATGCAATATAATTATTATATAACCTACGAATAATGTGTGGTTAATGTTATTCGTTCTTTAAAGCGTGTAGGAGGGTTAATTACAATGGACTTAAAGAACTTTTTAATTTATGAGATGACAACTGCCAAAGAATGAAGCCTCTTCTCTGAAAACTACATTCGGACGATCTATTTATAAATAACCGATGGCTAGGCACAGTCTGTATTGGTTTCCCTTGTAGAGTCATGGCTTAGTGATCTAAGTTTCTCCATATTCTCAACCCAAGTTGCTTATTCTACTCTGACACTTACAAAAATATTATCATAAGGAGTGCCCAAGATCGGGTCACTTTGGCAATTTAATAATTTTTATATAATAATTAAAATTAGAAATATGGATAGGCAAATTTACTCTGCCACACCTGACAAGAAATCGGGGCTTCATGATCTAAGTTTCCATGATACGAAATCTTGGCTTAGATACGAACTCGTGGTGTAGAGATCTAAGGTTCTCGGTAAGACGAAGTCGGTGTCTTAAGTAGACTGGCCGAGATGCCTATATTGTTTTAGAATTACAGATAATTTATCTTACTGGAATTACAGATGAATCTTCTATTGAAGACAAGGAGGTTGAAGAGATTGGGAGTGGTTGGTAGGAGAGATTTATAACGTTTGGGTGATTCCTCGACTTCAGCAACTCAGAGGACCATGATTGTCAAACCTGTTCTAGTGCCCCAAATTGACCATTGACTTAAATAAGAACTTTATTAATATAAGTTTTACTGCAGTTCTGACACCACCTATTATTTGTTATAATATGGATATAGATAACTTGGTGTGGCCTGTAGACTTATATGGCTAACTAGCATGAATTTTTTCCATGGCTAGATAACTTGGTGTGGCCTGTAGACTTATATGGCTAACTAGCATGAATTTTTTCCATGGCTAGATAACTTGGTGTGGCCTGTAGACTTATATGGCTAACTAGCATGAATTTTTTCCATGGCTAGATAACGTGGTGTGGGCCTGTAGACTTATATGGCTAACTAGCATGAATTTTTTCCATGGCTAGATAACTTGGTGTGGCCTGTAGACTTATATGGCTAACTAGCATGACTTATTTCCATGGCTAGATAAATTGGTGTGGCCTGGAGACTTATATGGCTAACTAGCATGACTTATTTCCATGGCTAGATTACTAGGTTTGGTCTACGGACGTCTTTGGTTAACTAGCTTAACTTATTTTCATGGCTAGATGACTTAGTCTATGGACTTCCATAGCTAACTAGCTTAACTTATTTTCATGACTAGATAACTTGGTTTGGCCTGTGAACTCTATGGCTAACTCTGTGGCCTTTATTTTCAAGGCTAAATCACTCGTATTCTGTTTTATACTCTAATTAGCATCTTACTTTTTTATTACGTAACCTGAGTTTCTATTTTTAATTTGCAGCAATATTACTCAACTTATATATCTGGTGATTGGTGAACATAAACCCTAATCTACCAATTGGTTAAACCTAATTTAGATCTTAAACGAAGGCTTCCAAAGCATTGTTTAGATATGTTTAAACTAGCTGTCATTGTTCTTACTTGCTTCAAGGTTTGTTTTGACACTTTTAGACTCTCTGTTATAGTTTTGCTATTGTTGGCATGCAAAACAACTCTATTCACATCCTGTCTGTTTGCATACCACGGTTTTTAATTCCACGCACATTTGCGCTCAATAACTTTGGCAACAAGTTTTTAAAAATATTTTTTCAAGCGTCATTCATTTTTATAGTTTGTTGTTCATTCCGTTTCTGGAATCTAAGACATGTTTCTGTGGACCAATCACAACTTACCAAGTCCAGTTCTAGTGACAAATATTCAATTGGTAGTAATTTGTTGTTTCGGCAAAAGTAACCTTGTAACATTTATTTCGAACGAGAAGATGTATTTTCTTCTTCCTCTTTTATGTTCAACCAGTATTTACTAAATACTAAAATATGCTTATTTAATTTTATTTGTTATACATTTTAATTTTTAATTAATTTAAATACATTTACTTTCTTTAAGACGAACGTTCATGTTACACATTTCTTATCGATTAAATCTTCAGTAAATTCGTTAATAGAGAGCTGCTATTTGAAAAATAACAACATATTAACGAGAAGTGTAACACAAGACATTATGTTCAGTGAGGACCAATTACAAAAGTGTAACACAAGACATTATGTTCAGTGAGGACCAATTACAAAAGTGTAATACATGACATTATGTTCAGTGATGACCAATTACAAAAGAACAAATGCAATGGAGTCCATTGAACTCACCCTTGTTGCCTTTCGCTCTCTCCCTCCTTCCCACTTCCCGCCTTTCGCTCTCTCCCGCCTTCCCACTTCCTGCCTTTCGCTCTCACTCCCCATCCCACTTGTTGCCTTTCGCTCTCTGCCTCCTTCCCACTTCCCGCCTTTCGCTCTCTCTCTCTCTTGTGTTCACATAAGTGTTAATGTGCAAATGATTTCGTTCAGCTAACTTCATGGTGCAAAGTTTAATTTCATGATCCGAAAGCATATTTGTATTGTTTTCGTGATTATTTTTTTAAAATTTCAACAGATAAAAGACACCATCAACTTCATGTTTATTTTGTTGGTATTTGTGATCGCCTTCGCTGTTTCATCCGAAGCCATCTTGTATTCCAAGCGAAACCTGAATTACATACATATTTTCCTACTTCTACGTAAAGCGTACTGGCAGGTGTTCGGGGAGCTGTTTCTAGACGAGATTTCATTACCAGGTGAGAATTGCAAAGAAGTGTTCGTGACGTATTACTTCATTATTTTTTCTATGAACTAGAATCAACCATTGGTGGATATATGTGTATTTATCGATTTACATATTTTTCTCAATTGTTCGTCACATTATTTTGGTTCTAGATGCATTAAAATGTTGACATTTAATGATATAAAATAGTTTTTATATACAGATACATATTCTCACTCACGTAGGCATTCTCAAACACACAATCACACAATTACTAGAGCTCACGAAATTTCCATACCATTATAACTCCTATCTTTATGTTCCTTAAAGGTTAGTGATACAAGAGATAACACAATTGTGACGATTATTAATAATTTGTATCATTCAGCCATCAGAAAAAACAAAGAAGCAAATTTGAAAATAAGTGATACAACCGTCTCCAGCCTAACAATAGCAAAAATTACAACATGACAGAAACACTAAGTAAAATGGTTTTGCATTTCTATTGAATTTTTATTTATTTATTTATTTTTATTTATTTATTTAACTAGAGTAAAACGTCGATCATCTGAAAATCAGTTTCCGAACCGTCAGTTATCTAAGCCACTGCCGCTTCCCCACTGATTGTTAGGCAAGTGCCCTAGATACACTGAGTTCTATATATGGAGAGGACACAAGCGTCTATGGTAACTGCACATTTGAAATCGACCATTTCGATATATTTTTACCCAATTTTATGAATCTGTAATTCAATAAATAGAATTAAATTTACAACAAAATACAAACAAACAAGAAGGGAAAAGATCCTGAGGCCTATCACTTCAAATAATAATTATGAATGAAATGTAAACTTGTAAATCGACAGCCTTACGCTGTAGAAAAGTTTACTCAGTGTGACGCAGAGGCCAACTTATTCATCGGTTATGATTATTATTATTTAATCATCAATATCTAATTACAAATAACAAAAATCTCAATTTATGTTATTAATAATTCCCCCAAAGACACCACTCGTCTCTCTAATTGGTGGATATGCGGGTGCTTTAAACGTTTTCTCTCTTCCACAACATTAAAGATAAACATTTACCGTCACATAATATTTCCATAGGTGGAAACTTCTTACTAAGGAGAAGACAATCCGTCTTTTAATCTATATTTAGTGAGCCCTCATACACCCACTGTCTCTCCAACAATTGGTTATCAATATGTGTAAGAGGTCAATAAATTTAACAATAAATTATTTAAAGCAACAATCAAATATACAATATATCAACATAATCAAAGAGCATTGACATTTACATCACTTCATAACAACATGTGATTAACGCTGACCTATCATCCATTTATCCTAGCATAGAAATTAGCAGTCAATTAACGTGAATATATAATCAAGTTCGTAGATATCATCACGGAGATGAGAGTAGAGCTTCAGAGAAATATGAAAGTCAAATGCACATAACCTTTTTAAAGATGGCGGCTGTCACTGTCACATGTTCAAAATCACGTGGTTTGTAACAAGTCATTGTCTTTCTTATTCGGGCGATGGCCTCATGTGTTTTTTTTAGGCATATTTCACAACTGTTCCAGAGTCTTCAATGAGCTCACAAAGCACACCTTGGAGAATTGTCTTGAATCTCACGTGTGCTATTAAGCACACCAGGAGGAACATTTTCGAATTTTCATGTGTGTTTACTCAACACACAACAAGGAACATTCAAAATAATCTTCGTGAATTATTAAGACCAAATTCAAGCCACCATTTCTGCGGTATTGGCTCTCAAATGGAATTCATAGCAATAAACCTACAGCAACACATTTTACTGAAGTAGACGACAATGGTGGATTCACACTCCAACGTGACCATGCAAGTACAGTAGTTACTGCTGATTTAAGCGAAAAGAAAAAAGGGTTGCCTTTTCTGCAAAAGTCAAATTAATGCGGCACTAAATTTCAGGCATATTTCTTCTCTAAAACCTTTTCTCTCTTACAAGCATTCTCAACTTACAAATCCTGCAACAATTTCGTTAGTCTGATACACTACATAAGAAATATAGCATCAATCAAAATTCACAAGTATTAAATACAACGTAGTCAAATTAATGAACATAGAAATAATGGTTTAACTACTTAAACATTTTCTTATTCAAATCATAGATCAATAGCAAACATATATGAAAATTTTTAAGTCCATTCTATCAGTCAGTTAACTTACCTTAAGCTAATGATCGCCTTAATGACGGACACTTATTCAAATACAAAATGACTAGAATAGAGCTTCTATTCGACAAAGAAACTTCCCGGCCCATCCCCATTGGATGAATTTATGAACAAGTGGCGAGACTGTTAGTGAAAAACTACTCATCCAGTTGGAACTTGTTTGGATTCAATCAGCAATTTTCTAGCATTCTCTCAATCCAAGTTGTTTACTCCAACTCTGACACTAACAAATAATACCATTAAAATGAGTGCTCAAGATCGGACCACTTTGACAATTTAACAGTTTATATAACAATTAAATTTAGAAATAGGGAGAGGCTGAAAGGTTAGAGCAGTTGGGTGGGGGGGGGCATAAATTTAATTATAATATAATTATTAAAGTCATGTAGAAGGGACATTGTCTTAATGGTGTGTGTACTGCTCTGTGAGAACATATGTAAGATCAGGGATAATTCATGGTAAATCACTGTACCCTACGTATTACTCTGGGAAAGGACCAAGGGAAGTAAATCACTGTACACTACGTATTACTCTGGGAAGGGACCAAGGGAAGTCTCTATCCAGTTCTCCACCCACAACTGAGAGGTGCAGATTATCAGAAATATATTAAAGATAATTCTTTTTCACAATTAAAAAGCCCTCTCTTAATCACATAAATAATTTGATTATATCTAAGAAAGAAAAATCCTGTTCACACTATCTATCTATAACAAATTTTCATCCATCCATCAATCGTCCATATGTTCATTCATCACTCTGCCAGCCTGTCTGTTCCCTTCAACTCGAACATAAACATATAAAAATCTATATATAACATACTTATATATTTTTGTTATGTTAATTTGAAAGCAACGTGTATATTATTTATATGTATATTTATCTGAAGCTAAAGGATATAATGGCACGGCCAGCTCAATATGTACAGACCCACCATGTCCATCAACCTATGGTCAATACTTTGTCCCCATAATGCTGGGTTTCTACGTCATGGTCACCAACGTCCTGCTGCTCAACCTGCTCATTGCCCGTTTCAAGTGAGTGGACAATTAACTTTTGATATTCAGAAATGTGAAAGACAAAGCAAGAACGATAGCAAAGCACATAAAGATGTTCAAGGCACAGAGACAGGGGAGATCATCACTTGCAAGAACAGTTAAATTATTTGTGACAAGACATATCTTAGATGCAATTCATGCTTTGTTAATCTGTTCAGGAGAGCAAGATTAAATTACAGATATAGGATTCTTATGTTTTTACTTGTTTCATTTTGTAATCCAGTTCGAGTGTTCATTGTTAAATGATGCTTTAATCTGGAATTCTGTATTCTGATATGTGAACAGGGTCCGTTCAAGCATAGTTGTTTCTTAACATTTTTAACGTGTAATCACGAACGCTGACTCCAAAATATGTTCCGTAATAGCCTGATGGTAAGTTAATGTAGAAACATTTTGTCGACCTCACCTAGAATTTTATTTTAGCCAGAACCTTGAGAGGTTGAAATAAAAGAATAACATATAGGTTAAAACACACAAAGGAAAATATGAAAGAATAAAACACCACTGACAAAGGAAATCCCACAAAAAACAAAACAACAAACATAAACATTATTTGCTGTTTTTCGTTTTCTCACTCTCACTGCAAAAATTAGCAAACTTAAATATTCGTGGCTGTTTTTCCTACCTGTCGTTCGAAGAAAACAAAAAATAAATGACCTTTTCTGTACATGTCTGTCAGCAAACAAACATAAAATATCCAATAAAAAATGATGACTGTCTTCGTTACTTGTCTGTTAACAAACAAACAAAATATATAAAATTTAATGACTGCTTTATTTACCTGTCTGTCAGAGCAAACAACAAACAAAAATTAATGATTGTGTTCCTTACCTGTCTGTCATAGCAAGACGTTTCAAGAGGTACACAAACAAGCCATGGAGTACCAGTCCTGGCACCGTGCCATGATCATTATCGAGTACCACGACAGGCCACACCTACCCCCACCCCTCAACATTCTTCGCCTTGTCTACGGGTGCATCCAAGCTTGCTATTTATGTTGTATTCTTTGCAAAGAAGAAAGCACAGCCGAGATGGAAACTGAAAGTCAAAATGAGAACTATGAGGAAAAAGTTAAGGGTAAGTAAAGTTGGACTTTACATACTTTACATTACATAGTTAAGGTTATAATTATTTATTCAATTTCTGAGATTAAAATTATCTAAGTTCCTAACAAATGAAATACTTAATAAAATAAACTGAGTTTTCTTTATGTCTTGTACATAAACAGTGACAATGTACTTGATAATTAGCCTAATCTTCATCGCGACTCACGATCTCTACACAAAGCTACTTAACCATTAAGCATGCGCTCTATTTCACACAGTAGCCAATGTTGCATCTAGTGACTTACTATTAGTTATGATATTTATATGTACATCACAAACTTTTATTTTTGATCTATCATTACATAAACTAAACTTCGCCGTCATCACACAAGTTGCACATCACCGTGTCACTATCCAATCGCTTGGCGTGACTCCACTAGACGATGTCTTACCCATATTAAAAATATTACAAGAGACAAGTTTGTTTACTGAAGTCTTATTATTAACATGCTCTACGTGTTAACGAGCACAACAACCACAAGCGAAAGGAAAGGACATGAGCTATGGTGATCCATGTAATCCATAATTAGATCTAGGTACGACAGCTGCTCAATGCGTGAGCCTACGCATGGCTCGTGTCATGAAATAAAGTATCCTAGGGAGGTATTTTAAAACAAATTCTCCGACGGATATTGTTTTAAAAGCTCATAATTAAAACATCCCCCCCCCCCTTAATTGTATTAATGCACTGCATAAGGCAACAGGGCTCTGCTGTATGACGTCACGAAACTGGATGATCTAGCCACTATTGAGTGCTGCACTGCTGGCTCTCTACTGGTGGGGTGAGGTTTAGATGTAAGTTTAACTGCACTCAAAACAATTCTCAAACTGTTAGATTTTTATAAATAACTTGATGGAAGCAGCCTAGA
Organism: Sinotaia quadrata; assembly: GCA_028829895.1. Classification (NCBI taxonomy): domain Eukaryota; kingdom Metazoa; phylum Mollusca; class Gastropoda; order Architaenioglossa; family Viviparidae; genus Sinotaia; species Sinotaia quadrata. The sequence continues at coordinate 106,101,329 of CM054177.1, read as the reverse complement.
ACAAAGAATTACAGAATAGCCCAAGCTATAAAATTGAAGCTACAATGTAAATTTAATTGATTAAAGTCTGAATCCTTTTTCCCCTAGGTGAATTTATTAAGGGTGGATTTATTTTTCAACCATGGGTGATTTTATTTTAATTTGAGAGAATCTATTTTCTCCTCTCTGAGATTTTATTTTAAAATGAATCCACTGTAGGGAGAATCTGTTTGGGGGATTAATTATTTTCCAACACCGGCACGATTTAGCAGGCCAACCTCTACTACAGGGTGCAAGTGTGACCGGAGGGAGAGTGTGCTAAATTGAGCCATCAGTGTAAGTTCCCTCATCTAAAGCGTGATTGGCTTGCTCTCCCTCTGTCAGTATTCTTTGCATTATCTGTTTTTGTGCCTCATCCTCAGTTGTTCAGTGCCCTAGCTGGTGTACAGACATAGCAGCAGCGTTATCATGGGTACTCGTTCACAATTTTACTACCCAGGTATTAGCACATCAATGGGTACCTATTAGCAACATTATCATGGGTACTCGTTCACAATTTTACTACCCAGGTATTAGCACATCAATGGGTACCTGGGTACTCACACACATAAGCACACATGTTTATCTGTTCACATTAACTATATTTTATATTATTATATTTCACTTATGATATTCGAATGTATGATGACCCTGTAAGTAAGAGTGTTCTGTCAGAGAACACATGTGGATGAATTTTTAGCCCAGGTGTATTTTACTGGAAGATTGGCACTTTATCGTGGATGTTGACTTTGACGAGTATTGAACCATGAAGCAATACCAGAGCAGAATGACCCATGGTCCAAAGACCAGTTCAACAGACCACGTGTGCATCTACTAATGACATTCACTTGGGCACTAGACGACGTCAGATGATCCTAGGTTATGTAATTATAAAGTCAACATCCTCACAGCTTCAGTCAAGATTCAATCAATTCAATCAAACTTTAATCAAAGTACTTTTAGAGTTCACTTGTAAACATTCAGTGTTTTCTTATAAACTCATTTATAATTTGCTCATATGAACAAACCAAATAACTATTACAGTGCCATAAGACTCAAAAGCAAACATTCTCTTGTTAGTGTGACTCACTTACATGTTATATGTTGTAGTCTTTCACCTGTATTTATTTACTATCCTGTCTGTATATATCAGGGGGCCTTGAGCTATCTTCTAGAACTATCACTCTTCTATTTTACGTTAACTATCATTCATCTTTCTAACATGTGTGGCCGGGCAGAAGGTGTGTTTTGGGGATTAGCCTAAGGGTAAGGGCAACTTAGGGTGGTGGAGAATTAACATCTTGCCATCTCCGAGCAAAACGTCACATAGTTAGTTATTCTTTCTCTGTTTGTCTTATACCTTGACTAGAATAATGTCAGAATTGTGTTTTGTTTTAATATTTGTATTGCAACATGAATTGGAGGAAATATATGCAACATATGCCTTGTTTGTTTATTTGTAATATTTTTTTATTTCCTCAAAATAACATAATTGTTTTTGTCCTTTAGTGATATCTTGTATTTCCTCAAATATGAGAATTGGTTTTGTCTGTTAGTAATATTTTGTATTTCCTTGTAATAGGTGGGCCTTGGGGCAAATTATGCTCCTTGATTTATTTATTTTCATTTTCATTTCTTCTTTAATAACCAGAAAGTAATAGTATATTATTTATTGCTGGTATAGTGTATAATCAACCATGATCGCCTATGCTACATGCAGTAGAGGAATTTGGCCATACGTGGGAGTAGAGACTCAAGGAGGGGGGTTAGTGGGTGAAGTTAACAGGTTAAGATACATCCATATATGGACACTTGCATTCCAGCCATGATGCATGTGAATTTGTGGTTTGACCCGGAATCACTACATATATACATCACCAAATCCTGCAAAACTTTATGCACTGCACTCATGTTATCATGGAAAGGGCTGAATCTGCTTGTGACAGGAAAGGCTTTGCATGACATAGGGAATGGTAAATATACATATATACGGACTTCTCGATAACAATTTATGAATGTTATTATTTAGAATGTTTGTATATTTTATTTACGATTGTTTGTATGAAGCTAATGCATATCTCTTTCAGAGAAGGTATACTGTGGCGTTAGCGATGGTTCATGTTGAATGCATAGATGACAACATTGAAGTGAGCACATTTTGTACACGATGTTCTTTATTATTGTAAAACCACTTGTGACCAAGTAAAATCAAATTGTAGAGTGGTGTATTTGTAAATTTAATGTAAACCATTGGTTATGGGTTATTACTTTTGAGATCTACATTGATAGATTGTGAATACAGAATTTTAACTATTTTACGTCATGTCACATTTTATAAATATTCCTCGGTGACGGGAATCCTGTGAATTGTAAGTTAGCGTGTAGTTAATGTTTTGATGATGTGAAATTTACAAGAGACATCTATTGACCGTTGCTACAAAAACCGTAATGTTGTATAGTAATTATTAGTAGCTACAAAGGGGTTGTGGTACTGTTGCGGCTAGCCTTTCTTCGTCTCGACTTTGGTTGGGTTTCTTTCTGACCACGAGCTGACCGAACTCCACGTGATCTGAAGATATAGCGACACTGGCAAAGGGATGCTCCAGAACGAGGCAGACAGTTGGACTACTCACCTACTTTCAGGACGTAGATAAATCATCCTTGAAACCTCACCATCGATAATCTGATTAAGAACACTAACTAATGGGACAGTACTGAATAGGACTGACACGGCCGCCGATGTTGTTGTTGTCTGACTGTCGCTGGCCTCTCTCTCCTTCTCGGTCAAGGGGGGGGGGTCAGGTCAGATACCCTGATTTGCCAGGATCACATCGAACGATCAGATGTTGATGATCATTCTCACACTCACACACCACGAATAAACTTGTTGGGGATAGGATAACTTTACTCCAACTGTGGGGTAAAATGTGAAAAGCTGGCGTGTGTGTGTGTGAGCAGGCGTGTGAATGTCGTGTGAGGGACGCACAGAACAAACAGACAAACAACCGCACCAACATACACTTTCAAAACCAAGAAAGGAAGCCCAACTCTTGAAAAAGAGTTTAGAAAAAATTTAATTAAAAAGAAAAAACGGGCTTAACTTTCACACGGTGTTAGTCATTCACTCTGAAACGTCTACACCCGACATTCATGGGATGGGGAAAAATGATCGATGGAAAAAATGAAAGAGATATGATGATGACTAAACTAAACAATAAAATAAAATAAAACCATAAACAGCGAGGATCGTTTCTACCACTACTAAAATAGAGTGCCACAATACTTTGGGCGTAGCCCAATACAAAACACATTAGCGGTAATGACCGCAAAAATTTATCTCATCTCTAAAGAATAAATGTCTTAAAAAATAGTGGGTGAAAACCCAACGTCAATGATTGTTAATTTTAAACTCCACAAATATTCATCCAATCTCTAATTATTTGTTAAAGTCAAAGTTAAATGTTTATACTCTAACTATCCTACCTAGTAATGCACCTCTAAGAAAAGTTTTCCTACTTACTAGTTTTTGTAATATACTGGACTGTCGACACACAAAAAAAGTTACAGTTACTGATGTTTAAGGATGACACACTTGATGACGACAGAAACACGGCGATTTTTGTCCCACCTTGTCTAACGCTGGGACAATCGGTTCTTGGCTGTAGAACCCGGGCGGCTGTCCTCGACGACATAGCTCACGGACACCTGTCTTCAACGACGGTTCCAAGATGTAGCTCATGGAGACCTGCCTTCAGCGACAGTTCCAAGATGTAGGTCATGGAGGCCTGAGCGACAGTTCCAAATTGTAGCTCACGGAGGCCTGTCTTCAGCGACAGTTCCGAAATTGAATGGCGTCGAATATTCTTGTCCTGACTCAGTTTCGGCCCCTCAGTACTTCGCTGATGGTCGACAACTGCCCAGGTTTTGGACCCACGTAGAATAATAACAGACACTGCTTTACAGGTTGCCTGGCGAATTGAGTGCGACAAAACACATGTCTAATCCAATACCTACATGGCAAATATTCACTTCTTTCCTCCCCAATTATGATGAAGAGGGAAAGATTTGTCCAGACTCAGTGTAGGCACTTAATCCAAGGCCACTACACCTCTCTGTAGTCCAGACTGACGCACACTCGTTTGAAGTAGTACTTCGCTATTCTTTTATACTTACACAGTTTTCACAAAAAAGACTCGTGTGTATTCCTACGCTACAGACGCTAAGAAAGGTGCAAAACTCTAAAATATAGTCCCTAATAAAATTTATAAATATAATTATCAAAACAAGTTTGTAATAAAAATACTAGTAAGAACTAAATACATTTTCCACACGTAATTATTAAACATCTAACACTAATAATTTATCAAATATATATTTTCATAAAAATGTTGAAAACAAACTTAGCAAACTTGCTAGCACTGTACCTAGACACAATAAACAAGCGTCCTGGCATTAATTGGAAAACAGACTGCTTTCAATACCTCTAATTTAACCTTTCACCCTGCCCCCCCCCCCCGCAGATGAACCCGAGAGCGTCCCCGTTGGGTCGCATATGGGCAAGGGGAGACAATCAGGGGAGAAAAATAAATTTTCTGATTACCCCCTCACACCCCCTTCCCCATTCCGTGACAAGGACGATCTCAGTTGATCATTGTATTTGGAATCAATTTTATTTTTATTGTTTATTATTAAATCTTCTTCTGTTATCTTAAACTCACATTTTGATTAATTTCTTTGGGGAACAACCGTGAATGGGAATTGGCTGGGGAGGGGGTGGGCGAACTGTCAGATTTGTGAATGCTCTAATAATCCAAGGGAAAGATAATGTTGCCAATACCAGGGAACGTCAACTAGCCTACTTGTCACTATGTTAGATATTTAGTTGTCCCAGAGCTTAATTGGTATGATCTAATATAGGGACTGAAGAATAGATTAGGCCGTGGGGCTGTTGTCAGCATTAAAGTTTACATAATTAAGATCTCATAATTAATAAGTCTGGGTCTTAATGTTGAGACGAAGTCGATAAAGTAACTCCACATGGGACATTTCTGAAACATAACAGTATTGCTTTTGTCTGATAGTGATATCTTGTTTTTCCTCAATCAATAGTATTGCTTAAACTGCTTGTGTTTTCTTTCACTTCCCACATACATGATTACATTGTTAGACCATTTTGTTAACTTATAGTTTCTCAAGCATAATTGTAATGTTTTGCTTTTAGTCCCAATGAACTTCCAATGCACACGTCCCAACCCTTTCATTTATAGTGCACACAATTATAAGTGTTTGACATTTGACACTAATGTAAATTGTTTGCTTTGTAGAAATGAAAAGATTTGAGGAAACTTACTCAAGAGAGATCTTTGAAGAATATTGCAAAAGGTAATTAATTCAGCATTTTTCCTCCAGTGTTTGAGAGATGCTTTAAAATATTGTTTCTGTATATTATCACTTTTGTGTGAGAAAACTATGAATGAGGTTGAGAAATTTTCTTTGAAATTTACAAATGATTTATTTGAGATGTATTACCCTAGTTTAGGGAGATAATCCTGTCGTCACTGTCTCTAGTCAAATATGCAGTAGGGTGTTTCCCCAGCCATTGGAGCTAGGTCACAATTAAACAACACGTGTAATGCACACACTAGGTCACAGTTGTACAACACGTGTAATGCACACACTAAGTCACACTATTAATCAATACGTATAATGCATACACTAGGTCACAGATAAACAACACGTGTAATACACACACATTACTTACATGTGCTAAACTAACCATAGATACTCAGAGCATATATATCACCAATAAATAAAACTCCACGTCCGCTATAACATCTAAAATGCAATACAGATATAGATTTTAATCACAAGCACACAACAGCTTTACAAAATAATGGTGTTCTGTTCGCCATCTTGTACAGATTAGTGTTGTTGATGCTGGAAACATCAGTTCTCTCCTCTGCTTCCCCTGTGAGTGACGTCGAGCATACAGGTCCCGAAAGACAATCAACTCTGTCAAGTTTACACGTTTGACAACCACAATAATGGAAAGATAGACTTTTTTGCCCTTGAAGCCAAGAACAGGAAGCAAAATCTGTCCTGCGAAGCTATAAAATGCCTCAGAACATGTAGCTATTTTTGTGAGCACGGACCACAATGGCGATCGTAAACTTAATATAAATCTCTTGCCTGGACTCCAAGACAAAATTGAAATCAGTAGACAGAAATTGTTTCATTTATCGCGACTATGAATCGTAGAGAGATAAAATATTATACATTTGATTTAAAAGGAAAAGGTTATGCCTAGATATAGCGCCTAGACTATTTAAGATGGCTAAAAGAGAATGAATTATTAAAGAAAAATATTAACTGATTTTCTTTATACTATGTCAGAAATAAATTATTACATAATAATACACAATTACACGTAATTTATATATATGGTCAGACTTTTCTATTCTTGTAAAAGCATGATTCATATAGTTAGGGCCGCCAAGTGTATGTGTTCAGATTAATAAATGTCAAGTCGAACAAGTCTGCAAGGCAGTTTTCCTATACACACAAAGTAAGAAGTATATATCCAATATTGTTTTTCTTTTCAAAAATGTGGTTTGTGTAAAAATTTTAAAAACGTTTCCCCTTCATTCTCTCACCCCACCCTTAGAGCTCCATGGGCCCCGGAACAATGTACTGTCTGCACCACCATCTCCTCAGGTCTGCTCCTAGTGTTATTTCACAATGCTGAAATAATTTACAGTAATTTCTATTAAATAGATAATTACAGAGAAATAGAAATTATAGTAGATTATAACACATTTGAATTAATCGCACAAGCTATTTTTTTTATTTGATTACTTTAAATGATACATGATTTGGAAAAGGACCATCTATCTATCTATCTATCTATCTATCTATCTATCTATCTATCTATCTATCTATCTATCTATCTATCTATCTATCTATCTATCTATCTATCTATCTATCTATCTATCTATCTATCTATCTATCTATCGTTAATGAAGTATACATGAAGTTATACATATTTCATCTTCACTTTCTGCAGACTTCAATATTGCGTTGTATTGCTCCATTATGTAAACATGCTTCGTAGATGAACGTTACTTAGAAATAAATCATTCCCATATTAAAAAGATAGATATAGTACAGCTTCGTTTAACTTTGCCAGATTTAGTTTTCTTTGTTTCCTTTATATTTAAAATATTTTTTTTTTCAGTCTTCTGAAGCAATCGGACAATAGCGATAGCATTCTGAATAGTTTGGCACAGACAAACAGAACAACGACGGAAATGGGAAACCATCTAAAGATATTGTCACAAGAGATAAAACAATTACTGGAAAGGTATTGTCACAACAGATAAAACAATTACTGGAAAGGTATTGTCACAACAGATAAAACAATTACTGAAAAGCAATCAAGAAGAAGAAGACGGCATTGAGAGCAACAATTAAAATATATTGAAGATTTCAAATACTGAAAACAAAAAAAATATTTTATCATGGACACATTAACATATGAGATACACATTGGCATCTGAATGTATCTTTATGTATAGGATGGACACGGGGTGGGTGGGTTGTATTTTAGACCCCTAATTATACCTTTTATAGCTGGACACGGGGTGTTGTATTTTAGACCCCTAATTATACCTTTTATAGCTGGACACGGGGTGTTGTATTTTAGACCCCTAATTATACCTTTTATAGCTGGACACGGGGTGTTGTATTTTAGACCCCTTATTATACCTTTTATAGCTGGACATGGGGTGTTGTATTTTAGACCCCTAATTATACCTTTTATAGCTGGACACGGGGTGTTGTATTTTAGACCCCTAATTATACCTTTTATAGCTAGACACGGGGTGTTGTATTTTAGACCCCTAATTATACCTTTTATAGCTGGACACGGGGTGTTGTATTTTAGACCCCTAATTATACCTTTTATAGCTGGACACGGGGTGTTGTATTTTAGACCCCTTATTATACCTTTTATAGCTGGACACGGGGTGTTGTATTTTAGACCCCTAATTATACCTTTTATAGCTGGACACGGGGTGTTGTATTTTAGACCCCTAATTACACCTTTTATAGCTGGACACGGGGTGTTGTATTTTAGACCCCTAATTATACCTTTTACAGCTGGACACGGGGTACTGTATTTTAGACCCCTAATTACTGCTTGTTTAATATTTGATTTTGTATTTTAAGCCCCTATAATGATCTGAAATAGGTTGCTGTTTTATGTTGCAGTTTATGGCTAAACGTATATGTATTTAAGTCCTTATTTGTCACTTTTAATAATGTTTATGATTAAGCACAGGCCACTGTAATTGAAGGACTCTTTACCACGATTATAATCAAACAGAGGCCACTATAACTGAAGGACGCTATAATTAAACACAGGCCACTGCAATTAAAGGACTGTATGATTAAACAAAAACCACTGCATCTGAGGGACTCTAAATATCACGTTTATGATTAAACACAATCTATTTACAGTAAACCAGGAGGTTCAAATCAAACATTGAAATGAAAACAGAAAAGGCTACTTGTCTCTGTAAAGTATAAGCAGAGAACAAACGCTAAGCTTCCAGTTTATCGCTTTATAACTCCATTCGTTTTTACATTGCAATCTCAACTTACAATTTTCTGCAACTCATTTATTAGCCCAATGCACGAACACTGCATAATAAATATATCAAAACAATGTCAAGAGTTTAGCAAACTCTATATCAGCAGCTTAGTTCAAACATTTGTAGAAATAAAAGTCAACTCAAATAGTACATCTTTACATAAAACACGAGTATAACATATCAATAGCGAAAATGCATGAAATGTTTCTAAGTCCATTTTCACTCAACCAGTTAGCTAACTCACCACCAAGCTAACGGCTTCCTTTCAAAGCCGGACTTCTTTCTTGCCACTCCAAATTCAAAGCTATCAGAGAATAGCGTTTTCTACAGCAAGTAAACGTTTTTGATCTCAGCCCATTGGCTGGTCTCGTTCGCGTAAATCATAACCAATGGATAATTATAATAATGAATTTATTATAATAAATCTATTCACTGGTTTGCATTACATCAGCATTTTCTAGCATATTCCCGCCTCGAACGTTTACTTCAAACACAAACACTTTCAAAAATACTATCATATCATAAGGAGTGTCCCAAGTCAGGTTACTCTGACAATTTAACAATTTATATAACAATTTAATTTTAAAATAGGGGAAGGAAAATTTACTCTGCTATAAAGAGTTACCACTGTAGTCCTATATAAATGAGATATTTGAAAGTTATCACAGAAGGCCTATGGAAATGAGATATTTGAAAGTTATCACAGTAGGCCTATGGAAATGAGACATTTGAAAGTTATACAGTAGGCCTGTGGAAATGAGATATTTGAAAGTTATCACAGTAGGCCTATGGAAATGAGATATTTGAAAGTTACCTTTGTAGGCCTATATAAATGAGATTATTTTGAAAGTTGTCACAGTGGGCCCATATACAAGATGTATTTGAATAAGTATAGAATATCTGTCCCCATTACATCGATTTATGGCTTATCAATGGTCACATAAGTGTACGTACATGCATGAACTATTCAGCAAACTATATTTATGTTTATTTTTTAATATATCTTTGTATATTTCTTAAATATATCTATGTGTTATTTTATATATCTAAGTATATATTTTATTTATCTAAGTATATATTTTATATATCTAAGTATATATTTTATATATATAAGTATATATTTTTAATATATCTCTGTTTTAATATATCTCTATTTTATATATCTAAATATATATTTTATAAATCTATGGATAATTTTTGTATATCAAAGTAAAATTATATATATATTTGTATATACTTATTTAAGTGTATTTTTATAGTTCTTCCTATCTTATGTTTTATATATATCTCTGTATATTTTTTAATGACAGTAAACTTTGTGGCCACTTTATTCATCATTTGTAGGACTGTACTAGTTTAGCATGCTATTACAGGTCTTTGCTTAATTGAAGGAAACTTATTTCATGTATTTAAAGAACAGTAAACATTATTCGAACGGGATGGTGTTACTATTCTGTTCACTCCGGAAATATGCTCGTTTACTGTACTGTGTGTGTGTGTGTGTGTGTGTGTGTGTGTGTGTGTGTGTGTGTGTGAGTGAGTGTGATTTTGTGATTTTGTGAACTGCTAAAGACGCCAACTTATTATAATTTGTTTGTTATCGAAGATTAAGAACATTTTAAATGTTTGTTAATGGAAGTGATGTTTCGCAATTGTTTGTTTTAATTTTTCATTAAAATGTTAATTGACGACACCACAAACACCTGTACTGCGACCAGTGATGGTGATGATGACACAACTTTATAAAAGTGGACATGTCATGATTGTAGGTCTACTGTACTACTATAACTGGACAATACAGAGAGATATTGTTAATCAGTACTATTTATTGTTCAATGTTAGTCAGCACCGAATCTATTATCCAGTTTTATTCAGTACTAAATCTGTTGTTCAGTGTTGGTCAGTATGTATTAAATCTATTATGCAGTGTTAGTGTTGAATTTATTGTTCAATGCTAGTCAATACTAAATCTATTGTTCGGAGGTAGTAAGTACTAATTCTATTGTTCAGTGTTAGTCAATACTAATTCTATTGTTCAGTGTTAGTCAGTACTAAATCTATTGTTCAGCTTTCATAAAATCAGTTTTAAAGCATTATGATAATGCACAATTTTTACCGTTTATTTTGTATAGTGCCAGTAAATGACATTGTAGAGAGTAATACTAATTTAAAAAAACGTCAGAAATTATGCTTGCTTAGTGAAGCCACAGTTGTCGTCTCTTGTCAGACAAGTTTTCAATAACATACGGCTCTCCGAGTGGTACACGAGATCTGCCATGAAAAATACGACCGGAACTAATTTTGCTACTTTTGTTTACATACATACATACACTCATATACATATACATACACACTTGTATAAACACAAACACATATTATATACTTATATACACATATTCACATGGCAGAGTAAATTTGCCTATCCCTGTATCTGGACTAATTGTTATGCAAGTTGTTAAATTAGCGAAGTGACCCGACCTTGCGCAGTCCTTAGGATGGCATTTTTGTAAGTCAGAATTGGAAGTAAACAACCCGAGCTGAGAATATGCTAGAATTTGCTAATGTAGTGCAAACTAGTTAACTAGGTGAGTAGCATTTATTATCTAATGGTTAAGATCTATGAGAACCAGACCAGCCAATGGGCTGAGATTAAAATGTTTCCTGCTGTAAAAAATTGTATTGTCTAATCACCTGAAATTGGTGTGGCAAGAAGTCCGGTCTTAAAGGACAGCTGTTAACTTAATGGTGAGTGAACTGACTGGTTGAGAGAGAATGGACTTAGAAATATTTCGTGCGTTTTTGCTATTGATGTGTTATACTTGCATTTTGCTTAGAGATCTATTATGTGAGAAATTAATTGTTTCTACAGAAGTTGAACTGCGATGCTTACATTTAGTATGCTAACACTTGACATTGTTCTTTGGAAACCACTCATAAAACTATAACTGTATTTATTATGATGTATGCATGTAACGGGCTAATAGATACCGTTGCAGGAAACTGTAAGTTGCGACTTGAATGTAAGAGAGAATGGAGTTATAGATGTATAAACTGGGAACTTAGCATTTGTTCCCTGATTATATTTCTTCCATGTATTATCTCCTGGTAAACTGCTACGACCGTGATAGACGAAGGGAGCCTCTATTGCAGTGTGTAAGTGTAAGAATGCACTCCACTCCACCGATGTTTGGTAGCAAGATATGCTGACTACAGTGTGTAAGTGTAAGAATGCACTCCACTCCACCGATGTTTGGTAGCAAGATATGCTGACTACATTGGGCAATTTCTGGTACAGTAATCTCTACAATTGTTGTTCTGCTTGAGTGAACCAGCATGGCGGAAAAAGCACCCAGGTTAAGCTTCGACTATAATGACTAAATAGAACAGGCTGAGGTTGGCTATCACTCTTCGATGCATACAAAGCTCACAGCCTGCACCTCATACCTGACTGATCCAGGCTGTGAGAACCACCACGCCGTCTGTCAGCCCGTCAATGGTCACAGCTTGGCAAATCTAAATAGACAGAATACACACAAAGCCTGATAGTGAACACTAATGTCGCAATCACATCTTTGTGATTAATTCCATTATAAATTCTTTCCGCCATCATTACCATTTCCTTATAATGTTTTTCTACTTATCCCCAAGTCCTCGAGATTTGTATTGTTTTCTATGTTATCCTTGTTTTCGTATCTTTGTCAGGTTGGGATTGGGGGGAGGGTGTCTTGTTGCAACCGTTTGTAATTGTAATGTTTTAAATGTTTAAGCATAAATACTCGTGACGTCATAGCCGTTTGTAATTGTTTTGTTTTAAATGTTTAAACAAATACTTTTGACGTCATAGCCGTTTGTAATTGTAATGTTTTAAATGTTTAAGCATAAATACTCGTGACGTCATAGCCGTTTGTAATTGTAATGTTTTAAATGTTTAAACTTAATACTCGTGACGTCATAGCCGTTTGTAATTGTAATGTTTTAAATGTTTAAACTTAATACTCGTGACGTCACATCCGTTTGTAATTGTAATGTTTTAAATGTTTAAACATAAATACTCGTGACATCTGACACCGCTGAAGTGTGGGCGGACATGTGGTTGGCCACGTTAGGATTTTAAAATATTTTTATAACACTTTTTAAAAACTCCCAACAACAAACATAAATACACATATCTGTTATAATTTCATAAAATTCCGAATTACATTTAGAATGAAAGTTTGATGAATTCAAGAAATTCGATACATACAAATTGAGTTATGTACCCGCAATCTAAACACGTTAATAACATCAAAAGGGCTCTGCGAGAAAAACATACATTATAGCATCTAAATAAACATAGGACAAGGAAACGCACATAATTAAGAGATCAACAAAACATAGGAGAACAAGAAATCCAATATTATTATAGTATCACATAAATATAGGAAAACAAAAAAACAACAGAAAGAAAGGACAACGACAGTTTTGTCTAAGAATTCACTTAGAATAAACTGGCTGAGTTTTATCCACTATTGAGTGACTGAGTAATCCACTATTGAATGACTGACTTTTATCCACGCTACCTATTTAGTGACTGACGAGTGACTGACTAATCCACGCTAACTGTTGAGTGATTGACGAGTGACTGATTTTAATCCACGCTAACTGTTGAGTGACTGGCTTTTATCGGAATTTTATCCAGGCTAACTACTTAGTGACGAAAATGTATCCAGGTTAACTACTTAGTGACGGAATTGTATCCAGGCTAACTACTTAGTGACGGAATTGTATCCAGGCTAACTACTTAGTGACGGAATTGTATCCAGGCTAACTACTTAGTGACGGGAAAATAGTTAACTGGGAAGGAGGAGCTTTCCTCTTCATTTTACTTATGGCCAAGGAGCAAAGTGAAAAATGTTGTGATGTGATGTAGTTATTAAGATGATCCCGAATTATAAATTAAAATTACTCATATTTCTGCATGCAGTTGTTTTGAACATGTCAACGGGTGACGTATACAAATGAAGGCAGTAAACCTTCTTCGGTTTCAAGAAAAAAATTAAATGACTTCAATATGTTCCAGCATTTAAACCAAAGGAGGATTTCAGAACTTGAGATTGACATCAATGTCAAACGTTTTGTTGCACTACAGAATAAAATGACACGAAAAAACATATTTAAATGTTATCACCCTGTGACGTCACGTGCTGTGTCAGAAATGCATTCTCTCTTATATTATCACAAAACCATTGCAATTTAACTGAGCTGCAAAAAAATATCACTAGTGGTATCTATTGTCTTGTTACACGCTGAAATTAATTTAGCCTTAAAGCGGAAAAAAAGGAAATATGTGGTTTTTATCTCAAGCAAATTCTCTTTAAGTTGAAATGCTATTTGGCCATATTTATTTTGAGGTTTAAACTTCAAAGTAATTAGTTGTTCCATATAACTCACTGTGAAAAATGCCTCAACAGCAATCAGAAAACCGGTATAGTTAATGGTAATGAACCCAAACTACACTTCCTTTCTCTCTCTCTCTCTCTCTCTCTCTCTCTCTCTCTCTCTCTCTCTCTCTCTCTCTCTCTTTGTTTGTTGTAGTGTTTAATGTTTTGTGTTTGCTGAATTCATGGGTGTGACATCTGAAAGATGAGAGAGGTTTTTTTTGTGTGTTGTTGGTGGATGCCCATATCAGTTATGTCGAGGTTGTAAGGTGTGAAACTTAATGAGGATCCCTCGGCACGCCATGCAAAGTGTGGTTGGTGTATTCGGAGGTTTGGGCGTCTATGTGAAATGAGTTTTCGTCTGTCTGTGTAGTCTGTTGTTCAGTGCTTTTTCTTCTCTGAAGCCGCATTAACTGGCTGAGAATGTGTGCTTTCATTCTAAGAGGTGTCGTATTCTTTTGTTTACTGCAGTCTCCAGTAGTTTTGCTAAAGTGAAGATGGAAACAAATTGGTTTTAATAATTATGGCAGAGTATCGCCTTTGTTATTTTCTGATTGTACTTTAATGGCTGAAGTTCAAAACTGGGAAGATTTAATGTATTTTTGCTGTACGTTAGTGACTGCCATTAGAATATCTGGAGGGCATTCAAACTTTACATGACACAACGCCACCCTAGTTATGTGCTATTATTATTAATTATCTATAACTAATGACAAGTGGTGAGAATCTTAATTTATGTTAATAATAATTCCCCGGAAGACACCACTCGTCTCTCTCACTTGGCGGATATGCAGGCTCTTTAATTGTCTTGTCTCTTCCACAACATTAAAGACAAACATTTACTGTCACGCAATATTTCTGTAGTGGAAAACGTCTTAGAAAGGAGAAGATAAATCGTCTTTACTCTATATTTAGCAAGCACCCACCCACTCACTATCTCTCCAATATAAGGTTATCAATATGTGTAAGGAGATCAATAAATTTAACAATACATTTATTAAATCAACAAGTACATGTACAAAATAACAAATTAAATGAAAAATGAAAATTGTAAACAAAAATAAACTCTTTACTTTTTGACATGATATTAAACAGAGATCGTAGGGTACGATTGCAGTAGCTATAATAGAGTTTAATATTTTTTTAAATAGGCACTTTTGAGAATACTGGATCTACACTGTCTCCTGTTTTTTTATTGACGTAACAAGCTGAAATACTCCATTGTAGATAAAGTACAACAGTAATAAGGCAATACTAAATAAAGTAGAAAGGCATTCTAAATAATGAATAGAAGTAGTAAGACATTCTAAATAAAGCCTAGCAGTAGTAAGAATTCTAAATATAACCTAGCAATAGTAAGGCACTCTAAATAATGAATAGCAGTAGCAAGACATCCAAACTAAAGTACAGCAGTAGTAAGACGCTCTAACTAAAGTACAGCAGTAGTAGTAAGACATTATAACTAAAGTAGGCCTACAGCAGTAGTAAAACATTCTGACTAAAGTACAGCAGTAGTAAGACATTCTAACTAAAGTACAGCAGTAGTAAGACATTATAACTAAAGTACAGCAGTAGTAAGACGCTCTAACTAAAGTACAGCAGTAGTAAGACATTATAACTAAAGTACAGCAGTAGTAAAATATTCTAACTAAAGTACAGCAGTAGTAAGACATTATAACTAAAGTACAGCAGTAGTAAGACGCTCTAACTAAAGTACAGCAGTAGTAAGACATTATATAAAGTACAGCAGTAGTAAAACATTCTAACTAAAGTATAGCAGTAGTAAGAAATTATAATTAAAGTACAGCAGTAGTAAGACATTCTAAGTAAAATACAGCAGCAGTAAGACATTCTAAATAAAGCACAAAAACTTTGACATTCTAAATAAAGCACAACAAAAGTTAATCATTCTAAATAAAGCACAACAAAAGTTAATCATTCTAAATAAAGCACAACAAAAGTTAGACATTCTAAATAAAGCACAACAAAAGTTAATCATTCTAAATAAAGCACATTAAAAGTTAGGAATTCTAAATAAAGCACATTAAAAGTTAGGAATTCTAAATAAAGCAGAGCAGAAGTTAAGCATTCGAATGATAGCACAATAGAAGTTAGACGATACTAAATAAAGCACAAGAGTAGTACGCCATCAATATAAGAAATAATATTAGTACGCCATTCTAAATAAAGAGTAATAGTGGTAGCCATTCTTAATAAAACACAACAATAGTACGCCATTCTAAATAAAATATAATGGTAGTACGCCAATCTAAATAAAGTATAATAGTAGTACGCCAATCTAAATAAAACACAACAATAGTATGCCATTCTAAATAAAGTATAAAGTATCACAGTAGTACGCTATTTTAAATAAAAACAAATCTAATACGCCATTCTAAATAAAACACAAATATAGTACGCCATTCTAAATAAAAACAATACGAGTTCGCCATTCTAAATAAAACACAACTAGACTACGCCATTCTAAATAAAGTATCACAGTAGTACGCCATTTTAAACAAAAACAAAACTAATACACCATTCTAAATAAAACCCAACTCTAGTACGCCATTCTAAATAAAACAAACCAGTAATACACCATTCTATATAAAGCCCAACAATATACCCCATTCAAAATAAAACACAGCAGTAGTACGCCATACTAAATAAAAACAACATTAGTACGCCAGTGTAAATAAAACACAACTATAGTACGCCATTCTAAATAAAACACAGCAGTAGTACGTCATTCTAAATAAAGTATAACATTAGTACGCCATTCTAAATAAAACACAACAGTAGTACGTCATTCTAAATAAAGTATAACATTAGTACGCCATTCTAAATAAAGTATAACATTAGTACGCCATTCTAAATACAGTATAACATTAGTACGCCATTCTAAATAAAGTATAACATTAGTACGCCATTCTAAATAAAGTATAACATTAGTACGCCATTCTAAATAAAGTATAACATTAGTGCGCCATTCTAAATAAAACACAACAGTAGTACGTATTTCTAAATAAATCAATAGTTACGGACGAGGAACATTCTAGACTGTGCTGTAATAGATTAATTTCATTATTTTTATTTAAATAATTATTTACTTAGGCTTGACTACCAGATATAAGAAAATGAACGATAAAGGTGGGGACTCTTTAATGCAGGTGTAAAATATGACTAACGGTATATCGTATGTCAATTAGCAATTACTAGGTAAATCTTCACAATTATTGTTTACGTTATTAGTTGAACTTCAACAGTAATTGATTACGTTATTAGTTTAACCTCAACAGTAACTGATTACGTTATTAATCAAACCTCAACAGTAATTGATTACGATATTACTTAAACCTCAACAGTAACTGATTACTGTCACGCAATATTTCCGTATATTGAAAAATTCTTACAAAGGAGAAGATAAATCCGCCTTTAATCTGTATTATTACTATTAGTTAAATCTCAACAGTAACTGATTACGTTATTAGTTAAACCTCAACAGTAAGTCATCTCCTGCTGAATGTAGACAGCACGCCTATTTCACGCCACTTCGTGTCTTCAACGTCATCAAATGCAACGCCAACATTTCTGAGAAAACACTTTATATTTGTGAAAGCGCACGTAGTGTAGAATTAAAAGGAGAAATAAAAATACATTTCTTTGCTCCACCAAGGGGTCGAATACAAACTCCTAGCCCGAAAATAATGATCAAGTTTCACCTACCATTAGATATTTCCGGGAGAAAGATATGGTTTCCTTGGGGTATCTGTGTGTAATATCCTATTATTTTTTATTTTGTAACCCCCTGTATGTTAATGCAATTAAGCTAAGGGTATTAGTATAATGCTATATTAAATAGTTTATTAACCTAGGGATTTGTACGATATTATATTAAAGTAGTTTTATGTTATTCTGCATTAAGGTAAGATGATTTAATAATAATAATAATAATAATAAATTATATAATAATAATAAATTGTATAATTTTGCATTGACCCTTTAATATTACACTACATCACACTGAATAATTTCAGTCTAGGTCAAACAATACATTAGTATACAAGATAACAATAATGTAAGCCAAAAAACAATTTACCATTGCAGTAAAACAACAACAAACCATACTGTATGTGGGTGTGTATATGTGAGTGTCTTTTATTATCTTTTCTTTAATTTTTAAATTCCACCTTTTTCGTTTGTGGACACTCCAACTTTGACAATTAAAAATATCAGCATAAGCAGTGCCCGAGGTCGGGTCACTTTGACATTTAACAATTTATATAACAAATAAGTTTAGAATTAGGGATAGGCAAATTTACTCTGCCATAGGTATGCTATATATTTATTTAGTGTGCTTGTGTCAGGAATGTGTAGTGTATGTAACATTTTTGTGGACTTAGGCTGTATTCATTTCTAATCCTTAGTCAAAGTGCTTCAGTGTTAGTGCTTGTGTTGTGATGGACATCCCAATTTCTCCACATTTTCCCCTTTTGTGTTCAGTGTTTTATGTGTTTCCATTTCGTTAGGTGTTCTGTGACTTTACGTTTTCGACAAAAGATATGAACAAAAATTTGGTATTTATTGCATATTGAACAAGTGTGTTTTCTAGGATGAGTGAATTGTATGTTTAGTTGTTTAGTGAAATGTCCATTACTTGGGTTTTGTCTGGTGACATTCTCAGTCCTCATTTTCATGTCCAGTCTGTCAGTTGTTCGATTGCTTTTGGAGGGTGCTCTTAAAGTGTATCTCTGTTTTTGTGCGCAGCATATGGTTGAATTGTCAGCATTGTGCACGATGGTATGTCACTATATCTTGTATGTTCTTCTATATCGTATGTCACCACGAGGGCCAGGTTTAAGTGCTAGTATGTCAATTTTTCCATATCATATGTCACCACGAGGGCCAGGTTTAAGAGCTATTATGTCAATTTTTATTTTAAAGCTAGACTGATATTTTGGCTTTAAATTTCAAGTAATAGCAGATTATAGACTTATTATTTAAATATAACTGGATTTTCCCGCAGTCGAAGGGTAGGCTTTGTACACAGGTTATCGGGGTTCATGCTCCTAAATAATGAAACGCTTCTTGAAAAAGCTCATGGCCCACAGGCAAAACATATATCATATCAAGGCCTGATGATTCACGCTCAACCATGACAGACGTTTCAAGGAGTGACAAGGTATGTAAAAGTGTTCATTTGCATGTGTGCGTGTGTAAGAGTTAATGAGTGCGTGCATGCGTGTGCGTATGTGTAAGAGTATTAATGTGTAGTACATGTGTTTGTGTGTGTGTGTGAGAGTGTCTGTAAAGTGCTAAAGTGTAAGAATGTTATTATATGTGAGTGAGAATGCACTTCTCACATGGTCAATAAGTAAATTCTTTGATATGCATTAAATTTATACCTGGAGCAGAGTATACACATTTACAAATTGATAGAGTAAGCACAATTACTACTGGATAAAGTACACACATTTACAATTGGACAAAGTACACACAGTTACAAATAGACAGAGTACGCAAATTTACAATTGGACAAAGTACGCACATTTACAATTGGACAAAGTACGCACATTTACAAAGAGAGTGTGCACATTTACAATTAGAGTACGCACATTTACAAATGGACAGAGAACGCTCAATTACAAATTGAGAGAGTATACACATTTTACTTGTACTTTCCAAGTTAGTATGTACTCACTACACACGGAGTACATTCCCCGTACACGCACGCAGTGACATAATTTAACGCATAATATATTCATAAAGCTACATGAAAAACTATTTTGTGTGCGTGATTACATTCCCACGTCTTCGAGTTCGATATAAAGAAAGTTTGATGAACTGCAAGAAATATTTCGATGCCCTCGCCTCCTTATAATATATTGCCACACAGCGGTTTCTGACAAATTAGTAATAGAGAGGAATACGATTACGTACTGTCAATCCTGTCACAGACATGAGGGTTAAATATATGCATATATATATAAGGATTTTATTTGTAGAAAAGTCGATTTTAAATAAATAATTATAACGAGGAGAGGAGAAAAGATTGGGTTTTATTATTTCGGTAAACTGACTTTAAATCAAGTAACCGAATTCAGTCCAAGTAGACACGCAATAGAATTGTAAAATAATATAGAAATGTATACCCTTTAAAGCATACATGGACGTGAAATGTCAAACGACAGAGTTGTAAAATAATCCACAAATATATCGAGTTCTTGTACGTGAAATGTCCGAAAGACAAAGAGTCGCACAAACTTAGCCGAATTATCTACCGAAATAGATAATCAACAGTAATATTTAAAATTGTATAGCATTAGATAATCAACAGTAATATTTAAAAATGTATAGCATTAGATAATTAATCAACAGTAATATTTAAAAATGTATAGCAATAGATAACCAACAGTAATATTTAAAAATGTATCTAAACAAACGAATAAGGCACCAGGCAGGCATTGCGAACAATAACATTTAGCAAGAATCGTCTGATTTACAGACATATAACTCCTGTCTAAACAAAACTGTAGGTCTAAAGGGTGTCTTTGTCTTTTAAAAAGTGTGTGTGTGTGTGTGTGTGTGTGTGTGTGTGTGTGTGTTATGTTAGTGTGTGTGTGTGTGTGTGTGTGTGTGTGTGTGTGTTATGCTAGTGTGTGTGTGCACGTGAGTGCACATATATATATAATAAACCGGTTGCTGTATGTTCGTTCATTGTTATGACTCTTGAACAAATAGCACGAATGCATGTGTTAACCTAAAAAAACTAAACAAAATAATAAAAAAAACCACTACCACCACCAGTGACTAGACATGCAAACCTGTATCTGCTGTCATAGCGCCCTGGCTCACAAAAAGTGTCAAGGACAACTACTCTAGTTAACTTTATAGAGCGTCAGCAGAACATTTTCTTACTGTTTGCAGAGGAAAAAAACACCATCTGTCCAGTAAGTATGTCAGTGTGTAAAATCTCTGTCTCGCTCTGTTTTCTCTCATAATTTAACATCAAACTATGAGTTTAATTGTGTATGTATTTTATGGCTGTAAAGCACAGATCTAAAATAAATTTGCATACATGCACATGTATGTGCTCTCTTCATTTATGTACACTTTTCACGGAAATGTGTAGTCAGGAAAATCTCACCATAGAACCATAAACAATTTTGCTCTGATAGACTGCCACTAGACCGTGACAAATAGCAGACTTCATGGCACTGAACCAGGGTAAAAACCCACAGTAGAGGGAAAAAAGTACTTAATGACAGCCACATGCAGAAAAGAATAAATAGATATCAACTGCTAAAAATCTCCATTTCCATAAGTAATGGATGTCCGGCCAACTTCTTAACAGTTAAAAGAAATAGATGGTCAAATCACGTGACTCAGAAAGGAATGATAGGCGGAACAATTTGTTTTCTTCCACAGTGTGTAGAGAACCGCTCTTTAAGGAAAAGGTATATCACTGAATTATCTTTTATTGAGAGAGTGAGTTTTAATTTTGCACTAATGAATAATTTTTACAGAAGTTAGCCGAAAATTGTTAACATGGGAACAGCCCATTTCATAATTTAATTATTATGTATGAGATATATTATCTAAAGCTGCAAACAAATTATTGCAGAGTTCCTGGTTTTAAATTTTTGGTTTAAATTCATCGTTCAAATTCCGGTTTCACTTACGGAACTGCTCAACCTTCACGCGTTAAAACGAAGGGCTCACCAAAACAAAGAGGCGGAAGGGAGACAACTCAAACAAATGAAGAGGCTTTGACCACACAAAAGTTAAGCCCCTTTGGTCAAAGACGGTACTAAGAGAAGCAATAGTCTTGGGGGGGGAGAGAGAGAGAGAGAGAGAGAGAGAGAGAGAGAGAGAGAGAGAGAGAGAGAGAGAGAGAGAGAGAGAGAGAGAGAGAGAGAGTAATTGCCTTGATATTTCTGAGACCATTACATTGGGAAAGGATTTCCTTAGAGCGGGAACACTACGAGGCTAGAAGTTCATTATTAGATGCAGAACACTCACCTTCTTGGGAATTGACATTGTAGGTTAGCTGTTCTCACGTGATCATACTTGGGCTGCGTCCCGAACATTTAACTTCATTTTTTTTTTTGTTCATTTAACTTTGTTATTGTTTATTAAAAATGTTGCCAATGAATGAAAGGTATTGTTGTAACGTTTTTATTCCCCCCCAAAAAAAAACAGGTATGTCCTTTGAACTAGCAGATTTATCTCGGCCTAAAGAGACACCGGAAGTCCAAGTGAGAAATCCTTTGGGGCAAGTAGACTTATCTCGGCCTAAAGAGACACCGGAAGTCCAAGGGGACATTCGTTTGGGCAAGTAGACTATGTATAGCATTCATACTATTTTAATTTTTTAAAAATATTTAATTACATTATGAATTGCAGATAGCAAACATTCTTATTTTACATTTTTATTTAATTTTAAGAGAAAATTTGTACTTGTTTCCTGGTGAAAAATAAACTATTGAAATATGTTTTACTGCCTTTTACTGATGCATAATTAAATCATTTAATAATCAACGTATTTTACACTTATTGTTTTTATTTAGATTTTGTTTATAATTCATTAATAAAAGTTATAAATGAAAACATCAGTTTATTTCTATTATTTCTTAGAATGAAGACTGATTTCCGTTTGCAACACTTTGTTAATGTCAGGCCAAGTTACTGTAACATTATTACAAATTCAAATAATTATATTAATTGCCTACGTCACGGTCGATGCACTGTGCTTGCACACTCTCATTAACTATCACTGTGTCAATAAACAACTTGATTGAATAATGTCAGGTGATGACTTTGATACGTGCGAAGTTCTACTAGACCCTGTTATAGTGTTAATTATTAAGATTATTGTTTTAGATATTCAAAATTAATACTAATGACAGCTAAACGGCCTAGCCTGCTCCTCCTGTTGCTAAATTATCGATTGTTGCAATTGTTTAACGGGACAATTATTGAACACAAAACAATGACGAGCAGAGAAGTTAACATTGCCTATAGAATTGGCAAATATTATCTCCCCCTCTTAATTAACTTACACTCGTTAATCTTTATACGGCTCACACATAACACCCCAATTCAAATGAAAAGGTCGTTGAAAGAATTATTTAAGAAATCACTACAGATAATAATTTAATAATAGGAGCAACAAACAATAGTTACAGTTTACAATGAAATAGAAATAAAAAAACACTATAATAAGAGCAACAAACAATAGTTACAGGTTACAATGAAATCGAAATCGAAAACGCACTATAATTCCCTATCAAAGCTTGTTCTTGGTATAGCACGAAGTGGTTGTCAGTCATAGTATCCCGAGCGCTTACTTAACTCCCAGTTCAAGATGCGTTCATAGACACAGCGATGACGAAACCAAACAGAATCGTACTCGTGAGACGATTTACGAAATCTCCAACTCCCTCACTGACGCAATGATGACCCCAGATTGTCCCTTATTTGGCTTGTGGAGCAACGTCGACGGCAGCCAGACATTCCTTTTTATGTTTTATTTTTAATTTTTATAATTACTCGCGTAATTGTATTGTAACATCTAATGTATTAGCGAGAAGTTATAACCCTGTCTTTTATAATATCATTATCCAAAAATCAATGATAACTTCCATACAACCTCAGTATCATTTTCGCATTAAATCGATAAGTTTAATCATACAAGCTTACTTCGCATTAAATCAGTTTAAGCATACAAGCGCATTAAATCAATGTTTAAGTATACAAGCTTACTTCGCATTAAATCAATAAGTTTAAGTATACAAGCTTACTTCGCATTAAATCAATAAGTTTAAGTATACAAGCTTACTTCGCATTAAATCAATAAGTTTAAGTATACAAGCTTACTTCGCATTAAATCAATAAGTTTAAGTATACAAGCTTACTTCGCATTAAATCAATAAGTTTAAGTATACAAGCTTACTTAGCATTAAATCAATAAGTTTAAGTATACAAGCTTACTTCGCATTAAATCAATAAGTTTAAGCAAACAAGCTTACTTCGCATACTTCTCATTCAGAAGACATCTCCATCATTAAGGGTTACAACTCCATCGGTTATCACGTGAAGACAACAATCATATAATTTATTTCCAAACAATCAAAGAACAACTCATCATTAAAGCTCACAATAGTTTTCTCTCACTTAACACTCTTCATTCATACTTTATTCCACGTTAGAGTTTCTATTCAACAATAGATTTTCACAATTATACATGGAGGGGGGGGGGGGGTTGGCGCTTTTTGTGTAGCGCCAGATCTTCGAATGGTTTCAACGATTCACTAGTCTCGACCTCTCCCCCTAGCAGGTGCAATTATAAGTGAAGATTTTCTAGCGGGTAAATAAAAGACAAATACAAAGTTTCCCCCCTGAAATGATAAAATGTTTGCCCATTTAGGATATTAATATCCTTACAGATATTACATTTTAATAGCTATTTTTGAGATGTGGTTTTAAGTCTTCTGTGAATAATATCAGAATAATTATTTGATATTATCAATGCCATCACGAATTTTGATAATGTTTTTAGACAGACAGATAGATAATAGATAGATAAGTAGAACAAAAGAAAGAAAATATATAGATAGACAGATATGTGAATAGATAGACAAATAGGTATATAGACAGAAAGAAAAGACCTGAATAGACGGCTGTTTAAGTAGAGACACAATAGATTAAGTGACAATAGATCAAGTTTAGTGGACTGATTAGACCTTTTGTATAGACAACAAATCTACAACTGTAATGTTAATATTTAAAAATTAATTTCAGATTCGTTTATACAGAATGTCAGAGAGTTTAAAGTCAGTGAAATAAAGAAACATCTAGCAGAGGGAAGAATCTGTATCAATGGACACGAAATCGATTTGTCTTCTCGTCACATCGAAGAACTGTACAAGGTAACGTATGCAGAGAAATTGGTCATATAATTCACAAACCAATTTGTGATTACACATACATAATTTACATGACATGGTTACAGGTTTATTATTGGACAAAAACTAGATTTCATAACATTTTTAGAACAGAAGTGTAGGTAGAATCACCTTTCATCAATGGGTTAATTTGGTTAAGACCACCTAGGACCCTAGGCACCAAAGAACTTCCTGTTAGTTCATGTGATTATAAAAGCGAAGACGAAAAGGAAAGCAAGGAAAAGAATAAAAAGAATAAAAAATGTCTGCTTAGCAACATATAAATTTATCATTTGTATAAAAATGTTAATGAAAATTGTTTGCTGACTCAGCTATTTGTTTTTCTTTACGGTCACAATGAGATTCAAACATTGAACCTCCAACCTTGGAGGCCACTAACATAGGGGCTCTCATGTCGAACATTTAAGATGTCCATAAACCTTTCCTCGTACTGCTAGTGCAAGCATATCAAACTGTATTGTAGGATGTCATGACGTCATTCAAGAATGTTCTAACATTTCATTTTCCCTCCTGTGAAGATGTACATAGAGTTCTCCTTCCTGTGTTAACGTTTCCCTCCTGTGAAGAAGTACATAGAGCTCTCCTTCCTGTGTTAACGTTTCCCTCCTGTTAAGAAGTACATAGAGCTCTCCTTCCTGTGTTAATTTTACGTTTTAATGTTTGAAATAGCGTAAGTCACTTTGCACTTTAAAATTCAAACTGTATTGCCAGGATTTATCAGTATTATGTCACATATACATTGATTCATTTAAAAGTTTTTAATGACTATAGATGACTTGCTAGAGATCATCATCATCGTCGTCACCACGCGGACATTTCGACTATGACATTTAACAAAGCTCGAATTTGTCGTTAGCTTATCGCCACAGGCAATATTTGGAAGCCACTCAAGGCTCTTCTTGTATAGTTTACTTATAAAGATAGCTTTTCTTGTATAGTTTACTTATAAAGATAGCTTTTCTTGTATAGTTTACTTATAAAGATAGCATGAAAGCAGCAATCTTTTCTAATTAAGTAATTAAAGAAATGTATCCTCTGTTACTGTTCATACTGAACAAGCCGAGATATCAGTTCCTGTGTCTACACATACATGTTCACCAGTGTGTTCATATGCCTCCTCTCCCCCTCCCACGTCACTAATGCTTTTTCAATACATAATTATCATAACCATCACTAGATTGTATTGTTTATAATTGTCATAATCTGACACCCCATGTGATATAATTTTGAAAGAAATAAAAATAAGCACAATGTGTTATATACATCACATCAAGTTTGTGTACTGGCTTCTACAGAATACTTTCGGGAAGGAGAATTTCTTGTGTCTTTGATATTCTTTCTGGTACCGCCCAGGTTCGATAGTCATCCGCTGTGTCGCACAGTCTTCATGGTCACCTTGACCATGCGTGCACATGTGTGTGTGTACTCTAGGAATTAGGCGAACTTAGTTTGTTAGGGAAGTGTGCAATTCCTCTTGCTACTTGTAGGCTCGGAAATATTTATTCTTAGAGTATATCTTTTCCAACTTAGCGAAGAAAATATTTATTCTTAGAGTTTATCTTTTCCAACTTAGCGAAGGAAAATATGGGGTAACGTTCATGAAAAAGCTGGGAGATCCAAATCGAATCTCCGTCTGTTTAAGACATGCACAATAAACATTTTATTGCCAAGGCAACCCATTCTAATCTTGGTCAACATACGCCTTAAATTAAGATGGCAACATGTGACAGGCTGCTGCAGACTATTTGCAGTCTGCTATCGTGCTCTACGGACTCAAGTTCCTGCAACTTAGAGCACACACACACACACACACACACACACACACACACACACACACACACACACACACACACACACACACACACACACACACACACACACACACACACACACACACACACACACGTAAAGTCTTGGTGATCAATGATGAGTGTGGTTCAGTGTACTTTGAAGGAAGTCTAAAGATGCAGGAAATTCTCTGATTTGAAAGTTGTTGCTAGGAGACGTTACACGAGACTCACGTGCGGCTTAACACATTGAGCTCGCTTTACTTTTGCTAATTTACTTGACAGGAGGCGTGGTATCAGATAATGTGAATAATTATAATTTGCAAAATATGAATAATATTTTCATCTATCCTATGTATAGCATGGCCAAAAGATAAATAGATATTGCACTAGCAACAATTCGAAAAGTTTGCAAGATATTCGAAAGGAATTCAACAGTTACTTTAACAACATGGCAGGACGCCCATTATCTTGTGAAGGTAAAACAGGCGAATGTGGTATGTTTCGCTTTCTGATTATTATTCGACTAATTAGTATCATATAAATGTAATTTTGTATTTTTTCAATATAAATACATTTCATTCTAAAGTGTATTTAATCTATAATTTCACTGAATTTGTAAAATAGAATGACTATCAGGATGTAATATAGATGTCGTGCACAAATGTTGGTAATCACTACTATTCAACATTTTCTCACATAAGGTACAAAAGTCTTCGGGTTTTCACTTGACACTCTCTCGGTCTGACGTTTGTAACTCTATTCTCTCTAGTCTGCCTTCTGCTGAAACTTCAAAAATTCAAAAGACTCAAATGAGGATGAATTTTAGAGACTCAAGAATACAGTCTCTACAGTCTTTACTGGCATCATATTCACAGAAGAATACAAAACACGTTCACATGTCTTTGTTAAGGTTCAACGTCCTCAATACCTGTCTAATCTCACACGTATGCAAACCGCTGTTAGAAGTTTGCGCTCATCAACATCACACGCATGTGCAACATTTCGAAAATTAAATGTAAGACTATAAATCAGGCATTCAACATTTGTATGTTGGTTTAAGTGTAAGACTATAAATCAGGCATTCAACATTGGTATGTTGGCTTAAGTGTAAGACTATAAATGAGGCATTCAACATTGGTATGTTTGCTTAAGTGTAAGATTATAAATCAGGCATTCGACATTGGTATGTTGGCTTAAGTGTAAGATTATAAATCAGGCATTCAACATTGGTATGTTGGCTTAAGAAGATTCAAGTTGCTCTCTTCAGTATGATGATGATAATTCTGAAGTAATATCTTGTATCTTTAGATCGGATGTTAAGATTTATTCTAGCAATAAAAACTTAGAAATAAAATATTCTTTTAAATTTACTTTCAAAGTAATCAATTAATATATTATATTTCTTTTTTTCGAAAATAGTGACTGATTTATTTTATAGAACGAGTTGTTTTAATCTTCTTTTTATTTTATTTATTTATTTTGATAATTAGCATCTTCAAACACCTGTTTGCCCGCTCTTCAAGAACTATTTCTATGGTCGCTTCAGGCAATAAATAAAGATTCCATGGAACTGGCTGTCCTTTTGTGGACTCACTGTGACGTAAGCTTTAAATATAGTACAGTTGTCTCGTGGTTCAATTCTACAGTAAACAATATGGTTACGCTATTTTACTAGCAACCTGGTCCAGAAAGCAAGAGAAGATAACACATGAGTTAAAAGGAAAAATATTACTGACAATACATTTGAAATGGAATGAATGATAATTATCATTCGCAATAATAAGATTATAATCCGTATAATAAAATATTTATACTGATTTCAGGATAAAATTTCTTGTGCCTGCATTGGGTGGGCTGTGAAAAAGGAAATGACAAAGAAAAAAACGAACAAACCAGATCAAAAGATTAAACTGGAACAAGAAGCCATGTAAGTCGTGTTAGTGCATGTCAGAATTCCCTTTCCCCTTATTCAGTTAAACTACTCTCTTAGATAGAAGAAAGCTACAGAAGAAAAGCAGCAAATTTTGTTTGTCGCTCTATAACATCCTGTAATTATTTATAAAACCTAATATATGTTTGTCAAAGAATAATGTTAACACTTTGAACCTTAACATTATAGACAACTCAACAGTTCAATTTCAATGATATATATTGAAACTATATATTTCACATTGCCAGGGTCTTTCAACAGTTAGCTATATCGACGTTAAAGGGTTGTCATGACGAGAATGGAGACCTCACTAGATCCTTGCTGAGGAAACAGTGTCCTTGGTGGAATGACCTATCCATACTTCAGATTGTCGTTGGGACAAAAAATATGGAGTTTTTGGCACAACCTGCCTGTGAAGAACACATGACTGAACTTTGGTTGGGAAGTAACCCTAAGGTGATATTAAGATATAATTACATTTGTGACATGAAATGAAAGTTCTTGATTACAAATTTATAATTTTTCAAAGAAAGAAATAATACATATACAAATGTTAAATTATGTCGATAAAGTTGTAATGCTTTTGACGGACACTATATCCGGTTAAAAAATATTCCTTTTGTGATATTATGGTGGTAGACATAAGCAAAACACTTCACTATTTCCAGGGTAAAAAACATTCCTTTGATGATGTTATGGTGATGGTGGTGGACAAAACTTTTCACTATGTCCATTTTAAAACCATTGTTTTATGATGTTATAGTGATTGTGGTAGACACACAAAATGATTCACTATATCCAGTTAAAAACATTCTTTTGATGATGTTATAGTGATGTGGAAGACACACGAACACACATGGATGAAAAGTGTCGTGATTGACTCACGAGCCCCATGGTTTACTAACCAACCTTGAAATAAGGACAATACAGACATTACAATAAATATTAGATGATAATAATTAACAAAGAGATAAATAAACATTAACAAAAAATGACAGAAGATATAAAGGTTTTCAGAGGAAGGGCAAGGATTAGTTGTGTTCATAAAATACTACAAATAATTCATGCAATCCAGTCAGAAAATTAATAGCAATTGCAGGCCAAATGCCCTGCTCATAACTTCTCACACACTTGAACACAATCTTAATTATAGATTTATACTACTCCACTCTCTCATTCAGTCCCTTTAACTAAAAGTTCATTGTATCCGAAGAAAAAGTCATACAGAGCCTCTCTGAATGGAGAAATAATTTATTTAGCAGTTTATTGGATGAAAATTCTAATTTCTAGGAGTCTAGGTAAATCAAACAGACTCCAATCAACTAAGAATCCATTAAAATCAATTCCAATCATAATCAATTTAGATCACTGATCTATTTCAATTACAGATCTATAGCCTTCCATCAATAAGTCTTATCTTAGACCACAGTCATGACGTCACAGTGCTGAAAGTTGGGTTGTTTCCCCTCTCTTGAAACAGTTGTCATGTACTTGTTTTCTCTCCAAATAGAACTAGAAAATCTGCAAACTCTGTAAACAATTATTTGTGTCTTTTAAGTAATTTACAAAACATCAGTAATTGTATTTCCTATATCTCACATTTTTATACTACATTAATTCTGAAAGAAAATAATTTATTAGTACATTTTTATTAACACTCCTAGTAAATAATACACACATTCTTTCCAAGATTTTCTGTCTCACAACTCAGAGATGCAGCAAAATCAGATCAGGTTGGAAGCTGCCATCATCCCAATCAAAGAAGACAACTCAGAAATGAAGAAAATAGTACTTCTTTCTCTAACTTTCTTTTCTTAGTCATTCATTGACTATCTCACTCATTCACTGTTTCACCAGGCAAGTGGAGTTTTCTCCTCTTTAGTTACCATTTCTCAGTCTAGGCTTGCAAGAAGAGCTACTAAGTTATACATATCAAATGCTAATTACTTCCATTCTCTAGAAATGCTTGTGTATGTGGGGCAAAATTAGTCCCACTCGGCTGACATGTATTACTTAAAAATCAGAAGTTTTTACTTAAGATTTAAAAATGTTGTCTGTTTTTTTACTCTACAAGCTTTTTACTATACAAAACTTTAATTCATATGTAAGGGCAACAATGAAATATTAATAAAAAACAGGAAAGCTTTACAAAAAACTTAGTTCTTCATATAATTTTGTGTTACTAGCGCCACATCTTGTTTGGAGTCTTCATTTCTAAAAGTACAAGTGCAGTGGTTTATGTTACAATTGTTTTGAATGTAGTCATACATTTTGGACATTCAGTGGTTCTTAATGTAGTCATACAAGTTTGATATTACAATCGTTTTGAATGCAGTCACTCAGGTTTGATGTAACTATAGTTCTTAATATAGTCTTATAAGTTTGGGGTCTCAACGGTTCTTAATGTAGTCATACAAGTTTGATGTTACAATGGTTTTGAATGTAGTTATATAGGTTTGATGTAACTATAGTTCTTAATTTAGTCTTACAAGTTTGGTGTCACACATGTTCTTAATGAAGTCATAAACATTAAATTGACATCACAGTGGCTCTGATTATAGTAATATGTTTGGCGTTAAAGTGGCTCTGATTGTAGTAATATGTTTGACGTCACAATGGCTCTGAATATAATCATGTGTTTCACACAAGTTCTTAATATTTTCCTCTATGTTAAATCGAAACCAAATTGAGATAGATTGGAACTTGTTAGAATTGTTCTCTGTGATGCCAACTTAATGTTCAGTAAAATTAAATCCATTTCTTAATGATTGTTTATGCAGATTGCCATATTGAGAGTTATTATTAATAATACTGAGAGTTACTTAATAGTGAATACGTGTAATTTAATATTTTTTCTATGTTTTCAGGAATCAAGTGAAGAACTTGGGTACGGAAAACTTTCTGCCATGCATCCATCCATCCATCTACCCATCCACTCACCCATCAACCCATCCACTCACCCATCATCAGTCCATTCATTTACTCACCAACAACCTTCCATTCATTTACTCACACCAATATCTATCCACCTATCCACTCACCCATCATCACTCCATCCATCTATGCACCAATAATCCCTCCATCTGCTCACTCATGTTTCATCCATTCATTTACTCACGCATCACCCACCCACTCATCTACTCGTCAAATATGCAATTATTTATCCACTCGCACAGCATACATCCTCTCATCTACTTACTCACTCTTCATTCATCCATTTATCTACTCGCCCAACATAAATATATTCGTCTAATTGCCCATCATCCATCCATTCATCATCATATATCCAACCATCTATTCACTCATTATCTATCCATTCATCCAATCGCTTATCATCATTTAGCCACTATCTAAATTGTATGAATGATTACTCAAAATCAAAATGCATTTTTGTTAAGGACTTCTTGAGCAACCTACCATAAACTTTCTTATAAACGATTGCTTCGTAAATTGACTTGGATATGATTTCTTCATAAATATCTTATATGTAAACGATTGCTTCGTAAATTGACTTGGATATGATTTCTTCATAAATATCTTATATGTAAACGACTGCTTCGTAAATTGACTTGGATATGATTTCTTCATAAATATCTTATATGTAAACGACTGCTTCGTAAATTGACTTGGATATGATTTCTTCATAAATATCTTATATGTAAACGACTGCTTCATAAATTGACTTGGATATGATTCCTTCATAAATATCTTATATGTAAACGACTGCTTCATAAACTGTCTTACTTGTAAATGACTGCCTCATAAACTGTCTTACTTGTAAATGACTGCCTCAAAGACTGTCATGTAAACGACTACTTCATAAAGTATCTTACTTGTAAATAAGTGCTTCATAAGATGTTTTACTTGTAAATAAGTGTTTCACAAATATCTTACTTGTAAACGACTGCTTCAGTAACCTACATAAACTGATGTGGAAAATCCCCAAACTCCATATTTAATGATTTTTAATTATATTTTAATTAGTCTTAAACTTTTAAGGAAGTTGGTATTACTTTCTATTTTTAGTACATTTCAACTTGAAAAAGGTAATAATGCAAATTAAAAAAATGTTTTCTGTCAAAAGTGCGTCTGAGGTTTGCGTTTGTGACTAGAGAAAAACATTTTGATATCGTAATGCTTCAGAAATTGTGCAAATCTTTTGTACAGAGATGGGTGGCCGCAAAGTCCAGTGTCTGTCTCTGGAGGTGATCGGGATTCGAGACTTACCCCGCCGGATATGGCAGCTAGAGAGTTAAACAACCCACAGTCCATCTTCCTGATTCGGGATTGTCAAACATCAAGCCAGTTGTAAAGCGCTTTGAGATTTCAATTAACACGTCATCACTAACAACAATCTTCAAATGTTTTTATAAACTGTATTTGTAATATACATTTCTATTAGCTTTCATGTATTACAAATATTGTACAACTCACAAGGAATACGTATTATAAATCATTGTGTTAATATTTCATTTCTAATTTCAGTATTGTTTTAAAAAAATAAGTATAGAGTTATTTAACTTGATATTTTACTGAATACTCATCAGCCCAGACACGAGATGACAATAAGCATTATATAATACAAATATAGGGTTAGCATGCTGGAAGACACTCGTACAGAATTCCGAAAGGTTTTCGATTCTTGCATACGATACCCGCCTCCCCTACCCCAGCAGCTCTTGAGAAAGTCGAGCCTAGTCACAGCACTGTGAACCACTTTAAGAGGAAATTATGCGCAAAGAATGTAGTAACAATAATTTGAATGCAGATTATTATTTTGCACTTTTAGAGATATTACCTTTCAAGTCAATCATGCATGTAATCTCTGTTACCGTAATGCGTTCATTGATTTGAAAAAAAACCATTTCTCATGATTGAAGGTTTCAAACGCTAGTAGATGCACCAAAAGACGTCATTTGGCAGACATGTGGACCTTTCAGTTACCTCCCTTGGCCAGTGGTGAGGTACACCATTAGCCTGGTAAGTTGAGTGGTCACGCGTATATGCTTCACGGAGCACAACATTCTTGGACAAAAACACCTTTCCTATGCATGATCATGTTGTAACTATTCACCTACGGATGTTTGCCCATCAGTTATCCTCTCACCTACATGCCTAATCACATCCACACTTCCATCTAAAGACTTTAAAAACAGACATGCTCGCTTAATGTTTGGTCAATTCTTGGAAGTGCTTGGTAAATTATCGGTAAATGCTTAGTATATGATGGGTACATGCCCAGTAAATTATTGAAATGTGGGAGGCTGAGCTTGGCATTGTGTAGAATGTTTGCTGCCTACATGTGTACAGTGTTCTTTCGTATTTTTAGTGCGTACATCTTAGTGGTACAGCAAATGTTTATGAAGCGCTTTGGTTAGAGATTACTTGCTTCCCTTGTTTCGACAGAGGTGTACTTTGACATAATTATATTCATGCTAGCTCCTGTTCAGTCCTGTATTAGGGTAGACACTATATATTGTTTGATGCTCTCTGGCAATGAATTAGATATTTGTTTATTTAGTACAGGATTAGTTTATATTTTTAACTGTTATATTCCGATATGACTGATGCTACTGTATTTGTGTATTTTATGATTTATGTGCATGAGAATATTTTTTTCTGAGTGCGCCAATATAGAATCTACATTATTTTAAATCTTTTACCTCTTAGTTTAGTAAAGAATCATGTTTTAAAGCATTATTAATGTACTTTCAATGATAACTCACACAACACATAGCTCTTAGGAATTTAGATGTAATTCTTATTTAAAGTAACAATGAGTCGCAGAAAAACAATTGGCGCCAGTTTTATTGATCGGTGTTTGACCTGGATGTATGGATGTTTTTCTTTGCATCTTCGTTCTATAGTATATTGGCGTGTTTGTGTGTTTGTGTGGGACAGAAAAGAAAATCGTTACAGAATTAGAGTATCTAGAACAAGAAAAAAAATCGTGACAAAATTAAAGTATCTAGAACAAGAAGAAAAATTGTGACAAAATTAAAGTATCAAGAACAAGAAGAGAAAGCGAATGATGGGACGGTGCAGTGTGACCGATGTAACTGCCACCATCAAATAGTCTCTGTAAATGTAGACATGGTCCGAGTCTCTTGTTGTGGCTGTTGTCAATCTTATGTACTATCCATCCATGGTCGTAGTTGTCCATCCTACGACTGACCCACTCACCCCACCACAAAAATACTTTTAAAAAAACTACTTTTTTGTTTTCTTTGTATCCATGTCTTTGATAGGATTAAATGTCTTGTTTGGAATGAAATCAGGCCATTCCAGGAATTTCTAAGTCCAAAATAATAATTTCAAAGTCCAAAATAAGTAACACAGTCTTTTCCCCACCCAAACCCTAACTCGCAAAGCTGTATAATTAAAGTGTAGCATAAGTGTTTTTCACTTTTCAATGCTATGGAACTTTTTCAGTAATTAAGTTAGATTAAAACAGATTGTCTGGTGTTTACAGGTCTTACACGTGATGTTCCTTGGAATTTATTGCTACGTCCTGCTATTCAGTTTTAGCAGAAGTCTGACAAAGACGTTTTGTGTTTTAATCGTCTGGGTGACGGATATCGCTTCCAGAGAACTAAGACAGGTAAGGAGTGCTTTGTGTTTTAATCGTCTGGGTGACTGATATCGCTACCAGAGAACTAAGACAGGTAAGTAATGCTTTCTCTGTTTTAACAGTTTTTCGTTATTTTTATTCTGTGATGGTGGTCAGTAGGACATTACATTATAAACTGAAATCACACAAGACTGGAGGACATTGCGTTCTATTTTTAGATAACTACAACATCGCTACAGCAATGCTTACTAAAAGCATAAAGATGTCTATTTTGTTCTGGTATTATGTTATAAATAAAGTATAATATATTACTTATTAATTTTATATTACATTAAATGTTATAAAATGTAATAGTTGTAAAAGATTGTACTTTGTGCATCAGTAGTTAGGGATTCAGTATTGCAGAAGTTAATAAAAATGGACTGATAAGTAATACATAATCAATCAATGCCCGATATGCTACAATCTCTCATAAAACCAGTCAGCATATGATGCTTTAGTTTTCTGTTGCATTTAGTCATTACATGATAAATCAATCCTTCATAAAGCAATGCATGATTCGTAACCTCCTATAAGATCTGTCACAACATGATGCTTCAGTCTCTCTAATACCAGTCAATACACCAGTCCCTTAGAAAATAAGTCAATACACCAGTCATTTAGAAAATAAGTCAGCACATCAGTCCCTTATAAAAGTCTGTGACAGGTACGCCATCTAGTTAATGAAAATGATTATTATTATTAATTTATCTTTCATAACTAATTGCAAGTGATGAGAATATTAATTTGCAGCCTTTAATCTGTTTCCAGCCTGTGCTGTAATTCTTTAGACTTCTTTGTAAATGTCTGGGAGAATTCTGATCCAATAATCCTGAGTATTGGGAATATTTTTGGAATGTCCTGAAAACCTGATTTAGGTCACTACTATTTAATTTTGTTCTTTTGTCAACACTGCTGTGACTTTCATACGTGATATTTTCATTTTATTCATAGGCTCTGACTCCCAATCCCTGGAGTAATGCCAAATGTCTGGAAGTCAACAAGCATTGCATGTCTTATTGGAAACAAAAGTGGAATTGGCTGACTGTGCTGACCATAGGTCTGTTTGCCATCGGGATGTTGGTGTTTGCCGAAGATGAATATCTCCACAACTTTGGTAGGACAGTGCTGAGCATCGACCTTTTCTTCTTTTGCATTCGCATGCTGCAGTTGTTGATGGTGTTCAAGGAGTTGGGACTTATGCTGGTGATGGTTAGAAAGATGGTGAGCATTTTGTTGGTGACACTTCGTTAATTCCCTTCTCCTCACCTTAAGATATCAAAGTGGTGACACTCATGCACCAGAATGAATTTGTTGCAAACTTTGTCCTCCTTTCCAATTTTATGTAACAGTTTATTGTATAACATAGTTTATTATATAATATGTGCAGGATGTCATTCGAACATATTTATAATATGAATCAAGCATTTAATTCATGGAACAGTTACCGTACCTGCCAACCAAATTTGCTTGTGTTCTGGAAAATACTTTTAGGAGATCGAGTTCTAAAATTATTAGACCTAAATGCTAATTAGAGCCTCTACTGGGCTCTCGGGTAAGAAATCATCTGACAGGAATTACAGAAAAGTTTCGTTGAAGACGAGGAGCATATCTCCTTCAAAGCTGGTGGATGACGGGGGCCGGTGTGTGTGTGGGAGGAAGGCCCTATGTCTGATTCATTTGAATCAGCGGTTCACATGACCTCGTTAAAGAAACACCTGGTCTAGACCCATATCTTAATCATAAATCTTACCCTTGACATTATCTAAAGACTATTTATTTATACATATTTTGTATTTATATTTTTCAGCAGTTAGGACACCAAACAGTAATTTGTTAGAAAGAATATGAATTTCTCTAGCTAGCTAACTTGGCTTGACCGATGGGCTTTTATGGCTAACCAACTTGGCTTGGCCGATGGGCTTTTATGGCTAACTAACTTGGCTTGGCCGATGGGCTTTTATGGCTAACTAACTTGGCTTGGACGATGGACTTATATAGCTAACTTGGCTTTACTGGTGGACTTCCATATTTAGCTTGCGATGGATTTCTATAGGTAACTTGGCTTGGTTTTCTTACTGATGGACTTCTATAGGAACTTGGCTTGACTAATGGACTTCTATAGGTAAGTTGGCTTGACCTATGGATTTCTCATCCGACTCGATATTCTTTTGTACTGTAAGCTCTCAACAGACTAGGATTTTCAATCTGTAAACCGAATTTCTATTTCCAATCTTGCGAAATTATTACTAATGCTAAATCATCCACTGAACATAATCCCTAATCTAATTATTCGTTATACCTAAGTTACATCGTACCTTATGGCTACTCGCTTAAGGGGATTGTAGAAACATGTTGACTGTCATTAATCTTTGTTACCATTGGTATGGAAGTAACTTGTCTTGCACTTTTGCATTTATTCCAATCTTTGATAACATTGGTATGGAAGTAACTTGTCTTGCACTATTGCATTTATTCCAATCACAGATCTCAGTAACGCTGACAATAGCATGTTGTTGTTTTTAGTTGCAGCATTTATGATAGAGACTATGAAATTAAAAATTGCTACATATGTAACTATCTTTAAAAAGAAATAGACGAAGCAACGCAAGCAAACGTTAATGAAAGTGTATAAAACTTAACAAAATCATTGGTTTATTTTATTTTTGGGGGAACCAATATACCAAGTGAAAGTAACTAAATATCTGCTCTATAACGAATCAAACATAATTATCTAGTTTTTCGTCCTTATGTAACTATTGTTAGATTTTTCTTTTAATTTTAAACTACATGTCCATTTTGTGTGTGCTGTCTTCCACTCTCAACACACCCCACCCCCACCCGATGAAGGGCTAAATCCACTCGTTTCGCCTCTCTCTTCTCCCTCTACCCTCTTCTTCTATTTTCTCTCTATCTTCTCTTCTTTCTCTCGATCCCCTTCTCTTTCTTTCTCTCTCTGAATCTCCTAAACATAAACTTTCATTCCTATTGACATTTTGAAAGTTGATATATTAATCTTTGACCTTGATGACTCATGAAATTGTGTGTTTATACCCATCTCTAGCTATATTAGAGCTTATGCAAATTACTGTTAATTTAATTTCTGAAACCGAACGCATGCCTTTTCTGACTAACCCCTAGTGGCCATGTAAACCTGTTGCAGCGGTCAATCGGTGTGGTGTCTCCAGAAGTAATAACTTTGTGACCTTTAATTGGAACGAGGTTTCTTTCTTTTGTCCTTATATATTTTTATTTGCTAAGTATTTAAATATATATCTTTCTTGCTATTTATTCGGTATTTTAATATTTGATTAATTCAAGATACTCTAATCTCTTTAATATTAACTTTCTCGACACACCTTTACTGATCGCTTTGGTGAAATAATTAATAGGATGATATGTGAAGTGTAATGCAAGCTGTAAAGAAAGTGTACTGCATATAATGATATGAAGTCTAATAAAGATTTAATGTGAAGTGCAATGAATGATGTAAAGAGAAGACTAATGCAAGATGTGAAGAAGGTATGCAAAATGTAAAGAAAGTCTAATGCAAAATGTAATGTGAAGACTAATTCTAAATGTTAAGAAAGCCTAGAGCGAGATGTAATGTAAAGCCTAATGCTAGATGTTATGTGAAGTGCAATGCTAGATGTTATGTGAAGTGCAATGCAAGATATTGTCTTGTCAATATCATTTATAAAACAAGCATGAAGTAGCGACTAACGATTAAAACTCTTCTGACTTATTCAGCTCAAAAAAACACAATACCAAAATATTGTCTTGTCAATATCATTTATAAAACAAGCATGAAGTAGCGACTAACGATTAAAACTCTTCTGACTCACTCAGCTCAAAAAAACACAATACCAAAATATTGTCTTGTCAATATCATTTATAAAACAAGCATGAAGTAGCGACTAACGATTAAAACTCTTCTGACCTATTCAGCTAAAAAAAACACAATACCAAAATATTGTCTTGTCAATATCATTTATAAAACAAGCATGAAGTAGCGACTAACGATTAAAACTCTTCTGACCTATTCAGCTCAAAAAAACACAATACCAAAATATTGTCTTGTCAATATCATTTATAAAACAAGCATGAAGTAGCGACTAACGATCAAAACTCTTCTGACCTATTCAGCTCAAAAAAACACAATACCAAAATATTGTCTTGTCAATATCATTTATAAAACAAGCATGAAGTAGCGACTAACGATTAAAACTCTTCTGACCTATTCAGCTCAAAAAAACACAAATCCAAAATATTGTCTTGTCAATATCATTTATAAAACAAGCATGAAGTAGCGACTAACGATTAAAACTCTTCTGACTTATTCAGCTCAAAAAAACACAATACCAAAATATTGTCTTGTCAATATCATTTATAAAACAAGCATGAAGTAGCGACTAACGATTAAAACTCTTCTGACTCATTCAGCTCAAAAAAACACAATAGCGACTAACGATTAAAACTCTTCTGACTCACTCAGCTCAAAAAAACACAATAGCGACTAACGATTAAAACTCTTCTGACTCAGCTCAAAAAAACACAATAGCGACTAACGATTAAAACTCTTCTGACTCACTCAGCTCAAAAAAACACAATAGCGACTAACGATTAAAACTCTTCTGACTCACTCAGCTCAAAAAATCACAATAGCGAGTAACGATTAAAACTCTTCTGACTCACTCAGCTCAAAAAAACACAATAGCGACTAACGATTAAAACTCTTCTGACTCACTCAGCTCAAAAAAACACAATAGCGACTAACGATTAAAACTCTTCTGACTCACTCAGCTCAAAAAAACACAATAGCGACTAACGATTAAAACTCTTCTGACTCACTCAGCTCAAAAAACCACAATAGCGACTAACGATTAAAACTCTTCTGACTCACTCAGCTCAAAAAAATACCAAAATATTAATGTGACGAGTTCGTGAACTATGGAACCTGGGAAAACCTATGCTGAGATAATTAATTAATATATTTAAAAAAAATCTATTTATACCTGATCAGTTTAAATAAACAACTCTATAAATATTCCCGAACCAACTTGTGGACCCATACTATATAAATAATTCTACTGTTTAAGTCCTTCACTCGAAAATCATTATTTCATACCTAGAAGTAGTATGCATTTAGAGACAGACAGATA
Source organism: Sinotaia quadrata (assembly GCA_028829895.1). Taxonomy (NCBI): domain Eukaryota; kingdom Metazoa; phylum Mollusca; class Gastropoda; order Architaenioglossa; family Viviparidae; genus Sinotaia; species Sinotaia quadrata. The sequence goes on along the minus strand of CM054177.1, from coordinate 106,060,784 downwards.
TAGACATAAATCCAGATGTTTATATTTTATCTGAAAGCAAAACAAGAACCCGAGATTTTTTGATGAAATACTATGCAAATCGTCAGTTTCTTATGTTAAAGATAATAATTATGTGCTGATGAAATAAAAGGATATACAATTATAATTAAGGTAATTAAACAAGTAACCCAACCTTACAACCCAACCCAATTTTAATATAACAAAAGTATCAAACACGTATATGGTATTTATATTTGATGACGTGTCCTCCACTTACCTGGACACCTCATCGGATTCCAGCAGCGACCCGTAAGTATCTTTTTAGCAAATAAATCAACTTAGAATCACATTATTATTTTTTGTACAAAGGTTTCGATCAAAATATGTTGAACGTCTTCCGTCAAAAGGGGAAAAATGCTAATTTCTCTCTCTAAAAAAAGGAAATTAAATAAATTTGATTTTCTGTACCGAACCATTGTAAACAGATGTGTATTCCGAATTGTACCTTAGAATCATTACCTTTTAAAACATACGTAGTAGTAACAAAATATTGTATCACAAAAACAAGACAGGAAAGGTCAATTGTTAATAATAACAACAATAATAACAGGTGGTAAAAACTCTTTCCCTCTCTCATACTTTCTAATTTCTCCATCTTTTGCTCTCTTCTGAGTTCATCTTCATGAACGAACTAGTTTGCGCATGTTAACTTCATAATCCATTAAAAAAAAATTCATGAAAATCTAACAGCATATATATATATATTTTTTTTTCTCGATAGATACAGGACACCATCAACTTCATGTTTATTTTGTTGGTATTTGTGTTCGCATTCGCGGTTTCATCGGAGTCAATTTTGTACTCCAAACGAGAACTGGGTTACAGACACATCTTCCTGATACTACGTAAAGCGTACTGGCAGGTGTTTGGGGAACTGTTTCTGGGCGAGATATCAGTATCAGGTGAGTGTCATAGAATTCGAGAAAATTTGTCCTAATTAATTCTGGATATTTATTACATCACACACACACGAGAGAGAGTGGGAGGGAGAGAGAGGGAGAGAAGGGGAGAGAGAGGGAGGGAGAGGTTCCCTTATGGAATTATCTAACTACTATGCGTCTAGCAGATAATTATATATAAACTGTCTGGAATTAACGGTGGGCAGCAAAATCAATATCCATATCGGTCAAGTGAAAGGAAAGGCTAAAACGAATCAAAATGACCGCCAAATAGGGGGAACAGTTGTTCGGTTAATTACATTTGTTTCAGACATCAGAAGTCAAAACTAGGCGAAAATTAGGATGTTTTGTCCAAGAACACTATGATTAACAAATGTATGCACCCGTACTGCTCGGCCTACTAGAACCGACTGAAGATCGGATAAGAAACCAATACAGTAAGACAAGGATAGAAGTTTATTAAAATCAGGGACAGAGTCAAATTTAACAGAGGACCAACAGGTCATGGGTGCTAAAGTGTACAGTTTGTAAAAACACATGTGGTAATATTATCTTTTCCCGGCGTTTGATTGAGAACTTGATTGAATACACTTTATTAGAATGTTGGAATTGGATTGTGAATCCTGATCATGCTGAAAATAATCTTAACATGTATTCTGTTAATGTGTTATGTAAAAGGGTTCCAAAGCCTCTATGCTAAATTTTAGCTGCGATAAGAAACACATTCTTAGCTTGTCTTTAATTTTTTTTTAAAAGAAAAAATGTTGATGTACAAATTTTCCCCATTATTGTTGTCATTACTATAGGTTCAAGATGCATTATAATGTAGAAACTAATGATATAGAAATGTGTGCATCCAATGTTAACGTGATTCGACCTTGGGCACTGCTTATGATGATATGTTTGGAGTAAACAACCCAGGTGGAGAATATGCTAGTACTTGCTGATGCAATCCAAACCAGATGCAAGTGGATGAGTATTTTTTCTGACTAATAGTCACACACTTGTTCATAACAACTTCGTCCTTAAGTGAATGTTATTTTGTTGAAGTAAGTTCTATATTCTAATCATTTTAATTTTGACATAACTAGAGTCCGGTAATAGTGGCGATTGTTAGCTTATGAAAGTAGGATGCCTTTTGCTTGTTTTGTAACCTTGTAGCTGCTTCAGACTACAGTGACTACTGTACTCTAGTAGATCATATTGTGTATCCAACGTGTGTATCTACTGTTGTTGTCGAACTTATCTGGAGGTCGTAAATATCCAAATCTTCCGGGAAAGATGCTGAGTTTCACTGGAATGATGGCCTTCTCATTTGGAAGCAGGAGGGGGCCAAGGGGGAATCAATTTAGAGGTACCTCTGAGCTATCGAGCATGCGCTTAACTCATCACCCGCCAACCACTGTCCATCTCGAACCAAGCAAAACTTTAGCGCAATATGGAGGCTGAGTTTTATTGGTATGATGGGTATGATGGGGATGTCACTCAGTACTGTCAGTGAGTGAACTGGAAAATGGAACGTCCTGATCAATTGGGTGAAAACCTGAATATCGACATTCCTTTTAGGCATGTAGGCATTGATCTTATTGGAGAATTCATGCCTTCAAGGTCACAGGTGGATTCTCACCATCATTGATTATGCTACACAATACCCTGAAGCGGTTCCTCCTAGTTCTATCAGTACTGCATCAGTAACAAATGCTCTGTTTACCATTTTCTCACAGGTAAGATTTCCGGAAGAAATCTTGTCTGATATTGGGACACAATTCACTAGTGAGTTATTGAAAGAACATTTGGTGTTAAAGCAGTTCAGAACCACTCCTTACCGTCCTATGTGTTATGGTTATCAATCTATCTTCTATCTATCTATCTATGACTGTCTATTTACTTCAAACATACACTTAAAATTCACCGACACACATACACCCCCCCCCCACACACACACATCTTCTTAAATATACTATTATTGACTGTTACACTTTAAGGAATATATACATTATTTGCGTGTATTGCTTGAAATTAAAGGAGACAATGACACATCAAGCATAGTATGTACTGACCCACCATGTCCATCTACCTATGGCCAGTACTTTGTCCCCATAATGCTGGGCTTCTACGTCATGGTCACCAACGTCCTGCTGCTCAACCTGCTCATTGCTCGTTTCAAGTGAGTGGACAATTGAAAATTTGCACCAGAGAGAATCATATTATATTTTTGTCCATGCAACTGTTAAATATAAAATTAAAAATCCTAATTTACAACAGAATCCCATAGCCAATACAACAACAAACATAAATTGATGACATTTCCCTGTCTGTCACAGCAAATACATAATTTCATGGCTCTTTAATTACTTGTCTATCTCAGCAAAAATAAAAATGAATGGTTGTTTTCCTTACTCGTCTGTCATAGCTAACGCAGTTTAATAACTGTTTAAATCACATGTTTTCACAGCAAACATAAATTAATGGCTGTTTTCCTTACTTGTCTGTCATAGCTAACACAGTTTAATAACTGTTTAAATCACATGTTTTCACAGCAAACATAAATTAATGGCTGTTTTTCTTACTTGTCTGTCATAACGCAAAACGCAAATTAATAACTGTTTTAATCACCTTTCTTTACAGCAAACAAAGTAATGGCTATTTTCCTTACCTGTCTGTCACAGCAAGACATTTACAGAGGTACACGACCAGGCCGTCGTATACCAGTCCTGGCACCGTGCCATGATCATCATCGAATACCACGATCGACGACACTTGCCCCCACCCTTCAACATCCTTCACCTTGCCTACGGGTGCATTCAGTCATGCTGCCATTTCTGCACAAAACGCAAAAGCAAGAAAGAAAATTACGCACATTACCAAACTGAAAATGAAGAAAGTAAACGAAGAGCAACAGGTAAGTAAATTCGGTCTTCTGTAGTTAAGGGTATATGTTTATATATATAAGACACTCCTGCTAAACAGTTCTAAGTTTTTACTAAATCAAGTAGCTCATGCTGCAAGCGTCTGTAAAACTAAAACCATTTAAGACGAGAAACAATTATGATTAGTTACATATATGAATAAAACCACTTAAGACGAGAAACAATTATGATTAGTTACATATATGAATAAAACCACTTAAGACGAGAAACAATTATGATTAGTTACATATATGAATAAAATCACTTAAGACGAGAAACAATTACGATTAGTTACATATATGAATAAAACCACTTAAGACGAGAAACAATTACGATTAGTTACATATATGAATAAAACCACTAAAGACAAAATTCTTATTACTGAAACTACAAATAATTAATACACATAAAAATACTTAGGACTGAAGAACTTAGGACAATAATCAGTTAGGTAGAAAAAGAAGTAATTAAGATAACATTTAAGCAGAAATGTCGCGAAGCCAAACATATATAGATCCTCGGGTCCAGGAAGGGATGACTGAATAAGGATAAGGAATAGTAAAACAACAATTCTCATTTTCTAATTAATATTATGCATTTGTGCCTCACGCGATTTGAATTCTTTGTATAAGTACCGACATAACGACCAATATCACTATCTGCATAACTACCCACATAACCAATATCACTATCTGAATAACTGTACACACAACTAACATCATTATCTGAATAACTGTTCACACATCTAACATCATTATCTGAATAACTGTTCACACAACTAACATCATTATCTGAATAACTGTTCACTCAACTAACATCATTATCTGAATAACTGTTCACACAACTAACATCATTATCTGAATAACTGTTTACACACTAACATTATCTGAATAACTGTTCACACAGCTAACATCTTTATCTGAATAACTGTGCACAAAGTGCTGGTAAACCTTACAAATAAAAACTAACCGTGAGCTACACGAATTGTTTTTTGTCATCGAGAATAAGATACTTTATTATTAGCACAAACCGAGTAGCTTCCTAGCAATTCTTACTCTCTCTTTGTCATACATAAATATATTATTTCACCTTTATGAATCATAGCAGTAATGATTGCATAATTATAGTCATGATTGATGTCATTGCCCGAATGTGTCCAGTATAATGCAATGATACTTGTCCTTCAGCACTCATCCCGTAGACCAAACTAACGACACCTGTTTTTCCAGTGCACATCCCATAGATCAAACTAATGACATGATTTTCCAGTGCATGCCCCGTAGACCAACACTGAAATACGCTCCTCTCTCAAGGACTGTGTCGCTGGCCCTTAGTTCTGTGTGGCACTTCTGAATAACAGTTGTCGCCCCTCACTTTGGCGTGTGGCACTTCTGAATAACAGTTGTCGCCCCTCACTTTGGCGTGTGGCATTTCATTGTAAAAGATGTAGACCCTCAGGATACTGACTGCGAGTAATAAACCAAACCTTCATCATAATGTAATTTTAAAAAAATAAACTGACCTTTTTCAGAAACAATTCATTTCTGTTACTGTGGCAGAGTAAATTCACCTCTCCCTATTTTTACATTTAAATTGTTAGATAAATTGCTAATTGTCAGAGTAACCTGACCTTGGGCACTCCTTATGGTATTATTTTTTAAAGTGTCTGAGTTGAAGTAAACAGCTCAAGACAAGAATATCCTAGATTGCTGATGTAATGCAAGCTAAGTGAGTAGTTTTCTGTTATCCAATGATTATGATTTATGAGAACGAGACCAGCCAATGGGCTGAGATTAAGGAGGTCACTTGCTGTAGAAAATTCTGTTCTCGGATCACTTTGAATTTGAGTGACAAAGAAGTCCAGCTTTGAAAGGCAGTCATTAGCTTGATGGTGAGTTAAAACTGACTGATTGAGAGAGAATGGACTTAGGAATATGTCATGCATTTTCACTATTGATGTTATACTTGTGTTCATGTAGAGATGTACTATGTGAGTTGACTTTTATTTCTACAAATGTTTGAACTAAGCTGCACACACGAGTGTGCTAACACTTGACATTGTTTCATTTGCTGTATTTATTTTACCATGTGTGTATTGGGCTAATAAATACTGTTACAGGAAATTGTAAGTTGAGAATGGGATGTAAGATAGAATGGAGTTATACTATGATAAGCATCACCCATCATGAATAACTTAGTATACATCGCAAACCATTAAATGCAATACAATCGATGCAATACTTAAGTACTCTTGTCAGGAGCAAACGCACTTTGATGCCTTTTGATATCAGTACTGTTCAACAAATAACCCATCTTTAGCAGTCATATTAATAATTATGGATATATCCTATACCTGCGACCCTCACCACCAAGTAAATATTTAATTAATTTTTATTCATAGGGCGAATATATTTCTTTAACAGCACTGTTGATGACATATCCAAAAAGCTTTGAGGCACTTTTGAATATTATTGTAATCGTCGTAGTGAGGTTCATAATTATTTTTTATTTTAAAGTATATAAACACAAAACATATACCTTTCCAGATAATAAACAGTGAATTCAGTACGAATGATAAAATCCAACCACGGTCATGATTATAATAGAATAAGTGTACTGATGATGTATTACTTTTTAAATTCACCCACTAATGCTTCGCACCCAATATGCATAGATTTATTTCCTTATTTTATTTATTTGTATTATATTATTATGTTACATGTTAAATTTTGTGACATTTTGCTCCTGTCGCTAGAGGTTATTTCTTTGTGCAACTGCACACACATTTTAAACCTTCACCTATCTGATTTTTCAGTTTTTTTCTAAATTTTGCACCTTTGCCCATCTGATTTTTCAATATGCTTTCTGAATGTTACAGATTTCTCTATCTGGCAAATTTTACACTTTAATTTGTCTGACTGTTTTGCACATTGTACATCTTTACGCCTGATTGTTTTGCCCATTGTACATCTTTACGCCTGACTGTTTTGCACACTGTACATTGCATGTTGTACACCTTTATGCTGATCGTTTTGCCCACTATACGCCTTTACACCTTACTTTTTTGCCCACTGTATATCTTTACACCTGGTTGTGTTGCCCCTGTACACCTTTACGCTCGACTGTCTTGCCCATTGTACACATTTACGCTTGATTGTTTTACCCACTGTAAATCTTTACGCCTGACTGTTTTGCACACTGTATATCTCTATGCCTGATTGTTTTGCACACTGTACACCTCTATTCCTGACTGTTTTGCATACTGTACACATTTACCTCTCTGATTGTTTTGCCCATTGTACACCTTGTCTGTCCGTTTGCACGCTGTACTCTTTTACCTGTCTGATTCCTCACACTGTTTTTCAGAGATGAAATATCTGGAGCAGAGAACTGCAACACATGCATGCCAAGAAGTAAAACCAAGGTGATGATCATTGTCTTCGAATGTTCTGACCGTTGTTGAGAGAAATGACCAATACAAAATACGTTCCTTATTGAATTATGTATTAAATTTTTTGTTTTTTTTTTCAACTGCGACTATGTTGTGTATTTTAATATATGTATATAGGAATTCGTATGATTACAAACGCATTTTAATGTTCAAACATACCCTGAATTATAATTGATGACAGTCTTCATTGTCAAATTCGCGTTATCTGCATTACGAAGCAAGTTCCTCGAAGAAATTTTCCGTTAGCAAAAATAAGAAATAAAATCTCTGTTGGACCTACTAGAAAATTATTTTCATGTGCAATCCTCAGTTTTATTCCAATCTTCAATTATTTTTGAACTGTTTGAAGGGAAATTTCTCTGTCAAATTTCAAATCTGAGTTCATTACAATGACATACAGTCTAACTTAAGCGGGCGCCATGTGTTCAGAACGCATTTGATTACTATTTAAATTCTCCTTTTTCAAAAATACTTTTAGAATTAATTATAATATTCTGAGTTTAATCAACAAAATCGTAGTGATAAAAACCATTTTTATACTTAAATCAATTTTTGTAACGTTATCGCTGCTGTACTGTGGGGTGACTTTGTAATAACGAATTATATCAAACATTGGTAATTAGTTGTGATGCAAAAGATCTGCAAGTGCTGATGCAGAGTATGGGTCACTGGTTAGATATGCATTTCCGAAACTATTACGCTGATATACTGGTACGCCGCCAAGTTGACTCAGGGCCCCACTCACTTCTAAGCTGAGAAATAGATTTTATGAAATAGATGCAGAACAAATATAAACAGACGAACAGAGGACAAGACGTAATCATTAGACAATCACTTCAAATTACAATAAAACGAAAGAAATTACATTTCACTTACAAATACTCGCCATTGAACAGTAATAAAAAGAATTTTAATAAAAGAAAAGTTTAACAATATTTAGGAAGAATAAGTAATATACATTATATGCTAGTTTTCATCATAAAACCAAAACAGAGCAAAGTTCAAAGTTCAAGCTGCACTGTAGTCACTGTTCGCAATCACGACTTATCTCAATGCACTGGAGTGAAATACTGAACTGGTAGACATTCAATAGGACACGTCGTGATTCATCACATGAGAAACAGGCATCTAAAGCCCACATGAAAATCAATGATAAAACCAAAACCCAAACCCTGAAACACAAGTTATTGTAGAGTCTAAATGTATTGCCTATTCCTCCATTAATAGATACTTAGTTTGGCATAGTTTAGATCTCTGAAAGAAAGAAATGTTAAACATGTCCAAATTAAAACATAGCCTTTCACACAATACATAGGCATCTTTACCTTATGTAGCCAAGGGTTTACGGTTCTGTGTACACCCTAAACATGGAGGGACCCAATCTCAAACGCTGATCCAAATAGACAATGGGAAAAGAGTACAGAATAAAATTCTACTGTCTTTTATTTATTTTTTCTTGGAACCACGCAAATAATAGTCTCCGTTGTATGTCCAGACATACGCACAGCATTAATGCCAACATTTACTGGCCATGGTCGTACAGTTTAACAAGCAGGTACTCGCTCTACTAGTATCTAACACCGGCCAATAAATATGCCACCAGACATTTACATAGTGTTATTGTTTTAATTATAGTGCATTTACATTTTGAGAGGAAAAACCCAAAGGAAACGTTTCACATAGACCTTAATGTGTCTAAATGATTAATGAAAAAATGTTTCCTTCCCTCCATCCTCCCCATTCTATTTCCATTTTCTTATAATTTAGACATGCCCACCCATAATTATCTCCCTCTCTCTTTATCATACCCCCCCTAATTATCTCTCTATCTCTTTATCATATACACTCACCCATAATTATCTCCCTTTCTCTTTATCACCCCCCCCCCCGATAATTATCTCCCTCTCTCTTTATCATACACACCCATCCTTAATTATCTCCCTCTCTCTTTACCCTACACACACCCATAATTATCCCCCTCTCTCTTTATCATACAAGCACATGCACACACAGTTAATACAAATTTCAACTGTTTCTGTAATACTTGTTTACAATTAAAAATATACAATTATTTTATGCAATTTTACAAAACTGTTTGTTTTATTTTTAGCTCTTTCTGCTCTCTTTCAAATATATTTTCTTTTGCCTTTATTGTTATTTTTGTTGCAGAGTTTTTGAACTGTTGGAGATAAATGAAGACAGAGAGAGCAATTCTGTAGACACGGACAGGACACTAAAGAAATTGGAAGAACAACTCATCAAAATTTGTCACGACATAAATCTGTTACGCAAAAACAAAAATCCAGAAACAGAATTGTTATCTGTTCAGAAAGACTCAAACTGTTAATTTATGAAATTATTAGAATCTTTTAGAGAATATTTTATGGCTAAGAACCCTCATACCCCCAAGATAAACACGACATATGAAACATATAGAAATATGTCTAGAGAAAATGTACTAGAATTATAGAAATATGTCAAGAGAAAATGTACTAGAATTATAGAAATATTTCAATATATCACGTTACACACCATTCAAAAAGTTTGTTATATCGCGTTTACATACCATTATAAAGGGTTCTGTTGTATCACGTTACATACCATTCAAAAGGATTCTGTTATGTCGCGTTACATACCATTAAAAAGGTTGTTATATAGCGATACATACCATTATAAATGGTTCTGTTATATAGCGTTACGTACCATTATAAAGGGTTTTGTTGTATCGCGTTACATACCATTAGAAACGGGTATTTTGCTAAGAACGTTGTATTAAATGTAATAATGCAATGAAAGAAAATTGGCGCGATTGATAATTTCGTCAATGATGTGTATTTAGGAGTGATGACAGGAATTCTGTCAGGTCTGTTTGTGAAAACATGTGTAATTAGGAGTAAACACAGGAGAGGTAATTCTATGAGGTCTGTGTAGGAGTGAAGACAAGTGGGTTATGACCGTGTTAAATAAGAGTGAAGACAGAGCTGTACGGTACCAACCACTAAAAATGTGTCTGATGTGACGTCACAGAATGTCACAGTAAGAGATGCCGTCGTCCGTGTGCTGAGTGCACAACCAGAAATGTACCTTGAGAATCAGGGGAAGGAACCCGCGAAACTGAAGTGTAATTTCACAGTTCAAACGACAAAGTTATGTAACTTGTCCCATTTACTAACGTAGCCCATATTTTTGACTGTCTACATTCAGGACACCAAGACCTTCTGGGAAGGTTTTCTGGGAAAACATTAGGAGCAATCCAAATACGCATAACACCTCAGCCAAATGGATACAGGAACTGAACGGTGATCATAAAGAAACACCTGAAAAATGCAACGTCACAATCAGTGAGAAAGACATCAAGAAGAAGGTACGAAAGATGGTAAACTGGAAAGCCCCAGGCCTAGACCAAGTACAAATATTCTGGTTGAAACATCTTACCTCCTTACATGGTAGATATGCTGAACAACTGCAAGACATATTAAACAAACCAGGAACTCTGCCAGCATGGATGGTAAAGGGAAAGACAAGTCTGTTTATGAAAGATCCAAGAAAGGCACAACACCAAACAACTATCGTCCAATCACATGCCTGTCAACATTACCTGGAAATTACTATCAGGAATTATAGCTGACAAAATATTGAAACAAACCTTGAAACAAACCTCTAACCAATGAAACAAGGGTGCTAGACCAGGCAGCAGAGGAACAATGGACCAATTGGCAATTGATAAGGCAATAGTTACTGATAGCAAGAAACGAAGAACAAATCTTGCAATGGCATGGATTGACTAACAAAAGGCCTATGCCTCAGTTCCACATTCATGGATAATTGAAACATTAAAATTGTACAAAACAGCGCCATCAATACAGAACCTAATTCAGGAGTCAATGAAAAACTGGAAAACCACCCTCACATGCAATAACACAGATATTGCAGACATAACAGTAAACTGTGAAATCTTCCTCCAAGGTGATTCCCTATCACCAGTGCTGTTCTGCATTGCCCTAAATCCTCCCAGTCAAGTGATCCAGAAAACAGGATTAGGATACAAAATGAAAGCAGGACAGGTCATCATCCATTTACTGTACATGGACAATCTCAATCTGTACGGTAAAAAGGAACGTGACATCACAGCGCTGATCAATACTGTCAAGATCTGCAGTATGGACATTAACATGAAATTCGGCCTTGAGAAATGTGGAAGAATTGTCATCCAGAAAGGCAAGATCAAAAGAACAGAGGGGCTTCAATTCGACATCGGAAAAATCAACGATGTTTCAATGGAAAAGGGATATAAATACCTTGGGATATTACAGCAACAAGAAAATATGCAGAGAGAAGTAAGTCCAAAGTTAAATACAGAGTATGAAAAACGGGATAGATAAGTCCTGAAGTCCAAGCTAAATGGGGCGAACAAAATACAAGCCCTTAACGCATTCGCAATACCTTTAGTCACTACACTGGAGGTATCACAGATTGGACAACAAATGAAATGAATGAACTGGACATAAAAACAAGAAAACTACTCACAATACATAAAGCCTTACACCCCAAAGCAGACGTCGACAGGCTCAATGTATCTCGTAAAACGAGAGGCCGAGTTCTCAAGAAAATCAAACATGTCATTGAAGGAGAAGTCGTTGGTCTTATGGACTACGTCTGGAGTAACAACAAAGATGATCCACTGATAGAAGGAGTAAAGATGAGTGGACTATTCCAACCCCCCAGAAACAGACAAAGAAACATGGAAGAAAACAACGAAGCAAACACCAGCACATACCCGGAACCAAATCCTCTCCATGGCCAGTATGTATGACTGTTACATTCCAGTATTTACTTAGAGACTGCCTCAGCATGAGGATTTAAAGATTGCTAATTGTAAAAGTTAAATGTGCTGTTGATCCATGTATAACAGCTAACCTAGTCAAAGAATATTATTAACAATGTTAGACTACTGTATTCACTTTAATTTTTGGCACGTTCCAAATATCCATCAGGCTCAGTGTTTGGGTAAAAAGATAATTTATTTTATCATAGATAAACATGTCTACTTTCTCGGTGTAATTTTTTTATTACGATCAAGACGTAAACAAAATTGTTTGTTGAATGTTTGTATGTTGTATATTACTTCAGTACGTGTTCTTTGGGTTGTACACTTTTGGCGGATGTTTATTTTATTTTAACGCTTCCTAGATTATGATTCTTTCTGTCATCGAATCTGAAATAGACATTTATTAAATTCCACATGACTGTTTTTATTTCGAAGTTTTCCTAATAAAAATAATATTGAAAATTAAGGGGAAAACTGCCAATAAACCACATCATGTTGAGTACGGTACGCCAGGGCCCAAATTACAAGCTATTTAGAATCCTGTGTATATGCTATTGTACACTATGATCTGTTTGTGTCACTGAATATGCAGCAGAAAACGGAAGAGATGCACACAGCTTTAGAACACATAATTAAATATTAATATGTATCTGCGGGCTGCTAGATTGACACGGACTAAAAACATATTCGATAAAAAGCGAAACTTCTATACAAGCAAATTCAATAACCCCCACCCCCTCAAAAAAAAAAAGTAAAACAAAACTCACAAGACCACCCACCCACCCCAAGAAAAACCGAAAACAGACAACCTAACCCGGTACATGTTGATATATTTTAGTAGTTAGATGTGAGATGTCAAGAATTTCGACAATCTAAATTCAGCATAAAGAGATGCATTGATTTGCAAGCGGTACAGCGAAGAGTTTGGGTTTTCCCCACTTCTCGTTCAAATACTCACGCACGCATAAGTAGGTTAGCTCCCTTGATTTGGTGTGCCTATACAACTCAAGTGAAGTTAAATAAATAGAAGTGTTTTATTAAAGAGAATGACGGCACAAACTCCTTCACTGAACAAGGTTCAAATTTAATCTTCACGCCACGGGCTGTCTTCTGTCCAGTTTTGCCACAATGTCAGTAAATGTATAAAAGAAAAAAGAAAAATTATTTATTTAAAATCAAGTCTTTCATAGCATCTTTTTAGAATTTTACACTTATCTACACTTAAAAGTGGGAAATATAATGTGTGTGTGTATGTGTGGTGTGTGCGTGTGTGTGTGTGTGTGTGTGTGTGTGTGTGTGGGTGGGTGTATGTGTGTGTGAGTGAGTGAATCCAGACTTGGGTCAAAGTTGGTGCACACAGTAAAAGTGGATTGTCCCAAAGACTACATAATATATAAAACAGAGCGAAAAACCTTACTTAATATCATACAATATTTAAGATATTTTCGGAAGTCATGTGTAGTATAAATATGCAGTGCTTGTGATGATACGACAGATGTTTGCTAAATGGATTCACTCAGGACGACGACTTTCTTGTCTGTACACCAAAGAGGATGTCTTCGTATTACAAACACAGCAGGTTGAGTAAGCCACCACTTTCATTCATCCTGACTCAGTTTTGGTTTTTAAGTGCATGACTTGAAAAACTAGCTTTTAATTTTTTTAGTTTAATTTTGTAGCAAGACCACACCCTCTAATTCAGTGGTTCTTAACCTTTCTCCAGATTTTCCAAGGGGTCCATGACTCAACAAATGTTATAAACCACCGAACTAGACTATAACTGACAACTGTTAAGAAGAGTTAATTTTGTAAAGTTAACTAACATTTTGTAGGTAAAGTTGCACACATAAAAACATGTGTATGCAACTTTTCTGTGTACTTAAATAAATAAAAGAATAGTGTGGAGACTTTATCGTCATAGTAATTAAAATCTCCAAGTACTTTACAAAGAATTCAGAGTCTGGCAGAGGATTCTGCGTGTGAGACGAAATACTTTCATGACCAGTGGGAGTGGTGTTCGAACCCTGATCACCTGCATGAGAAACCAGCAGCTAGATGGCGTGGTCACGAACTCCCCATACGTACTTGTCTGATCACAGTCAGCGATGACTGTGTTTTTTTATTACTTCATGAGGAGACCCAGTTTATTCATCAGACGTCACCATTCTCTTACACTTACTAAGCACTGAGCCAATATCAAGCTCAGAAACACATGCAGGCTTAAGGAACCACGGTAACCAAGGGACATGACCCAGTCTAGAGTTTTGCTCTGTCTATTTGTGAGCTCCCAGCCAAATGAACCACTAAGCATGAACGTGACAGACACAAGAGCGGAAATTTCAATATAAGGAGTGTCTTCTCACTTTCGTACAAAAAAGAGTTTAGTGACTGACATCGCTAAAAATAAAATTTAAAACTGAGCACATTAATACTCCCCATCCCCACGCCCCCAATGACATTGTTCTAAAAATACTCCTTGCGCATTTTTAATCACGTTTACTCCTAGGAATAATGTTATAAAGTGGAAATACATTCATTAAGGACGAAACATGCAAGATTTTCTTTCTTTCACAAAACCAATAATGCACCATACAATCCTTATACTCACACCAATGTGTAAAGGCGTTTAAACTAAAGAAATGAAATATAAAAAAAAATACATTTAAATCAAGAAATAGTAATTGAAGCAACACGAACGAGCAAAGAAGAATCTGAACACTTATCTGTGACTTTGAGTTCTTCCTCTAACTGATTAGAGATTTTAATTACGTGATGACAAATGTTCTCTTCCCATTATTGTGGTTTGAATCCATTACGACACCATAATGTGCAGCAAATTGAAGAAAAACTTTCCAATGTTTCAACACCTTGGAGCAAAGGGAAAGAACCCTTACGAACTCCATGTGCTAGTTCAGTATACGCGTGTGTACATTGCTGTTTACAGATGACCTTTCATGTCCACTTTCATTTAATTAAATACAGTGCGAAAATAAGATATAATAAAAGAAATGAAATAAACTGCAGATTGTTCAACTAACACAGGTGAAGAGTGTTACTATTTCACACTAAGCCACTTAACACGAATACCTTTTCACTGACATAACTAGTAATCTAGTCGCTAAGTCAGTAAATACGAGAACACATATTAAGTCAGGTTAAATGTCAGAACGGTTGCTTTCTGCGGGGAGGTGGTGGTGGCGGGAAAGAAAGATGGTGGCACTTTAGCTCATGAGAGGTGCTGTTTCAGCACTATGCAAAACGCATACCGATTCTGTTCGATAGTTCCTATGACGTGGACTGCGATATTAAAGATGATATATTTCTTCAAATATCAGTTTTAAACTCACCACTGGACAAAATAGTATGGATGGAAATCTTAATAGAAGATGCTTGCTATTAGAATTCCGCTTAAGAGAAGTAATGCCATTCTGTGTAAGTGATAGATGTAAAATTATAATTTTAGCAGATTAATAGTTTGCTGGCTCGACCAGCATTGTTTGACTTTGAACTGGTAACTGATACCAGGACGTCAGATCTATAGTTTATAAATGGCAAAGTAACTGTTCTTTGTGTGTATACAGAATACCTCGCCCTGACTCATTGTTCATCAGGCAGTTTTAAGGTGCTGACGTCACGAAGCGAACAGGTGAATAGAGCAGGTTTAACATTAACTACAAACTGAAGATAATTAATGTCTATTTACTATATCCTTTTATTTATCATCAACACGAGTGTGTCGCTTTCTAGACTTTCAAAACTATTTTTGTCTCCCGACCCTAAAATAGCTTACTTAAAGTAGTTAGAGGTTGCAGCACATACTCCCTTTTCAAAACTGTCTCCCCACCCTGAAATAGCTTACTGAATGACCTAGTTAGAAGTTGCAGCACGTATTCCCTTTCCAAATCAGTAAGACAGTCAATGATTTTGATCCGTCAGCGAAATCAGCCAACGCTAGAAGTGGACTTTTTAGTCTTTAAGCCAGACAACTGACTCGTGACTCCTGTTACTATTTAGATGAATACCTAAAGCCAGACAACTATCGCCGTTATAACTGATTATTTAGTCAACAGTAAGAAAAGTAAAAAATAAATACTTCAAAGACATATGTTTTCACCATTTTTGGAATTTCTTTGAAAATGAAAATTATTAGGTAAACTGTAAGGTGCGACAGAAAATATAAAAGTTTGTCCTAAATGTGTAGTTAAATAATTAATTAATTTATATACGTTATTAAAGAATAGGCCTCCTGTAACGTTCGATAGTAGAAATGACTGATAGGAGAAATAATTAATTTATATACGTTATAAAAGCATCAGGCCTCCTCTAAATTCGAGAGTAGAAATGACTGATAGGAGACACTTTTTCTCGGTAAGTTGTCTAAACGTTTTCGATCCAGACTGTCTGTAATCTGTAACACCAGCATGACCTTCATTAAGATTTGAAAGGCCCCGCACATCTTGTGCAATGCAAGAGCGCTGAGCTATTTAGGTCGTCAAATTTACTCAGATATTTCTTTGAGCAAATTAAAGTTTTCACCGGTCTTCAGAAATCACTGGAGCGCAGCAAGAATATGAAATTTATTTTAATTTATAATTTATTTATAATGTTGTAAGGAGTTACTATATGATGCGTTAATTATGATGACGTTAATAAAAATAACTTTGGTATAAAAAAAAGTAATTTTCAGGTTTAAATATTAATTCACTCCAAAGAACACATTCTCTGTTAAAGATGTGTCATTTCGTAATGTTTTATTTGAATATACAGGTCTACTCAGATTCGTGTCTTTCAGTTATTAGATATTACTCCTTTAATAATGGTAAAGTACTTCTCTATTCATATTAACAATATTTTGAAAAGGAACTCGCTATATATCTTTCAAAATACATACCCTAAAAATTTGACTAGCGTGAGAAAGCTAGTGTTTGCTCTGAAACACTTGCTGAGGAAAACTTGTGGATATAAGTGGTTATCCAGGTGCAGGTCAGTCATGCGTAACATTGGGTGCATTCATGTCTGTTCTTCACTCTGTACCTGGCTGGGCTAGCAGGCGGGTCATGAAAAGTGATTATGTTTCTAAACTGTTGAGGTAAGATTTGTTTCTCGAACACGTATTTAAAATTACAATACTGAGCAGATATACTAAAAAAAGAATAAGGTGAGAAAGGAATTATTGAGAGAATGCTGTAAAAATTACTTCACTCGAAATAAATAGAAACTGTCATTCTAGTTCTCTATTACGTTTAATTTAATGTGTCACAGTTTTAATGTTCTGTAAAATAGATTTTAAAAGACGTTTTGCATAGCCGACGCTGTCCTCTAAAGTAGACAATAGGTATACACTGAAAACCACAAACAAAACAAAAGAATTGACACAAAGATCTCTGTTGAAGTGGTAAACTTCAGGTGTAACTTAAAAACACAATATATATTATCGCTCGCCTCATTGGCAAGGAAGTAATAAAGCAAATATCACGCGAAGAACTTGTCACGTGATCTAAAACCACAAACAAAAAGTCGACAAAACATACAAATTGCCCATAATGCACATTTTCTGAACAACTGCATTTCAATCTGTTGTTTGATATCAATCAAAACCAGGACTTCAGGAGCGTTTCCACGGTTGTATTCAAGATTGCTCCGACAACAACTTTCCCACTGCGAGAACAGCTTCGTCAATTTATATTAAAAATGATTACATCTTTCAAATGCAATCTCATTTTAGCATCTGCGGCAATACCTTTGGGTCTCTTAAATCATGATAATTTCCAAAACTGATTTTACAATTACCTAACCCGGACCAGACATGTCACTAGAAGAAAGATGACGATAACAAGAAAATAATATTAATAATAAAAATAGCAGCGCAGTGAATAACTTCATTAACGAATTGTAAAGATTAACTGAATTTTTTCTTTCACTCTCTTTCTCATTCTCTGTATCTTTACCTGTTACCTCGAACTTTAAAGTTTGTTTATATTGCAGGCATGGAGGAACAAACGAACGACTCTTTGGGTAAGTGGTTTATTGGTAATACATAGTCCACGTGTGACAGTGAAAAGAAATCAGTCACCAGTTTGGGTAAGTGGTTTATTGGTAATACATAGTCCACGTGTGACATTGAAAACAAATCGGTCACCAGTTTGGGTAAGTGCTTTATATAAGAAAAATTAATTGGAAATATAAAACAATTCTAAACCTGGCCACTTGCAACAGTCTGGTCAAATATGATAAAGATTAGCAGAGAAATGGATCTGCCTGAAGGAATGATTACCATACATTACGTCACATAATTGATGGTACGATAGAAAAATCACAAAGTTTCAGCAGTCAATTTAGAATTCTATCTTTAGGTTTGTGAAACACTATTCCGATCCATTTAAAGTTAGTCATCTGAAATTCGCAGATTATGATGGAATTATATGCTATCAGAACGATTATATAAATATAAATTGATAGAGACGAAACATTTCCCTGTACTATTGGATACTGAGGCTTTATGTGTTTGTTGCAGACTCTTTCCTAGAAGCGGTGAGAGGTTTTGTTACTGGCGAAGTAAAGAAACATTTAAAGGAGGGAAAAATTTGTATCGCTGGAAGGACAACCCGTTTGAATTCTAATTACATCATAGATCTGTACAAGGTTTTGTATTTACTATTTACCTGATTACCTGTGTGTTAAATACAGTTTGGGATCATATAAGGAAATAAGAATCAAAACTGTCTATCTCAAAATGAAGAAAACAGACAGAGCTTTGTAAAATTCCCAATCATGAAATGCAGCGATAGAGTTTGATTTAAACAAATAGTTTACAGCTGTTGTTGCTGTAACAATTCACTACTTAAAAACATTCATCCAGTAAAAGATCAAAATGCTTACTATCTTTAAAATTTCTGCTACTGCTCCATTTATGCTCCCCATATGTCACCACGACCACCATCTTTGACCACCATTTATTTCACCACTACATTTTCTTCAGGGTTAATATACGAATGTTTGAATAGGCAGGCCTAAATTCATTATTTTGTTAACTGATATTTTCGTTTGCATGATGTACAGGGGCAGAGAGAAAACACTCGCCAAAACGGAAAGACAACGACACAAGTGGAAAGTATAAATGATATTCGCAAGATTTTCAACAGTTATTTCAAGAAGATGGTGGAAAGCCCTTTACGCTGCAAAGGAGACGAATGCGAAGAATGCGGTAGGAAGTGTTAATTTTCATGTTTATCGATAAAAAAATGTGTCACCCTACTTGTCTCTTCTTGAATGCACACACATCCTAAATTAACCCTTTTCCATCCGCGGTTGGCAACGGGAATTCAGATGCACACACGGAGTACTTTACGCAAACACTCTTGACGACAAAGGCATAACAATTCGTGAATGCGCAGTTTGACAAAGTTAACAGTCTAACAGTCAGTACCTTTATTTGCTCCATTTTTCTGTACTACATCTTTTTCTTGTGTATTGTGTGTGTGTGTGTTTTCCACCCAATAACTTTCTTTCGTGCACTAAGTCTTCTTGTGTGCGTGTGTTCCA
The DNA here is from genome assembly GCA_028829895.1 of Sinotaia quadrata. Classification (NCBI taxonomy): domain Eukaryota; kingdom Metazoa; phylum Mollusca; class Gastropoda; order Architaenioglossa; family Viviparidae; genus Sinotaia; species Sinotaia quadrata. Next base: position 106,041,116 of record CM054177.1, on the reverse strand, counting down.
CCTAATAACTCTGTTGTGTACTCGAATAATTAATCTTTAGGTCTAATGACTTCATTGTGGAAGAGTGGTCTAAACTTTGAACATTGTTACATCATCCACCACTCTTTAATAAAATAAAAAGAAAAGTGCCGTGCAGTGAAGTAATACAACTCTATGCAGTTCTGACGTAATATAAATTTTCACACAACAACCTAGAAATGGTGTGGAGATAGTCTGACTGGCGTACACTGATTGTATTTTCCTCAGACTATTGCTTTGTTACAAATTAATATAATTGCAGTGTTGGTCTATTTGTTTGCATTATATTCCAGTTACTGTGTTCTTGTAATATATATTTAATAAAATAAAATGAAAGTTACACAGACATGGGTATGAGGCAAAACATGAGGCGTATAAAATTCCTTTCCCCCAAATCCACCTCTATTGCAACACCTTCAAGAACAATTTTAAACTTTCCCCTGGAAAAGAAAAGAAAAGAAAGGAAAATGTAATGAACTATATATGCTTGAATGATTCTGTATATATATAATACTATGTGTGATACAACCCCACCTACACGCCATACATACGGACAAGTACACAACCATACATTCCCTGCACATAACTACCCCTCAAACACTCTCTCTCTCTCTCTCTCTCTCTCTCTCTCTCTCTCTCTCTCTCTCTCTCTCTCTCTCTCTCTCTCTCTCTCTCTCTCTCTCTCTCACGTGTAGCTATATTCACATACATTCCATTAAGTTTCTTAGACACGCGTCGGCATGCACTTTAGGTACCAAAGTGTTCAGCGAATTTGAATCTGAACAGGAGTCTGACACCGACTGTTAGAACTCGCAATGACCTTAAAGGAAATCACAATGACAGATCGAAGGAAATGCACATTTTACCATAAGCTAATGAAGTAAGAAGTGAATAAGCTCCTCATTGAATGCATAAGGATAAGTGGAACGTATATTAGGTGCAACGTAAGAATCCCATAGAGAGCGCTTACATCACCGACCTTTGAAGTTAATAGTGTTGGCACCAAACCCCACTCTTACTTTTCATTTTTATTTGAACCTCATCTTCAGGGACCAAACCTTAATACGATAAAATCGGAATATCGGAAATCTCCAGAACCTATAAGATAGATACAAGGAGATAGAAAAGTATAAGTTACGACCTTCTTTAATAAGCTCTGACGTTTGTTTTCCCGTACAAAGTAAAGTTAAGGAGTGTTAATTATAATCTATATATCTCTTAACAAATTAGAACAAAAAGTACTAACGGTTATCTGGCGTTAGTCTTGAAGAGTGATTTTTAAACCCTCAACATATGCATGTAATAAATTACGCATATTTCTTGTTATTTAATGTCCTTCCTTGAAATTGCATTTACTTCAGAAACAAATCGTCATTTTGCATAATATTGAAAGTCTGAATTCCCCAAATGATTTACAATATACAGAGCCACTGACAATATTGGCACGAGCTCACACAGTCACCTTACGGGCCATAACTCTTGCCGTCAGTGAGATCTTTTTTTATGGTGTACCAATTACTCACACTCTCACTAGGTACTCATTGCTTACTTCAATGGCTTATGATTTTACCCGTATTCTTTGGCGTTCCATACATATACACGTCATTTCGAAGATTGTACTAAACTGCTTATTGTACTTATGAAGGCATGTCGTTTTCGTATTTCACTTTGTTTCTTGTGTGAAGCGTTGCCTTATCAAACCTGCCTGCCTGACGTCCAGGAACTTTTCCTATGGTCCCTTCAAGCAACTCCTAGAGATTCCATGGAACTGGCCGTTCTGTTGTGGAATCACTGTGACGTAAGTGTTGATTGTAGCTCGATCATTAATAGGTCATAGTAAAAGTTTTAGGTCTCTATAAAATGTTAAGTCTTACATAAAAATCTTTAGGTCTTACGTAAAATGCTTACGTTTTGCATAAAATCTTTAGGTTTCAGGCAAAACGTTTACATCTACGTTAACCTTTTACGTCTTGCATAAATTATTTTGCAAAATAATTGATGCAAAATATTTAAGTACTAAGTAAAAGCGTATAAAAGGCCTTAAAGTTTTAGCCATTTATTAGAATAGTTGTGAAATAATTTATATTATCATGGAATGTACAATTCATGTTCAATGTGTCAGAACAAATTTCAGGACAAAATTGCATGCGCTTGTATTGGGTGGGCCATAAAAGCAGAATTGATGTCAAGAGCTGACGCGGAGCCAGATCGAAAGACTAAGCTGGAACAAGATGCCAAGTAAGCACAATTTGTCAAGGGTGGTGTTTAATGACTGAAAATGACGTATGTATTGCTTGCATCACTTGTAACAAGTAAGCATGTATTTTCAAGAGTGACTTTTGATGAATGACAATGACCTCTGTATTGCTTGCATTAATATATAGAACACCCGAAAGTAGAAAAAGAAACAGTATATTATGTTGTTGATGGTGAACAAATATATAACACCCGAAAGTATAAGAAGGAAATGTAAGTGTGTTAGCATGATGCTAAATTAACATAAGCTTTTAATGAAGAATGAAGTGAATAGTTTTCCTTATGGAACTAATACTATATTGATATTAATGAGTGTGAGCGACATACCAGTTTTAGGGTCATTAGTGAACGTCGACCAGTGTTCAAGTTCTTTGTTGATAGGAGTCCTTCACATTTATCATTTATCTTGAACATAAGCGGAGTAGGATGTTTCATTTTGGGCTTCTAAGAGGGGTTTTATTGTTACACACGCATACAATACAAGAAATTTCTAAGAGAGGTTTTATTGTTTAACACACACGCATACAATACAAGAAATTTCTAAGAGGGGTTTTACTGTTTAACACACACGCATACAATACAATAAATTTCTAAGAGGGATTTTACTGTTTAACACACGCATACAATAAACACATACAAGAAACTAGCTAACGCAAACATTGACACGTACAAAGCCAAACAAATAAACAAACAAACGAGCATACATACAAACACACAAATAGGCAGAAAATCATGTAGACAATATGTGATAGTAAAACCACATAGACACTGTTAATAGCAAACCATGATGACATTGTGTGATAAGCAAAACAACATAAACACTGTTAATAGCAAAACCATGATGACATTGTGTGATAAGCAAAACAACATAGACACTATTAATAGCAAAACCATGTAGACATTGTGTGTGATAATATTCAGGAACGTTACAAACGCGGATTAAACGTGCTCTTGTAGCGTTTAAAGATGCGAGATAACGCATACGTCTGCGCTAATTGAAATCAGGAAAATAATTAAATACGAAAATGCACGTTGTGGAAAACGATACACAGTTGACCGAAATACATTTATGCTTATGCATGTTTAATGACACAGCAGTCTCTAATACGGTGGGTATTTTTAAAACACAAAATAGTGACACTAATGGTAATCTGATCATGTTTTCTGGTGACACTGATGGTAATCTGATTATGTTTTCTGGTGACACTGATGGTAATCTGATTATGTTTTCTGGTGACACTGATGGTAATCTGATTATGTTTTCTGGTGACACTGATGGTAATCTGATTATGTTTTCTGGTGACACTGATGGTAATCTGATTGTTTTCTGGTGACACTGATGGTAATCTGATTATGTTATCTGGTGACACTGATGGTAATCTGATTATGTTTTCTGGTGAAGCTGCAGTCATTAATACGGGGTTTTAAAATTGTCAGTAACGGCAAACATTTTGTAACATTCATTCTATTAGATACGTGCAATTGACATCAACATATTAATTCGTTGAAAAATTATTGGTTATGAAAGTGTAAATACATCTCCTTGAGAGGACTTGTATAAATTTAACATCATTGCTGTATGAAATTATTAGAATTCCCCTTTTACCATTTAGGTATTTCCCCCCTCCACATAGGTATCGGTCTAATCGTGTGTTACGTGTATTACAGATATTTATTTATGTTAATCCCTCTATTTTTCTCGTGTCATCCCCTTTCCCCGATACGTTCATGACATTGTACACTTTGAAGAACTGTAGAACTCTATTGTTGCCAGGGAGTTTCAACAGTTAGCTATATCGACACTCAAAGGTTGCCACAGTGAAGACAGCGATATGACGAGATCATTGCTGAGAAAGGAATGTCGATGGTGGAATAACTTTTCTACACTTCAGTTGGTAGTTGGAACACAGAACAAGGAGTTTTTGGCACAACCGGCATGTACACAGCATATGACGCTCCTGTGGATGGGAGAAATAGCAAATGTAACATCATCATCATCATCATCATCATCATCATCATCATCATCATCATCATCATCATCATCATCATCATCATCATCATCATCATCATCATCATCATCATCATCATCATCATCATCATCATCATCACCATCATCATCAATATCATCTCATTGTCGTCATCGTCGTCATAATCATCACCACCACCAGCACCATCACAATTACCACCATCCACCACTACCCATCACCATCATATCATCATCATAACTACCACCACCACTACCACCACAACTACCACCACAACTACCACCATCATGGATTAATAATTCTGACGCAAGCTTGATTAATGTTGCAAAAGTTGTAAAGTGTGTGCTTAAGGCGTTCATAATAATTAATATATATCAAAAGAAAGAATTTATAGTACTTTTGCATTACTGCACGCAATAATTATATTTTCAAATATGTTTTCAGGGATCAAGTGGACAACGGAGGTAAGAACGCTTATACCATAATATGTCCATACATCCATCATTCCATCCAATCACCCGTTCTCCTATCCAAGCATCTATCCTTCTGACAATCCGTGCACCAACCATCATCCATTTACTCACCCATCCATCCATCATACATCCATTTATCCACAATCAGAAACTCATGCACTTATCTACCCACCCAAACCCACCGATCCATCCATCCATCCATCCAATGGTCTTTTGTATCCTTTGGTCACATTTCTAAATTTTTGTTGTTTAAATAATAAATAATGACGGAAAAATAATGTTTGATTCACACCGTTCTTGCTGTTGACCAATGTCAGTAATCTGCATACACTGCTAAATATATTAAAATACCAAACATTTGTATGCTAATGATTCTTGACTTACTAATTTTTAGGGCTGAAAATTGATTATGTCATATTGTCATAAATAATGTTTAGAGTTCTACATAATGTGACAAACATATATAAATGAAATAAAAATATTTTGTTTTCATCTATCTATCTATCTATCTATCTATCTATCTATCTATCTATCTATCTATCTATCTATCTATCTATCTATCTATCTATCTATCTATCTATCTATCTATCTATCTATCTATCTATCTATCTATCTATCTATCTATCTAATCTCTCTCTCTCTCTCTCTCTCTATCTATTTATCTATCTATAATGTATATATATATATATATATATATATATATATATTACTTTGTGTGATTAAGGGTTCAAACGTTAGTGGATGCAGAACCAGATGATAGCACTTACCGTTGGTGTCACTGGCCGGCCTTTAAACCTTCCACTTACCTCGCGAAGCCAGTTGTGAGATACAGCATCAGCTTGGTAAGTTACATCAAACAGGCAATTGAAATTTAATTGAACGTGATAAACACTATTAAAAAGCTGCACTTTACTAAAGTAACACAGCACATGTATCAATACGACATCTAAATATCGCTCTTGAGAATTGATTAGTGTTATTTTCTCCTTGCCACGAATGACGAGAATTTTTGTGGGAAGTAGTCTGAATCGAATTAAACTGTCTGTATCCAAAACTGAGGTTTAGTGATATGGAGACTTGAAGTTTAGTGCAAAATTAAAACAAGAACAACATTTCGAAAGTTTATGAGTTTGTAAAGAATTTTTGAACACTGTAACTAGCTGACACCCCATTGCGACCAGGAAAGTGAACAATGCCAGATGGAAACATGTGCAATGCAACTCCGAGTTCAGAGGTCAAATTAACTTCTAAAGTTACATCGTAATTCTTTTAAAACTCAATTGCTGGAATATAGTCACTAACTCATAAGGTTTCTAAAAGTTCTTAAAAGTGATTTTAAAATGTAATGATAGATTTATTGTTATCAAATCCAACATCTTCTCTTGGTGATTTTGCTTAATGTATCATTATATCTTACATTTATTTCAGAGTCTAACAGCGTCACTTTATTTTTAACGGAGAAACTGAGACTCGGATAAACTCACTTACAAGTTAGGTGCAAGAAGTAAATCCGATAAGGGATACTACACGATTTTCACGTGATTAAATTAACGTGATTCTGTTTCTTTATGCGAAAATAAATTTTTAAAGTTATTATTGATGGTTGTTTTGGAATACTTCATGGAGTATTGCAGACCACATAGGGTGTGGCTGTATGTAGAGAAAAAAAATATATAAGGGGTTTTAACAGTTCAGTATGGAGATATGATTGCTGAAAAGAAACAAATTACTTCATATCATCTGAAAAATGACAAAATCTTTTCTCCTCAGCTCTCTATAAATAAAACTCTGGCTTGTGAGCTCTTGGCTTATGGACGATACTTTTGTACGAAAATCATACAGTGATTTGTCTTCAATACTAAAATGTTTACGTATTAACGAATTTTGTCCTTTTCTTTTACAGATCTTACACATAGTGTTCCTAGGAGTTTACAGCTATGTTCTGCTCTTCAGTTTTAGCAAAAATCTGAACAAGACTTTCCATGTTCTAATCGTCTGGGTGGCGGATATCACTGCAAATGAATTAAGTCAGGTATGCTGCAACTATTAATGTGGGGTGAATAAATCTGTATATATATGCATATATATGAGTATGTGTATGTATATGTATGTGTGTACGTATGTGTGTAAGTGATTGTGTGTGTTACACTGATTGGTAGAACAATAGTCGAAAGCATAAGCTCACGTTTCATAGAAATGAATGACGTCATAACTATTTTTCGTTGGAAAGTAAGCGTAGGATCTAAATTTGAAATGAATGTCATAACTATTTTTCATTGGAAAGTAAGCGTAGGATCGAAATTTGAAATGAATGACGTCATAACTATTTTTCGTTAGAAAGTAAACATAGGATCTACATTTGAAATGAATGACGTCATAACTATTTTTTGTTGGAAAGTAGGATCTAAATTTTGATATCAAATGAATACACGGTGGGACCGAAATGTAAAGATCAAAAGTTCTGTTGGTCTTTTGAATTAATTATGCGCTCGTTTGTTTGTATCATGCGTTATGAATAATATAGCCAATTACTAATATATGTGCTTATGAGTACAATGTTATCGTACGAATAGATCAAGTGATCTATGTAGAAGTTTTGCCACATCGTTTTCTTTTGGTATATTCTGTTCCCGCCAGAAACTGATATCCTGATAATATATGTTATATTGTTTGATCCATGTTTTTGTAGAGTCAGCATTTTTGAGCCATTTGAGATTTAATGAGTTTTGTTTTGTGTGATTTCATGTTTAGTGCTTGATCAAGAGCAGCTGTTTTTACTTTCAAACCTGCATCTTTTAACCGCCTGTATATTGATTGTTTTGTTGATAATTCATAAGTTTGTCGGACATACTGACATTGCAAGGTTTTTTGTGCTCCATCAATTTGCTAATGTCTGTTTTGCTGTTTTCTTCCCTGTTTCCTTATTTCAGGGTGATGGTATAATCCACTCACCTTTACTGTTTCTATCAGTAGTTCCTCCTTTGTTGTTATTTCAGATGTAGTTCCTAAGGCCTATCTCTTCTCTTTCAATGACATCTTTGATTTTCTTGAGTCCTCTGCTTCCCATTTTCTGAGAAACATATAGTCTATCTACGTCTGCTTTTGGATGTAGGGCTTTATGTATTGTGAGTAGTTTTCTTGTGTTTCTGTCTAGTTAATTGATTTAATGTGCTGTCCAATCCTTGATACATTCAGTATAGCTTTTTATAAGTACTACGTACGCGTTAAGGGCTTCTTGTTTGGTATCCTCATTTAGCTTTAACTTTAGGACTTGTCTAACTCGTTTTTTATACTTTCTTTTAGCTTTGGAATTTACTTCATTCTTCTTATTTTCTTGATATTGCATTCTTCTTCTTTTTAAATGTTTCTGCATTGATGAACTTTATCAGACAGCCAAATAATACAGGTACATTATATTTAATAAATACAGAGAAGCCTCTAAGCAGAACATTTTTGAAATTGTAAATGTTAAATCTAATCTAATCTAATCTAATCTAACCTAATTTAATCTAATCTAATCTAATCTAACCTAATTTAATCTAATCTAATCTATTACAATAGAGTATGCGTATGAAAGTTTCGGAAAGTTGATATCTTTTTAATGAATGCAGTCAGGGGCTGACTTTAAGAAAAGAGTTTTAAGTGTATGGTCTTTAAGATCAATGAGAACACTACAGATAATAGAAATGTGTTAACGTCATAGCATAATGGTAATAGTACCTTCAAGGCTTTCAAAACATTATTTTTTCTCACATTTAATCAAAACTATTCTATCATTATTAAAACTGTTCTGTATGGAAAGTTTCGTATTTCCACATGTATGTATCCATCCAGCCACATACACGCACGCATATATATGATACATACGTTCATAATTATAAATAATTTTGTCAATGTTTATATTATACAATTTACATTTTCATTCGATTCACAGGCGTTGAATCCAAACCCCTGGAGTAATTCTGAGTTTCGGAAGGTTGTTAACCAGTGCAAGTTTTACTGGAAACAGTCTTGGAACTGGCTGGATGTGCTGACCATTGCATTGTTTGTGTTGGGGATGTCCGTGTTTGCAGAAAATGAAATTGTCCACGTCTTCGGTCGAACAGTTTTGAGCATCGACATTTTCTTCTTTTGCATTCGCATGCTGCAGCTGTTGATGGTGTTCAACGAATTGGGGCTTCTGTTAGTTATGGTTAGGAAAATGGTAAGTCATCGAACTGGGGCTTCTGTTAGTTATGGTTAGGAAAATGGTAAGCATCGAACTGGGGCTTCTGTAAGTTATCATTAGGAAAATGGTATGTCAACGAACTGGGGCTTCTCAAGAAATTTGGGCATCATTTGGTTATGGTTAGAAAAGTACCGAATCAATGAACTGGGCTTCTTCTGTTTATGGTTAGGAAAACAGTGAGCCAATGATCTGGGGCTTTTTTCGGTAAAGTTTAAAAGAGAACTCTGCATATAACGTATAGTTTATGCCTGTATGCATTTATACATGTGTCTGTGCATGCATGTATGAGTGTGTTTGTGCATGTATGTATGAGTGTCTGTGCGTGTATGTATGAGTGTGTCTGTGCGTGTATGTATGAGTGTGTCTGTGCGTGTATGTATGAGCGAATTGCAAATCTTAGAAAAAGCAAGTGGAACTAAATTAAGTTCTGTATAAATACTTTGATTTTAAATTTTGGCTACATCTTGATGTAAACGTTCATGGGCTTTTCCATTGATGCAGCATGGATAACACATTCTCGATAACTTGCGAAAAATTCTTTCACCTCATTCTCTCTCTCCAAGTCGTCTCCCTTGTGCTGTGAGAGTGCGCAGACTTAAGACATACTTTCTTCATTGCTCTGTTGCTGAAAGAGTCTCCTTCCTTGTTGGGCTGGATTCGGATCTCTCAGACCCTCATAGTCATTTTTGAGATCAATGAATATACTGAATCACTGATCCATTTCTACACCAAACATTTGTATAGAGTAAAAATTTCTTAAGTCAACGGAAACTGTAAACTAGCTTAAACGTACAATGGTACTTACGCTCCCGTTAGTAGATGCAAAGTTACATGCACACTTTCTTCTCCAAGTATTACATGCAAAATGTTACACGCACACTTTCCCGGTATTAAATGAAAAAGGTTACACGCACACTTTACTATCCCGCTATACATGTAAAAGTAGGACACAGGTTACTCTCCCTGTACATATATTTGACATCAATATCTATATTCATTAGTAATTAGTATGTTTCACACACTTAAACACATTAAATATAATTTCAAGTACTCTTCTTACCTATAGATTCCATCGTAATAATAAAAGATCATCTATTTAACTCACTAGCATTTGATTCCAATACTTATGTCAATAACTCTTGTTGCTTAGCAGAACATAATTGTCTGTACTTTCGTGTCAAACCCCCCCCCCCCTTTCTAGAATCTATGACAAAACAAGGGTCCATGTAGGCCTACTAGGAATTCCTTTCATGTCCTTGTACTAGGAATTTCTTGCATGTTCTTTTATTAGGAATTCCTTGCTTTTCCTTGTATTAGGAATTCCTTTCATGTCCTCGTATTAGGAGTTCCTTTCATGGACTTGAACTGTTAATTCCCAGCAGATCGTATTACTAGGAATTCCTTGTACATCCTTGTACTATTAATTCCTTGTATTAGGAATTCCCAGCATGAATGACCTGTTAAATTTATCTTTGAGATGTTTTGCGGTTACAGATATGACAATGTAATTTAAGTTATATGTCAAAATCAGTTACATTTTTGAGAAACCCCCTGTTTGTCACTTCCCACGTCTGAACTCTGTTCATTTTGCTATGTTCTCCTGTATTAATCGATAGCTTATTTTTTCAACAGGCGCTCTCCTTTGCATTTTGAAACATTTATGTTTGGCCTATCACACATTTCAACAACTTTTAAATATTTTCTGTCAATTCATCTAGGTTATAAATTGTCTGATCAAGGAAAGAATTATCACTTTCACTAATCCAAGTGCAATGCGCATGCGTTTAGTGTAAATCACGCATGCAAATGCACGCGCACACACACTCTCTCTCACACATACACGCACATGCAAAACACACGCTCTCTCTCACGATTACGCGCGCTCACACACACTCTCTCACTCACATGCACGCACACATATACTCTCTCTCACATATGTACGCACGCACACACATGTACACTCTCACACACATACAAACTCTCACACCACACACGCATGCGCAAACACACACACATTTGCACGCACGCACGGACCCGTATACACACACACACACACACACACACTCTCACACCATACATGTATGAACACATACACAAACTTTCACGCACGCATACACCAATACACACACTCTCTCACGCCACACATGCATGCACACACACTGACACACACTTGCACGCACGCACACGTTCGTACACACACACACTCTCTCTCTCATACATGCACACACACCACACACACACTACCTCTCATGGCATAAACATACGCGCACACACACAAACACGCTCTCTCTCTCTCTCACACACATGCAAACAACCACACACGCTCTCCCTCACACACATTTTCGCACACTCACACGCACACATATATTACTAGCCATTCTAAACATTTAATCCTCTTCTAAAATCAACTATAGCTTGTTCTTTCATGCACAGAATTAATTATTTAATAATTTAGAGTAATCAGAATACACTCCAACTACTGACTGCTGCTTTTTCAAATATCCAATGCCAAAATCTTTCTATAATTTTTACATTGTTTTTCCTCGTCATTATTACGCACTAGTCTAATGCCAAAATCTTTCTATAATTTGTACATTGGTTTTCCTCGTCATTATTACGCACTAGTAGTTAGAGATGCAAATCCTAAAATTGCTTTTAATAATTTGACTAGGAAATATCGACTCACTGGGATTTATTGTTAATCAAATTGTTGCCTAAGTGATTCTGAATTATTGTTTTTTCCTGGTGCTTAACTGTCATTAGTCAATTATATATGCGATATAATTTGTCAGATTAATATGTGAATTTAATTTAATTTAATTTAATTTAATTTATTGTAATGAAATTTAAAGAAAAGCAGCTATACTGAAGATCTGCAACATACAACACACCCTCCCAGTTCAATGTGTAAATTTCTTTTAAAATGTTATCTCTATTAATCACAGATAAAGGACACCATCAACTTCATGTTTATTTTGCTGGTATTTGTGTTCGCATTTGCGGTTTCATCGGAAGCCATCTTGTATACCAAACGAGAACTGGGCTACAGACACATCTTTCTGATTTTACGTAAAGCGTACTGGCAAGTGTTTGGGGAGCTATTTCTGGACGAGATCTCAATATCAGGTGAGAATGGCGAGATGCGTTTGCATGATTCCTCTTTGTGTGTAACATAGTGTGTCTGGAAGAAATTTTTTTTTTCAAAAACGGGAGTGGTTGTCCCGTTTATAGTCATTACTTAACAGCGATCCTTCTAAGATATAATTGTTTGCATGTATTGTTATTGTACAAGAGAAACCAGCCTAGCACATTCACACATAGACATAGACACACAAGAGAAACCAGCCTAGCACGTTCACACATAGACACAGACACACAAGAGAAACCAGCCTAGCACGTTCACACATAGACACAGGCACACAAGAGAAACCAGCCTAGCACATTCACACATAGACACAGACACCCAAGAGGAAACAGCCTAGCACATTCACACATAAACACAGACACACAAGAAGACAAGAGAGCTTATTTTCATTGCATATAGTTATCTATTGATTGCTATTGTTATTTAATATGGACGTGAACTGCATATACCTTATGTAAAAGATATAATGCATTTTGTATAAATGATTTCAAACTCGTAAAAAAGTAGTGAAATTTGCATAAATAATGACGAACTCGTAAAAGGTTTAGTGAAGTTACCATGAAAATGTGCCAAACCAGTAAAAGATAGTGAAATTTGCATAAGTGGCGCCACACTCTTAAATGATATAGTTAAATTTGCATAGATTGTGCCAACATGTTAAAAGATGTAGTGAAATTTGCATAAATGGTGCTAAACCCGTCCAAGTATAGTGAAATTTGCGTAAATGGTGCAAGACTCGTACAATAGTACATGAAATGTGCAACAATGGTGCCGAATTCATACAATATTACATGAAATATGCATAAAAGGTACCAAAAGACTGCATAAAAGGTACCAAAAGACTGCATAAAAGGTACCAAAAGACTGCATAAAAGGTACCAAAAGACTGCATAAAAGGTACCAAAAGACTGCATAAAAGGTACCAAAAGACTGCATAAAAGGTACCAAAAGACTGCATAAAAGGTACCAAAAGACTGCATAAAAGGTACCAAAAGACTGCATAAAAGGTACCAAAAGACTGCATAACAGGGTCTGGAAAATAAATTACTTGTTCGTTCGAACGCCATGATCACGCGGGACAACCCCAACAAAATGTGTTTGTCAGTGTTCGTTGATAAACTGCGTGTTGTCAGAGTGATTTGATAATAACCAGATATTGTCAGTGCGTTCTGATACTGTGGACTGCCTGTTGGCAATGGGTTTGATAATGAGTTCTGTAGGTTGAGAGTGAGTTTTGATAATGAGTCACTTATTGGCAGTTTGTTTTCATAATAGCTGTCAGTTGTCAGTGTGTTTTGTCAATGTGCTCTAATAATTAAATCTGTCTCTTTTTGGCAGTGTGTTTGAATAATGAGGTCCGTATTGGCAGTGTGTTTAAATAATGAGGTTTATATGTTGGCACTGTGTTTGGATAATGAGGTATGTCCCTATTGGCAGTATGTTTGAATAATGAGATTTGTATGTTGGTAGTGCTTTTGAATGATGAGGTATGTATGTTGGTAGTGGTTTTAAATAATAATTTCTAACTATTGGCAGTATGTTTGGGTAAAAATTGAAGTTTGTTGGCAGTCTGTTTGAATAATGAGATGTGTCTGTTGGCAGTGTTTGAATAATGAGGTCTGGCTGTTAGTAGTATGTTTGCCTAATGACCTCTGTTGGCAGTGTGTTTCAATGAAAAGAAGCCAAAGTTAATTCGGCAGCATCCTGCATAACAGAGGTTGCTACAAAAAAAGCACACCCTGTAATTGGAATATGCTAAATATATTTACTCGAACTGACCGTTCAATTCCTGCTACTATTTATTATACCCGTATGACGAACAGTGAAGTCTAGTCCAAAACCAAGCATTTATACATTTTATTTGGTTATTAAATTCACTTGAAAAGCTGTAAAGAAGTCTAGTCCAACCAAACATTTCTTCATTAATTTTCACTTGGCTCCATGTATTAAAGACAAGTAAGAAGCTGTAAAAATGTCTAGTCCCAGAAAGCATTCATTAATTTGAAAATGTAACCATCCATTGTGATTTACCAATGCAATGGCGAGTGAGTTTTTGTTTTGACTTGTAAGAGAAAGAATACTGCGAGTGATCCCATTACTGTTTTTGTTTTGACGTCTAAAGGAAAGAATAAAACCTTTAATTTAGTCTCTTTTTCCATTAATAGAAATGATAAAATTAAAACTTCTATATTTCAGTTTATGCTTAAACACTGGCTACGGCAGCTTTGCTATAAATTACTCATTTCTAATCACCAGTCACCTGTGGGAGGCCATTATCTACAAATTACTGTTAGAAAATGTTTATAACTTGGTAAACTATGCAGCTCTTTATAAGGTTTTAACATCTAAATAAACAGATAGGTGGAGATAAAATAATAAACAAATTGCAATTTTCTTCTTAAAACTTCATTCTGAACGTCACATTAATAATAGTTCTAGTATGAAATGAGGCCGTGTCTCTTCATCAGCATCAGCACTACCATCAACACACAAAACTTCAATCAGTATGAATGTATGTGCCACGTTTACATACAATTATATTGATATGAATATAAAAAATCTATAAGCGAATTTAAAAGGTTAATGTTTAGTTAAAGGTTTAAGATATGTTTTTAACTTAATCAACTTGTGTTTTCTAAAGCTTCCGGGAACGACGACTCTACCTGTACAGACCCGCCCTGTCCATCTACATATGGTCAGTTCTTTGTCCCCATTATGCTGGGCTTCTACGTCATGGTCACCAACGTCCTGCTGCTCAACCTGCTCATTGCTCGTTTCAAGTGAGTGGAAAATTTAATTTTTGATTAAGAGAACTGTAAACGCTAATGAAAACTGTGCAAGTATATTTATATCTCTCTAGGCAAATTACTTCCCTTAGACATAGCATTGCCCATAAAGCTTGTTTGAAGACATCTGGTAATTATGTACAGAGATAATTGGCCCCCTACGATATAGTTCAAAAGTGTCGTTTGTTAAAACAGTTCTAGCAGAGTTGTATCAATATCGAGATCTGGTGTGCCACGAAGTCCGTTGTTTTATTAATTATCAGTCTTTTGCTGTTCTGGTGAGAATAGCTGCTAATTCGTGCTGCAGTTGTTATGGTAATTCATTGAATTGAAAGAGCACTGGTTAATTGTTGCTGTTGCACACATGTTAATGCTGCACCACCAAGAGGACTATCACTACCCTAACCACCAACTTCATCATTCACCTTTACCAACGTCATTATCATCATTAAGGTGTTGTTACTGTGAATATTGCACTATCAAAATTACCACCATTAAAATCATCAATGTTATTGCTATAGTTGATATTACTTACTTTCTCATATTCTTCCTCCATCAGAGATGACCTTGTCCTTCGTGAATAAAACCTTCATCGACCTTTTCGTAGTCTCACACTACAGTCATTTCTTGTCTCACTGAGAACACTACAGTCACTTCTTGTCTCACGAAGATTACTACAGTCACTTCTTGTCTCACGGGGATCACTACAGTCACTTCATTTCGCACAGAGATCAATATAGTGTTCTTCTCTGTCTCACATAGATCAATATAGTGTATTCTTTCTCACAGAGATCAATATAGTGTACTTCTCTGTCTCACTGAGATAAATACAGTGTATTTCTCTGTCTCACAGACAATACAATATGATTTCCTTTCTCACAGACACAATACTTAACTTATCTATTTAACGTACACAGTACAAAGTACTCCTCTTTCTCACAGACACAATACTTCGTTTGTCTGTCTCGCATACACAATACGATATAATTTCCTTTCTCACAGACATAATACTTAATTTGTCTATTTCACGGACACAGTAAAAGTACTCCTCTTTCTCACAGACATAATACTTAATTTGTCTATTTCACGGACACAGTAAAAAGTACTCCTCTTTCTCACAGACACAATACTTAATTTGTCTGTCTCACGGACAGAGCACGATGTACTTATCTTTCTCATAGTACAATATGACTCAGTAAAGTCAGAGTTCACCTCTCAGAGCTGTCTTCCAGAAGAGACACTCATCTTAGAGATCTCAACGCTTCTGCCCCTCAAATAATCGGTAGTCAACAATGTCATATTTTTCTCTTTTTATCCAAAAGTAATTATGACAAAATTATAAAAAATTATTGAACAGCCTTAGACAGAAATACCTGGAAGCAAACCGAAATTGATAGCAACGGTAACGTTATGGAATAACACACGAAAATACACGGATGTAAAACAGGATATGCCTATTACGTCAAAGATACGTATATGATATAGCGGGTGAAAATTACCTGGATGTAAAACCAGAGATGGAATATTAAATGTGTTCTGCAGTTTTAGGTGCGTTGTGGTATCCACACATTTGGGGGTTTCCATTAAGTTCGTGTTGGACTTTCCTGTTGTTGTGTTGTGGTCCGTTGATGGCTTTTATTGTAATTCTATCGTAAGTTGTTGGCGCTGTTCAGAATAGGTGTCCTTTGCGCGATGCTAATTCTCTTGAACAAATTGTCGGCGGGAGTGATTTTCCCTTGAGTGATGTTTTCCCTTGAATCGTTGGTTTGTTTTGTCATTATTGACTCGGTACATGTGTTATGGTGGTAAGTGACCATTCTGTTTTCAAGTCACACAAGATTTTTCTGTTTTCAAGTTAGACAAGCTCTTTTGTCTTCAAGTCAGACAAGAGTTTCTGTTTCCAAGTCAGATAAGCATTTCTGTCTTCAAGTCAGACAAGCGTTTCTGTCTTCAAGTCAGACACGCGTTTCTGTCTTCAAGTCAGACAAGAGTTTCTTTTATCTAATATGCGATCTCGCTCCTTTATTCGCTGTACGAGTTCTTCAGTGGATGAAAGTGAATCACTGATGATCAGCAATATCGAAGAAAGACACTTTAGTAAAATTAATTATGTCTCTTTACTTAGTCGTCTGTCGACATAGTAAACATATTATTAATGCATGGGTTTCTTACCTGTCTGTCACAGCATGACGTTTACAAAGGTGCACGACCAAGCCGTGGAGTACCAGTCCTGGCATCGAACCATGATCATCATTGAGTACCACGACCAACCACACCTACCCCCACCCCTCAACATCCTACGCCTTACCTACAGTTGTCTCGCCATGAGCTTTGTAATGTGTTGTGGAAAGAGTGTTCATATATTCCAGCAGTGCCGAAAAGAAAACGAAACTAAAAATAATAACGAAAACGATAACGATAACGATAACAAAAACAAAAATGAGAACGACAACGAAAAAGGAAACGAAATTGAAAATAAATTTGAATATAAAGGTAAAATGGTTGTTGCAGGCACGTTACAGCTTGTTATCAATGTCTTATTTAAAAAAACAAAATTATATTCCAATGAAAGAAATCTCATATTTCCACACTAGTGAGAAATACTTTAAAAGTATTAATTGCAAAGTCAATGACCATCATTAAAAAAAATAATTCTCATCACATAGCCATAAATGCGATGAAAATTGAAATAGAACTTAAAACCCTTCAAAAGAAATACATTTAAAATACTTTTGATATCAATACTGTTACATGAAATAACCTATGTAAAACATTCTAGGTAATTATTAGCGTTACGACGTATTCCTGGAAAAAGATGAATCAAAGAGTTAACTCCCTTTTCAAAACAGTACACATTTCTCATGCCTTTCAACACTTTTATAAAACGTTTCACAGCCTTCGTGTACTTTGTCTTTTTCGCTGAAATATGTAATTAATGATTTATAACGTGTCCTTGGATTCGTAATAAATTGTACAAGGGGAAACAGGAAATAACGAAATATACAGCGAATGTAATTCTTTAAAATACTCTGTAGATGTTCAATAACTTTGTTTTACTTATGAATATTACTGTAATCGTAACAGAAGTATTCATACTTATTGATTTTATTATAAAACAGTTGAACGAAAATAAATAACTGAAAACATTAAGCAACGTTTTCATTACGAACTATGATAAAATCCAATAAAATAATCAAAATTGGTTTTATTAAAGTCTTTCTAAATTCAGTCACCAAAAATAGATTTTCCTATCTAGTGTTTCTAACTTCACAAATGCTTCGCAAGCGAAATGTAAACTGAACATGTGAATTGCTCCTTGTTGAACTCTGAGTGTTTCATGTATGAATATTAAAGTTTAAAAATTTAAAAGCATTTGATGATGTATTCTAAGTCACTTCATTGTGTAATTGCAAGCACAGATTACAGCTTTGATGTGTCTCACCGTTTTGCACATTTTACTTCTTAACGATAACTCTTTTGCAAATTTGACCCCTTTACCTATCTGAGTGTTTTGCACATTTTACACCTTTACCTGTCTGATTAATTTGTACATTTTAACCTTATCTGTCTGATTTTCAGAGTTGAAAGATCTGGAGGAGAGACATGCACTACTTGCCTGCCAAGAAGTAAAGCCAAGGTGATGATCAATGTCTTGGAGTGTTCTGACCGTTGTTGAAAACAAAATAAGAAATACTTTTATTTATAAATTATGTTTACGCTTGCTTACATTTAAACTTATAATACTAATTATGTTTTCTTTCAAAATGACACTTTGAGAAGCATTGCATGCAGATACCATTTTATTCCTTTAAATCCTTTCAAAGTTTTTGCTAGAAAACAATATCAATTGCAGACTTTATTTTCACATTCAAAACCGCACACAGATATAATACTGAAAGATTACGTTTCCTGGAAGGAGATCTCTGGAAATCTCTACATTACATAATAATAACAGTTCAAATTTTTTGTAAAGAGTAAATTTGCCCCTTCATGTTTTTAATTTTAATTGTTATATAAACTGCTAAATTGTCAGAGTAACCTGACCATGGGCACTCCTTATGGTGTTATTTTGAAGTGTCTGAGTTTGAAGTAAACAGCCTGAGGCAAGAATATTCTAGATTTGCTGACCTAATGGAAAATGAGTTGTTTTCTATTATCCAATGGTTATTATTTGCGACTAGCCAATGGGCAGAGTTATGGGAGTTCACTTGCTGTAGGAAATTCTTCTCTCTTATACCTTTTTAATTTGGAGGTATTTACCCAACATATAACGGGTGGAAAATTAAAATGAATGCATAGAAAGGAACATGAGCGAATTTTTTTTATTGGAAGGCCTGACTATGTTACATTGCGAGTAAAAATTCAGCAAATTACCTTGATCCTCAGTTTTTGATGAGTACTTTGATATTGTCTCTGTTTCGAGAACGTGACAATGCAACATAAAGCTGCCATTTGAAAACACCGGATCGCTCAAAAAACATTTCCACATGTTTGATATAATCAAATTGCCAGTGAAAAGCTGAGTATCATTTAACAAATGACTTTGACTGTCGGGTTTTTCTTTTGAGTATTTTGATGTTGTCTCTGTGAATGCTACAATGCAACAAAATAAGGGCTCGCTAAAATAACCCCCGCGTTCTTAAAGGTCAAGGACGCTTTAGCGTTTTGCGCAGATGGATATACAGAATTGGAGAAAACTCCCAAGTGTTTGAAGGTCAAGGACCCACAGAATTGGAAAACTATATTTATAGATTCAGTCACTGAGTGGTCTTTGTAGATACTGCACTATAAAAAATAGATAATACCTTTCTTATATCATCATCGTCGTCGTCGTCGTCATTGTTGCTGTCATCACCACCACCATTATCATCGTTATCGTCATCATCACCAACATCATCACTATCATCATTTAAGTATCATAAAATTATAAGTATTAATATTCTTTTCCTTACTGTACTTTAAATTTTTCAAAAGATAACAAAATGACAACAGCACACATCACATGACCGTAATGAGTCTAAATGATTGGCTATTATAAAATCAGTCATTTTCTAACTTCCTGCCTCCATTTCTTTATTTCCTTCCACCTAATTAACATTATCTCACGCATATTTACACACACGTGGGTGGTTGAAGTAAATTTCAGTTTGGTTTCCATAGTTGCAGAATAAACAATGATTTTTTCTTACAACGCAGAACGATTTTATTTTATATTAATTTTCTTTTAAAAGTTCCATTCTAGTTTATTTTTTTCTTTTGTTTTGTTTCATATGCTTTTAATTCCGTTTCTTGTTTTTTTCTTGATCCTTTGCTTGATTGTTGCAGAGTTTTTGAACCCCTGGGTTTCTTTTGTTTTCTTTCAAATGCCCTTAATTCCGTTCCTAATTTTTTCTTGATCCTTTGCATTGATTGTTGCAGAGTTTTTGGAATTCTGGGGGATAATGAAGACAGGGAGAACAATTTTGCAGACACCGACAAGACACTGACAATGATGCAAGAACAACTCATAAAACTGTGTCAAGACTTAAATCTGTTACGCAGAAACATAAAGCAAGAAACGTGTCATTGTCGCACGGAGAGGGAGATGCTTTATTAATTAATGAAATTATTAATTAAGCACGCTAGCAGCCACACCTCGCCACACTAATTCTGGGACTGTCCGACGTCTTATAGAATCCTACAGGAAACACTCTACGAGTACTCAGTGGCTACGAGCTCTCTCCTTTCCCTGTTGAATACGTCACGTGTCACAGGAAACTGAGCAAATCAAGCTGGACTCAAAACATCTGAAGAGAAAAATTTACTGGAATTATAGAAAATACGAAAGGGCTGACAGAAGAAACACATTCATTTAAATCTAGTTAGTTAAATAAATAATTTATTTATAGTTTCACCATCATCATTAAATTGTCCAACTCTAGGGTAAAGATTATCTTTCCTTGAGTCCATTTGTCTGCACATCTGAGGTGATGCGGTGAAGCGTAACAGTCTACGCAGTAATTAAAGCAGTAAACCCCTCAAACATCAAACCAGAATAAAATCACACCCTCACACAATCAGAGAGAATAAACAACAACATAATCCAAGCAAAATAAATTTTGATGATCCTAGGAAAGTAATTGTTGAGCCCTGTTCAATACAATCGTTAAGTAGATTGAAACCGGATCCGTTGCCGCATGAAAAAATAAAAGCCGTGAAAGAGAAGGTTCGAATCTTTTTTGAGGTCGGCAGTATATAGAAAACTGGCAGTGCTTACAGTTCATATGTTGTGTCGGTCACGAAACAAGACCAAGCGTAACGTCTTTTAAAAGACTGTCGCAGACAAAGTCACTGAGCACCAAACTGAATCAATGCCAGACATAAGACAACAATTTTCCGAACTTACCAATTTTCCGAACTTATCAACTTATACATTACTACTTCGGATAATTTAATTTAAATGCGCATTGCTTACCGAATTGCTTAACAACTTTTAAAGAATATATTCAAATCATGTACGTGTTAAACAATTCAAATTTCACTTGTAAGTGTCTTTTTTGTCAGCCTTAACTTCACATGATTTTCAAAACTATGTTACACTTTCCTTTTCATGATGTGAAGTGTATATTCGTCTTTTGTTTAAGAAGATAAATGTAAACTTATTTCTCAAGAGATCTGGCAATAAAGAGTACGGATAATTTATTATTTTTTTGTAGGGGGAGGGGGGCAAATATTATATATTCGTCGTTTGTTGAAGAAGATAAATGTAAACTTATTACTGAAGAGATCTGGCAATAAAGAGTACGGATAATTTATTATTTTTTTGTCGGGGGAGAGGGTGGCAAATATTATTTAACACTAATCTATAAAATATAGCATATAGTATGGAACTCTTTCACACTGGAGATGCTGATGCAAATGTTACGGAAGCGTTCGTGGATAAATATCTCCCCGTTGTTCTCAGCCTGCGGGTGTTGAAACGACGTGGGCAAAAATGCTCTACCTTGTCGTTAAATTCGTTAAATACATGATTTTAATATATCAACGTTCTCAGCCTGGGCTTTCATCTATCATTTATCATCTGTAGTGTTCTCTTATTAAATTAAACCTCACTAATAACGTGAGTGATGTTGAAAAGATCACGATTTGTAGGTCAAGTGTCATCAGAACAGATGTATCAGAACTAAGTAGTTTTCATGAATTAATAAAACATTAAAACATATTACAGTTTCAGATTTTGTACCATTCGTGCGACATTTTGTGCCTTAAGTATCTGAATTTGTAAACGTTATTTCTAATAGCACTTCCAAGAGAATAGCAAAACAGTTCTTTTGGCTAGGAATGTTTGCGGAAATAAGACGATACAGTAAGTCGTGAGACATTTGTCAAAGGATGACCCCGAAGCTTCCTGTGACTACCTGGGTTATGTAATACAAATTATATGAATATTTAATATGTTAATACATGTCGATTATTAATAATTCTCCCTCTCCAAATCGACGGGGTCTTCGTCATTTGCGGTCCGGAGAGACTAAGTCAATCCCCGGACATTTAATCACTCTGATTATCTCCCTGCCCAAGTGTTACTTGTCTGAAGCAAATTTACTTCCTGTTCTTAATTTCAGTCAGTTAATCAGTAAGTTTATTCCGCCCCACACATATTCTCCAATTTCCAGCTCGAGGGGATCTTTTCCTAAAAGTGTACCTGTTCGACTTCTATAGTTATTCCGCCCCCACCCCTCTTGCCTGTACTACCTCTCTAATGAATAGACAAGAGTGGAAAGGTAAAATTCACAAAATTTGTTAAAGAAAACTTAAGTAACATTTAACAAGATTTTATAGATACAATAATCACAAGGCACAAGATTTTAAAATAGGTTTGGATATCATAGATCTCTTTAAAACATTTAAATTTTAATATGCAAATTACTCTAATCTATATTCTATAGTCGTTCAGAGTCTTTCACTATTAAGTTACTCAAAATAGAAATAGAAATTAAAGAGTTAATCAAAGAACAATTACAGACATCAACATGAGCATATGTATGATTCACCTGAGTAATCATGTGAGCATGGCAGTTCTGTTGTTAGTGACAGGAAACCGGTGCTGAAGACTCTAAAGTTTCTGGTTGCCAGTCCGATTTAATCTACAGAACAGTTTATGACTTGCACATGTACCATTCAGGGAATTTGCCCAATCTGTTCACAGTTCACTATTAATTGTTCACACACAGTCTTAAAACATGGCTCCACACTGGAGGATGAAAGTAATAGGTGGCCCTGCCTATTTTATACTTTCCATTGTCGACAGCTCACAGAGTTGCTCGGGGTTTTGACAACACTGCTCACGCCCTATTTGTGACAGTCACTGGAAATCTCTCACCAGAGTTCAACACTGCTCAACGATGTCTAACAAGTACCTGATGGCTTCTGATATTCACTGATTTCTGAAACCTATGTCTATCTCATCATGACTTGACACTTTCCTGGCTCCATCACTGTCCAAGCCTGCAAGTGCCCAACTGCTTACAACAAGTCATATCAAGCCCAAATATTGTTTTCAGAGTGCTGGGTTTCCTGAATGCTGAAGCTCTAACTGCAAGCTCAACTTGGCTATTACTAGCTGACTAGTTGACTGGTAGCTGATTAGCTGTTGCTAGCTGACTGGCTGCTGCTAGCTGACTACTAGCTGACTGGCTGATTCTGAAGCCTGAAAAATATGTAATGATCAATGCTCGGTTTCAATTATGAGTTTTAGTCTGTAATCTTATTCTCGTTCTCATAGCTTAATTTCCTTTACGATATTTAGAAATCTTCTTCATACGAGAATAAAATTACAGTAATTTACAACAAATCAAAAGTGAACATACAATTTTTACAATAAATGCAAAACGAATTCTGTCTGAGCAAAAATCTTTGTTACAGTCAAAATTCTAAGTTAACCAGACGTACCTTTTGCTTATTAACCATGCAGAATCAGCAAAGACACGGGGCAATCAGTGCCCTTTTCAGAGCCGAGTCTGAGTATTTATGCAGGTTGCGAATTTTGCATGGTACCGCGCTGAACAATGTGTCTATAAGCGTGGCCGTCATAGAGTCTGGCCTCAGGGTATTTAGTTCTTTGTATAGTCTTTTCCCTTTTGTCTGGTTCGCGTCAGTTGAGTTATAGTTCTCTCAGATCTATAGTTGTTCTAAGACAACTCACTCTTTGAGGCTAGCCAACACACGAGTTCTAAAACCCTCCTGATCGAGCAACACGTGCGGACTACTTTCACTTATTTACTATGGGACGTGCTGAACCAGCTCCTACACGCAGCTACACACAGACTTCAACCTAACGTGTGGTTAGGACAAGAATAGCTCATGTCCCTTAGATCTCTAATCCGATTATGAGAAATTTATGATACGCAATTTCGGTCCCCTTTAGAAAAGTAGGTCAACAATAAATTAATTATAATAAATATTTATTAAAATTTAATTTGGGTGCGTACAGATTGCATTTTTGGTGTTACACTTCCATTTCAAAGAGTGGCGATAGATCTAGTCAGTCTGATAAAACCAGCATCCACAAGTGGCAACATGTACATTTTGACTATTGCAGTTACTTAATATTGATATGATAAATGGTACCAAAGCTTGTCAGTTTGGGTAGCAATGCTAATATTGTTCTTAATTGCACTTTGACTGATCTTGAGACGTTCCGTGACGTCAAGTACGATGCCAGTCTAACTGACATGCAGATAAAGGATTAGAAGCACAATGTGATATACTTACGGAAAACCAGGTCTTGCTAACCTCTAATTTTAATTCTTACCTGGAGACTATTGTTCTGCAATCAGCAGCAAGGAAAAACTAACTAATATCTTTCAATGTACCATGTCAAAGTTAATTTGCTATCCGACTGGTAGAGTTCATATAAATATGCTTTCATTAAGAGGGTATACAGACAAAACTTTTACGGAAAAGACTTTTCTAAAGATACATAAATCTAGAACCCAAAGCCCTAATCGTAGGTTTCAGCTTAGGATAGAGAAATCAACCAGGAAGAAAACAAAAACCCATATCTAGCCAGGGGATCTCCTGCTCCTGTCTCAACACTAGTCTAAATAGTCCTCTTACAAAGAGTGAGGAATATAATTTCTATCATGATTTTATTACTCTTGAAACCACGCCCATCTCTACCAATACTCCCTCCTGATCCAATTACGTCAGCATAAGAAACACCTAAACAAGGCCAAATCAACACTTCAGATCTAATGTTTTAAGCCAACTGCTATTGCTTAGAGTCCAGGATTCTAGTGTTCTGCTGAACAATAAGAATATCCCTACCCATCCGCCCCGATACCACTCACTCAACAGATTAATTTCTCTCTTCACCCTTAAACTTTATGTAACATTTTAAAATCACACATGAATTTCCTAGGTCACACAATCAGTTGAGGCATTATTGCACCAGAAAAAGGAAAAGTAGAACAACCTCAAAATGCTGAACGTCCCCAAACCAAAATTGCAGTGTGATCATTCTTAGGTCTTGCAGCTACTATCGAAAATTCGTACCTGAGTTTAGTGTTATCTCAAAACCTTTGCTTGATTTGATTAAAACAAATACAACAGACCGAGTAGTGTGGACAGTACTTTGTATTTAAGCCGTTAAAAGCACGTTTGACTTCTGATGCACTTGTGCAATGCTTGATCTGACAAAAGAATTTGTTGTGAAGAGTGATGACCCAGAAATTATATTTGCTAAGTACTTTTCTAAACTTGTCTATGTGAAAGGTCACACTCCAATCCCGCCATTACTAGTATAATCTTCCCTGTACCATACGGTAATGCTGCATACCGAGAGACTTTCTCTGGTGTGTCTAGGCCTCTAGGGTCATAATTCATGTCAATGTTATCTTTGAAGTATATATCTAAATAACAGTTTGCTAGCATTAGAGAAGTGGAGCATGTGGAGAGGAAGCCTTATCGAAGACCCAGTCCACAATAAGAAATGTGATATATTGTGCACTGAAGGATAAAATAAATCTTCACTTTCAAGTGTTATGCTGATATGAGAGTGTGCCGACGTCAATTCGACTCAAATGCCGTACTCAGTTATTAAGAAATAGATTTTATAAATAGATGTATAGAGGGGTCTGACAACAAATCATGGGACTAACACTACATGTTACGATTAAGTACAAACAAAGAATTCACGTTTCATTGGCATCTTTATTGCTCATAACGTGCAGAAATCAATGTATTAGTTCATACACATGTTAGCATTGAAAACACTAAATAGCAGGAAAGAAATACACTACAGCTATGAATATTAAAATTCATATGATAGAAAAAATAAACTATGGAGACAAGCGGCATACAATTGTCACACACCTATTAATGTTTTAAAAGATAATTATGAATAGCTATATAGATGCTATTTGTATCCTGTTAGAATTTGTGTTAATCAAATTGTGACATGCACCACTTTGTTACTGGTTATGATGATTATTACTAATCATTCATAACTAATTACTAGTGATTGAGAAATCTTAATTTATGTTTATTAATAATTCTCCCAGGAGACACCATTCGACCCTCACTTGGTGGATTATGCGGGTGTAGTAAGTATTCTCCCTTCCACAATAATAAGACAGACATTTTACTGTCACACAATATTTCCGTAGGTGGAAACATCTTACTAAAGGAGTAACTGTCAGGCGAAAGCAAAACTTAGCCCGGCATCACTCCATAAACATTTAAAAATTAAAATAATAAAATGTAGATACATGAGAGGTATAGGAACCATAGTATAAAATATACGTTTAAAACATTCAACCAAGACACTAATTACAAGACTGACCAGCCACTCCAAGACATTAGCAGGACGTTAGAGTTATACAAGACCTGACCACCCAGGGCTAGGGCACAGGAAACGGTTAGGGATCAAAGGTCACTTGTAGCTAACTGATAGGAGGGATGGATAGTCTCATACTGAGAGATAGGCCAGAATACGGGAAGCGGTCGGGGATCAAAGGGCCACTCTTAGATAACAGTAGAGGGGAGGGTTAGTTCCAAAGAAATACCATGAATAATGGAAAGCCTTTATATAAGTCGGGCCGAAGCCATTCTCTTCACTTGCTCAGAACAAACCGAGTTTTAAAACACGCAGGAGCAGTCCCAGAGATTTCATCTGGTAACATTTTAGAAGTGAGAAAATTTCTAAGTCAGAAAGACTATCCCTGAGTGTACTGCACTCCAACCAGATGACGTTGGGTTCATTCGGTTTCGGAACGTGAAAGGTATGTGTGGCTAATTTTAGTTTTGTAAAACTTAGTAAATATAATAATAGGATGTGTGAGGATGATTTATGTATTCTAACTAAACCTTTCTTTCAGATTAGTGCCAATGTACTCAGGGAAGTAATAGCCCTGGCACCTAAATACTTTTATTCTGTAATTAGCAGTTACTTACACTGCCTTAATTACATTTCAGAACCAAACAGAAACAGTAATCAGAAGAAGAGAATCTATAAACAGTAACTAGAGGAAGGGTGGCTACAAAGTGTATCTACAAGCATAAGCTAGGACCAGAACTGGGTCATCTGCCGATTGTGTTTGTCTACGCGGAGCGAGAAGGGGCGGAGCCAGCTTGCCTGCCGTTGGAGATCGCTTGCGCGAGGAGACTCAACGCTGTGTTGACCTTTGCCCCAGCTGTTGAGCTAAGTATAGAAACATAAACATTGAGCAGAAGTGCATAATAGTGTATTGGAACTGAAATACGGAAAAAGGAACGATTTGGGGAAAGGAAAACGGACACTAAAAATCACTTCATTAAGGGGGGGGTTATCATTTCCCTGAATCAGCTAGGACTTATCTTTTGTAACTTGGACTACATTGTTAACTGTTCTTCTTTTATTGTTATTTTCTTTTATTTTTCTTTTATTGTTATATAAAGTTATTGTTAAATCTTCACTAGTGTTGTCAACTTTATTGTCATTCTTGTCTAGTACGATTTTATAATTGTTATCGTCACGTCCGTCTAACGTCTGTCTTGAGTCTGTCTTTCGTCTTACCTGTCTGTCCTGTCTTATCTGTGAGGAATCGTTTCCTCTGGGGGCTCAATACGAGTTACCGGAAGTGACGTCCTCAACTTGTTGTCCGTCCTAGATATTCGTATTTAGGGGGGTACCAACATGGTGGGAGCAGTCGTCCGGGATGAACGCTAGGGAGAGTAGGCAAAATTTATAGCGGGACCTAAATGTTAATGTTAGAAAGTCGGAAGAGGGGTTGATAAATTTGTGCAGAAAATTTTGTTATTACCTAGAGAGCCAAAAGTTTAGAAACACGCTTTATGCACTCCTTGTCAATGCCTATTTTATATTTTCATTTGAAATATTTTGATGTATTTTCATGAATTGCTATTTTGCTATTTTCATGACTTTCTATTTCCATGATTTGCTATTTTGATATGCTTTTCATGTCTCGCTATCTTCTATAACTTTCCTTGAAATGTGCATGCATAGTTAAGATAACGAATGCATTGTTTCATTTGCTTATGAGTAGCTGAGCATATTTTTTTCTGTGATCGATGTGATGCGTTAAAAGTATTTCTGTGGTTATATACTAAAGGAAGAGTATATAAAATTTTAGGGGCGTTCTATGAAGGAAATAGAATTGATGTTCACACTGCTTGAAGATAAGAGTGTAGCATAGCCCATTGCAAACGTAGGCGCTATATTTAACAAGGGTTTAAATTATAGGCACGTTTGGAAAGTACCGCTTTTGGAAAAGGGTACTATTGAGTTTTGTACGCTACTAGTGGGGTAGTGTATTATTACGTCACATCGATACAGAGAAACTTATACTTGGAAGGATTTAAAACATTTTCCTAATTTTTACATTTGTGAGCGAGAGCGTTTTATTGGATTTGCTTTGTTTGGTATAGTTTGGTATAGTCAATATTGTAACAGTGACACATACCTTTCATTTCACGAAATTATACCCCTTTTGAAAAAAAATGTCCTTTGAAGACGAAATGGAACTCATTAAGCTAAAAAAGGAATGGAGAGAAGAGGCCGAAGGAAAAGGTTTAAAGAAAGGGGATATTAACAGAGAGGTAGAGAAAAAGGAAGCAATATGGCGAGAAAAGGCTGAGGAAAAAAGAAAGGAGGAGAGAGCTAGTGAGGAAAGAAAGGAGAAAGAAAGGATAGCTAAGGAAGAAAGGATAGAGAAAGAAAAGATAGCTAAGGAAGAAAGAATAGAGAAAGAGAAAATAAAGGCAGCTAGCGAGGAAAGGATCAGAATAGCCGAAATTAATGCAAGAAACATGGGTAGTCCAATCAGGACATATTCAGGGGATGTAGACGATACTGGTTCCTTTGAAAATCATTTTGTACCCAGACGTGACAGACGCATAGTTAGTTTGCATTTCCAAAACTTCGACGATAAGGGAGAAAATCTCGAAGAATATCTAACTCAGTTTGAACGTGTAGCTGAGGCACATGGGATCCCAAAAGAACACTGGGCAGTTAATCTATCTTGTTTCCTTACCGGGCAATCTCGCGATGTTTATCACACCTTACCCGAGAATGACGTAAATAATTACCAAGCTCTAAAGAAAGCGTTACGCATTAGATTTAGAATCTCCGCCGAACGGTATCGGAAATTGTTTCGAGATGCGCAAAAACGAAATTGCGACACACACCACCAGTTTCATGCTAAATTGCGTAGCTTGTTCGAAAAATGGGTTACCATGGCCGAAATCGAAAGAAGCTATGAAGGGCTTAGGGAACTATGTATCCGGGAGAAGGTGATGGAGAGTTATAGACCAGAACTAGTCACATTCTTGGCCGAAAGAGAACATAAAAACCTAGATGATATCGCAACGTGCGCCGACCGCTATGACAACGCGCACAGTAAAACGGGAAACTCCGCAAGACACCGCACCGAAATTAGCAAGATTACACCAAGTCCAAGTGAAGGTAGAAACACATTTCAGAGTAACGGTCTCAGGGAAAGAAGAGATTTCAGAGAAGAAGATAGATTACGAACCCAAACTAAACCACAGGTTGACAGAGACCGACAGGCGCAGAACACGCAGAACAAAGTGTGTTATCTGTGTAATAAATCAGGACACATAGCACGCGAGTGTAACAGACCCGCCCCGAACCGTATTTGCGCAATGGAAAGCAGTAAAAACACAGATGACGTACCGGCCAACACAACTAGTGGATTCGTAGAAGACAAAGAAATAACGTTTCTGCTAGACACTGGATGCAGTTTTCCAGTACTTTTAGACGCTAACTTAGTGGACAGAAAGAACTACACAGGAGAGACAGTGTCAGTGACGTATGCTAACGGTACAAATGACATCTTACCCCTGGCTAAAGTTCATATCGAGACACGTTACGTGACGGGCGAATTAGAAGTAGCAGTCTTGACGAATTCTATTTACCAAGGTGTTCTAGGATGCCGGTATGTTCGACCCGCACCCAACCCAGAGACGTGTAATCAAACACCCCCTCCCATTCACATGGTAGAGACTAGAGCGAGCAGTAGAAAACGGCATGACAAAGTGCTGACTAAGGACTCAAGAGCGGTAGCAGATGTTGAAGTTGACCGTTTCGTTGTGGCGAATTTGGGGGTGGGTGAGACCCAGAGTGTAGAGGAGGGGAGTAGCTCGAAGGAAAGGGCCTCTCTCTTACCTAACAGCGTGTGTACATTGGAGTATGTACAGACAGCTGATGTGGTGAACGAAAGGACAAACACATGTGAGGCTGGAGCGATAGAGGCTGCTAGCTGTGTATTGTCTACGTGTAACGCACTTAAAGGACCTAGTGGCGGGGACAGTGAGTGTACGTTAGAATACGTGCAGGGTAGGGCAGACATATACCCGGTTAAAGCAACAGAGGCTGAGAACTGTGTATTGCCTGCGTGTAAACCGCTTAATGGACTTAGCGGTAGGGACGATGCTTTGGCTACTTGTATTAACACGGCGGTTGATACAGAAGTAGGTCACGAGGAAGTTTTGGAAGGGCGCGCGGTAGGTAAGCGCGAAGAAAGAGATGTTTTATTAAATAAAGGAGAAGTTTCCCCTCATGTAGAGCGTCAGGATAAAGAGGACATAGTAGAGCCGTTATGTAAGACTGACGCAGAACATGACAATAAAGAAACGTGTGTAGAGCACCACAGTAAGGTTGACGTCCTGACCTTACAAGGTGAAATGGAAGGAGGTGAAGTTGTGATTTTTCCAGATGGGGTAGGGACATGTGACGAGCATTATGAGCTGGTAGTGACAGACACTCCTAGCAAAATTCTGGACAGTCTGACAGAGAGACAGAGTGAGTTAGTTCAGCCAAGTGAGACAGACGAGGTTGACCCAATAGAACAAGTGTTACAGGAGAGGCAGTTTGCATTCCCCAGTGACAGGACAACTTCGCAGTTTGACATAAACGAAACTTTGTCGACTTCACCACAAGAATCTGAACCTTTAGTAACGACAGAAAGTGTGAACGATTCAGCTTATAGGGCGACAGTGACTATAGATGACAGAGACACGCACTTGATAGGTGTGACTTTTAACCCGGGCATCATAGATTCAATAGGGCCGTTAACACTTGCGCGTATGAATGGGCATTCTCGTATTTTGTCCATCGTAGAATTTGAATCGCGATACCCCGAGGCTATCGCGTCACGCAAAACGGACGCAGTGACCGTTACTGAGAGGTCAGCAGAAACACGCGTGGGGATTCCCCATGCCAAGGTAGGCGCGCCAGATGTCAGAGAAAGAAAAGGGAGACAAAAATTCGAAATTGACACAGGGGAAGGATTGAAGAACTCTGACGCAGCAACTTTCACGCCAGCACAGACGTACTTTGACAGTGTTGTTAGGTTCAAAGACAAGCCGACGGGAGAAAATGACGTAGCGACAAGCGCACACAACGGACGTGCATTTTTAAAGACGTTTGGCGCTAGTGAAGTAAAAGATTTGGAAGACGAAATTCCGTATCAAGGCGACCTCGATGTTGCACAAAATAAACTAGAGAGACTAGAATCTGTTCGTTACTCTAAAAGAGAAGTTATAGATGTCGTTTCGATCTCTTTAACTCCAGAAAGCAACCGCGAAAAGATAGACGGGGTAACCGTGAGGAAAAAGGTGAAACACATATACATATGTCAGAATGACGTGAAATTCGACAAGAGAAAGATTTACTTTAAAGGCCTAACGGCTACATTTAAGAAAAGAAAGAAAATAGGGTTGCTACAATGCCGAAGTGATGCAAGTGACCGAAGGATAGGGGTGGACTTAAACACTCAAGACTATTTTGATGAAAGATGTTCCAGTATGACTAATGGTTCGTCAAACGGGTACTCTGAGATAGAAAGGTGGGGTGATGCACGTGAGCACTCACTCAAAATGATAAGAAAGTCTAGATGCGAAAATGTCACAGACTCCACAGTTATGAATGACATGAGGAACCGCATAATGAGCACTTACCTTTATATAAAGTCACAATGCGGAATTGTCCTGCAAACTTACCAGATAATCGTAAGGCAACGCGGGATTGCCAATTATTTGGGATAGAAAAACAAGGAGAGATAACTTTGCGTTATGAACGGGGACAAAATTGTCGCTAAAACAGTTTTAAAAAAAAATTCTTTTGTAGTAGTAGCTAACTTTACTTTGAATTTGATTTGTTGAATTCTATTCGTGTCGTATTGGAGAGAGCTTTTTCTATGTGGAGATCCACTGTACATATTATTTTGATAATCTTTTGGATGATGTTTATGTCTTATTGAAAGGAAACTCCGTATTATGTAGAGGTTTATTATAACCTGACCAGTAGTAACCGTGTTGATGATTTTGATAACTCTTTGATATTGTAATATTGCGTGTGGAAAGGAGGGCGTAGCGAAGTATGCCGTCGGTTATTAAGATGTCGTCGTTGAGCGTTAAAGGGTTAACGTGATTGCGTAATGCACCATTAAAAATGTTGAAGTAGTTATTTAACAAATTTTATGGATATTCTTTAGTAAATGAGCTAAGAGTCGTGTATTGATATTTCATAGATATCAGGGAATAGAGTCTCTATAGGAAGATTGGCACAACAGTAAATAATCCGTAAATTTTGAAATGTTTATCTCGTGATTGTTCTAAGTTTTATGGATTGACATCAATTACTTTCACTAATTGATGGTCATAAAAGAGGGGGGATGTCAGGCGAAAGCAAAACTTAGCCCGGCATCACTCCATAAACATTTAAAAATTAAAATAATAAAATGTAGATACATGAGAGGTATAGGAACCATAGTATAAAATATACGTTTAAAACATTCAACCAAGACACTAATTACAAGACTGACCAGCCACTCCAAGACATTAGCAGGACGTTAGAGTTATACAAGACCTGACCACCCAGGGCTAGGGCACAGGAAACGGTTAGGGATCAAAGGTCACTTGTAGCTAACTGATAGGAGGGATGGATAGTCTCATACTGAGAGATAGGCCAGAATACGGGAAGCGGTCGGGGATCAAAGGGCCACTCTTAGATAACAGTAGAGGGGAGGGTTAGTTCCAAAGAAATACCATGAATAATGGAAAGCCTTTATATAAGTCGGGCCGAAGCCATTCTCTTCACTTGCTCAGAACAAACCGAGTTTTAAAACACGCAGGAGCAGTCCCAGAGATTTCATCTGGTAACATTTTAGAAGTGAGAAAATTTCTAAGTCAGAAAGACTATCCCTGAGTGTACTGCACTCCAACCAGATGACGTTGGGTTCATTCGGTTTCGGAACGTGAAAGGTATGTGTGGCTAATTTTAGTTTTGTAAAACTTAGTAAATATAATAATAGGATGTGTGAGGATGATTTATGTATTCTAACTAAACCTTTCTTTCAGATTAGTGCCAATGTACTCAGGGAAGTAATAGCCCTGGCACCTAAATACTTTTATTCTGTAATTAGCAGTTACTTACACTGCCTTAATTACATTTCAGAACCAAACAGAAACAGTAATCAGAAGAAGAGAATCTATAAACAGTAACTAGAGGAAGGGTGGCTACAAAGTGTATCTACAAGCATAAGCTAGGACCAGAACTGGGTCATCTGCCGATTGTGTTTGTCTACGCGGAGCGAGAAGGGGCGGAGCCAGCTTGCCTGCCGTTGGAGATCGCTTGCGCGAGGAGACTCAACGCTGTGTTGACCTTTGCCCCAGCTGTTGAGCTAAGTATAGAAACATAAACATTGAGCAGAAGTGCATAATAGTGTATTGGAACTGAAATACGGAAAAAGGAACGATTTGGGGAAAGGAAAACGGACACTAAAAATCACTTCATTAAGGGGGGGGTTATCATTTCCCTGAATCAGCTAGGACTTATCTTTTGTAACTTGGACTACATTGTTAACTGTTCTTCTTTTATTGTTATTTTCTTTTATTTTTCTTTTATTGTTATATAAAGTTATTGTTAAATCTTCACTAGTGTTGTCAACTTTATTGTCATTCTTGTCTAGTACGATTTTATAATTGTTATCGTCACGTCCGTCTAACGTCTGTCTTGAGTCTGTCTTTCGTCTTACCTGTCTGTCCTGTCTTATCTGTGAGGAATCGTTTCCTCTGGGGGCTCAATACGAGTTACCGGAAGTGACGTCCTCAACTTGTTGTCCGTCCTAGATATTCGTATTTAGGGGGGTACCAACAGTAACAAATCCGTCTTTAATTATATTTAATGAGCCCACACCCACCCACTGTTACTCCAATATATGTTTTATTAATATGCATAAAAATGTTAATAAATTTAACAAGAAATTTATTAAATCAACAATCAAATATACTTAGGAAAGAGACAATGAAAAAAATATTTGACATTAATATTTCATGAAACAGCGTTCAGATAATTTCGATACTTATTCAGTCTTACATTCTAACACATAGTTTAGCAGTTAGATTATTATCAACGTAAATCACAGGACTATTATCATCATAAAACAGAAATGGAGTTTATTGAGAGATAAATGGTAATAGTTTGTACATAACCTTTCCAAGGACATAAGCTGCAGTCCTTCAGCAATTTCATAACAATGTCACAAGTTTATTGTTCATTGTTCACAATAAAATAGTCAGTCTTCCACATTCTCTGATAGCACTTTGTAGAATGTTCCAATACTGTTGATCTATCAAGTCTAATTTAGGCACACTTTTGCTAGAAAGTTCCACAGTGGATTCGGACACATCAGTATGTAGAACGAGATCACCATAAATGGTTTCGTACTCTTCAACAAGTGTCTTAAACTGCCAGTGGTTTAAAGATTTTGCCCGAAGTTCACATAATTTTTACAACAATATCCATGACATTTTTCAGTTCATCGTCTTTCATTTTTGATCAAAGTGCCTGCTGGTGAATTATGCAGTGGTATGCATGGAAATCTGGAAAATCGTTATCTTTCTTTAACAAACCAATCAATCAAATCCTCTTTCCTACCATTGCTGGGGCACCATCCACGTAACTGAAATTAGCTTCTTAATGTCAATGTCATTTTTTAACAATTTTAACAATGAGTGCTCTATAAAGGTCTTCACTCAGGTTGTATCTTTTAGCAGTATCATTTCTTCTTTAAATGTATCACCTGCATTGAATTTAACCCAAATTATTAATTGTTCTGTATCATTAACATCATATTATTCATCTAAGGCTAAACTAAAACAAGAGGCATTTTTAAAAATCAAACTGCATCTGATCAAATATATTACTGGATAGCATTGAAACTCGTCTTGCCACGGTCTGATGAGATAACTGAAGATCTGAAATTTGCTTTTTGATTTCATCTTTGTTCTTAAACTCAGCAAACAAAGAATCGGCACATTCTTTAAAACATTCTTTAAAAGTTTTGCCATCTGAACATGGTTTCTGTTTTTTTTGCTAAAACCCAGCTAATTTTCAAGGATGCCTCAGTAAAACAGTCACTTGCACTCATTTGTCATTGAAAACTATTTTGCTGGATGTGTAGATTTCGTTTTAGATAATTTACTTTGTCTTCCCTCACTTTAGAATCAACTGGATATTTTTTCTCAAAATTATTATGCACGGAAGTGAAGTGTCTCTGCAGATTGGATTTTTCAAAACAGCTACAGAATTCTGGCAGAGCAAGCACACAGGCTTGTCACCCGGCATTGTGAACAAAAATTCAAGTTCGCATGACGAATTAAGCATACGGTTTTCTTCTTTAAATTTCCGTTTTTTGTTTCTGTTGACTGGTTCAAACTGTCCAATGGCTGGGGCCGCTGTGTGTCCGTTTTATTTGATATGCTTGTCATTTTTACAGATAGAATAAGTAAGTAAAATGTTTAAGTTTTATGACAAGATTTTGCTTAATTGAAAGTTTAAAAATATTGTGAGAGCTCTCGCGGGCCGCGGGTTGGGCAGCACTGGAGTAGATAGTCAGAAATACGTCATTCATTCATACATAGACAATAGGAATGACAGATGATATTTGAATGAAAGAAGAAAATAGAAAAGAATGAATTAAAATTTCAAATATATACATAAATGAACACACATAATATATACTAGCACAACAAGCATAATCCTAACTACTTTATATAATTCAATCATAATTTCAACCTGACTGACTTTTCTGGCAAAATTCTTTCTACCAATGGATATCCGAGAGAGATTTCTGGACGATGTGTCTGACAACAGAGGGATTGACTCTTATATTTTGGGGCTGATTTCGGCGTGAACAGAGACAGACCGTGCTGCTCACATGGTCAGTCGGGCTAAATATATGGCGAATTATTACAACTTGACCTACTAACTTGGCCAAAGTTGTATAACATCGCCAGAAATCGACACTGCCCTGCGCAAGAGAGGAGACAACAGATAGATGTGAACTGCAAGATCTAAACCCAAGGCTGTTCTCACGAGTCTAACAGTAGATTGATGATCTGCGAATCTAAAACGTAAATGAGAAGTTTGGCGACCACCCATTGTACCGTTACATTCATCTACCTAATATTTTATTCTTCAAGACATATATGCACTTTAATACAAGTCTTGTTACTTGTTATTGTTTTATCATAAATTGTATTAGTTACACATTTAAATGGGCCTCGCATCTTTGACTATGATTCTGGAGCTCTTAAATTTCATTATTGGCAGAGTTTGCCCTTCTTTTTGTCTGATTGGCCAAAAACAAATTTCCAACTAACCAATCACAATACATAATTTAAGAGAATGCTTAATGAATCTAAAAGGAAATCTAGCCAATCTCCCATTCAGTGAAAACAAGCCATTCACAATAGTTATATCCTTGAAGAACATAGATCTGTGGCAATGCAGTGGCTAATTTATTTCAGCTTAATGTTGAGGTACAATGTATTGAAGAGTAATTAAAGAATCAAAGCGATGCAATTGAAGATGGCAGTTCTGAGAGGTTTGAGAAATGATATATAATCTACCAATTTGTTTGCAAATCTAGCACTGAGGAGGACCCAGAAGAAAATGATGCAATTCTTGTGAATTTTGTATTAACGTTAGCTCTACAGATAGATTTTCGTCAAGAGAAACATAGCAGTGCCGAAATGGGATGTCAGCTGTTATCAATATCTGCAACTGCC
Source organism: Sinotaia quadrata (assembly GCA_028829895.1). NCBI lineage: Eukaryota > Metazoa > Mollusca > Gastropoda > Architaenioglossa > Viviparidae > Sinotaia > Sinotaia quadrata. The sequence continues at coordinate 106,003,650 of CM054177.1, read as the reverse complement.
AATAACTAAAAAAATATAATCACTCTGATATTCAGATAGTATGTTATTTCAAAGTTATGGAGTTGTATTTAGCAAAACACGACGTTATTAAAAGCCGCCTGTGTTCCTATTATGTGAGACACATTTATGCATAGTATAAACCTATATACCGACACGTGCCCCAGAGTCAGCAATTATCCAAGATCAGTTTTGTTATCATGACATTACTTACTGTGATGTTTTGCTGGGAGATGGGCAAGATGTTGACTTTCCACCACCCTAACCGCCTGTAACCTTAGGCTAATCCCCAAATCATACCTTCTGACCGTTAATGTAGAATAGGAGAGGGATAGTTCTAGAAATAGCTCGAGCCTGCTGATGCATACAGCCAGGATAGTAAGTAAATACAGGTGACAGATTACAACATATAACATGTAAGTGAGTCATGCTAACATGGTTGGTCTAAGTATCAATATTAAATGTATTCAACAAGAAATAACATAAGACAGCATGGTTACATATAGTGAATGACAACAGTTACAATTAGAGTTTATAATTGGTTATAGTTCATAATCATGATAATGTGGTGTCATAAGAGAAGGTTTGTTTTGAGTCCTATGACAGTGTAGTAGTTATCTGGTGTGTTGATATGAATGGATTAATAATTATAATGAGTTAAGAGAGCTCTAAATTTTCCTGAATGAACTTTGTACTAACTCTGAGTGCGTTTGATTGAATTTGGCTGAAGTTTGATTACCTAAAGTTCAATTGGATTGTATTGAATCTTGACTGAAGCTGTTCAGCTTGTTGGTTTTAAAATCACTTAATTTAGGGTTGCTTGACGCGTCGTCCAGGGTCCCATTGATGTATATATGAGGTCATATACATGGTCATGGAACTGTATCTCTGACCCATGGATCACTCTGCTCTGGCTTGCTTCATGGCTTGACGCTCGACAAATTCAACAACCAAGATAATGTGGTTCCATTCTGGCATTGCTTCGTGGCTCATTGCTCATTGCATCCAAAATCTCAAATAAAGTACCATTCAAGTAAAATACACATGGGTTAAGAATTCATCCTCATCTCTCTTATTTACAAGGTCATCATGTCTTTTAATATCATAAGTGAAATATAACAGTATAAAATATAGTAAAGGTTAAATTAACATAGATATAATGTTAGTTACGTAAGCAAAACCAAATACCTTCTGCAGTAATATTTACAGAGGATGATTTTTTCTGTGTTGGTAACCAGAGATAAAGTTAGTACTACGATTATAAATTATTAACACCAGGAGCTAAAATGTGTGCTGCTTAAGCAGTCAGCTTATATTTAACTGACAAATATTAGGTGAGATTTTAATGCATTTGTTTTCATGCATTCTAGTGGTGCTCTAATTGGATCATTAGAGTGAATATCTGGTACACTCAGGAATGTTTCCAGCCCAGGGATAAAGGTCAGCTGTTCTAGAATATAAGTTTGCATGTAACCTATATTTAGAGGAGAGTGGGTGTGGGCTACATAAGCCATTATGCGAAACGTACATGTAAACTGTTTATGCAACTAAATTTAGAACTATCATAGCCAGGCTATCTTTTACCATCTTGCATACATACAATTAAAATTACTTTACTTTTATTTTTAACTGAATGCTATGTCTTGTTTAATATTTTCAATTAAAAATCTCTAATTCTTCAATCATTTATTTAATACCTTTAAGTTGACAACTAGATCCCTAGCATACTGGAGAAAATATTGCAGTCCGCAAAATCAGATAGATTGAGAAGCACTGAACCACAAATGACAGAACATCTCCTGCTTACCATGGACCTTCACACAATTTCCTGCCATTATCATGTATTACAAATGACAGAACATCTCCTGCTTACCACGGACCTTCACACAATTTCCTGCCATTGTCATGTACCACAAATGACAGAACATCTCACGTTGGCCATAGACCTCTTCATAGAATTAAAAAATAAAATGTACCACAAATGGTCTCGTTCTAGTAAATCATAACTTTTAGATAATATAAACTACTCACCCATTTGGGATCATTTGCATTACGTCAGCAATTTCTAGCATATTCTCAACTTGGGTGTTTACTTTAACTCTGACACTTTCAAAAATACCGTCATAAGGAGTGCCCAAGGTCGAGTTACTCTGACAATTTAACAATTTATATAACAATTAAATTTTAAAATAGGGAGAGAAGCAAATTTACTCCACCACAGGTTTGTTAACTGTTCAGTTAATAGCTGCTCTAGAAATGAGTGCGTAATTGCTTCTTAAGTGAAGTATTTTTAACTACCCTAGAAATCAGAGGAATAGCTTGTTAATAATAAACTATTACTAGCCACCCTAGAAATGAGAGAATATGCCCTGCTAAATGAACTATTAATATTAGCAAGCAACAGTAAGGTCCAAGAAACTATATAAAGTATACCTTTGGAGAAAGTATGACAGTGCCCTAAAAAATAGACAGAAATACTTTGCAAATGGACTACACCCTAGATGTAGACAGAAATACTTTGCAAATGGACTACACCCTAGATGTAGACAGAAATACTTTGCAATTCTCCGAAACTACTGACTTATTTATTTGTTTTTGTACTGTCTACATCAAGCTCTTGAAAATATTCTGCTGAAAATAGTAATTCGTGTGTTTTCGTTCATTAGAAACTCAACATTTTAAATACTACTAACATGATTCTTTTTCGAGGGGGAGGGAAAAGGTATTTCCAAATAAAATGTATAGTAAATCGTCGACAATCGAAGGCGTTAAGGTTAATGATCTGTGTCTCCCTACATTGCAATATTTACCGCTGCATTTGAAATTCTCTTTCTCCAATTTATTGCTTTGTATGTTCTTCACCATAGTCGACGTACCCACTTAAGAGCTATAACAGTAAAGTTCTTTATCATCTCTCAAGAATAAGGAATGATGGATTGATGTAGACCTGCATACGTCGGTTAACAGAAAACAGAAAAACTTCGCCTCATGCAATTAGGCTGTAAATAAAGTCACTAGACAGTTACTTCTGCTAGCGTTGCAAAAGGGAGGCTATTCTCTTTTGTAACGTTGTGATATCGCAGTCGATTAAAAAGTAAATACAAAAAAATTTGAATCGACATTTAAGATATGAAAACTAAACTACTAGGTTGTTGCATTTACTAAAAAATTATTAACTCTTTACCAATTCGTCCATGAATTTCTTGGAAAGTGAATTGTCAAGTGTGATGCTCAGCAGTGAAGAGTCGCCTTTTATGATGTTTTCATAGCATTTGTACAGAACAAGATTTATTCATAAAAATATTAAATTGAAACTTTTGTAGGAATTTCAATGTCCCCACCAAGCTCCAAAACACCCCTCTTAACCCGTTCCTACCCCCAATCCCCAGCGTGAAACCGGCCTAGACCGGAAGCGCTCCCCATAAATTAAATAAGTAAGGAATTTCAAAGGGAATTATTTACATACTCTATAATACATGATATATTTTAGA